>NC_069486.1:6718719-6758719 GCF_026875155.1 Cherax quadricarinatus
GGCATGTCATTTATCGCCTGTTCGAAGTCATTTGGCGTCAGGATAACATCGGATAGGCTTGTGTTAATCAAATTTTGTGGCTCTCTCATAAAAAATTCATTTTGATCTTCGACTCTCAGTCTGGTTAGCGGCTTGCTAAAAACTGAGTCATATTGGGACTTGAGTAGCTCACTCATTTCCTTGTTGTCATCTGTGTAGGACCCATCTTGTTTAAGTAGGGGTCTAATACTGGGCGTTGTTCTCGATTTTGATTTGGCATAGGAGAAGAAATACTTTGGGTTTCTTTCGATTTCATTTATAGCTTTTAGTTCTTCCCGCGATTCCTGACTCCTAAAGGATTCTTTTAGCTTAAGTTCGATGCTTGCTATTTCTCTGACCAGTGTCTCCCTACGCATTTCAGATATATTGACCTCTTTTAGCAATAATAATGTAATGATATCAATAATAATTACTGGAATAGAACACACTGTGGTACACTGTGGTACACTGTGGTACACTGTGATACACTGTGGTGCACTGTGGTACCCTGTGATACACTGTGATACACTGTGGTACACTGTGATACACTGTGATACACTGTGGTACACTGTGATACACTGTGGTGCACTGTGATACTGTAATACAATGCTGTACACTGTGGTACACTGTGATACACTATGGTACACTGTGATACACTGTGATACACTGTGGTACACTGTGGTACACTGTGATACACTGTGATACACTGTGGTACACTGTGATGCACTGTGGTGCACTGTGATACTGTAATATAATGCTGTACACTGTGGTACACTGTGATACACTATGGTACACTGTGATACACTGTGGTACACTGTGGTACACTGTGATACACTGTGATACACTGTGGTACACTGTGATACATTGTGATACACTGTGGTGCACTGTGATACTGTGATACAATGCTGTACACTGTGGTACACTGTGATACACTATGGTACACTGTGATACACTGTGGTGCACTGTGGTACACTGTGGTACACTGTGGTACACTGTGATACACTGTGGTACACTGTGATACACTGTTGTACACTGTTGTACAATGTGGTACTCTGTGGTACAATGTGGTTCACAATGATACATTGTGGTACACAATGGTACAATGGTACACTGTGACACAGTATTGTGACCTTGTTTAAACAAGATTGGACTTACACTGATGACAGCAGATATATACTGAAGTCTCAGTATAACTACATCCGACTGACACACCTAACAAGATAAACAACTTCTTCTCAGCCATAGGATCTAATCTCGCCAATAAAATCCCACGTACCAATGCCCATGCCGGGGACTACCTAGATGGGAATTTCCCAAATTCCTTCTATCTTGCACCAACTGAGCCCTCGGAAATCACCGTGATTATAAAGTCACTTAAAAACAACTCAGGGAATCTGTCCCACGTCCCACCATTACTGTACAAGCGAGCGGCCCATGTCCTTTCGCATGCTATTTCATTACTTTTTAAAAAGTCACTAGAAACTAGCACCTTCCCGACACTACTCAAGACAACAAGGGTTACACCAGTACATAAAGGTGGTGACCCTACAGACTTAAACAACTATAGGCCAATATCTAACTTACCATTGCTATCCAAAATCTTTGAGAAACTCGTGCACAGGAGACTATATTCATTTATAACGTCACAAAACATACTCAACCCCTGCCAATTTGGATTCAGGAAAAATAAAAGCACTAATGATGCAATTATAAAAATGCTAGATCTGCTTTACACAGCATTGGAAAATAAGGAATATCCACTAGGAATTTTTATTGACCTAAGAAAAGCTTTTGACACAGACCACGACATCCTACTCCACAAACTTGACCATTACGGTGTAAGAGGCCATGCGCTTGCATATTTCAAATCTTACCTTACTAATATGTATCAGTATGTCACCATTAAAGACACAGCATCAACAACACAGCCACTTGATACTGGAGTTCCGCAGGGAAGTGTCCTTGGTCCCCTGCTCTTCCTCATATACATCAATGACCTTCCAAACGTATCTCGACACCTGAACCCCATTCTCTTTGCTGATGACACGACTTATGTCATCTCTCACCCTAATCTTGCCACCCTCAACACCATTGTTAACGAGGAGCTGATCAAAATATCGACTTGGATGACAGCCAATAAACTTACGCTTAACACTGACAAAACCTACTATATTATGTTTGGTAGCAGAGCAGGAGATGCACAAATTAACATTAAGATCGACAACACTCTAATTACGAGACATAATGAGGGCAAATTCCTAGGCCTATACCTTGACAACAACCTGAATTTCAGCACCCATATCCAACACATAACCAAAAAAGTATCCAAAACGGTTGGGATCCTCTCCAAGATACGATACTACGTGCCGCAAAATGCCCTTCTCACACTATACCATTCACTTATATATCCATACCTCACCTATGCTATCTGTGCTTGGGGATCAACTGCAGCAACACACCTAAAGCCAATAATAACCCAACAAAAAGCTACAGTAAGAATAATCACTAAATCCCATCCCTGGCAACACCCCCCCCCACTCTTCATAGATCTAAACTTACTCCCTGTTCAGTACATCCATACTTACTACTTTGCAATCTACATCTACAGGACCTTAAACTCCAATACCTTGACTAAACTTTCTTATTTGTGAAAACCACAGTAAACCAGCCAAATCCTAGGACATTCCCTTCGCAAAACCTTCCCAAAATTCAATGTATTCAAAGGTAAAAATCTGGAAATACCTAGCCAGCTAGGCTTCATTCACCTTCAAACCAAACCATCTGGGTTTTTTCCCGGGTACACTCGTAATACTACCGATCAGGGGGTTCAACCCCTTAATACTACCATTTTTTCCATTAACAGAATATTAACCTCAAATTTTAAAAATAATTCTTAAATCAAAAGAATCTGGTACCCCATACTGACAGTACTGTCAAAACAAAAGCATTTTCTTAAACTCCAAAGTATTTGTCATAGCCTAATCAATTCTCTAAGTAAAATTTTAAAATAAAGATAAATAATCTGCCCAAGCCTAGCCATGCTAGGTGTCTGTGGTACACCTCGTAATACCTAGCCATGCTAGGGTTCTATGGTACCACTCGTAATACCTAGCCATGCAAGTTCAAAGTGGACACTCTTAATACCTAGCCATGCTAGGGTCTAGTGTACACTCTGTAAACCTAGCCATGCTAGGTGTTCTAGTGTACACTCTGAATGCCTAGCCATGCTAGGTGTTCAGGGGTACACTCTGTAATCCTGGGCCAGCTAGGTGTTCTAGTGGACACTCTGAATCCTACCATGCTAGGGTTAAATCATTTGGTAAACCTGCCATCTATGTTCTAGGAACTCTTACCGGGGCCATGCAAAATTTCTTGGACCTCTGAAACTCCATTAGTGTTCTATGACACTCTGTAATACCAGCATGCAGGGGGCCAGGGGCACTCTGACCCCAAGCCAGCTAGGGTCAGGGGCACTCTGAATCCCCGGGCCCAGCTAGGTGCATGGCACTCTGAAAACCGGGCCACTCTGGTGTTCTGGCCCAGTTCCAGCCTCAGGGTTTTCATGGCACTCTGGCCCCAGCGCGGGATTTCATCACTCTGCCAGGCCAGCTAGGGCCTTTGAGAAAACTTTTTTGAATTGGTCATATCCCTGAAGACCGAACAATTATTTTTGACCTCGCTCATTTGGGCTTAAAAACCAAATCTAACCCTACAGAGCGGCAGGCCCAGCTCTGCCCCAGGCCCAAAACTCATGCCATGCACTCTGACCCAGGCCCAGATCACGCCATGCACTCTGGCCCAGCCCAGACTCACGGCCATGCACTCTGCCCCAGGCCCAGACTCATGGCCATGCACTCTCCCCAGGCCAGACCCCATGGCTGCACTCTGCCCAGGCCCAGACTCATGGTCTTTCCACTCGCCCCAGGCGCAGCTCAGGCTGCACTCTGCCCCGGGCCCCAACTCCTGGCCATGCACTCTGCCCCGGGCCAGACTCATGGCCATGCACTCTGCCCCAGGCCCAGATCTGGTCAGCAACTGCCCCAGGCCCAGAACCATGGCCTTTGCACTCTGCCCCAGGCCAAGACTCAGGGCCCCTTTGCACTCTGCCCCAGGCCAGCTCTGCCATGCACTCTGCCCCGGCCCAGACTCATGGCCATGCTCTCTGCCCCGGGCCCAGACTCATGGCCATGCACTCTGCCCCAGGCCGAGACTCATGGCCATGCACTCTGCCCCAGGCCCAGACTCATGGTCATGCACTCTGCCCCAGGTGCAGACTCCTGGCCATGCACTCTGCCCCAGGCCCAGACTCATGGCCATGCACTCTTCCCCAGGCCGAGACTCATGGCCATGCAATCTGCCCCAGGCCCAGACTCCTGGCCATCCACTCTGCCCCGGCCCGGATTCATGGTCATGCACTCTGCCCCGGCCCAGACTCATGGTCATGCACTCTGCCCCGGCCCAGACTCAAGGTCATGCACTCTGCCCCGGCCCAGACTCATGGTCATGCACTCTGCCCCGGCCCAGACTCAAGGTCATGCACTCTGCCCCGGCCCAGACTCAAGGTCATGCACTCTGCCCCGGCCAGACTCAAGGTCATGCACTCTGCCCCGGCCCAGACTCAAGGTCATGCACTCTGCCCCGGCCCAGACTCAAGGTCATGCACTCTGCCCCGGCCCAGACTCAAGGTCATGCACTCTGCCCCGCCCAGACTCAAGGTCATGCACTCGCCCCGGCCCAGACTCAAGGTCATGCACTCTGCCCCGGGCCCCCAGACTCATGGTCATGCACTCCTGCCCCGGCCCAGACTCATGGTCATGCACTCTGCCCCAGGCCCAGACTCATGGCCATGCACTCTGCCCCAGGCGCAGACTCATGGTCATGCACTCTGCCCCAGGCCCAGACTCCTGGCCATGCACTCTGCCCCAGGCCGAGACTCATGGTCATGCACTCTGCCTCAGGCCCAGACTCATGGCCATGCACTCTGCCCCAGGCCGAGAATCATGGTCATGCACTCTGCCTCAGGCTCAGACTCATGGCCATGCACTCTGCCCCGGCCCAGACTCCTGGCCATGCACTCTGCCCGAGGCCCAGACTCATGGCCATGCACTCTGCCCCAGGCCCAGACTCATGGCCATGCACTCTGCCCCAGGCCCAGACTCATGGCAATGCACTCTGCCCCAGGCCGAGACTCATGGCCATGCACTCTGCCCCAGGCCCAGACTCATGGCCAAGCACTCTGCCCCAGGCCCAGACTCATGGCCATGCACTCTGCCCCAGGCCCAGACTCATGGTCATGCACTCTGCCCCGGCCCAGACTCCTGGCCATGCACTCTGCCCCAGGCCCAGACTCATGGCCATGCACTCTGCCCCAGGCCCAGACTCATGGCCATGCACTCTGCCTCAGGCCCAGACTCATGGCCATGCACTCTGCCCCAGGCCCAGACTCATGGCCATGCACTCTGGGCCAGACTCATGGCCATGCACTCTGCCCCAGCCCAGACTCATGGCCATGCGCACTGCCCCATGCCCAAACTCATGGCCATGCACTCTGCCCCGGGCCCAGACTCATGGCCATGCACTCGGCCCCAACTCATGGCCATGCACTCTGCCCCGGGCCCAGACTCATGGCCATGCACTCTGCCCCAGGCCCAGACTCATGGCCATGCACTCTGCCCCGGGTGCAGACTCATGGCCATGCACTCTGCCCCGGGCCGAAACTCGTGGCCATGCACTCTGCCCCAGGCCCAGACTCATGGCCATGCACTCTGCCCCGGGCCCAGACCAATCGCCATGCACTCTGCCCCGGGCCCAGACTCATGACCATGCACTCTGCCCCAGGCCCAGACTCATGGCCATGCACTCTGCCCCGGGCCCAGAATCATGGCCATGCATTCTGCCCCAGGCCCAGACTCATGGCCATGTACTCTGCCTCAAGCCCAGGCTCATGGTCATGCACTCTGCCCCGGGACCAGACTCATGGCCATGCACTCTGCCCCAGGCCCAGACTCATGGCCATGCACTCTGCCCCAGGCCCAGACTCATGGCCATGCACTCTGCCCCAGGCCCAGACTCGTGGCCATGCACTCTGGGCCAGACTCATGGCCATGCACTCTGCCCCAGCCCAGACTCATGGCCATGCACTCTGCCCCATGCCCAAACTCATGGCCATGCACTCTGCCCCGGGCCCAGACTCATGGCCATGCACTCTGCCCCAGGCCTAAACTCATGGCCATGCACTCTGCCCCGGGCCCAGACTCATGGCCATGCACTCTGCCCCAGGCCTAAACTCATGGCCATGCACTCTGCCCCGGGCCCAGACTCATGGCCATGCACTCTGCCCCGGGCGCAGACTCATGGCCATGCACTCTGCCCCGGGCCCAAACTCATGGCCATGCACTCTGCCCCAGGCCCAGACTCATGGCCATGCACTCTGCTTCGGGCCCAGACCAATGGCCATGCACTCTGCCCCGGGCCCAGACTCATGACCATGCACTCTGCCCCGGGCCCAGACTCATGGCCATGCATTCTGCCCCAGGCCCAGACTCATGGCCATGCACTCTGCCTCAAGCCCAGGCTCATGGTCATGCACTCTGCCCCTGGCCCAGACTCATGGCCATGCACTCTTCCCCAGGCCCAGACTCATGGCCATGCACTCTGCCCCAGGCTCAGACTCATGGCCATGCACTCTGCCCCAGGCCCAGACTCATGGCCATGCACTCTGTTCCAAGCCCAGACTCATGGCCATGCACTCTGCCCCAAGCCCAGACTCATGGCCATGCACTCTGCCCCAGGCTCAGACTCATGGCCATGCACTCTGCCCCGGGCCCAGACTCATGGCCATGCACTCTGCCCCAGGCCCAGACTCATGGCCATGCACTCTGCCCCAAGCCCAGACTCATGGCCATGCACTCTGCCCCAGACCCAGACTCATGGCCATGCAGTCTGCCCCAGGCCCAGACTCATGGCCAAAGACACTCTGCCCCAGGCGCAGACTCTGGCCATGCACTCTGCCCCAGGCCAGACTCATGGCCATGCCCCTCTGCCCCGGGCCCAGACTCATGGCCATGCACTCTGCCCCAGGCGCAGACTCATGGCCATGCACTCTGCCCCGGGCGCAGACTCATGGCCATGCACTCTGCCCGAGACCCAGACTCATGGCCATGCACTCTGCCCCAGGCCCAGACTCATGACCATGCACTCTGCCCCAGGCGCAGACTCATGGCCATGCACTCTGCCCCGGGCCCAGACTCATGGCCATGCACTCTGCCCCAGGCGCAGACTCATGGCCATGCACTCTGCCCCAGGCGCAGACTCATGGCCATGCGCTCTGCCTCAGGCGCAGACTCATGGCCATGCACTCTGCCCCAGGCCCAGACTCATGGCCATGCACTCTGCTCCGGGCGCAGACTCATGGCCATGCACTCTGCCGCAGGCGCAGACTCATGGCCATGCACTCTGCCCCGGGCGCAGACTCATGGTCATGCACTCTGCCCCAGACCCAGACTCATGGCCATGCACTCTGCCCCAGGCCCAGACTCATGGCCATGCACTCTGCCCCAGGCCCAGACTCATGGCCATGCACTCTGCCCCAGGCCCAGACTCATGGCCATGCACTCTGCCCCAGGCCCAGACTCATGGCCATGCACCCTGCCCCAGGCCCAGACTCAAGGAACTCTGTGCTCACCAGGAACTGCAAGAGGCCCCTGTCACGGGACTTGAGTGTTCTGTGAAGTGGGAGCATTGACACGGGGAACGTCAGACAGTTTAGACACTGGGGTGATCCCACAGTTTAGACACTGGGGTGATCCCACAGTTTAGTCACGCTGGTGATCCCACAGTTTAGTCACGGGGGTGATCCCACAGTTTAGTCACGGGGGTGATTCCACAGTTTAGTCACGGGGGTGATTCCACAGTTTAGTCACGGGGGTGATTCCACAGTTTAGTCACGGGGGTGATTCCACAGTTTAGTCACGGGGGTGATTCCACAGTTTAGTCACGGGGTGATTCCACAGTTTATTTCACGGGTGATCCCACAGTTTAGTCACGGGGTGATCCCACAGTTTAGTCACGGGGTGATCCCACAGTTTAGCCCACGGGGGTGATTCCACAGTTTAGTCACGGGGGTGATCCCACAGTTTAGTCACGGGGTGATCCCACAATTTAGTCACGGGGGTGATTCCACAGTTTAGTCACGGGGGTGATCCCATAGTTTAGTCACGGGGGTGATCCCACAGTTTAGTCACGGGGGTGATCCCACAGTTTAGTCACGGGGGTGATTCCTCAGTTTAGTCAGGGGGGTGATTCCACAGTTTAAGTCACGGGGGGGATTCCACAGTTTATCACGGGTGATTCCACATTTTAAAGTCACGGGGGTGATTCCACAGTTTAGTCAGGGGGGTGATTCCACAGTTTAGTCACGGGGGTGATTCCACAGTTTAGTCACGGGGGTGATTCCACAGTTTAGTCACGGGGGTGATTCCACAGTTTAGTCACGGGGGTGATTCCACAGTTTAGTCACGGGGGTAAATTCCACAGTTTAGCCCACGGGGGTGATTCCACAGTTTAGTCACGGGGGGGGATTCCACAGTTTAGTCACGGGGTGATTCCACAGTTTAGTCACGGGGTGATTCCACAGTTTAGTCACGGGGTGATTCCACAGTTTAGTCACGGGGGTGATCCCACAGTTTAGACACGGGGGTGATCCCACAGTTTAACACGGGGGTGACCCCACATTTTAGACACGAGGGTGATCCCACAGTTTGGGACACGGGGGGATCCCACAGTTTAGACACGGGGGTGATCCCACAGTTTAGACACGGGGGTGATCCCACAGTTTAGACACGGGGGTGATCCCACAGTTTAGACACGGGGGTGATCCCACAGTTTAGACACGGGGGTCATCCCACAGTCACTAAAAGCAACAGATGTAACCCCATCCCACAAAGGTGGCAGTAAAGTAACTGCAAAGACTGGTAGCATTACCGTCCCACATTCAAAGGAATAACTAATGTGAAGGACCTGGGAGTGATAATGTCAGAGGATCTCACTTTCAAATATCACAATGTATCTACCACATCTAGGAAAATGATAGGATGGATAATGAGAACCTTCAACACAAGGAATGCCAAGCCCATGATTCTCTTCAAATCACTTGCTATTTCTAGTCTGGAATATTGCTGTACTCTAACTACCCCCTTTCTAGGCTGGTGAAATTGCTGACCTGGAGAATTTATAGTTAACTTTAACGGCACACATGAGTACCATAAAGTACCTAAATTACTAGGAACGGTTGATATCCTTTGACCTGTACTCCTTAGAACGCAGGCGAGAACGCTACATCATAATATACACTTGGAAAATCCTAGAAGTAATTGTCCCAAATCTACAGACGGTAATCACTCCCTTCGAAAGCATAAGACTCGGCAGGTGGTGCAGCATTCCCTTAATGAAACGCAGAAGCGCCATGAGTACGCTAAGAGACAACACAGGAAGTGTTAGGGGCCCAAGACTGTCAATTGCCTCCCAGGGGGAGGCAGTTGAAGTGACTTGAGGGATTATCTATAGACCCCTGGCTGTCTTCAAGATTCCCTGGTTGTCTTCAAGGCACCCCTGGTTGTCTTCAAGGCCCCTCTGGCTGTCTTCAAGGCCCCCTGGCTGTCTTCAAGGCCCCTCTGGCTGTCTTCAAGATTCCCTGGTTGTCTTCAAGGGCCCCCTGGCTGTCTTCAAGGCCATCCCTGGCTGTCTTCAAGGCCCCCCTGGCTGTCTTCAAGGCCCCCTGGCCGTCTTCAAGGGCCCCCTGGCTGTCTTCAAGGGCCCCCTGGCTGTCTTCAAGGGCCCCCTGGTTGTCTTCAAGACTCCCTGGCTGTCAGGACCCCCTGGTTGTCTTCAAGACCCCCTGGCTGTCAGGACCCCCTGGTTGTCTTCAAGACCCTCTGGCTGTCAGGACCCCCTGGTTGTCTTCAAGACCCTCTGGCTGTCAGGACCCCCTGGTTGTCTTCAAGACCCCCTGGCTGTCAGGACCCCCTGGTTGTCTTCAAGACCCCCTGGCTGTCAGGACCCCCTGGTTGTCTTCAAGACCCCCTGGCTGTCAGGACCCCCTGGTTGTCTTCAAGACCCTCTGGCTGTCAGGACCCCCTGGTTGTCAGGACATCCTGGTTGTCTTCAAGACCCCCTGGCTGTCTTCAAGTCAGTACCTGACCAGCCAGGCTGTGGCTCGTACGCCGGTTTACGTGCGGCCAGCAGTAACAACCTGGTTAATTAGACCCTGATCCACCACGAGGCCTGATCTCAGACCGGGTAACGGGGGCGTTGACCCCCGAGCAACCTCTAGGTATACTCCAGGTATGATAAAATGCCGAAAACTGTGGCACTGTGGTACCATGCGGTACACTGAAAATGTGGCACACTGGTACCGTGTGGTTCATATGATACAAAATGGAATACTGTGGTACGATGTGGTACACTGTGGTACGATGTGGTGCACTCTACCACAATGAAGTGTACTGTGGTACCATGTGCTCTGGTATCATGTGGTACACTGTGGTACCATGTGCACTGGTATCATGTGGTACACTGTGGTACCATGTGCACTGGTATCATGTGGTACACTGTGGTACCATGTGCACTGGTATGTGGTACACTGTGGTACCATGTGCACTGGTATCATGTGGTACACTGTGGTACCATGTGCACTGGTATCATGTGGTACACTGTGGTACCATGTGCACTGGTATCATGTGGTACACTGTGGTACCATGTGCACTGGTATCATGTGGTACACTGTGGTACCATGTGCACTGGTATCATGTGGTACACTGTGGTACCATGTGCACTGGTATCATGTACACTGTGGTACCATGTGCACTGGTATCATGTGGTACACTGTGGTACCATGTGCACTGGTATCATGTGGTACACTGTGGTACCATGTGCACTGGTATCATGTGGTACACTGTGGTACCATGTGCACTGGTATCATGTGGTACACTGTGGTACCATGTGCACTGGTATCATGTGGTACACTGTGGTACCATGTGCACTGGTATCATGTGGTACACTGTGGTACCATGTGCACTGGTATGTGGTACACTGTGGTACCATGTGCACTGGTATGTGGTACACTGTGGTACCATGTGCACTGGTATCATGTGGTACACTGTGGTACCATGTGCACTGGTATCATGTGGTACACTGTGGTACCATGTGCACTGGTATCATGTGGTACACTGTGGTACCATGTGCACTGGTATCATGTACACTGTGGTACCATGTGCACTGGTATCATGTGGTACACTGTGGTACCATGTGCACTGGTATCATGTGGTACACTGTGGTACCATGTGCACTGGTATCATGTGGTACACTGTGGTACCATGTGCACTGGTATCATGTGGTACACTGTGGTACCATGTGCACTGGTATCATGTGGTACACTGTGGTACCATGTGCACTGGTATCATGTGGTACACTGTGGTACCATGTGCACTGGTATCATGTGGTACACTGTGGTACCATGTGCACTGGTATCATGTGGTACACTGTGGTACCATGTGCACTGGTATGTGGTACACTGTGGTACCATATGATACAATGACAAAGTGAGACACACTGTGACACAGTGTGGTACCCTATGGTACCCTTGAGTGTACTGTAACACCCTGTGGTCCAGTTTTGGTCTGTGGTACACTATCACACCCTTAGGTACCATGAGGTACACTGTCAGTCTTTGGTACATTGGGGTACACTATGGTACATTGTGGCATCCAGGAGTACACCATGGCACCCTGAGGTGCACTGTGGCACCCTGAGGTACACTGTGGCACCTGGGATGCACTGTGGTACACTATGGTACACTATGGCACCCTGTGGCACCCTGGTGATCGGTAGTGCCAGAGAGGCGAGTCACTGAGGCTGTCACCATGGCAACAGCCAATGGGAGAGGGGAGTAATGGGGGGATGGGGCTGTGAGGGGAGGTCGGCAAAACCGTGAGGAATGGGAGGCAGGAATGGGAGGCAGGAATGGGAGGCAGGAATGGGAGGCAGGAATGGGAGGCAGGAATGGGAGGCAGGAATGGGAGGCAGGAATGGGAGGCAAGGAATGGGAGGCAAGGAATGGGAGGCAAGGAATGGGAGGCAAGGAATGGGAGGCAGGAATGGGGAAAATGAGTAGGAATAGGGAAATAGGTTCCCGAAATAGGTAAAATAGAAAGGAGAAATAGCGAAAACAGGAGAGAGAAATGGGTAAAGTAAGAAATGGGTAATGAATAAACGAGACAAATGAGAAATGGAAATATGCGTCTATATATTATAATATTTATATATATATATATATATATATAATATATATATATATATGACGGAATATTAAGGAAAATGCATCTCTTGGGACGACCATCTGTTGCTGGGAGGGAGTGGAGTTAAGATGGAGGAGAGAGAGAGAGAGAGAGAGAGAGAGAGAGAGAGAGAGAGAGGAGGGGAACTTGTGTCAGTGCTGAGGGGAAATTCGATAGTCTGTTTGGGAACTTCAGAACTGCCGAGTGAGGGGAATAAAAGATGTTGGGGAGGTGTTGATGGTGGGGGTGTAGTGTTAGGGAGGTGTTGATGGTGGGGTGTAGTGTTGGGGAGGTTTTGATGGAGGGGGTGTAGTGTTGGGGAGGTGTTGATGGTGGGGGGGTAGTGTGGCGAGGGTTGTTGATGTGGGATGTAGCATTGGGAGGTGTTGATGGTGGGGGTGTAGTGTTGGGGAGGTTTTGATGAGGAGGGGGTGTAGTGTTGGGGAGGTGTTGATGGTGGGAGTGTAGTGTTGGGGATGTGTTGATGTTGGGGTGTAGTGTTGGGGAGGTGTTGATGGTGGGGGTGTTGGGGAGGTTGATGATGGTGGGGGTGTAGTGTTGGGGAGGTGTTGATGGAGGGGGTGTAGTGTTGGGGAGATATTGATGGTGGGAGTGTAGTGTTGGGGAAGTGTTGATGTTGGGGTGGTGTTGATGTTGGGGTGTAGTGTTGGGGAGGTGTTGATGGTGGGGGTGTAGTGTTGGGGAGGTGTTGATGGAGGGGGTGTAGTGTTGGGGAGGTGTTGATAGTGTGGGTGTAGTGTTAGGGAGGTGTTGATGGTGGGGTGTAGTGTTGGGGAGGTGTTGATGGTGGGGTTGTAGTGTTGGGGAGGTGTTGATGGAGGGGGTGTAGTGTTGGGGAGGTGTTGATAGTGTGGGTGTAGTGTTGGGGAGTGTTGATGGTGGGGGTGTAGTGTTGGGGAGGTGTTGATGGTGGAGGTGTAGTGTTGGGGAGGTGTTGATGGTGGGGGTGCAGTGTTGGGGAGGTGTTGATGGTGGGGGTGCAGTGTTGGGGAGGTGTGGATGGTGGGGGGTGAAGTGTTACGGATGTGTTGATGGTGGGGTTGTAGTGTTGGGGAGGTGTTGATGGTGGGGGTGTAGTGTTGTGGGGTGTAGTGTTGGGGAGGTGTTGATAGTGTGGGTGTAGTGTTGGGAGATGTGGATGGGGGGGTGAAGTGTTACGGAGGTGTGATGTTGGGGGTGTAGTGTTGGGGAGGTGTTGATGGTGGGGGAGTAGTGTTGGGGAGGTGTTGATGGTGGGGGTGTAGTGTTGGAGAGGTGTTGATGGTGGGGGTGTGGTGTTGGGGGTGTTAGTGTTGGAGAGGTGTTGATGGTGGGGGTGTAGTTGTTGGGGAGGTGTTGATGGTGTGGGTGTAGTGTTGGGGAGGTGATGGTGGGGATGTAGTGTTGGGGAGGTGTTGATGGTGGGGGTGTATGTGCGGGGAGGTGTTGATAGTGTGGGTGTAGTGTTGGGGAGGTGATGGTGGGGATGTAGTGTTGGGGAGGTTTTGATGGTGGGGATGTAGTGTTTGGGAGGTGTTGATGGTGGGGTGTAGTGTTGGGGAGGTGTTGATGGTGGGGTGTAGTGTTGGGGAGGTGTTGATGGTGGGGGTATAGTGTTGGGGAGGTGTTGATGGTGGGGGTGTAGTGTTGGTCAGGTGTTGATGGTGGGGGTGTAGTGTTGGTCAGGTGTTGATGGTGGGGGTGTAGTGTTGGGGAGGTGTTGATGGTGGGGTGTGTAGTGTTGGGGGAGGTGTTGATGGTGGGGGTGTAGTGTTGGGGAGGTGTTGATGGTGGGGATGTAGTGTTGCGGAGGTGTTGATGGTGGGGGTGTAGTGTTGGGGAGGAGTTGATGGTGTGGGTGAAGTGTTGGGGAGGTGTTGATGGTGGGGTGAAGTGTTGGATAGGTGTTGATGGTGGGGATGTAGTGTTGGGGAGGTGTTTTTGGTGGGGGTGTAATGTGGAGGAGATGTTGATGGTGGGGGTGTAGTGTTGGGGAGGTGTTGATGATGGGGATGTAGTGTTGGTCAGGTGTTGATGGTGGGGGTGTAGTGTTGGGGAGGTGTTGATGGTGGGGGTGTAGTATTGGGGAGGTGTTGATGGTGGGGATGTTGTGTTGGGGAGGTGTTGATGGTGGGGGAGTAGTATTGGGGAGGTGTTGATAGTAGGGATGTACTGTTGGGGAGGTGTTGATGGTGGGGGAGTAGTATTGGGGAGGTGTTGATAGTAGGGAGTGTACTGTTGGGGAGGTGTTGATGGTGGGGGAGTAGTATTTGGGGAGGTGTGATGGTGGGGATTTGTGTTGGGGAGGTGTTGATGGTGGGGGTGTAGTGTTGGGGAGGTGTTGATGGTGGGGGTGTAGTGTTGGGGAGGTGTTGATGGTGGGGGTGTAATGTTGGGGGTGTAATGTTGGGGAGGTGTTGATAGTTCGGGGTGTAGTGTTGGGGAGGTGTTGATGGTGGGGGAGTAGTATTGGGGAGGTGTTGATGGTGGGGGTGTAATGTTGGGGTTGTAATGTTGGGGAGGTGTTGATAGTCGGGGTGTAGTGTTGGGGAGGTGTTGATGGTGGGGGAGTAGTATTGGGGAGGTGTTTATGGTGGGGATGTTGTGTTGGGGAGGTGTTGATGGTGGGGATGTACTGTTTGGGAGGTTTTCATGGGTGGGGGTGTAGTGTTGGGGAGGTGTTGGTGTGTGTGTAGTGTTGTGGAGGTGTTGATGGTGGGGGTGAAGTGTGGGGGAGGTGTTGATGGTGGGGGGTGTAGTGTTGGAGAGCTGTTGATGGTGGGGGTATAGTGTTGAGGTGCTGATGTTGCGAGTGTAGTATTGGGGAGGTGTTGATGGTGGGGTTGTAGTGTTGGGGAAGTGTTGATGATGGGGTGTAGTGTTGGTCAGGTGTTGATGGTGGGGATGTGGTTTTGGGGAGGTGTTGATGGTGGGGGTGTAGTGATGGGGAGGTGTTGATGGTGGGGTGTAGTGATGGGGAGGTGTTGATGGTGGGGGTGTAGTGTTGGGGAGGTGTTGATGGTGGGGGTGTAGTGTTGGAGGTGTTGATGGTGGGGGTGTAGTGTTGGTGTTGATGGTGGGGGTGTAGTGTTGGGGAAGTGTTTATGGTGGGGGTGTAGTGTTAGGTAGGTGTTGATGGTGGGGGGTGTAGTGTTGGTCAGGCGTTGATGGTGGGGATGTTGTGTTGGGGAGGTGTTGATGATGGGGGTGTAGTGTTGGGGAGGTGTTGATGGTGGGGTGTAGTGTTGGGGAGGTGTTGATGGTGTGGGTGTAGTGTTGGGAGGTGTTATGGTCGGGGTGTAGTGTTGCATAGGTGTTGATGGCGGGGATGTAGTGTTGGGAGGTGTTTATGGTGGGGGTGTAGTGTTGGGGAGGTGTTGATGGTGTGGGTGTAGTGTTGGGGGAGGTGTTGATGGTGTGGGTGTAGTGTTGGGGAGGTGTTGATGGTGTGGGTGTAGTGTTGGGGAGGCGTTGATGGTGTGGGTTGTAGTGTTGGGGAGGTTGATGGTGGGGATGTAGTGTAGGGGAGTTGTTGATGGGTGTGGGTGTGGTGTTGGGGAGGTGTTGTGATGGGGGGGTGTAGTATTGACGAGGTGTTGATGGTGGGGGTGTAGTGTTAGGGAGGTGTTTGATGGTGGGGATGTAGTTTTGGTCAGGTGTTGATGGTGGGGATGTAGTGTTGGTCAGGCGTTGATGGTGGGGATGTTGTGTTGGTCAGGTGTTGATGTTGGGGATGCAGTGTTGGTCAGGCGTTGATGGTGGGGATGTAGTGTTGGTCAGGCGTTGATGGTGGGGATGTAGTGTTGGTCAGGCGTTGATGGTGGGGATGTAGTGTTGGTCAGGCGTTGATGGTGGGGATGTAGTGTTGGTCAGTGTTGATGGTGGGGATGTAGTGTTGGTCAGGTGTTTGATGATGGGGATGTAGTGTTGGTCAGGTGTTGATGGTGGGGATGTAGTGTTGGTCAAGTGTTGATGGTGGGGTGTAGTGGTGGGAGGTGTTGATTGGTGGTGGTGTAGTGTTGGGGAGGCGTTGATAGTTGGGTGTGTAGTATTGGGGAGGTGTTGATGGAGGGATGTTGTGTTGGGGAGTGTGTTGATAGGAGGGGTGTAGAGTTGGGGAGGTGTTGATGGTGGGGGTGTGTAGTGTTGGGAAGGTGTTGATGGTGGGGGTGTAGTGTTGGGGAGGTGTTGATAGTGGGGGTGTAGAGTTGGGGAGGTGTTGATAGGGGTGTAGAGTTGGGGAGGTGTTGATGGTTGGGGTGTAGTATTGGGGAGGTTGTTGATGGAGGGGGTGTAGTGTGTGGAAGGTGTTGATGGTGGGGGTGTAGTGTGGGAAGGTGTTGATGGTGGGGTGTGTAGTGTTGGGGAGGTGTGATGGTGGGGGTGTTGTGTTGGGGAGGTTTGATGGTGGGGGTGTAGAGTTGGGGAGGTGTTGATGGTGGGGTGTAGTGTTGGAAGGTGTTGATGGTGGGGGTGTTAGTGTTGGGGAGGTGTTATGGTGGAGGTGTAGAGTTGGGAGGTGTTGATAGTGGGGGTGTAGTGTTGGGGAGGTGTTGATAGTGGGGGTGTAGAGTTGGGGAGGTGTTGATAAGTGGGGGTGTAGTGTTGGGGAGGTGTTGATGGTGGAGGTGTAGAGTTGGGGAGGTGTTGATGGTGGGGGTGTAGTGTTGGGGAGGTGTTGATAGTGGGGGTGTAGTGTTGGGGAGGTGTTGATGGTGGAGGTGTAGAGTTGGGGAGGTGTTGATGGTGGGGTGTGTAGTGTTGGGGAGGTGTTGATAGTGGGGGTGTAGTGTTGGGAAGGTGTTGATAGTGGGGGTGTAGTGTTGGGGAGGTGTTGATGGTGGGGGTGTAGAGTTGGGGAGTTGTTAATGGTGGGGGTGTAGTGTTGGGGAAGTGTTCATGGTAGGGTGTAGTGTTGGGAGTGTGTTGATGGTGGGGGTGTAGTGTTGGGAAGTGTTGATAGTGGGGGTGTAGAGTTGGGGAGGTGTTGATGGTTGGGGTTTAGTATTGGGGAGGTGTTGATGGAGGGGATGTTGTGTTGGGGAGGTGTTGATGGTGGGGGTGTAGTGTTGGGGAGGTGTTGATGGTGGGGGTTTAGAATTGGGGGAGGTGTTGATGGTGGGGTTGTAGTGTTGGGGAGGTATTGATGGTGTGGTTGCAGTATTGGGGGGTGTTGATGGTGGGGATATAGTGTTGGGGAGGAGTTGATGGTGGGGTGTAATGTTGGGGAGGTGTTGATGGTGTGGGTGTAGTATTGGGGAGGTGTTGATGGTGGGGATGTAGTGTTCGGGAGGTGTTGATGGTGGGGGTGTAGTGTTGGGGAGATGTTGATGGTGGAAGTGTAGTGTTGGGGAGATGTTGATGGTGGAAGTGTAGTGTTGGGGAGGTGTTGATGGTGTGGGTGTAGTATTGGGGAGGTGTTGATGGTGGGGATGTAGTGTTCGGGAGGTTGTTGATGGTGGGGGTGTAGTGTTGGGGAGATGTTGATGGTGGAAGTGTAGTGTTGGGGATTTGTTGATGGTGGAAGTGTAGTGTTGGGGAGGTGTTGATGGTGGAAGTGTAGTGTTGGGGAGGTGTTGATGGTGGAAGTGTAGTGTTGGGGAGGTGTTGATGGTGGAAGTGTAGTGGTTGGGGAGGTGTTGATGGTGGAAGTGTAGTGTTGGGGAGGTGTTGATGGTGGGGGTGTAGTGTTGGGGAGGTGTTGATGGTGGGGGTGTAGTGTTGGGGAGGTGTTGATGGGGGGTGCAGTGTTGGTGTTGATGGTGGCGGTGTGGTGTTGGGGAAGTGTTGATGGTGGGGTGTTGTGTTGGGGAGGTGTTGATGGTGGGGGTGTAGTGTTGCGGAGGTGATGATGGGGGTGTAGTGTTGGGGAGGTGTTGATGGTGGTGGTGTAGTGTTGGGGAGGTGTTGTTGGTGGGGGTGTAGTGTTGCGGAGGTGATTGATGGTGGGGGTGTAGTGTTGGGGAGGTGTTGATGGAGGGGGTTAGTGTTTGGGAAGCGTTGATAGTGGGGGTGTAGTGTTGGGGAAGTGTTGATGGTGGGGATGTAGTGTTAGGTGTTGATGGTGGGGGTTGTAGTGTTGGGGATGTGTTGATGGTGGTGGTGTAGTGTTGGGGAGGTGTTGATGGTGGGGTGTGTAGTGTTGGGGAGGTGTTGATGGTGGGGATGTAGTGTTAGGTGTTGATGGTTGGGGTGTTGTGTTTGTCAGGTGTTGATGGTGGGGGTGTTGTGTTGGGGAGGTGTTGATGGTGGGGATGTAGTGTTTGTCAGGTGTTGATGGTGGGGGGTGTTGTGTTGGGGAGGTGTTGATGGTGGGGATGTAATGTTGGTCAAGTGTTGATGGTGGGGATGTAGTGTTGGTCAAGTGTTGATGGTGGGGATGTAGTGTTGGTCAAGTGTTGATGGTGGGGATGTAGTGTTGGTCAAGTGTTCATGGTGGGGATGTAGTGTTGGTCAAGTGTTGATGGTGGGGGTTGTAGTGTTGGTCAATGTTGATGGTGGGGATGTAGTGTTGGTCAAGTGTTGATGGTGGGGATGTAGTGTTGGTCAAGTGTTGATGGTGGGGATGTAGTGTTGGTCAAGTGTTGATGGTGGGGGTGTAGTGTTGGTCAAGTGTTGATGGTGGGGATGTAATGTTGGTCAGGTGTTGATGGTGGGGATGTAGTGTTGGTCAGGTGTTGATGGTGGGGGTGTTGTGTTGGGGAGGTGTTGATGGTGGGGGTGTTGTGTTGGGGAGGTGTTGATGGTGGGGATGTAGTGTTTGTCAGGTGTTGATGGTGGGGGTGTTGTGTTGGGGAGGTGTTGATGGTGGGGATGTAGTGTTTGTCAGGTGTTGATGGTGGGGATGTAGTGTTGGTCAAGTGTTGATGGTGGGGATGTAGTGTTGGTCAAGTGTTGATGGTGGGGGTGTAGTGTTGGTCAAGTGTTGATGGTGGGGATGTAGTGTTGGTCAAGTGTTGATGGTGGGGGTGTAGTGTTGGTCAAGTGTTGATGGTGGGGATGTAATGTTGGTCAGGTGTTGATGGTGGGGATGTAGTGTTGGTCAGGTGTTGATGGTGGGGGTGTAGTATTGGGGAGGTGTTGATGGTGGGGGAGTAGTATTGGGGATGTGTTGGTGGGGTGTAGTGTTGGGTAGGTGTTGATGGTGGGGATGTTGTGTTGGTCAGGTGTTGATTTTGGGGGTGTAGTATTGGGGAGGTGTTGGTGTGGGTGTAGTGTTGGGGGGTTGTTGATGGAGGGGTGTAGTGTTGGGGAAGTGTTGGTGGAGGTGTAGTGTTGCTGAGGTGTTGATGGTGGGGGTGTAGTGTTGGGGAGGTGTTGATGGTGGGGGTGTAGTGTTTGGGAGGTGTTGATGGTGGGGTGTAGTGTTGGGGAAGTGTTGGTGGGGTGTAGTGTTGGGGAGGTGTTGATGGTGGGGGTGTAGTGTTGGGGAGGTGTTGATGGTGGGGGTGTAGTGTTTGGGAGGTGTTGATGGTGGGGTGTAGTGTTGGGGAGGTGTTGGAGGTGGTGTGTAGTGTTGATGTGGTAGTGATGGTGGGGTGCAGTGTTGGAGTGGTAGTGATCGTGGGGTGCAGTGTTGGAGTGGTAATGATGGTGGGGGTGCAGTGTTGGAGTGGTAGTGATGGTGGGGGTGCAGTGTTGGAGTGGTAGTAGTGGTGGGGTTGCAGTGTTGGAGTGGTAGTGATGGTGGGGGTGCAGTGTTGGGGTGGTAGTGATGGTGGGGGTGCAGTGTTGGAGTGGTAGTGATGGCGGGGGTGGAAATGTTGGAGTGGTGTTGGTGGTGGTATAAGAAAGGGACAAAGGTCAGAGAACTGGATTTTAAAACCCTTAAGGTCAACTAACATTCTGGTCCTGTGAACTCCATCTGGTTGTGCCAGGCTCACCCCGGGTGCCAGGCTCTCCCGGGGTGTCAGGCTCACCCCGGGTGCCAGGCTCTCCCGGGGTGTCAGGCTCACCCCGGGTGCCAGGGTCTCCCGGGGTGTCAGGCTCACCCCGGGTGCCAGGCTCTCCCAGTGTGTCAGGCTCTCCCAGGGTGTCAGGCTCACCCAGGGTGCCAGGCTCTCCCAGGGTGTCAGGCTCACCCCGGGTGCCAGGCTCTCCCAGGGTGTCAGGCTCTCCCAGGGTGTCAGGCTCACCCAGGGTGCCAGGCTCTCCCAGGGTGTCAGGCTCACCCCGGGTGCCAGGCTCTCCCGGGGTGTCAGGCTCACCCCGGGTGCCAGGGTCTCCCGGGGTGTCAGGCTCACCCCGGGTGCCAGGCTCTCCCAGTGTGTCAGGCTCTCCCAGGGTGTCAGGCTCACCCAGGGTGCCAGGCTCTCCCAGGGTGTCAGGCTCACCCCGGGTGCCAGGCTCTCCCAGGGTGTCAGGCTCACCCCGGGTGCCAGGCTCTCCCAGGGTGTCAGGCTCACCCCGGGTGCCAGGCTCTCCCAGGGTGTCAGGCTCACCCCGGGTGCCAGGCTCTCCCAGTGTGTCAGGCTATCCCAGGGTGTTAGGCTCACCCAGTGTGCCAGGCTCTCCCAGGGTGCCAGGCTCTCCCCGGGTGCCAGGCTCTCCCCGGGTGCCAGGCTCTCCCAGGGTGTCAGGCTCTCCCAGGGTGTCAGGCTCACCCAGGGTGCCAGGCTCACCCAGGGTGTCAGGCTCTCCCAGGGTGCCAGGCTCTCCCAGGGTGACAGGCTCACCCAGGGTGCCAGGCTCTCCCAGTGTGTCAGGCTCTCCCAATGTGTCAGGCTCTCCCAGGGTGCCAAGCTCACCCTGTGTGTCAGGCTCTCCCAGGGTGCCAGGCTCACCCAGTGTATCAGGCTCTCCCAGGGTGCCAGGCTCACCCAGTGTGTCAGGCTCTCGCAGGGTGCCAGGCTCACCCAGTGTGTCAGGCTCTCCCAGGGTGCCAGGCTCACCCAGTGTATTAGGCTCTCCCAGGGTGCCAGGCTCACCCAGTGTGTCAGGCTCTCCCAGGGTGCCAGGCTCACCCAGTGTGTCAGGCTCTCCCAGGGTGCCAGGCTCACCCAGTGTGTCAGGCTCTCGCAGGGTGCCAGGCTCACCCAGTGTGTCAGGCTCTCGCAGGGTGCCATGCTCACCCAGTGTGTCAGGCTCTCCCAGGGTGCCAGGCTCACCCAGTGTGTCAGGCTCTCCCAGGGTGCCAGGCTCACCCAGTGTGTCAGGCTCTCCCAGGGTGCCAAGCTCACCCAGTGTGTCAGGCTCTCCCAGAGTGCCAGGCTCACCCAGTGTGTCAGGCTCTCCCAGGGTGCCAGGCTCACCCAGTGTGTCAGGCTCTCCCAGGGTGCCAGGCTCACCCCGGGTGCCAGGCTCTCGCAGGGTGCCAGGCTCACCCAGTGTGTCAGGCTCACTCAGGGTGCCAGGCTCACCCAGGGTGCCAGGCTCACCCAGGGTGCCAGGCTCACCCAGTGTGTCAGGCTCTCCCAGGGTGTCAGGCTCTCCCAGGGTGCCAGGCTCACCCCGGGTGCCAGGCTTTAGCAGGGTGCCAGGCTCACCCAGTGTGTCGGGCTCTCCCAGGGTGCCAGGCTCACCCAGGGTGCCAGGCTCACCCAGGGTGCCAGGCTCACCCAGGGTGTCAGGCTCACCCTGGGTCAGGCTTACCCAGGGTGCCAGGCTCACCCAGGGTGCCAGGTTCACCCAGGGTCTCACCCAGGGTATTGCGCTCACCCTGGGATGAGTCTTACAGAATTGTGTAAATAGGCAGCACCTGGACCATCGCTACAGTAGACGACCACCCGTCAGGTCACTCCCTGGGTCCATGATTCCACCCTCAGTCACCCTGGTCATGATTCCCCCTCAGTCACCCCTGGGTCATGATTCCCCCTCGGTCACCCCTGGGTCATGAGTCCCCCTCGGTCACCCCTGGGTCACGAGTCCCCCCTCGGTCACCCCTGGGTCACGAGTCCCCCTCGGTCATCCCTGGGTCATGAGTCCCCCTCAGTCACCCCTGGGTCACGAGTCCCCCGCGGTCACCCCTGGGTCATGAGTCCCTTTCGGTCACCCCTGGGTCACGAGTCCCCCTCGGTCACCTCTTGGTCTGGGTCACGAGTCCCCCTCGGTCACCTCTTGGTCTGGGTCACGAGTCCCCCTCGGTCACCTCTTGGTCTGGGTCACGAGTCCCCCTCAGTCACCTCTTGGTCTGGGTCATGAGTCCCCCCTCAGTCACCCCTGGGTCATGAGTCCCCCCTCGGTCACCCCTGGGTCATGAGTCCCCCCTCGGTCACCCCTGGGTCATGAGTCCCCCCTCGGTCACCCCTGGGTCGCGAGTCCCCCCTCGGTCACCCCTGGGTCGCGAGTCCCCCCTCGGTCACCCCTGGGTCGCGAGTCCCCCCTCGGTCACCCCTGGGTCGCGAGTCCCCCCTCGGTCACCCCTGGGTCGCGAGTCCCCCCTCGGTCACCCCTGGGTCGCGAGTCCCCCCTCGGTCACCCCTGGGTCGCGAGTCCCCCCTCGGTCACCCCTGGGTCGCGAGTCCCCCCTCGGTCACCCCTGGGTCGCGAGTCCCCCCTCGGTCACCCCTGGGTCGCGAGTCCCCCCTCGGTCACCCCTGGGTCGCGAGTCCCCCCTCGGTCACCCCTGGGTCGCGAGTCCCCCCTCGGTCACCCCTGGGTCGCGAGTCCCCCCTCGGTCACCCCTGGGTCGCGAGTCCCCCCTCGGTCACCCCTGGGTCGCGAGTCCCCCCTCGGTCACCCTGGGTCGCGAGTCCCCCCTCGGTCACCCCTGGGTCGCGAGTCCCCCCTCGGTCACCCCTGGGTCGCGAGTCCCCCCTCGGTCACCCCTGGGTCGCGAGTCCCCCCTCGGTCACCCCTGGGTCGCGAGTCCCCCCTCGGTCACCCCTGGGTCGCGAGTCCCCCCTCGGTCACCCCTGGGTCGCGAGTCCCCCCTCGGTCACCCCTGGGTCGCGAGTCCCCCCTCGGTCACCCCTGGGTCGCGAGTCCCCCCTCGGTCACCCCTGGGTCGCGAGTCCCCCCTCGGTCACCCCTGGGTCGCGAGTCCCCCCTCGGTCACCCCTGGGTCGCGAGTCCCCCCTCGGTCACCCCTGGGTCGCGAGTCCCCCCTCGGTCACCCCTGGGTCGCGAGTCCCCCCTCGGTCACCCCTGGGTCGCGAGTCCCCCCTCGGTCACCCCTGGGTCGCGAGTCCCCCCTCGGTCACCCCTGGGTCGCGAGTCCCCCCTCGGTCACCCCTGGGTCGCGAGTCCCCCCTCGGTCACCCCTGGGTCGCGAGTCCCCCCTCGGTCACCCCTGGGTCGCGAGTCCCCCCTCGGTCACCCCTGGGTCGCGAGTCCCCCCTCGGTCACCCCTGGGTCGCGAGTCCCCCCTCGGTCACCCCTGGGTCGCGAGTCCCCCCGTCCCGGTCACCCCTGCGGTCGCGAGTCCCCCCTCGGTCACCCCTGGGTCGCGGGTCACCCCTGGGTCGCGAGTCCCCCCTCGGTCACCCCCTGGGTCGCGAGTCCCCCCTCGGTCACCCCCTGGGTCGCGAGTCCCCCCTCGGTCACCCCCTGGGTCGCGAGTCCCCCCTCGGTCACCCCCTGGGTCACGAGTCCCCCCTCAGTCACCCCCTGGGTCACGAGTCCCCCCTCAGTCACCCCCTGGGTCACGAGTCCCCCCTCAGTCACCCCCTGGGTCACGAGTCCCCCCTCAGTCACCCCCTGGGTCACGAGTCCCCCCTCAGTCACCCCCTGGGTCACGAGTCACCCTCAGTCACCCCTGGGTCATAGGTCACTGTGGATTATTGGCCACCCTGGGTTATAGATCATCTCGGTTACCCCAGGGACGTAATTCACCCTGGGCTGTCATGGGTCACTCTGGGTCACAGGTCACCCTGAGTCACTCTAGGTATCCTTAAATCACTTTAAGACATACTGTCAACCTAGGCCAGTCTAGGTCACCCTAGATCCTCCTGTGCCACTCTAGGTCACCCTAGACCTTCCTGTGTCATTATAGGTCACCCTAGGACAGTCTAGGTCACCCTAGATCCTCCTGTGCCACTCGAGGTCACCCTAGACCTTCCTGTGTCATTATAGGTCACCCTAGGACAGTCTAGGTGATTCTAGGTCACGAGAGGACATCCTGGTCCATCCTAGGTTACTGTCACCCTAGGTCATCTTGGATCACCTCGGGTCACCGTAGGTCACTCTGGGTCACAATCAGAGATTTGCATAAGTTCTGAGTAAATCATGGTAATCAAGAGTGGCACTGGTGACAGCCTGGGCACTGATGACAGCCTGGTATATGTGACAGCCTGGCACCGGTGACAGCCTGGCACCGGTGACAGCCTGGCACTGGTGACAGCCTGGCACTGATGACAGCCTGGTATATGTGACAGCCTGGCACCGGTGACAGCTTGGCACTGGTGACAGCCTGGCACTGATGACAGCCTGGTATATGTGACAGCCTGGCACCGGTGACAGCCTGGCACTGGTGACAGCCTGGCACCGGTGACAGCCTGGCGCTGGTGACAGCCAGGTACATGTGACAGCCTGGCACTGGTGATAGTCTGGCATTAGTGACAGCCTGGCACTGGTGACAGCCTGACACTGGTGACAGCCTGGCACTGATGACAGCCTGGCACTGATGACAGCCTGGCACTGATGACAGCCTGGCACTGATGACAGCCTGGCACTGGTGGCACTGTGATATTGTATCCGCCTTCAGGTAGGCCTGTATCAACAAATACTGCTTACGACAGTAGGCTTACAGATACTGTAAAGAGTTGGGTGACAAACTCATCAGGGAATCTAAAGACATAGAGCAACTAGTTTCCTGTACCACAGCCTCAGTGTTGCGGTCCAGAGAGGGAACGCATGCAGCGCGCACGCGCACACACACACACACACACACACACACACACACACACACGGGGCCAGGAGCTAGGACTCGACCCCTGCAACCACAAATAGGTGAGTACACACACGTAGTGGAGGCAGGAACCATACACAGTTTTAAGACGAGGTTTGATAAAGCTCATGGAGCGGGGAGAGAGAGGGCCCAGTAGCAACCGGTGAAGAGGCAGGGCCAGGAGCTAAGACTCGACCCCTGCAACCACAAATAGGTGAGTACAAATAGGTGAGTACACTGAAATACATTTTTTCGTTAGGTTCAGAATTATTTTTGCGAAATGATTGCATACACAAATTTTAGCTTGCCTTATTCGGCAAGAAGAACGTTACTATTTAAGCCAAAACCGTAAGTTTAACCTAATCAGCACTCAGTAAGTTTTGGTATAGAATAACATAATTATCAATCGTGTTTGTGGCCATTTAACCCGAGATCTAAAAATTTAACCCGAGATCTAAAAATTTAACCCGAGATCTAAAAATTTAACCCGAGATCTAAAAATTTAACCCGAGATCTAAAAATTTCCTCACAAATTAACCCATATTTTAAGATTCAGAGTATATATTATTGGAATATTTATCAGGGATTAATTTAGTCAGTTTTATGGAGCCTTTCAAGGCTACTGTATTCTGGAGGGTGTTGCAGGGGTCAACGCCCCCGCGGCCCGGTTCATGATCAGGCATCATGATGGATCAGGGCCTGATTAATCATGCTGTTACTGCTGTGACAAAATGTTCATCTGTATCGATCGCCAGTTTATCCAGTCTTGCATCAGTAGAAGGTTGATGTCGAGGTCATCTCTGACTTGTATAGAACTGGGGTCCTATCTTATAGCTTATTCCACGTTCTGTATAACTGGGGGATATTCCGGGGGTCGACGCCCCTGCAACTTAGTTCTAAATATGCATGTAATGCTTGAAATAACATATAAGACTCAGAAATCAATGGTGGGGTACAGGGAGGACCAACACATCATAGGGAAGGGGCAGGTACCTTTAACTTTGAGGACTTTTCTAAGTTTCGCTACTTTCAGAGCCCGGCCACGGGCCAGGCTCGTAGGTGATCCTCTCAAACTTTAACTACTGTGGTTCCATGAACCATATGAGACACCTTACAAGCCTTCAGGAGACCATGGTGCAACGCAGTGCTCACAGGTTTAACTAAGGCTGGAACATCAAACTTTAGACTGGCCCAACACCACGACTGGCCCAACACCACGACTGGCCCAACACCACGACTGGCCCAACACCACGACTGGCCCAACACACGAACAACCCACACATAGAAAGCATCTTATGACCAAGTATCAGTCCAACTTGGACTATGAACCAGTTACACAAACGTCCATGTTATCTCTATATAAGATTTTTAAGTTAACATCAGCCATTTATCATCAAAATGTCAGCATTGTCACGACATTTAAAACAGTTCAGAACTTCGTGAACATTTCTAATTTGAGATTACGTACAATAGTCTCTACCATAAATGTATCAAGTTTGAACAGGCCTAAGCTCACATTATGTAGTGAAAGCTTGACTTATTAAATATTTGCCGATTCTGAATGTATCTTTCCAACCAAGACGAAATCGGGAGAATAATTCTGTCTTCTGATCATTGTGATGGGTTATTGTTCGTCAGTGAGGGTTTAAATGTGGCAACTGGTTCCTGTGGGGTTTATATCTAGTAACAATCTTAGTATTAGACTAACATCAAGATTCTTGTGTTAACATCAAGGTTGTCAGTGTTAACCTAACATCGAAGGTGTTAGTGTTAACCAACGTGTCCAACATAAAGTTACAGCCGCTGTAAACACATCAAGAATTCAAGGAATTCAAGGAAGACAAGTTAAATGCTTCTAAAGCATCGAGCAAAGCAGATTCTCGTGTATATAATCAGTGGTGTACCGCTGGGTACACCACTGTAACCCGTCTTTCTAGCTGCTGGCACAGCTTCCCCTACAAGCTCCTCAGGGCGATGTAGTCTGCCTTTAACATCATTTTCTCTAAGTTTTCGACATGGCTTCTGACGAACATAGATACCAAGATTCATACCTGTGATTCACTTCCATCTAAACTACGGTGGTAATCACGAACTCACAGGCTGAGGGACTGATTACCTTACCTTGGATATGTAGTTCCACAGTCTTCGTCATGTCCTTGTGTTGATGAAGCCACTGGAGGGCGAAACGTCTAAAAATATAGATACCCAGATGTCGGACATGACTAAATCGTGAATGCAGTAGTAATGGATATAGGAAAAAATACTTGGGTTGTTTCTTGAGATAAAATATTCCCTAATATATATTTTACTGTTTAATGAGCAAACTTATGGACGATAGTTTGAGCCTTCTTGATCCCTGGCTCGCCATTAGTCAGATATTCTTATTTACTTCCAGTGATTTTCTTCTTTCTTGATCCATTGACATGAGACAGCCAGTATATATATATTATATATATATATATATATATATATATATATATATATATATATATATATATATATATATATATATATATATATATATATATATATATATATAATACACACACATACAAACACACATGCAGCCAAAAATTCTGATAGGGTCCAGGAGGTGTCAGTCACGGGGAACTCAAGTGTCAGCTGGCTGACACAGGTGAGGGTGACAAGTGTCAGCTGGCTGACACTTGAAAATATGGCACCATGTGCATGGCACCGGGAGTGCCATCAACATTGTCGACTCTATTAAAGAATTTTTGGAACTTGTGTTATATTCCTGGGATAATACAATACACAGTGTATATATATATATATATATATATATATATATATATATATATATATATATATATATATATATATATATATATATATATATATATATATATATACGCAGGTATCTGTGAGGTTACAGTGAGTTACAGTGAGAAAGCAGTAAGATAGTGAGGTACAGTGAGGTACGGAGAGTTTGAACTGCGCAATGTGTAATGGGCGATAGATATGGGTGGTAATGGGTGATAGATATGGGTGATAATGGGTGATATATGCAGTGGGTAATAGATATCGGTCATGGGTGATATGGGTGGTAATGGATAACGGTTATAGATCATGGGTGATGGATATGGGTGGTGATGGGTGATACGGGTGCCAATGGTGGCGGGAAATGGGTGGGAAATGGGTGTAGGAGCCACAGGCAGTTGTGGGTGGGGCCGTGTCCTGGAAGTCATCGTACCAGAGGCACCCGGAGAATCCACTGTCCTCATGGCAGTACAGTGCCAAACAGTGCCAGTAACCCACCTAGCATCCTCTCCCAGCATCTCTCTCATCTCCGACACTCTCCCAGCATCCCTAGCTGCCCTACCTGGCATTAGTGCCGGAGATATTACGCCTTAGAGCAGCTTGGCACTCTCTGGCACCTGTGGACTGGGATGCGCTCGGATGGGTGCGCAGAAACGCTACATAGGCACTCTTACACGCCTCCAGGAAGCTATCAGAGCTTTCCTAGCTTGGCACTACATCTCTGGACCCCTGGCACTACTCCTCCGTGAAGTTAATCTCCCTGGCACTCATAACGTAGTATCCCGCGTTGCGTAGCGTTAAATTACGCTAACTACCCTCCCCTAGTGCCGTAACTACTCGCTAGTTAGCGTAGTTAGTGCCAAAGTACCCTGCTAACTACTCTAAGTGTCAAAACTGGGACTTAGAATTAGTGCCAGTTAGTGAAGTACGTCTACCAGCTGCTTAAATTACGCTAACTACCCTCCCCTAGTGCCGTAACTACCCGCTAGTTAGCGTAGTTAGTGCCAAACTACCCAACTAACTATAAATGCCAAAACTGGCACTTAAAAGCAGTGCCAATTAGTAGACTACATCTACCAAATAAATCTACTCTTAGTGTGTTGAAAATTAAGTGGTTTTAGTGCCTCTGTCTACCAGTAGATAAGAGTTGATAACTGGCACTAAGTGGCACTAGTTAGAGACGCTCTAACTCCATCTACTCGGCTCATCTACTATCTACTATCTACTCAGGATATCAGGCAAAATGAAAACATCATCTTTCTCGCTCCGTGTGATGAGACGGGTGAGTATCTACTATCTACTTTGCGTCTACCCGTGTCTACCTTCTAAATCTACCTATCTACCGTCCTATTATCTCTGTATACCTGTCTACTGCCTGTACCAAGTCGGTTTATCTGCTATATCCCCCTCTGTACTTCCCTGTCTATTGGCTATCTACCTTTCATATGTATCCACCACTTATATCTATTTTTCTACCGGCTATCTACTCTTTGTTTCTGCTTATGTCCTCCAAATCTACCTGTCTACAATCCTATTACCTTTATATTTGCCCATCTACCGGCTGTCTACTTTTATCTGTCTATCCACCCTTCCTGTTTTTCTGTGTTTTCATATCTACCGGTTATCTAACCTTTATCCATCCCAGTCTACCTCCTCTATCTGTCTACTCTCCAGTTATCTCTGTATCTACTTATCTACCAGCTGTCTACTGTACCTTCCAATTGTATCTATAACGGCTGTCTACCCTTTAGCCCGGTCTGTCCCCTGTGATATCTACCTATCTACCAGCTGTCTACTCTCTCAACCTCCCTATCTACCTTCCTGTCCCCTCTGTATCTACTTATCTACCGCCTGTCTACCTTCCATCCCTGTCTATCGCCGTCTATTCCCCCTGGTACCTACCTGTTGAGCCCGCATGCGGCTGACGCATGCGTGGCTTGCGTCCCTCTGGCTTTCTACTCGCTTTCCAATCTACCTGCATTCTACCATCGCTCTTTCGTAAATCTACCTCAATCTACCCTAATAAATGGCATGTCTACCTTGCTGTATCGCCAGTCTACCTTAATATCGTCAGTCTACCTTATTCTACTTGATCTACGTTAATGTACCGAAAATCTACCTCAGTCTACCATAAATATCGGGAGTCTACTTAATATCTCACTTCTGGTTTATATAAATAGAAATAAAACTGGGTTTATTCTAGCTTCAGTAAATCAGGATAAACCCTGGAAATAGACTGGATGGGTTTATCGTGGTAGAAACCTGTCTTATATAAACCTGTGCTTGGTTTGTGGAAATGAACTGTGAAAGCTCACCTAATTGTGGTTGCAGGGGTCGAGTCATAGCTCCTGGCCCCGCCTCTTCACTGGTCGTTACTAGGTCCACTCTCTCCCTGCTCCATGAGCTTTATCATACCTCTTCTTAAAGCTATGTATGGATCCTGCCTCCAATACATCACAGATTGTTCAACTTCCTGACAACTATATGACTGAAGAAATACTTCCTAACATCCCTGTGACAGTTGAATCTTCAACTTCCAACTGTGACCCCTTGTTGCTGTGTCCCATCTCTGGAGCTTCCTGTCCCTGTCCATCTTGTTAAATCGTCTCAGTATTTTGTATGTCGTTATCATGTCCCCCCTCTCTCTCCTGTCCTCCAGTGTCGTCATGTTGATTTCCCTTAACTTCTTCTCGTACGACAGGCCCCTTAGCTCCGGGACTAGTCTCAATGTAAATCTTTGAAGTTTCTCTAATTTGTTACCGTGCTTGACCAGGTGTGGGTTCCAAACTGGTGCTGCATACTCCAGTATGAGCCTGACGTACACGGTGTACAGAGTCTTGAACGTTTTCTTACTGAGGAATCGGAATACTATTCTCAGGTTTGCCAGGCGCCTATGTGCTGCAGCAGTTATCTGGTTGATGTGCGCCTCAGGAGATGTGCTCGGTGTTATACTCACCCCAAGATCCTTTTCCTTGAGTGAGGTTTGTAGTCTTTGGCCATCTAGACTATACTGTCTGTGCTCTTCTTTGGCCTTCCCCAATCTTCATGAGTTTTCACTTGATGGGGTTAAACTCCAGGAGCCAGGCTTGCAACCTGTCCAGATCCCTTTGTAGTACTACCTGACCCCCATCCCATTGAATTCTCCTCATTAGCATCACAACGTCTGCAAACAAGGACACCTCTGAATCTATCCATTCCATCATGTCATTCACATATACCAAAAACAGCACAGGTCCTAGGACTGACCCTGTGGAACCCTGCTCTTCACAGGCGCTCACTCTGACACCTCGTCAAGTACCACGACTCGTTGTTGCCTCCCTGTCAGGTATTCTCTGATCCAGTGCTTTTCCTGTTATACCTTCCTGGTTCTCAAGCTTTGACACTAATCTCTCTTGTGGAAGTGTGTCGAAAGCCTTCTTGCAGTCCAAGAAAATGCAATCTACCTACTCCTCTCACTTTGTCTTACTTCCGTCATCTTGTCGTAAAACTCCAGTAGGTTTGTGACGTGGGATTTCCCTAAAACCGTGCTAGTTGTTGTGAATAAGCTTGTTTTTTTCCAGGTGCTCCACCACTCTTCTCCTGATAATCTTCTCCATGACTCTGCATACTATTCATATCGGCGACACTGGTCTGTAGTTTAGTGCTTCATGTCTGTCTCCTTTCTTTAAAACTGGGACTACATTTGCTGTCTTCCATACCTCAAGTAGTTGCCCTCTTTCGATAGATGTTTTGTGACTGTTGTTAGTGGCACACTAGTGGCTCCCTCTCTTAAGACCCACAGATATTGACTGGTCCCACTGCCTTTGAGGTATCAAGTTCTCTTAGAAGCTTCTTCACCTTCTCCTCGGTTGTATTTCATCCAACAATTGTTGGCATATCCCTTGTTGGTGTAACTACCCCTATACTTCCTTAAATCTCATGTCGAGCTCCTCACTTTTTGAACGTTTCTTGTGAGCTCCCCACCTTTCCTCAGCCTGATTACCTGGTCCTTGATTGATGTCTTCCTCCTGATGTGGCTATACAACAGCTTTGGGTCAGATTTGACTTTCAATGCTATGTCATTTTCGTACTATCACTGGGCCTCCCTCTTTATCTGTGCATACTCGTTTCTGACCTTCTGACTAATCTGTTTTCCTGGGTCCTTTGTCCTCTGTATTTTCCCCCATTCTATACTGCACTTAGTTTTTGCCTCCCTACACCTCTGGGTAAACCAGGAACTCATTCTGGTCTTATTATTTCTGTTGCCCTTGGAAATAAATGTTTCCTCTGCCTCCTTGCATTTTGCTGTCACAGTCCATTTCAATTACTGATTTTCATACCAATTCTCTTTCCCAGTGAACCTCCTGCAGGAAGTTCCTCATGCCTGTGTGGTCTCCCCTGTTGAAGTTTGGCTTTTCCCATCTTACTCCTATTACCTTCTCCACTTGCAACTCTACTACATATTCAAAGCTCAGAATCACATGATCACTAGCTCTGAGGGGCCTTTCATACACGATATTTCATCCTCACCCTCTGGTAGTATCCCTAACATCCTGAGGCATGAGGTTTTCCAGTATCACGTCCATCATCTTGGCTCGCCATTTTTTGGGATCCCCATGTGGCTCCAGGTTTTTCCAATCAATCTCCTTATGATTGAAATCACCCATAACTAGTAACTTTGCTCTACCCGTGTGAGCTCTCTGGCCACCTCACCCAGTGTATGCACCACTGCTCTGTTGCTCTCTTCATATTCTTCTCTTGGCCTTCTGTAGTTCTTTGGCAGGGTGTACACCACTGCAATGACTACCTTATGTTCCCCAGACTGAATTGTACCTACTATGTAGTCCTGTTCGCCCATTTCTTCCATTTCTTCAAATCCCCATTGGTTTTTTAATGAGCAGTGCAACTCCTCCTACCATCTGCCCCCTCTATCTTTCCTCAGGATCTGATATCCAGTTGAGAAGATTGCATCTGTTATCCTGGTGAAGTTTGTTTCTGTGAGTGCTGTGATGTCTGGGAACATCTCTGTGATTCTTTCATGCCACTCCTCACATTAATTTGTTATCCCATCCGCATTTGTATACCAAACCTTCAATTTCTTTCTTCTTTTCTAAAACTGTGGTCTGGGGAGAACATGGGGGGGTTGGGGTTGGGGGGGAGACCTGTCAGGGAACTATGCGGGTTTGTGGGGGTAGAGTTTGTGATGAGGGTGGGGACAGTGGCTACGGTGTGTGGGTTTTGGGTTCGATTGTTTGGTTGCACTTTGGATGTTGTGGTTGAGGTCTTTCTGTAGGTGTTTCTGAGGGAGGTTGTATTTGCTCTTTCTCCTGAGTCTGGGTTCTCCTGTTCATCTCTTTTTGCCTCTCTTCCCTCCTTGCATCTTTGTACCCTCTTTCTGTCCTGTCATGGTCGAGGTACACCCTCCAGTACGTTGGTATGTCCCTTAGTCGTTCTTTCTCCTGCAGGATCTTGTTTTGAGCCAATTCTGCCTTGAATATCTCTGACTGGCAGTTTTTTTTTTGCTCTTGCAAACCACTCTATTCTCAGAAAATTTGCCATTTGACCTCTCCCTTTCGTCCTCCCACTGCATTTTCCTGTGTCCCCCGAGTCAGTTTAGTTGCCTCCATTGCAGTGATCCTTTCTTCAATCTATTTTCTGTTTGCTGCTCCTGTGAACAGTGGTCTGTCATTTTCTCTTCCCAGATTTTCCTGGGCACTGCTGTGGTCTGTTAGGGCCTGTGCTTATAACTTAACTCTTTCATTTTCTTCAGACCCCTCGTTTGATCCTGGTATGATGCTCGTCTTTTCTCGGGCTCCACAGTGGCCTGATAGGGCCTCCACATACAGTATAGCTCCTTTGTTCCCTACAGTCCCCTCGTTTGTAAATGATGTATCAGTCTCCCATGTTATACCCATACTGTTAATTAGTTCTTTGAACTGTGTCAGATTTTCTAGTTCCTCTTGTAAACTCTGTATCTTAGCTTCTGCTGCTGTGGCTTGTAGCTCCCACATCCTGCTCTCTGCAGCTATCCTCTCCTCCATTTTCTTGCTAAGGTCTTCTAGCTTCCTTCCCCACTCTTCTTCCCTTTTCATGAGCTCTGCTACCCTTCCTCCCCTCCCTGGCTAATCTATCAGTCCCCTGGTTCTGTCCTGCTCTTTGGCATACCACTTTTTATATTTTTTACCTTTTAGTCACCACAGAAAGGAATATTTATATGGTTTCGTGTGGTTATTTATGATGTGTGTTCGTGATTGTGTGTGTGTGTGTGTGTGTGTGTGTGTGTGTGTGTGTGGACGTGTTTGTTGGAGTGAGGGAGCGTGAGAGGGAGGTAGGGAGGGGGGAAGAGGGATAGTGTGTGGAAAGGGGAGACATTAGCAGACGGAGAAAGAGATGGGGGGAAGGATAGAGGAGTAAGGGGAGAGAGGGGGAAAAAAGTGGGGGGAGGTAAAATGGGAAGAGAGGGAGAGGGATAAATGGGGGGAGGGATAAATAGGGGGTGAGGGATGAATAGGGGGGGATAAATAGGGGAAATAAAGGGGGGTATAAATAAAGGGTGAGGGATAAATAGGGGGAAGGATAAATAGGGGAGGTGGAGGACAGTGAGTGTGTGAGAATGTGGATGTGTTTGGGTATGGCTGGGTGTGGGTATGGGTGTGTTTTGTACTCACCTAGTTGTGGTTGCAGGGGACGAGACTCAGCTCCTGGCCCCGCCTCTTCACTGATCGCTACTAGGTTCTCTCTCTGCCCCCTGGGCTTTGTCATACCTCGTCTTAAAGCTATGTATGGTTCCTGCCTCCACTAAAAGATGGAGTGTGTGTGGCAGAGGGTGGTTAGAGTGTAAGTGTGAATGGCCAGCGTTTACAAGGGTGCCAAACGTTCACGTACATGTACGTGTACACACATGTACATGTGTGTACACACATGTACATGTGTGTACACACATGTACATGTGTGTACACACACAACGTATCTTCTTACACGCTTGTGTAGTGCTTGTGAGATCTAGGGGACTCTACACCAGACTCTTGTGAGGTCTAGTTGACTCTACACCAGACTCTTGTGAGGTCTAGTTGACTCTACACCAGACTCTTGTGAGATCTAGGGGACTCTACACCAGACTCTTGTGAGGTCTAGTTGACTCTACACCAGACTCTTGTGAGGTCTAGTTGACTCTACACCAGACTCTTGTGAGATCTAGTTGACTCTACACCAGACTCTTGTGAGATCTAGTTGACTCTACACCAGACTCTTGTGAGATCTAGTTGACTCTACACCAGACTCTTGTGAGATCTAGTTGACTCTACACCAGACTCTTGTGAGATCTAGTTGACTCTACACCAGACTCTTGTGAGATCTATTGACTCTACACCATCTTGTGAGATCTAGTTGACTCTACACCAGACTCTTGTGAGATCTAGTTGACTCTACACCAGACTCTTGTGAGATCTAGTTGACAAACAATACATGGACACAGAGGGTATATAAAGGCTCAGAGTGAGGTGCAATACTAGTGAGGTAACATATCGATGTTCACTAGTGGTAGTAGAAGTAGTAGTAGTAGTAGTTGTAGTAGTAGTGACAAAAGTAATACAATATGGTAGAGCAATTAATTCGTACATGAGTAAAAGGATATAAAAGCTATTACTTGGGTAACATAAAAATAGGTTGGACAAATATAGACTGGAATGAGGCAGCTTGTTTCAGTGTTCACTCTCTGTGCTTTGTGTAGTATAACAGGAGAGACTATGTGATTATGTGATAGAAGTGCTAGAATCCATCGCTTCTAGCACTTCAATAAAGGATATAATCAGGACAAAATCCAAGCACCACGAACCAGTCAATGCAGGAGTTTACACTATACCCTGTGGAGGCTGTGACAAGATTTACGTAGGTGAAACAGCCAGAAACCTCGACACCCGCCTCAATGAACACATTTACGCATGTAGGAACGATAACTTGAACAACGCCTGTGTACAACACCGAAATTCCACCAATCATCTCATGAAATTCAGAGACGCCCAATTAGTGATCAAAGAAATTAATTTCCGTAGACGCAAGTGCCTCGAATCAGCACTGATCGCTGTTTCGAATACAATTAAACAAAACAACGGCAGCTTCACCATCTCCGAAGTCTTAGCAAGAATCCTCCTGAAAACAGTAAACCCTGCCATCACATAGTCTCTCCTGTTATACTACACAAAGCACAGAGAGTGAACACTGAAACAAGCTGCCTCATTCCAGTCTATATTTGTCCAACCTATTTTTATGTTACCCAAGTAATAGCTTTTATATCCTTTTACTCATGTACGAATTAATTGCTCTACCTTATTGTATTACTTTTGTTACTACCACCACTACTACTACTACTACTACTACTACTACTACCACCACTACATCGAAATGGTACCTCACATAAGAACATAAGAACATAAGAAAGGAGGAACACTGCAGCAGGCCTGTTGGCCCATACTAGGCAGGTCCTTTACAATTCATCCCACTAACAACATTTGACCAACCCAATTTTCAATGCCACCCAAGAAACAAGCTCCGATGTGCAAGTCCCTCTCAAATCCAACCCCTCCCACTCATGTATTTATCCAACCTAAATTTGAAACTACCCAAAGTCCTAGCCTCAATAACCCAACTAGGTAGACTGTTCCACTCATCAACTACCCTATTTCCAAACCAATACTTTCCTATGTCCTTTCTAAATCTAAACTTATCTAATTTAAATCCATTACTGCGGGTTCTCTCTTGGAGAGACATCCTCAAGACCTTATTAATATCCCCTTTATTAATACCTATCTTCCACTTGAGCCTTTATATACCCTCTGTGTCCATGTATTGTTTGTAATGGCTTGATAAAGCTCCTGGAGAGCGAAACGTTGCCACAATAAATGTCACATTAGTTGCACTTGTGTCCTTTTACTTTACATATTGTTGGTAATTCTACCAACTTTATTACAACTCTGTGACTGAAGAAATACTTCCTAACATCTTTGATTCATCTGAGTCTTCAACTTACAACTGTGTCCCCTTGTTGCTGTGTCACATCTCTGGAACATCCTGTCTTTGTCCACCTTGTCTATTCCTAGCAGTATTTTGTATGCCGTTATCATGTCTTCCCTAACCCTCCTGTCCTCCAGTGTCGTCAGGCCGATTTCCCTTAACCTTTCCTCGTAGGACACTCCCCTTAGCTCTGGAACTAACCTTGTTGCAAACCTTTGCACTTTCTTTAATGTCTTGACGTATTTGACCATGAGTTCCAAACTGGTGCTGCATACTCCAGTATGGGCCTGACGTACACAGTGTACAGAGTCTTGAACGATTCCTTACTGAGGAATCGGAATGCTATTCTTAGGTTTGCCAGGCGCCCATATGATGCAGCAGTTATCTGGTTGATGTGCGCCTCAAGAGATGTGTTCGGTGTTATACTCACCCCAGGATCCTTTTCCTTGAGTGAGGTTTGTAATTTTTGGTCACCTAGCCTGTATTCTGTCTGTGGTCTTCTTTGACCTTCCCCGATCTCCATGACTTTGCATTGGGTGGGGTTAAATTCCAGGAGCCAGTTGCTGGACGAAGCTTCCAGCCCGTCCAGGTTTCTTTTCAGTCATGGCTGGTCCCAATCTGATTTAATTCTCCTCATTAATTTCACATCTGCAAACAGAGAAATCTAAGAACATAAGAAATGAGGAACACTGCAACAGGCCTACTGGCCCATACTTGGCAGGTCCATGTCAGAACCAACCCACCAACAATAATATTCGCCCAACCTATCCCCAGAGCCACCCAAGCAACAAGCCCCGACAACCCTGTGCAAGTCCCGCTCAAATCCATCCCCTCTCACTCCTAGAATACAGAAAGAAGGAACACTGCCGCAAGCCAACCGGCCCACACTAGGCATGTTCCCCTCAAACAAAACCACCTGCTACTCCATCCATGGAATAAACTCTGATAACCAGGGCACTATTAAAGAGGGTATTGAGGGAGCTGAAGTACCTGGTCCATCACCAGGGCACCGAGGGAGCTGAAGTACCTGGTCCATCACCAGGGCACCGAGGGAGCTGAAGTACCTGGTCCATCACCAGGGCACCGAGGGAGCTGAAGCACCTGGTCCATCACCAGGGCACCGAGGGAGCTGAAGCACCTGGTCCATCACCAGGGCACCGAGGGAGCTGAAGCACCTGGTCCATCACCAGGGCACCGAGGGAGCTGAAGCACCTGGTCCATCACCAGGGCACCGAGGGAGCTGAAGCACCTGGTCCATCACCAGGGCACCGAGGGAGCTGAAGCACCTGGTCCATCACCAGGGCACCGAGGGAGCTGAAGCACCTGGTCCATCACCAGGGCACCGAGGGAGCTGAAGCACCTGGTCCATCACCAGGGCACCGAGGGAGCTGAAGCACCTGGTCCATCACCAGGGCACCGAGGGAGTTGAAGCACCTGGTCCATCACCAGGGCACCGAGGGAGTTGAAGCACCTGGTCCATCACCAGAGCACCGAGGGAGCTGAAGCACCTGATTCACCACCAGGTTACCGAGGGAGCTGAAGTACCTGGTCCATCACCAGGGCACCGAGGAAGCTGAAGTACCTGGTCCATCACCAGGGCACCAAGTCTTTCTCTTCCGTCATGTCATTCACATATACCAAAATAGTCCTGGTCCTAGGACTGAGCCCTGTGGAACCCCGCTCGTCACAGGCGCCCATTGTGATACCCCATCACGTACCATGACTCATTATTGTCTCCCTGTCAGGTATTCTCTGATCTACTGCAGTGCCCTTTCTGTTATGTGCCTAATCCTCTAGCTTTGGCACTAGTCTCGTGTGAGGAACTGTCGAAGGCCTTCTTGCAGTCTAGGAATATGCAAGCTACCCATCCCTCTCTCTCGTGCCTTCTGTTATCCTGTCATAAAACTCCAGTAGGTTTGTGACACAGGATTTGCCTTCCATGAATCCATGCTGGCTGTCGTTTATAAGCTTGTTCCGATCTAGGTGCTCCACCACTCTCCTGATAATATTCTCCATGACTTTGTTTACTATATACGTCAGTGACACTGGTCTATAGTTTAGTGCCTCGTTTCTGTCTCCTTTCTTAAAACTGGGGACTGCATTTGCCGTCTTCCTTACCTCAGGTAGTTGCCCAGTTTCACTGGATGTGTTGAAGATTGTTCTAAGTGGCACACAGCGTCTCTGCTCCCTCTCTAAAGTCCACAGGGAAATGTTATTTGGCCCCACCGCCTTTGAGGTATCAAGGTCACTTAGCAGCTTCCTCACCTCCTCCTCTGTTGTATGTATTTCATCCAGCACTTGCTGGTGTACTTCCCTATTCTGTCTTCCCAGAGTCGTTACTGTCTCCACTGTAAATACTTTGTTAAATCTCGTGTTGAGCTCCTCACTTACTTCTTGGTCGTTTCTTGTGAGTTCCCCACCTTCCTTCCTCAGTCTGATTACCAGGTACTTGACTGTTGTTTTCCTCCTGATGTGGCTATACAACAGCTTCAGGTCAGACTTGAATACTGATTCTATGTCGTTTTCGTACTGTCGCTTAGCCTCCTTATCTGTGCATATTCGTTTCTGGCTCGTCGACTAATCTCTCTATTTTCCAGGGTCCTTTGTCTCCTGTACTCTTTCCATTCTCTAGCGCACTTACACCTTTGGGTAGCCCAAGGGCTCGTTCTGGTCTTCCCATTATTTCTGCTGCCTTTAGGAGCAAACTTTTCCTCTGCATTGTGTTGTTACGTAGTCCATTTCGTTTAATTTCTTATCAATTCTCTGTCCCACTGAACCTCCTGCAGGAAGTTCCTCATATCTGTATAGTCCTCCCTTTTGTAGTCTGGCTTGTCCCATCCTACTCCAGTTACCCTCTCCACCTTTGTGTGTGTACTCACCTAATTGTGGTTGCAGGGGTCGAGACTCAGCTCCTGGCCCCGCCTCTTCACTGAGTGCTACTAGGTCCTCTCTCCCCCTGCACCATTAGCTTCATCATACCTCATCTTAAAGCTATGTATGGTTCCTGCCTCCTGTGTGTGTGTGTGTGTGTGTGTGTGTATACAGCTAGTACTCTTAT
>NC_069486.1:6763719-6781219 GCF_026875155.1 Cherax quadricarinatus
GGTAGCAGTGTCATGTGGTATAGGGTAGCAGTGTCATGTGGTATAGGGTTGCAGTCAGTGTCATGTGGTATAGGGTAGCAGTGTTATGTGGTATAAGGTAGCAGTGTCATGTGGTATAAGGTAGTGTCATGTGGTATAAGGTAGCAGTGTCATGTGGTATAAGGTAGCAGTGTCATGTGGTATAAGGTAGCAGTGTCATGTGGTATAAGGTAGCAGTGTCATGTGGTATAGGGTTGCAGTCAGTGTTATGTGGTATAGGGTAGCAGTCAGTGTCATGTGGTATAAAGTAGCAGTGTCATGTGGTATAAGGTAGCAGTGTCATGTGGTATAAGGTAGCAGTGTCATGTGGTATAAGGTAGCAGTGTCATGTGGTATAAGGTAGCAGTGTCATGTGGTATAAGGTAGCAGTGTCATGTGGTATAAGGTAGCAGTGTCATGTGGTATAAGGCAGCAGTGTCATGTATAAGGCAGCAGTGTCATGTGGTATAAGGTAGCAGTGTCATGTGGTATAAGGTAGCAGTGTCATGTGGTATAAGGTAGCAGTGTCATGTGGTATAAGGTAGCATTAAAGACAGTCAATGTACGCCCGTCTGGTTGCTGTGTAAACATCGATGTGGTAGTCGAGTTCGGTGGAGACGCTCTGCAGTATATCTGGTGTTATCATACCAACTGCTTCACTGATCGTAATTGTCAGCTCCAGTGTTGCTGTTAGTGGTGGCACGTAAACTGTGCTCTTCACGTACCCCCTCCCAAGAAAGAAGTCACCTCTGCACGTAGCCTGCGAGGTCACTGGACCTAATAATTTGTTCTTACTTTGTGGGTACGTGAAGAGCACAGTTTACGTGCCACCACTACCAGCAACCCTGGAGGATCTGCTGCCCTATACCACATGGCACTGAATGAAGTCCTGAATATGAAGCTACTAACTCTGAACCATTACAATAACGTCGATTTCCTTAACCTCTCCTCGTAGCACATATCCCTTAGTTCCAGGACTAGTTTTGTTGCAAAGCTTTGCACGTTCTCTAGTTTCCTTACGTTCTTGGCTAGGTGTGGGTTCCAAACTGGTGCCGCATACTCCAATATGGGCCTGACGTACACGGTGTACAGGGTCCTGAGCGATTCCTTATTAAGATGTCGGCATGCTGTTCTTGGGCTTGCTAGGCGCCCATATGCTGCAGCAGTTATTTGTTTGATGTTCTTCTCAGGAGATGTGCTCGGTGTTATACTCACCCCAAGATCCTTTTCCTTGAGTGACTGTACTCCGTCTGCGGTGTTATTGGCCCTTCCCGAATCTTCATGACTTTGCACTTGGTGGGGTTGAACCCCAGGAGCCAATTGCTGGACCAGGTCTGCAGCCTGTCTAGATCCCTTTGTAGTTCTACCTGGTCTTCATCCGACTGAATTCTTCTCAAAAACTTAACATCATCTGCAAACAGGGACACTTCGGATCTATTCCTTCCATCATGTTCACAAATACCAGAAACAGCACTGGTCCTAGGACTGACCCATGTGGAACCCCGCTCGTCACAGGCTCTCCCTGACACCTCGCCACGTACCATGACTCGCTGTTGTCTTCCTGACAAGTATTCCCTGAACCATTGTAGTGCCTTCCCTGTTTGGTCCTCCAGTTTTTCTACTAATCTCTTGTGTAGAACTGTGTCAAACACCTTCTTACAGTCCAAGAAAATGCAATCTACCCATCCTTCTCTCTCTCTCTTGTCTTACTGCTGTCACCCTGTCAGGGAACTCCAGTATGTTTGTGATACAGGATTTCCCATCCCTGAATCCGTTTTGGCTGTTGTTAAGCTCATTCCTTGTTAGGTGCTCCTCTACTCGCCTCCTGATAATCTTCTCTATGACTTTCCATTCTATACATGTCAGTGACACTGGTCTGTAGTTTAATGCTTCGTGTCGGTCTCCTTTTTTAAAAATTGGGACTACATTTGCTGTCTTCCATACCTTAGGTAGTCGCCCTGTTTCGATAGATGTAACTCTTGTAACTCTTCTATGTATTTGAAGCTCAGAACCACGTGATCACTGGCCCCGAAGGGTTTTTCATATGTAATGTCCTCAATATATGCACTACTCAGGGTGAATATTAGGACAAGTCTTGCTAGTTCATGATCTCCTCTCTCTGGTAGTGTCCCTTACGTGATGGTACATGAGGTTTTCCAGTACCACCTCCATCATCGTAGCCCTCCACGTTTCTGGCCCCACATTGGCTCCAGGTTCTCCCAGTCAGTTTTCTTGTGGCCCTTCTGGCCACTTCAGCCAGTGTCAACCAACGCACTATTACTCTTATCATACTCTTGCTTTGTCGTCCTGCTGTTCTGTGGTGGGTTATACATCACTGAAATTACCACCTTGGGACCTCGAGACTGAAGTGTTCCTATTATGTAGTCTCCTGCTTCTCCTCTGTCTCCTCTCTCCTGCTCATCAAAATCCCATTGGTTTTTGATAAGCAGTGCCACTCCTCCACCCCCTCTGTTCCCTCTGTCTTTCCCCATGATCTGATATCCCGTTGGAAAGATGGCATCTGTTATCATTCCTATGTGTGTGTGTGTGTGTGTGTGTGTGTGTGTGTGTGTGTGTGTGTGTGTGTGTGTGTGTGTACTCACCTATTTGTACTCGCCTATTTGTGGTTGCAGGGGTCGAGTCACAGCTCCTGGCCCCGCCTCTTCGCTGATTGCTACTAGGTCCTCTCTCTCCCTGCCCCATGAGCTCTATCATACCTCGCCTTAAAACTATGTATGGTTCCCGCCTCCACTACGTCACTTTTTAGTCTATTCCATGGCCTGACTACTCTGACTGAAGAAATACTTCCTAACATCCCTTTGATTCATCCGAGTCTTCGACTTCCAATTGTGACCTCTTGTGTCTGTGTCCCTTCTCTGGAACATCCCGTCTTTGTCCACCTTGTCTATTCCGCGCAGTATTTTATATGTCGTTATCATGTCTCCCCTGACCCTCCTGTCCTCCAGTGTCGTCAGGCCGATTTCCCTCAACCTTTCTTCGTAGGACAATCCCCGTAGCTCTGGGACTAGTCTTGTTGCAAACCTTTGCACTTTCTCTAATTTCTTGACGTGCTTGACTAGGTGTGGATTCCAAACTGGTGCTGCATACTCCAGTATGGGCCTGACGTAAATGGTATACAGAGTCTTAAACGAATCCTTACTGAGGTATCGGAACGATATCCGTAGGTTTGCCAGGCGCCCGTATGCTGCAGCAGTTATCTGATTGATGTGCGCCTCAGGAGATATGCTCGGTGTTATGCTCACCCCCAGATCTTTTTCCTAGAGTGAGGTTTGCAGTCTTTGGCCATCTAAACTATATTGTGTCTGCGGTCTTCTTTGCCCTTCCCCAATCTTCATGACTTTGCATTTGGCAGGGTTAAACTCAAGGAGCTAGTTGCTGGACCAGGCTTGTAGCCTGTCCAGGTCTCTTTGTAGTCCTGCCTGATCCTCATCCGATTTGATTCTTCTCATTAACTTCGCATCATCTGCAAACAAGGACACTTCTGAGTCTATTCCTTCCGTTATGTGTGTGTGTGTGTGTGTGTGTGTGTGTGTGTGTGTGTGTGTGTGTGTGTTGAGAGTGAACTCAACACAGTGTTGATCCTGGGCTAGTGCTCTGGGTTCCACCTGTTGCTGACCATCTGTTGTACTGTTGAACAGTGATGGAGGGACCATTCTTCAACACTCCTTTAACGTTCCTCCAACACTCCACCAGCACTCCTTCCCTCCTCCAACACTCCACCAGCACTCCTTCCCTCCTCCAACACTCCTACAACACTCCACCAGTACTCCTTCACTTCTCCAACACAGAGATAAGGGTATAGAGGGATACCTTCCTAGTATCCCTGGTATCCCCTGCTGAGGTTAAGGTATTCAGGGATACCTTCCTAGTATCCCTGGTAGACGTGCTAAGGTTAAGATAGTCAGGGATACCTTCTCGGTATCCCTGGTAGAGGTGGCTGAGGTTAAGGTATATAGGGATACCTTCCTGGTATCCCTTGGAGGAATATTTATGGTATTCATGACGTATTGAACGTAAACTAAAGGTGATAGTTGAGGTGGGTGGGCCGCCCACTGCCCACCCACTGCCCACCCACTGCCACCCACAACCACCCACTGCCCACCTTCAACCACCCACAACCTCCCACAACCACCCACTGCCTACCCAATACCACCCACAACCATCCAGTGCCCACCCACAACCACCCATAAAAAACCACTGCCCATTCACAACCACCCACAGCTCACTCATTACCTCCCACATCCACCCACTTTCCACCCATTACCACCCACAGCTACCCAAAACCACCTACTACCACCCACAACAACCCACAGCCACCCATTCCATACCCACAACCAACCAATACCACCCACAGCTACCAGTAACCACCCACTTTCCACCCATTACCACCCACAGCTACCCATAACCACCTACTACCTCCCAGAACCACCCAGTACCACCTACAACCACCCTTGTGATAAAGCTCTACACTGTGTGAAACATAACATGATAAAGCTCTACACTGTGTGAAACATAACATGATAAAGCTCTACACTGAGTGAAACATAACTTGATAAAGCTCTACACTGAGTGAAACATAACTTTATAAAGCTCTACACTGAGTGAAACATAACTTGATAAAGCTCTACACTGTGTGAAACATAACTTGATAAAGCTCTACACTGAGTGAAACATAACTTGATAAAGCTCTACACTGTGTGAAACATAACTTGATAAAGCTCTACACTGAGTGAAACATAACTTGATAAAGCTCTACACAGAGTGAAACATAACTTGATAAAGCTCTACACTGAGTGAAACATAACTTGATAAAGCTCTACACTGTGTGAAACATAACTTGATAAAGCTCTACACTGAGTGAAACATAACTTGATAAAGCTCTACACTGAGTGAAACATAACTTGATAAAGCTCTACACTGAGTGAAACATAACTTGATAAAGCTCTACACAGAGTGAAACATAACTTGATAAAGCTCTACACTGAGTGAAACATAACTTGATAAAGCTCTACACTGAGTGAAACATAACTTGATAAAGCTCTACACTGAGTGAAACATAACTTGATAAAGCTCTACACTGAGTGAAACATAACTTGATAAAGCTCTACACTGAGTGAAACATAACTTGATAAAGCTCTACACTGTGTGAAACATAACTTGATAAAGCTCTACACTGAGTGAAACATAACTTGACAAAGCTCTACACTGAGTGAAACATAACTTGATAAAGCTCTACACTGAGTGAAACATTACTTCAGAAAGCTCGACAATAGAGCTTTACCTCCTCTAAGACAATAATTGCTTCCCTTATTGCAAACTGCATTGCCAGAATCCTGGCACTCTGGCACTCTGGCACTCTGACAAATTGATGGCACTGGACAGTCGGTAATACTGCTGGAGATAGAAGAAATGCCTATGATGCTTAGATAACCAGGGGTCGTACGTTACTAGTAACGACTACTGATGTTGGTACAGGTGGTGTGGATAACGTGGGTTGGGGGAACTAGTGAGTACAGGTGGTGTGGATAACGTGGGTTGGGGGAACTAGTGAGTACAGGTGGTGTGGATAACCTGGGTTGGAGGAACTAGACTGAGTACAGGTGGTGTGGATAACGTGGGTTGGGGGAACTAGTGAGTACAGGTGGTGTGGATAACGTGGGTTGGGGGAACTAGTGAGTACAGGTGGTGTGGATAACCTGGGTTGGGGGAACTAGCGAGTACAGGTGGTGTGGATAACGTGGGTTAGGGGAACTAGTGAGTACAGGTGGTGTGGATAACGTGGGTTAGGGGAACTAGTGAGTACAGGTGGTGTGGATAACGTGGGTTAGGGGAACTAGCGAGTACAGGTGGTGTGGATAACGTGGGTTAGGGGAACTAGTGAGTACAGGTGGTGTGGATAACGTGGGTTGGGGGAACTAGAGTGAGTACAGGTGGTCTGGATAACGTGGGTTGGGGGAACTAGAGTACAGGTGGTCTGGATAACGTGGGTTGGGGGAACTAGAGTGAGTACAGGTGGTCTGGATAACGTGGGTTGGGGGAACTAGAGTACAGGTGGTCTGGATAACGTGGGTTGGGGGAACTAGAGTGAGTACAGGTGGTGTGGATAACCTGGGTTGGGGGAACTAGAGTGAGTACAGGTGGTGTGGATAACCTGGGTTGGGGGAACTAGAGTGAGTACAGGTGAGTACAGGATGTTTTAGCTGAGATGACCCCAGGAGGCACCAACAGCTCTGTTAAATATTCACACTCATATTAGCTATCAAATCTCTGGAACAAAGTCTTAAAAGAGGAAATAGTGGAGCCAACAAGACTGGAAAATACATTTCACTTTATTTTGACTAATAATGATCTGGTAGGAAATATAACAGTGTCAGACACAACATAACGAAGGTATAGATGTGTACGCGAGGGTTCCTGACCAGCATAAGGTGATCAGTTATGAGGAAGCCTTCACCAAATTCAACTCCATAAACAGTGGGATCAGGTTATCCAGGTCCTACATGAAACAAGCTGGGAAGATATCCTAGACAACAGGGAAAGAATTAACCCTGTGGCACTTGAGGTCTGCTCAAGGCACATTCCCATAAGAAAATAGAAGAGATGTAAACTAGAAAGAGATAGACGTTTCCTATACAGGTGAAGACAAAGAATCACATACCTGCTCAAAGGGGCCAGTATATCTGAAATACGAAAGGAGGCACTGCTCTGAGATCTTTTCTGAACGTAAATTTAAGGAATCATACAGCATCCAAGAAACACAGTGAGAACTTAATGCCAGAAAGGAAATTGAAAAAGCCTAAAATATTTATTTTCTCATGCCAAATCTAGAGGAAAAACAATATCCAGTATTGGACCCTTGCTTTGATGAGATGAGACTTAAACTGATGACAGCAAAGAAATGAGTGAGATACTGGAGTCTTAGTATGACTCAGTGTTTAGTGAACTGTTAATTAGACAGACTAAGGGTCGACAATCTAAACGAAAATTTTATAACCGAGATTCAAAATGTGGTTAATTCGAGAATTTCTGATATCCTAATACCACAGGACTCTGAAAAATGACATGCCCATGCACTCTGCCCCAGGCCCAGACTCGTGGAACTCAGTGTTCAAGAACTGCAAGAAGCCCTTGTCACGTGCCTTAAATAATCTGAGAGGAAGCGTGAACACAGGGGTCATCCCACAATCACTAAAAACAACAGATGTAGCCCCACTCCACAAAGGTGACAGTAGCCTCCTACATCATAAAAATCTTTGAAAGGGTTCTAAGAAACAAGATCGCTACCCACTTGGATACCCATCACTTGCACAACCCAGGGCAGCACGGGTTTAGAGCAGGTCGCTCCTGTCTGTCCCAACTACTGGACCACTATGACAAGCTCCTAGATGCATTGGTGGACAAACAAACTGTTGATGTAGCATACTTTGCAAAAGCCTCCGGCAAGTGTGACTATGGTGTAATAACACACAAAATGCGTGATAAAGGAATAACAGGAAAAGTTGGTAGATGGATCTATAACTTCCTAACAAATACAACACAAAGAGTAATAGTAAGGCAGCTACAGTGTAAAGGAGTGTTCCAAAAGGCACAGTACTCGCTCCCAGTGTTCCAAAAGGCACAGTACTCGCTCCCAGTGTTCCAAAAGGCACAGTACTCGCTCCCAGTGTTTCACAAGGCACAGTACTCGCTCCCAGTGTTCCACAAGGCACAGTACTCGCTCCCAGTGTTCCACAAGGCACAGTACTCGCTCCCAGTGTTCCACAAGGCACAGTACTCGCTCCCAGTGTTCCACAAGGCACAGTACTCGCTCCCAGTGTTCCACAAGGTACAGTACTCGCTCCCAGTGTTCCACAAGGTACAGTACTCGCTCCCAGTGTTCCACAAGGTACAGTACTGGCTCCCAGTGTTCCACAAGGCACAGTACTGGCTCCCAGTGTTCCACAAGGTACAGTACTCGCTCCCAGTGTTCCACAAGTTACAGTACTGGCTCCCAGTGTTCCACAAGGCACAGTACTGGCTCCCAGTGTTCCACAAGGCACAGTACTGGCTCCCAGTGTTCCACAAGGCACAGTACTGGCTCCCAGTGTTCCACAAGGCACAGTACTGGCTCCCAGTGTTCCACAAGGCACAGTACTGGCTCCCAGTGTTCCACAAGGCACAGTACTGGCTCCCAGTGTTCCACAAGGTACAGTACTCGCTCCCAGTGTTCCACAAGGCACAGTACTCGCTCCCAGTGTTCCACAAGGCACAGTACTGGCTCCCAGTGTTCCACAAGGCACAGTACTGGCTCCCAGTGTTCCACAAGGCACAGTACTGGCTCCCAGTGTTCCACAAGGCACAGTACTGGCTCCCAGTGTTCCACAAGGCACAGTACTGGCTCCCAGTGTTCCACAAGGCACAGTACTGGCTCCCAGTGTTCCACAAGGCACAGTACTGGCTCCCAGTGTTCCACAAGGTACAGTACTCGCTCCCAGTGTTCCACAAGGCACAGTACTCGCTCCCAGTGTTCCACAAGGCACAGTACTGGCTCCCAGTGTTCCACAAGGCACAGTACTGGCTCCCAGTGTTCGACAAGGCACAGTACTGGCTCCCAGTGTTCCACAAGGCACAGTACTGGCTCCCAGTGTTCCACAAGGCACAGTACTGGCTCCCAGTGTTCCACAAGGCACAGTACTGGCTCCCAGTGTTCCACAAGGCACAGTACTGGCTCTCAGTGTTCCACAAGGCACAGTACTGGCTCCCAGTGTTCCACAAGGCACAGTACTGGCTCCCAGTGTTCCACAAGGCACAGTACTGGCTCCCAGTGTTCCACAAGGCACAGTACTGGCTCCCAGTGTTCCACAAGGCACAGTACTGGCTCCCAGTGTTCCACAAGGCACAGTACTGGCTCCCAGTGTTCCACAAGGCACAGTACTGGCTCCCAGTGTTCCACAAGGCACAGTACTGGTTCCCAGTGTTCCACAAGGCACAGTACTGGTTCCCAGTGTTCCACAAGGCACAGTACTGGTTCCAGTGTTCCACAAGGCACAGTACTGGTTCCCAGTGTTCCACAAGGCACAGTACTGGCTCCCAGTGTTCCACAAGGCACAGTACTGGCTCCCAGTGTTCCACAAGGCACAGTACTGGTTCCCAGTGTTCCACAAGGCACAGTACTGGTTCCCAGTGTTCCACAAGGCACAGTACTGGCTCCCAGTGTTCCTCAGCCTCATATCTGACATAGAGATGTGAACCAGAACACTATGTCTTTCTTTGCTGATGTTACCAGAATTTGCAAGACAGTGTCATCCGTTGAGGTCACTGTAAATCTTCAAGCGGATATTAACCAAGTTTTTAAATGGGCCTCAGAAAACAATATGAAGTTCAATGACGACAAATTCCAGTTACTCCGCTGTGGAGGACTTCAGAAATAGAAACTTGATCAGAGTATAAAACAGATTCCAACACCATAGAGCCGGAAATTAATGTGAAGGACCTGGAAGTGATAATGTCAGAGGATCTCACTTTCAATGACCACAACAATGTATCTACCACATCTGCTAGGAAAATGATGGGATGGATAATGAGAACCTTCAAAACTAGGGAGGCCAAGCCCATGATGATTCTCTTCAAATCACTTGTTCTCTCTAGGCTGGAATATTGCTGTGCACTAACAGCTCCTCTCAGGGAAGGCAAAGCTGTTGACCTGGAGAATACACAGAGAACTTTCACGGCACGTTTAAGTGCGATAATCTAAATTACTGGGAACGGTTGAAGTTCCTTGACCTGTACTCCTTGGAACGCAGGCGAGAAAGATACATCATAATATATGCTTTGAAAATCTTACAGGGACAAGTCCCAAATTTGTTCAGAGAAATCACTCCTTACGAAAGCAAAAGACTCGGCAGGTGGTGCAACATTCCCCCAATGAAAAGCAGGGGCGCCACGAGTCCACTGAGAGACAACACAGTAAGTGTCAGGGGCCCAAGACTGTTCATTTGCCTCCCAGTAGGCATAAGCTGGATTACCAATAGACCCCTGGCTGCCTTCAAGACCCCTGGCTGTCTTCAAGACCCCTGGCTGTCGAAATAAATGGTATAAAATAACGACGCAATGGTACCTTTCGAAGCTACCCAAGATTTAGACTCTATAACCCCACCCGGTAGATCATCAGAAGCAGCATTCTCCACCTGACCTCAACATTCTGAACCTGACTATAAATACTCGCGTACCTTCCACCCCAGGTAGATCTGTTTGTGACTTGAAAAAGCCCACTGTGTGGGCGAAACGTTGTCAATAAAGGATCACATTATACTGCATATGTGTTTACATTTCCACCCCTGGCTGTCTTCAGTAGGGAGCTAAACAGCCACCTAAAGCCAGTATCTGATCAGTCAGGCTGTGGTTCGTACGCTGGTTTACGTGCGGCCAACAGTAACAGCCTGGTTGATCAGGCCCTGATCCACCACGAGGCTTGGTCATGGACCGGATCACCAGAAAGAGTCCCATTGGACACAAAGAGAGTGCCATTGGTCACTCAGTGCCATTGGTCACTCAGTGCCATTGGTCACTCAGTGCCATTGGTCACTCAGTGCCATTGGTAACTCAGTGCCATTGGTCGCTGTGCCATTGGTCACTGTGCCATTGGTCACTCAGTGCCATTGGTCACTCAGTGCCATTGGTCACTCAGTGCCATTGGTCACTCTCAGCCTACACAGTACGTTGTATACCCGAAAGCTTTCTCCAAAGCTCATTTACGTAGGAATTCCAACGTATTGAGCTTAGCAATAGAGCTGACCGTGTACATGACCTTCTAGTCCACTCACCACATCCTTGGACACCATACCGGAGGTCACCCTCGAGTCTGGGGAGCCCTTAGTTAGCCTCCTTGTAGTGTTTTAAGGGGGAATGTGTGATATACACCTCTCAGTGTGTATATACCGAGATATACACTTCTCAGTGTGTATATACCGAGATATACACTTCTCAGTGTGTATATACCGAGATATACACTTCTCAGTGTGTATATACCGAGATATACACTTCTCAGTGTGTATATACCGAGATATACACTTCTCAGTGTGTATATACCGAGATATACACTTCTCAGTGTGTATATACCGAGATATACACTTCTCAGTTTGTATATACCGAGATATACTCCACTCTTAGGAGAGGAAGGTCCCAGACCATTCTTAAAGAGATAGGAACGTCTTAGACCTCTCTGAACATGATAGAGCGGAAGGTCCCAGACCATCTCAGAAGAATAGAAGGGTCCCAGACCAAACACATGGATAAGAGGGTCCCAGACCACACGCAGAAGGATGGGAGGGTCCCAGACCACACGCAGAAGGATGGGAGGGTCCCAGACCACACACAGAAGGATAGGAGGGCCCAGACCACACACAGAAAAATTGGAGGGTCCCAGACCACACACAGAATAAGGTCTCAGATCACATACAAAAGGATAGGAAGGTCACAGACCACACACAGAAGAATTGGAGGGTCACATACCACACACAGAAGGGTAGGAAGGTCCCAGACCACACACAGAAGGGTCCCAGACCTCACTCAGAACTTAAAATAACAGGAGGACCCCAGACCATACAAAGAAGGATTGGGACCCAGACCACACACATGAGGATAGGAGGGTTCCAGACCACACACAGAAGGATAGGAGAGCCCCAGACCACACACAGAAGGATAGGAGGGTCCCAGGCCACACTCGGAAGGATAGGAAGGTCCGAGACCACACACAGAAGAATAGAAGGATCCCAGACCACACACAGAAGGATAGGAAGGGTCCCAGACCACACACAGAAGGATAGGGTCCCAGACCACACACAGAAGCATAAGAAGGGTCCCAGGCCATACACAGAAGGATAGGGTCCTGGACCACACATACAAGGGTAGGAAGGGTCCCAGAACCACACAAAGAAGGATAGGAACTGTCCCAGACCACACACAGAAGGATATGGTCCTAGACCACACAGTAGAATATGGTCCTAGACCACACACAGAAGGATATGGTCCCAGACCACACACAGAAGGATATGGTCCCAGACCACATACAGGAGAATATGGTCCTAGACCACGCACAGAAGGATATGGTCCCAGACCACACACAGAAGGATATGGTCCCAGACCACACACAGAAGGATATGGTCCCAGACCACACACAGAAGGATATGGTCCCAGACCACACACAGAAGGATATGGTCCTAGACCACACACAGAAGGATATGGTCCCAGACCACACAGAAGGATATGGTCCCAGACCACACACAGAAGGATATGGTCCCAGACCCCACACAGGAGGATATGGTCCTAGACCACACACAGGAGGATAAGAGGGTCTCAGATCACACACACAAGGATAGGAAGGTCCCAGACCACACACAGAAGAATTGGAGGGTCCCAGACCACACACAGTATGATAAGAGGGTCTCAGATCACACACAGAAGGATAGAAAGGTCCTAGACCATACACAGAAGAATTGGAGGGTCCCAGACCACACACAGAAGGGTAGGAAAGTCCTAGACCACACACAGAAGGATAGGGTCCCAGACCACACACAGAAGGATAGGAGGGTCCCAGACCACACTCAGAAGGATAGGGAGGTCCGAGACCACACACACAAGAATAGGAGGATCCCAGACCATACAAAGAAGGATAGGGTCCCAGACCACACACAGGATAGGAAGAGTCCAGACCACACACAGGATAGGGTCCCAGACCACACACAAACATAAGAAGGGTCCCAGACCACACACAGAAGCATAGGAAGGGTCCCAGACCACACACAGAAGGATAGGGTCCTAGACCACACATACAAGGGTAGGAAGGGCCCCAGACCACACACATGATGATAGGAAGGTCCCAGACCACACACAGAAGGATATGGTCCTAGACCACACACAGAAGGATATGGTCCTAGACCACACACAGAAGGATATGGTCCTAGACCACACACAGAAGGATATGGTTCTAGTCCACACACAGGATATGGTCCCAGATCACACACAGGAGGATATGGTCCTAGACCACGCACAGGATATGGTCCTAGACCACGCACAGGAGGATATGGTCCCAGACCACACACAGGACGATATGGTCCTAGACCACACACAGGAGGATATGGTCCTAGACCACGCACAGGATATGGTCCTAGACCACGCACAGGAGGATATGGTCCCAGACCACACACAGGACGATATGGTCCTAGACCACACACAGGAGGATATGGTCCTAGACCACACACACGAGGATATGGTCCTAGACCACACACACAAGGATATGGTCCTAGACCACACACACGAGGATATGGTCCTAGACCACATACACGAGGATATGGTTCTAGTCCACACACAGGATATGGTCCTAGACCACACACAGAAGGATGTGGTCCTAGACCACACACATGAGGATAGGAGGAAGTAGAGAGGAGGGGAGCAAAGGATAGTGAAGGATAGACAACATTATCGTAATGGATATGAGCGACAAGACCTGAGTGCACTATCTATCCAGTGGATAGATGAAATATACACACTATAGATGGTATACACGCTGGATAGACCAGAAGATAGATGGTATACACGCAGAGTACAACAGAGGATAGATGGTATACACGCAGAGTACAACAGAGGATAGATGGTATACACGCTGGATAGACCAGAAGATAGATGGTATACACGCTGGATAGATCAGAGGATTGATATACACGCTGGATAGACCAGACGATAGATAGTATACACGCTGGAAAGACCAGAAGATAGATGGTATACACGCTGGATAGACCAGACGATAGATAGTATACACGCTGTATTGACCAGAGGATAGATGCTATACACGCTGGATAGACCAGAGGATAGATAGTATACACGCTGGATAGACCAGATGATAGATGGTATACACGCTGGATAGCCCAGAGGATAGATAGTATACACGCTGGATAGACCAGAAGATAGATGCTATACACGCTGGATAGACCAGAGGATAGATAGTATACACGCTGGATAGACCAGAGGATAGATGCTATACACGCTGGATAGACCAGAGGATAGATAGTATACACGCTGGATAGACCAGAAGATAGATGCTATACACGCTGGATAGACCAGAGGATAGATAGTATACACGCTGGATAGACCAGAGGATAGATGCTATACACGCTGGATAGACCAGAGGATAGATAGTATACACGCTGGATAGACCAGAAGATAGATGCTATACACGCTGGATAGACCAGAGGATAGATAGTATACACGCTGGATAGACCAGAGGATAGATGCTATACACGCTGGATAGACCAGAGGATAGATAGTATACACGCTGGATAGACCAGAAGATAGATGCTATACACGCTGGATAGACCAGAGGATAGATGGTATTCACCCCTGATAGACCAGAGGATAGATGGTATACACCAGAGGATAGATGGTATACATACTGGGTAGACCAGAGGATAGATGGTATACACCAGAGGATAGATGGTATACACCAGAGGATAGATGGTATACATACTGGGTAGACCAGAGGATAGATGGTATACCAGAGGATAGAGGGTATACCACACTAGATCGGAGGAAAGGAGGATAGTTTGGAATAGATCCAGGATAGTTAGAAATCGATAAATAGATAATCCATACTAGTAATTGGTAAATAGATAGATCCAGGATAGTTAGGGAAAGATAGATTGATCTAGGATAGTTACTAATAGATAGTTCCATGATAATTAGGGTAGATGGATAGATAGATAAAGGATAGTTAGGAATAGACAGATCCAGGATTGTTAGGAATAGATGGATAGATGAAAGATAGAAAGAGATAGATGAAGAATAGGAATAGATAGATACACAGGATAGTAGGTAATAGACAGATGCAGGATAGATAGTAATACATAGTAAAGGATAGAAATAGATTGATGGAGGATAGTTAGTAATAAATAGACCCAGGATAGACAGGAATAGATAGACCCAGGATAGTCAGGAATAGATAGACCCAGGATAGACAGGGATAGATAGACCCAGGATAGACAGGAATAGAAAGACCCAGGATAGTCAGGAATAGATAGACCCAGGATAGTCAGGAATAGATAGACCCAGGATAGACAGGAATAGATAGACCCAGGATAGACAGGAATAGATAGATCCAGGATAGACAGGAATAGATAGACCCAGGATAGACAGGAATAGATAGATGGATCAAGGATAGTTAATAACAAATTAATTGCAGAAAAAATAGACTTGAGGATAGATGGCAGACATAGAATGATAAACACGAGGATAGTGTACTCACCTGTATGTAGCTGCAGGGGTCGAGTCACCGCTCCTGTGTTCTATGTGTGTACTGACCTAGTTGTGGTTGCGGGAGTCAAGTCGCAGCTCCTGGCCTCGCCTCTTCACTGGCCGCTACTAGGTTACTCTTCCTGCTCCATGAGGTTTATCGTACCTCTACATGAAGCTATGTATGGATGCTGCCTCCACTACCTCACTTGCTAGGCTGTTCCACTTCCTGACAACTCTGTGACTGAAGAAATACTTCCTAATATCCCTGTGATTCATCTGAGTCTTCAACTTCCAACTGTGACCCCTTGTTGCTGTGTCCCATCTCTGGAACATCCTGTCTCTGTCCACCTTGTTGATTCCTCTCAGTTTATATGTCGTTATCATGTCCCCCCTATCTCTCCTGTCCTCCAGTGTCGTCAGGTCGATTTCCCTTAACCTCTCCTCGTAGAACATACTCCTTAGCTCCAGGACTAGTCTTGTTGCAAACCTTTGCAATAAGACTTTCTCTAGTTTCTTTACGTGCTTGACCAGGTGTGGGTTCCAAACTGGTGCTGCATACTCCAATATGAGCCTAACATACACGCTGTACAGGGTCCTGAACAATTCCTTACTGAGATGTCGAAACTATTCTCAGGTTTGCCAGGCGCCCATATGCTGCAGCAGTTATTTGGTAAATGTGTGCCTCGGGCGGTTCTCTCGGTATTATACTCACCCCAAGATCCTTTTCCTTCAGTGAGTTTTACAGCCTTTGACCTCTTAGGCTGTACTTCGTCTGTGGTCTCCTTTGACCTTCCCCAGTCTTCATAACTTTTCACTTGCTGGGGTTAAACTCCAGGAGCTATTTGTCAGATCAGGTTTGCAGTCTGTCCAGATATCCTTGTAGGCTTACCTTATCCTCTTCCATTTGTATTCTCAGCCTGTCCAGATTCCCTTGTAGGCTTACCTTATCCTCTTCCATTTGTATTCTCAGCCTGTCCAGATTCCCTTGTAGGCTTACCTTATCCTCTTCCATTTGTATTCTCAGCCTGTCCAGATTCCCTTGTAGGCTTACCTTATCCTCTTCCATTTATATTCTCAGCCTGTCCAGATTCCCTTGTAGGCTTACCTTATCCTCTTCCATTAGTATTCTCAGCCTGTCCAGATTCCCTTGTAGGCTTACCTTATCCTCTTCCATTAGTATTCTCAGCCTGTCCAGATTCCCTTGTAGGCTTACCTTATCCTCTTCCATTTGTATTCTCAGCCTGTCCAGATTCCCTTGTAGGCTTACCTTATCCTCTTCCATTTATATTCTCAGCCTGTCCAGATTCCCTTATAGGCTTACCTTATCCTCTTCACTTGTATTCTCAGCCTGTCCACATTCCCTTGTAGGCTTACCTTATCCTCTTCGATTTGTATTCTCCTCATTAGTTTCACATGGTCTACAAACAGGGACACTTCTGACTCCGTCACACACGTCATATTCACATATAAAAGAAACGACACCGGACCTAAGACTGATCCTTGTGGAACCCCACTCGACACACTGCAGTTCTTTCCCTCGTATTCCTACCTGCTCTTCTAGCTTCCCAACCAGTATCTTGTGTGGTACTTTGTCGAAAGCTTTCTTACAGTCCAAGAAGATGCAGTCTACTCATTCCTCTCTTTCCTATCTTACTTCTGTTACCTTGTCATAGAACTCCAATAGGTTAGTGATACAGAATTTCTCTTCTCTGAAGCCGTGATGGTTGTCAATTATTAGGCCAATTCGTTCTAGGTGCTCCACTACTCTTTTCCTGATAATCTTCTCCATAACTTGACATATAATACATGTTAGTGACACTGGTCTGTAATTTAATGCATACTGTCTCTTCTTTCTCAAAAATCGGGACCACATTTGCTGTCTTCCACGCCTCAGGCGTGGATTGTTGTTACAGGCACACACAGTGCCTTTGCTCCCTCTCCCAGGACCCAAAGAGAGATATCTCGGCCCACCGCCTTCTAGGTATCTAGTTCCCTAGCAATTTCTTCACCGCATCCTCGGTTGTATGCAGTGTGTCCAGTATTTGCTGGTGCACCACCTCGGTGTTTTGGGAGCCTCTCTGTCTCCACTGTAAATACCTCCCCGAACCTTGAGCTGAGCTCTTCACATACTTGTCGTTCTTTGTGAGCTCCCCTCCTTCCTTCCTCAACCTGATTACCTGGTCCTTGACTGTTGTTT
>NC_069486.1:6786219-6813719 GCF_026875155.1 Cherax quadricarinatus
GAAAGTGGAATAGTCTGGGAATTGATGTAGTGGAGGCAGGATCCGTACACAGCTTTAAGAAGAGGTATGATAAAGCACATGGAGCAGTGAGAATGACCTAGTTGCGACAGTGATGAGGCGGGGCCAGGAGCTGTGATTCGACCTCAATCACAACTAGGTGAGTACAACACAATTTAGACACAGCACAACACTCAACAGAAAGAGAGAGAGAGAGAGAGAGAGAGAGAGAGAGAGAGAGAGAGAGAGAGAGAGAGAGAGAGAGAGAGAGAGAGAGAGAGAGTGAGTCAGAAATTAAGCTTTTTTCCTCATTTAGAATTAGACTCTAATCCAGTAGTTCTTAGAATTAGAATTTTGCACTTTGCTTCTTTCATTTCTGCAGATCAAAATCCTCGGATTTTCCTGGAAATCAGAGGCATAGGCACCTCTGATTGGCGCCTGGGGAAATTAGGCTCTATGTTTAGGCTGTATTAGGCTCAAATTTCCTCGGGGACATAGTCTCTCCCTCTCTCCATCCCTCCTTTTCTTTCACACACACACACACACACACACACACACACACACACACACACACACACACACAACACACATAGGAAGTATTTCTTCAGTCATAGAGAGGTCAGGAAGTGGAATAGCCTAGCAAGTAATGTGGAGGTAGGGCCATACATAGCTTTAAGACGAGGTATGACAAAGCTCAGGAAGCAGAGAGAGAGGATCTAGTAGCGATCAGTGAAGAGGCGGGGCCAGGAGCTGAGTCTCGACCCCTGCAACCACAATTAGGTGAGTACAATTAGGTGGGTGAGTACACACACACCTGGAAGCAAGGGAACTGTGATGGTTGGGCTAGGAGGAGTCATGGACAGAAAGAATCAAGAATGCATTGAAACAAGAGTGTCTATCTACCTGGATGATGAAAGGTTAAATGAGTTTTTGCAATACAGTGGTCTAGAAGATTAAGGGAGCAAAAATTGAGAGTTACAAGGTGTAGCTGCTGAGGCAAAGATGCAGAGCCTGGCAGAGAACTGGAAGTGCTGAGGATGGAAAGGAGCAAGGTGCTGGAGGCAGGATATCAGTGGACAGTAAGGGGACTGATGGAGAAGGAGCTAAGAAAAGCTTTGCAGGAGTGTTATTCTCTTCCAGCAGGACGTCTGGGAGAGAATGGAAACTAAGGATAAATAAAATCCAGAGATACTGAGGGAAAATAAATTTGAAGAGGAGAGGGAGATATCAATTATTATTCACAGGCTCCATGAGACAGAAGGGAAGATCTATGATGAAAGAGGACAGGGGGAGGTAAAAGAAATTAAGATCAATGCAATGGCAGGAGAAAGGACCTGACCCAACCGAGAAATTTTCAGAGATTTTTGGGGGATGGGTATCTGAACGAAAATAACCTTCTAGTCAAATTGATATTCAAGACAGAAATGGTAAGAAACAAGATCCTGGAGCAGAAACCTCTGTTAAGAGTTCCCCAAAATACCAGCAAGTGTACCTTGAACGTGACAGAACACAAAAGAACTGTTACGACTAAGTAAGAAGATTCCAGAATCAGAAAGGGAAGACAGAGTAGACACCAACTGACTGAAGAGTGCAGCCTTGGTGGAAAACGCGTGCGCACACAACACACACACACACACACACACACACACACACACACACACACCACACACACACACCACACATCGAACAGATTTCAGAGATTGGACAAGCAAAGGTCACTTAGTTGAAGACCCTGATGATTCACGGGATGTTAGGAAGTATTTCTCAGTCCACAGAGTGCAGATGTGTGTGTCAATCCAGGACATCATGCTTTGAGAGGTGTGATGTGTGGGCAGAGAGTGATTGTGCGACGTGTGGGGGCAGGAGCTGTGACTCACTATCTGAACCACACATTGTGAGTTAGCACGCGATCCGAGTCACAGCTACACGGCCCACGCCTCTTAGCCCTGAATTTCTACTAGGTCCTCTCCATCCCTGCCCATGAGTTCTATCAATACTTCGCCTTAAAACTATGTAGTGGAGGCAGGAACCATACATAGTTTTAAGGCGAGGTTATGATAGAGCTCATGGGCAGGGAGAGAGAGGACCTAGTATGCAATCAGCGAGAGGCGGGGCCAGGAGCTGTGACTCGACCCCTGCAACCACAACTAGGTGAGTACACGCACACAACACACACACAGACACACAGACACACAGACACAAGACAGGACACACACAGCAACACACACACACACACACACACACACACACACACACGGACCCACACACACACACACACCACACATTAAAAGCTCCAGTAATGCATCAACAAGGGCCACTAACCCATCTTGTGTTTGACCAAGCATCATCCAAGCAGCAATCATACCAAGACAATCACAGACTCATCCTAAAGTCTCTCTCAGCATGACAGAAGTGTCTCTCAGCATGACCCCAAACCACCACACCACCCAAAAACCCCAAACAAAAAACCCCAACACCCCCTTTTCAAAAAGGGTTTTTAAAAAACAAGGGGTCACTTGAATTGGCTCGTGACCGGGTGTTGGGTTTTTTTGTGGTTGTGGTGTGTGTGTGGACATTTTAATACTTTGGGGTTTAAAAAAGCGTGGAGAAAAAACTTGCAACTGAAAGGGCCGGGGCTTCTCCTCCCCAACAAAATGGGTTAAAATAAGAAACCCAAAAAACCAACAAAAAAAAAATTTAAAAGCCCCGGGAAAAAGGGCCATTAAAAATTTGTGGCCACCCAACCCAAACGCTTTTCCCAAAAAAAATCACCAAAAAACCCCACCCAACGGGAAAAACCACACACACACCCACCAAACCCACAACAAACCCAGCATGACCAGGAGTGTCTCTCAGCATGACAGATGTCTCTCAGTATGACATGACGGGTCTCAGCATGACAGGGGTCTTCAGCATGACCAGGAGAGTCTCTCAGCATGACAGGATGTCTCTCCAGACAGGATTACATGACTCAGCATGACAGGAGTGTCTTACAGCGTGGAGGGATGTCTCTCAGCATGACAGAGTGTCTTACAGCGTGGGGGATGTCTCTCAGCATGACAGAAGTGTCTTACAGCGTGAGGGGAATGTCTCTCAGCATGACAGAAGTGTCTTACAGCAGTGAGGGATGTTTCTCAGCATGACAGAAGTGTCTTACAGCGTGGGGGATGTCTCTCAGCATGACAGAAGTGTCTTCAGCTGGGGGATGTCTCTCAGCATGACAGAGTGTCTTACAGCGTGGGGGATGTCTCTCAGCATGACAGAAGTGTCTTACAGCGTGGGGGATGTCTCTCAGCATGACAGGAGTGTCTTACAGCGGAGGGGATGTCTCTCAGCATGACAGAAGTGTCTTACCAGCGTGGGGTGTCTCTCAGCATGACAGGAGTGTCTTACAGCGTGGGGATGTCTCTCAGCATGACAGAGTGTCTTCCAGCGTGGGGGATGTCTCTCAGCATGAAGGAGTGTCTTACAGCGTGGGGGATGTCTCAGCATGACAGGAGTGTCTTACAGCACTGGGGGATGTCTCTCAGCATGACAGAGTGTCTTCAGCGTGGGAGTGTCTCTCAGCATGACAGAGTGTCTTACAGCGTGCGGGAGATGTCTCTCAGCATGACAGGAGTGTCTTACAGCGTGGGGGATGTCTCTCAGCATGACAGGAGTGTCTTACAGAAGGGAGGATGTCTCTCAGCATGACAGAAGTGTCTTACAGCGTGGGGATGTCTCTCAGCATGACAGAAGTGTCTTCAGCGTGGGGATGTCTCTCAGCATGACAGAAGTGTCTTCAGCGTGGGGGATGTCTCTCAGCATGACAGAAGTGTCTTACAGCGTGGGGGATGTCTCTCAGCATGACAGGAGTGTCTTACAGCGTGGGGGATGTCTCTCAGCATGACAGGAGTGTCTTACAGCGTGGGGGATGTCTCTCAGCATGACAGAAGTGTCTTACAGCGTGGGGGATGTCTCTCAGCATGACAGAAGGTCTTACAGCATGGGGGATGTCTCTCAGCATGACAGAAGTGTCTTACAGCGTGGGGGATGTCTCTCAGCATGACAGAAGTGTCTTACAGCGTGGGGGATGTCTCTCAGCATTGACAGGAGATGTCTTACAGCGTGGGGGATGTCTCTCAGAATGACAGGAGTGTCTTACAGCGTGGGGGATGTCTCTCAGCATGACAGAAGTGTCTTACAGCGTGGGGGATGTCTCTCAGCATGACAGGAGTGTCTTACAGCGTGGGGGATGATCTCTCAGCATGACAGAAGTGTCTTACACAGCGTCGGGGGATGTCTCTCAGCATGACAGAGTGTCTTACAGCGTGGGGGATGTCTCTCAGCATGACAGAAGTGTCTTACAGCGTGGGGGAATGTCTCTCAGCATGACAGAAGTGTCTTAACAGCGTGGGGGATGTCTCTCTCAGCATGACAGAAGTGTCTTACAGCGTGGGGGATCTCTCTCAGCATGACAGAGTGTCTTACAGCGTGGGGGATGTCTCTCAGCATGACAGGAGTGTCTTACAGCGTGGGGGATGTCTCTCAGCATGACAGAGTGTCTTACAGCGTGGGGGATGTCTCTCAGCATGACAGGAGTGTCTTACAGCGTGGGGGATGTCTCTCAGCATGACAGAAGTGTTCTTACAGCGTGGGGGATGTCTCTCAGCATGGACAGGAGTGTCTTACAGCGTGGGGGAGTCTCTCAGCATGACAGGAGTGTCTTACAGCGTGGGGATGTCTCTCAGCATGACAGGAGTGTCTTACAGCGTGGGGGATGTCTCTCAGCATGACAGAGTGTCTTACAGCGTGGGGGATGTCTCTCAGCATGACAGGAGTGTCTTACAGCGTGGGGGATGTCTCTCAGCATGACAGAAGTCTTACAGCGTGGGGGATGTCTCTCAGCATGACAGGAGTGTCTTACAGCGTGGGGGATGTCTCTCAGCATGACAGGAGTGTCTTACAGCGTGGGGGATGTCTCTCAGCATGACAGGAGTGTCTTACAGCGTGGGGGATGTCTCTCAGCATGACAGGAGTGTCTTACAGCGTGGGGGATGTCTCTCAGCATGACAGGAGTGTCTTACAGCGTGGGGGATGTCTCTCAGCATGACAGAAGTGTCTTACAGCGTGGGGGATGTCTCTCAGCATGACAGAGTGTCTTACAGCGTGGGGATGTCTCTCAGCATGACAGGAGTGTCTTACAGCGTGGGGGATGTCTCTCAGCATGACAGGAGTGTCTTACAGCGTGGGGGATGTCTCTCAGCATGACAGGAGTGTCTTACAGCGTGGGGGATGTCTCTCAGCATGACAGGAGTGTCTTACAGCGTGGGGGATGTCTCTCAGCATGACAGGAGTGTCTTACAGCGTGGGGGATGTCTCTCAGCATGACAGAAGTGTCTTACAGCGTGGGGGATGTCTCTCAGCATGACAGAGTGTTTACAGCGTGGGGGATGTCTCTCAGCATGACAGGAGTGTCTTACAGCGTGGGGATGTCTCTCTAGCATGACAGAAGTGTCTTACAGCGTGGGGGATGTCTCTCAGCATGACAGGAGTGTCTTACAGCGTGGGGGATGCCTCTCAGCATGACAGAAGTGTCTTACAGCGTGGGGGATGTCTCTCAGCATGACAGAGTGTCTTACAGCGTGGGGATGTCTCTCAGCATGACAGAAGTGTCTTACAGCGTGGGGATGTCTCTCAGCATGACAGGAGTGTCTTACAGCGTGGGGGATCTCTCAGCATGACAGAAGTGTCTTACAGCGTGGGGGATGTCTCTCAGCATGACAGAAGTGTCTTACAGCGTGGGGGATGTCTCTCGCATGACAGGAGTGTCTTACAGCGTGGAGGATGTCTTCAGCATGACAGAGTGTCTTACAGCGTGGGGATGTCTCTCAGCATGACAGGAGTGTCTTACAGCGTGGGGGATGTCTCTCAGCATGACAGGAGTGTCTTACAGCGTGGAGGATGTCTCTCAGCATGACAGGAGTGTCTTACAGCGTGGGGATGTCTCTCAGCATGACAGGAGTGTCTTACAGCGTGGAGGATGTCTCTCAGCATGGACAGGAGTGTCTTACAGCGTGGGGAGGATGTCTCTCAGCATGACAGGAGTGTCTTACAGCGTGGAGGATGTCTCTCAGCATGACAGGAGTGTCTTACAGCGTGGAGGATGTCTCTCAGCATGACAGGAGTGTCTTACAGCGTGGGGGATGTCTCTCAGCATGACAGGAGTGTCTTACAGCGTGGGGGATGTCTCTCAGCATGACAGGAGTGTCTTACAGCGTGGGGGATGTCTCTCAGCATGACAGGAGTGTCTTACAGCGTGGGGGATGTCTCTCAGCATGACAGAAGTGTCTTACAGCGTGGGGGATGTCTCTCAGCATGACAGAAGTGTCTTACAGCGTGGGGGATGTCTCTCAGCATGACAGGAGTGTCTTACAGCGTGGGGGATGTCTCTCAGCATGACAGGAGTGTCTTACAGCGTGGGGGATGTCTCTCAGCTACGAACACTCAAGATTTCTGACCTGTTCACCAAACAGCCTTTCATCATGTTCATGGAAATGTAATTTTTCCAGGCATCACACAGCCTCCTCCCTATAGGCCTAAGTGTACAAAATATTTTTTTAGTAGATAGGCATCTACCGAATGTGGATCCTCACTTACCATTATATATATATATATATATATATTATTTTATATATATATATATGGCAAGCACTGAAATTGAGCCATGATCTAACATCTGACACCTATGTATCTTTTAGATAAGCGTTACCATAAAGTCAGTTCAAATATAAAAGTCAGGCCAGTTAATCTTTTAATTAACAAATTATGGCAATACACAAAAATTACAACAGCACTTTCCTTGTTGTGACTGATGCAGGTTGGTCTATGATGTTCTCAGAGTCAGTTTTGTCAGTTTCTTCTGTTTGTAGAGTCAGCAGAGTTAGGTCACAGAGTTTTGTAGAGTCAGCAGAGTTAGGTCACAGAGTCTGCCTTGGCTATGGTGGCTCTCAGATACAAAAATATTAATTTCAACTTGCTAAATGATCTCTCTCAGCTGGTGATGGTAATTGTGATGGTTGCCATTATCTGAACAGCAATGTGAAGACTGGAGAAGACGTTCTCGTCTCCATACTGAACAATGAATTTGAGAAGCTCTTCAGGTCTTTATATTATTTTCATGTTGGCCAGACTTGATACCAACATTCTGCACTCAAAAATTTCTCTATATAGCTGCTGTCCATCAACATCAGAGCTGTACAGTTCGCCCAAATCTTCGCACTTCTTGTTTGAGTCGTCGCTGTCGGCGCCGTAACACAGTCCCTCGACATCGAGAAGGAACCCAAACTTGGCGCTAGTGTTATGCAAATGAGCGAACCTTTAATCCATTTCTCTGTGAAGATGGTCAAGTGTTCCCTTCATAACTCTCTCCATTTCCTTCTTGGTTAACACATCTCATCTGCCATTCCACTCATTTCTTTCTCCATTCTTGACAGAGAGTCCTTCGAGTGACTCACTGACCAACACTGCCCTCTCATTATCAAAACGATTTTGGAAGTTTTCAGATCCAGGGCAGCATCGTGGAACTTCATGCTAGGACCCTGCAGCCATGTTGAAAAAATAGAAAATGCTAATGAGTACTTGGTTACCAAATCCTAGCCAAGTCAGGAAATCGTAACTCTACACATGGTTATACAGCTGTCTTACGGAACTTCTTGTTTCACAGGTCTCTTTGTCATGTCCTGGAGAACTTGAAGTATCTGCTCAAGATTCGCCGGGTTCTGAGTCGCGAGGTTCGCCAGGTTCTGGGTCGCGAGGTTCGCCAGGTTCTGGGTCGCGAGGTTCGCCAGGTTCTGGTCGCGGGTTTTCGCCAGGTTTGAGTCGCGAGGTTCGCCAGGTTCTGAGTCGCGAGGTTCGCCAGGTTCTGAGTCGCGAGGTTCGCCAGGTTCTGAGTCGCGAGGTTCGCCAGGTTCTGAGTCGCGAGGTTCGCCAGGTTCTAGTCGCTAGGTTCGCCAGGTTCTGATCGCGAGGTTCGCCAGGTTCTGAGTCGCGAGGTTCGCCAGGTTCTGAGTCGCTAGGTTCGCCAGGTTCTGAGTCGCTAGGTTCGCCAGGTTCTGAGTCGCTAGGTTCGCCAGGTTCTGAGTCGCTAGGTTCGCCAGGTTCTGAGTCCCCTAGGTTTCGCCGGGTTCTGAGTCGCTGGGGTTCGCCAGGTTCTGGTCGCTAGGTTGCCAGGTTCTGGGTCGCTGGGTTTTCGCCAGGTTCTGGGTCGCGAGGTTCGCCAGGTTCTGGTCGCGGGGTTTTCGCCAGGTTCTGGGTCGCGAGGTCGCCGGGTTCTGGGTCGCGAGGTTCGCCAGGTTCTGGGTCGCGAGGTTCGCCAGGTTCTGGGTCGCGAGGTTCGCCAGGTTCTGGGTCGCGAGGTTCGCCAGGTTCTGGGTCGCGAGGTTCGCCAGGTTCTGGGTCGCGAGGTTCGCCAGGTTCTGGGTCGCGAGGTTCGCCAGGTTCTGGGTCGCGAGGTTCGCCAGGTTCTGGGTCGCGAGATCGCCAGGTTCTGGTCGCGAGCATCCCCAGGTTCTGGGTCGCAGCATCGCCAGGTTCTGGGTCGCGAGCATCGCCAGGTTTGGGTCGCGAGCATCGCCGGGTTCGGGGTCGCGAGCTTCGCCAGGTTCTGGGTCGCGAGCTTCGCCAGGTTCTGGGTCGCGAGCTTCGCCAGGTTCTGGGTCGCGAGCTTCGCCAGGTTCTGGGTCGCGAGTTCGCCAGGTTCTGGGTCGCGAGCTTCGCCGGGTTTTCTGGGTCGCGAGCTTCGCCAGGTTCTGGTCCCCGAGCTTCGCCAGGTTCTGGGTCGCGAGCTTCGCCAGGTTCTGGGTCGCGAGCTTCGCCAGGTTCTGGGTCGCGAGCTTCGCCAGGTTCTGGGTCGCGAGCTTCGCCAGGTTTTGGGTCGCGAGCTTCGGCCAGGTTCTGGGTCGCGAGCTTCGCCAGTTCTGGGTCGCGAGCTTCGCCAGGTTCTGGGTCGCGAGCTTCGCCAGGTTCTGGGTCGCGAGCTTCGCCAGGTTTCCTGGGTCGCGAGCTTCGCCAGGTTCTGGGTCGCGAGCTTCGCCAGGTTCTGGGTCGCGAGCTTCGCCAGGTTCTGGGTCGCGAGCTTCGCCAGGTTCTGGGTCGCGAGCTTCGCCAGGTTCTGGGCCCGCGAGCTTCGCCAGGTTCGGGGTCGCGAGCTTCGCCAGGTTCTGGGTCGCGAGCTTCGCCTGGTTCTGGGTCGCGAGCTCGCCAGGTTCTGGGTCGCGAGATTGGCCAGGTTTTTGGGTCGGGGAGATTGGCCATGTTCTGGGTCGCGAGATTGGCCAGGTTCTGAGTCGCGAGATTGGCCAGGTTCTGAGTCGCGAGATTGGCCAGGTTCTGAGTCGCGAGATGGCCAGTTCTGAGTCGCGAGATTGGCCAGGTTCTGATCGCGAGATTGGCCAGGTTCTGATCGCGAGATTGGCCAGGTTCTGAGTCGCGAGATTGGCCAGGTTCTGAGTCGCGAGATTGGCCAGGTTCTGAGTCGCGAGATTGGCCAGGTTCTGAGTCGCGAGATTGGCCAGGTTCTGAGTCGCGAGATTGGCCAGGTTCTGAGTCGCGAGATTGGCCAGGTTCTGAGTCGCGAGTTTGGCCGGGTTCTGATTTCGCGAGAATGGCCAGGTTCTGATTCGCGAGATTGGCCAGGTTCTGAGTCGCGAGATTGGCCGGGTTTGAGTCGCGAGTTTGGGCCAGGTTCTGAGTCGCGAGATTGGCCAGGTTCTGAGTCGCGAGATTGGCCAGGTTCTGAGTCGCGAGATTGGCCAGGTTCTGAGTCGCGAGATTGGCCAGGTTCTGAGCCGCAAGATTGGCCAGGTTCTGAGCCGCAAGATTGGCCAGGTTCTGAGCCGCAAGATTGGCCAGGTTCTGAGCCGCAAGATTCGCCAGGTTCTGAGCCGCAAGATTCGCCAGGTTTTGAATCGCAAGAAGTTTTATGCAGTAAAGGATTCTCGTCAAGATATCACGACACTTCTGCTTTTCCTCCTCAAACTACGAAGTTCCACGTCAATAACTCCTCAAATTTCTTTCTATTTCTTTCCACTGTGTAAAGCACTCCCGATGATCTCAGTATTCTCATGAACACTCATTATTACAGGTTCTTACCACTGGTTGAATCCACTTTCTTGCTCCAATGAGGATTGATGATCAGACAGGGAATAAGGAAAACAGATACAAAATAGAGTTTTTAGAAGGGGAATAGACTAGCGATAAGCCACCTCCTCACCACGACCATTTCCCAATTTCCCCTTGAACCAAGTTTTGTTCACTGAGCGGTTATTTATTGGTAGGAAAGGCCCCTCACTGTTCTGGAAATACTTTGAACTTTGTTATATTATGTATCTTCTCAACGCATCAGGCGGAATTGCTTTTCCAGTATCCTTGTCGAACTGTAGAAGTCCCATGTCGTGCTCCTCAGTGACTTCTGGTATGAGAATTCGAGGTAATTCTTCAGTGACTTCTGGTATGAGAGTTCGAGGTAATTCTTCAGTGACTTCTGGTATGACAGTTCGAGGTAATTCTTCAGTCATTTCTGGTATGAGAGTTCGAGGTAATTCTTTAGTGACTTCTGGTATGAGAGTTCGAGGTAATTCTTCAGTGACTTCTGGTATGAGAGTTCGAGGTAATTCTTCAGTCATTTCTGGTATGAGAGTTCGAGGTAATTCTTTAGTGACTTCTGGTATGAGAGTTCGAGGTAATTCTTCAGTGACTTCTGGTATGAGAGTTCGAGGTAATTCTTCAGTCATTTCTGGTATGAGAGTTCGAGGTAATTCTTTAGTGACTTCTGGTATGAGAGTTCGAGGCAATTCTGCAGTCACTTCTTGTATGACAGTTCGAGGTAATTCTGCAGTCACTTCTTGTATGACAGTTCGAGGTAATTCTGCAGTCACTTCTTGTATACATTTTCGAGGTAATTCTGCAGTAAACTTCTGGTATGACATTCGAGGCAATTCTTCAGTGACTTCTGGTATGACAGTTCGAGGCAATTCTTCAGTCACTTCTGGTATGACAGTTCGAGGCAATTCTTCAGTGACTTCTGGTATGACAGTTCGAGGCAATTCTTCAGTCACTTCTTGTATGACAGTTCGAGGCTTTTCGACACCACTCGGCTCAGTATCGTAAGGTAAAATCTCGTCAATAAACTCAACATCAATATCGTCTTTCCCTCCTGTCATGTCCACGTTCTCTCTGGCAGCCTCAATTATAATCTCGTCTCACTCTGATTTATCTTGACTTCCTCACCTTGTGACACACTTGTACTTCACTCACCTCTGGATTCTAACTTGTATCAGGTGCAGGCGACTCCATGGAACGTGATGAGCAACTTCACCTCCACATTCCATCTTCCTGAAGAACGTTTCACGGTCTTACTCAATGATCTGAAATAAGAAAATATCGCTTTAAATAAGAACATTAAATTTCACAGACTTTGTACTCTATTTTTGACTAATAATTCATATAAGTAATTTAATAATCTGGCCAACTTAGTGCTACTCACCCATGATAATCAAAGGTAGATCATAAATCTGCAGGAAATCCGCTTTTCCCCATTCAAGATGACTTCTGGGCTTTGTGATGCTGCTCAGTGGTGCCCCCTTCAAGTGGCACCCAGGGCACGTGCCATACCTGCCATGCTCAGTGGTGCCCCCTTCAAGTGGCACCCAGGGCACGTGCCATGCCTTAGGTACGCCACTGTCCAGACGGAGACGTCTATAGTTTATTTAGAAGGATTATATATATATATATATATATATATATATATATTATATAATATATATATAATATATATATATATATATATATATTACTTTGGTTTATTATGTTTTTTTTGTGTTGTGTGATGCGTGACAGTGTTGTGTGTTGTGTACTCACCTACATGTGGTTGCAAGGGTCGAGACTCGGCTCCTGATCGCTACTAGGTCCTCTCTCTTATCTTATCTCTCTCTCTCCATGCTCTATAAGCTTTATCATGCCTCGTCTTAAAGCTATATATGGTTCCTACCTCCACTACCTAAGTTTCCAGAGTGTTTCACTTCCTGGCAACTCTATGACTGAAGAAATACTTTCTAACATCCTTTTGACTCATCTGAGTCTTCAACTTCCAATTGTGTCCCCTTGTCTCTGTGTCCCATCCCTGGAACATCCTGTCTCTGTCCACCTTATCTATTCCTCGCAGTATTTTGTATGTCGTTATCATGTTTCCCCTGACCCTCTTGTCCTCCAGTGTCGTCAGGCCGATTTCCCTTAACCTTTCTTCATAGGACATACCTCTTAGCTCCGGAACTAACCTTGTTGCAAACCTTTGCACTTTCTGTAATTTCTTGACGTGCTTGACCAGGTGTGGGTTCCAAACAGGTGCTGCATACTCCAGTATGGGCCTGATGTACATTGTGTACAGTGTCTTAAACGATTCCTTACCGAGATATCGGAACGCTGTTCTCAGGTTTGCCAGGCGCCCGTATGCTGCAGCAGTTATCTGATTGATGTGCGCCTCAGGAGATGTGCTCGGTGTTATACTCACCCCAAGATCTTTCTCCTTGGATGAGGTTTGCAGTCTTTGTCCACCTAGCCTATACTCCGTGTCTGCGGTCTTCTTTGCGCTTCCAATATCTTCATGACTTTACATTTGGCGGGGTTAAATTCGAGCAGCCAGTTGCTGGACCAGGTGTCCAGGTCTCTTTGTAGTCCTGGCTGATCCTCATCCGATTTAATTCTTCTTATTAACTTCACATCATCTGCGAACAGCGACACTTCAGAGTTTATCCATTCCATCATGTGTGTTATACTGTGTGTTACACTGTGTGTGTTACACTGTGTGTTACAGTGTGTTACACTGTGTGTGTTACACTGTGTGTTACAGTGTGTTACACTGTGTGTGTTACACTGTGTGAGTTACACTGTGTGTGTTAGTTACACTGTGTGTTACAGTGTTACACTGTGTGTGTTACACTGTGTGTGTTACACTGTGTGTTAGTGTTACACTGTGTTACAGTGTTACACTGTGTGTGTTACACTGTGTGTGTTACACTGTGTGTGTGTTACACAGTGTGTTACATTGTTATACTGTGTTATACTGTGTTATACTGTGTTATACTGTGTTATACTGTGTTATACTGTGTTACACTGTTATACTGTGTTACACTGTGTTAAACGGTGTTATACTGTGTTATACTGTTACACTATGTGTTATACTGTGTTACATTGTTATACTGTGTTACACTGTGTTAAACGGTGTTATACTGTGTTATACTGTTACACTATGTGTTATACTGTGTTACTGTGTTACACTGTTACACTGTGTGTGTTACACTGTTATACTGTGTTACACTGTGTTATACTGTTACACTGTGTTACACTGTGTGTTATACTGTTACACTGTGTTACACTGTGTGTTATACTGTTACACTGTGTTACACTGTGTTACACTGTGTTACACTGTGTTATACTGTGTTACACTGTGTGTTATACTGTTACACTGTTACACTGTGTGTTACACTGTGTTACTGTGTTACATTGTGTTACACTGTTATACCGTGTTACACTGTGTTATACTGTTACACTGTTATACTGTGTTACACTGTGTTATACTGTGTTACACTGTTACACTGTTATACTGTGTTTCACTGTTACAATGTGTGCTACACTGTGTGTTATACTGTGTTAAACTGTTATACTGTGTTACACTGTGTTAAACTGTTATACTGTGTTACACTGTGTTACACTGTCATACCGTGTTACACTGTGTTATACTGTTACACTGTTATACTGTGTTACACTGTTATACTGTTTCACTGTTACAATGTGTGCTACACTGTGTTACACTGTTACACTGTGTTACACTGTTACACTGTGTTACACTGTGTTACACTGTTACACTGTGTTACACTGTTACACTGTGTTACACTGTGTTATACTGTGTTACACTGTGTTACACTGTGTTACACTGTGTTACACTGTGTTACACTGTGTTATACTGTGTTACACTGTGTTATACTGTGTTATACTGTGTTACTGTGTGTTATACTTTGTTACACTGTGTGTTATACTGTGTTGCACTGTTACTGTTATACTGTGTTACACTGTGTGTTACACTGTTATACTGTTACACTGTGTGTTACACTGTGTTATACTGTGTTACACTGTGTTACACTGTGTTATACTGTGTTACACTGTGTTACACTGTGTTACACTGTGTTACACTGTGTTACACTGTTAAACTGTGTTACACTGTTACACTGTTACTGTGTTACACTGTTATACTGTGTTACACTGTGTTACACTGTGTGTTACACTGTTATACCGTGTTACACTGTTATACCGTGTTACACTGTGTTATACTGTTACACTGTTATACTGTGTTACACTGTGTTATACTGTGTTACACTGTTACACTGTTATACTGTGTTTCACTGTTACAATGTGTGCTACACTGTGTGTGTTATACTGTGTTACACTGTTACACTGTGTTACACTGTTACACTGTGTTACACTGTTACACTGTGTTACACTGTGTGTTATACTGTGTTACACTGTTACACTGTGTTATACTGTGTTACACTGTGTTATACTGTGTTACACTGTGTGTTATACTGTGTTGCACTGTGTTACACTGTGTTATACTGTGTTACACTGTGTTACACTGTGTTACATTGTGTGTGTTATACTGGTGTTGCAAATGTGTTACAAATGTGTTATACTGTTTTCACTGTATACTGTGTTACACTGTGTTTTTACTGTGTTACACTTTTGTTTTCATTGTGTGTTACACTGTGGGGTTTTCACTGTGTTATACTTTGTGTTATACTGTACTCACCTAGTTGTACTCACCTAGTTGAGGTTGCAGGGGTCGAGTCCGAGCTCCTGGCCCCGCCTCTTCACTGATCGCTACTAGGTCACTCTCCCTGAACCATGAGCTTTATCATACCTCTGCTTAAAGCTATGTATGGATCCTGCCTCCACTAAGTGTTGTGTGCGGTGTTCGTTATAACCGGTCAGTATTAATAATACATATGGTTGTAAGGACCATCATAAAAGTTGACATCAACTTCAAGTTTCTTAAACTTAGTCAGAACTTAAGTGTCAAGTTGTCCAGTAAATTACTGAAGATTGTTTTAACACGGTGTTTTAACACGGTGTTTTAAACTGGTGTTTTAAACTGGTGTTTTAAACTGGTGTTTTAAACTGGTGTTTAACACTGGTGTTTTAAACTGGTGTTTTAAACTGGTGTTTTAAAAAATGGTGTTTTTTAAAATGTTTTTTTAACACGGTGTTTTAACACGGTGTTTTAACACGGTGTTTAAACACGGTGTTTTAACACGGTGTTTTAACACGGTGTTTTAACACGGTGTTTTAAACTGGTGTTTTAAACTGGTGTTTTAACACGGTGTTTTAACACGGTGTTTTAAACTGGTGTTTTAAACTGGTGTTTTAAACTGGTTTTAAACTGGTGTTTTAACACGGTGTTTTAACACGGTGTTTTAACACGGTGTTTTAACACGGTGTTTTAACACGGTGTTTTAAACTGGTGTTTTAAACTGGTGTTTTAAACTGGTGTTTTAAACTGGTGTTTTAAACTGGTGTTTTAACACGGTGTTTTAACACGGTGTTTTAACACGGTGTTTTAAACTGGTGTTTTAAACTGGTTTTAACACGGTGTTTTAACACGGTGTTTTAACACGGTGTTTAAACTGGTGTTTTAAAATGGTGTTTTAACACGGTGTTTTAACACGGTGTTTTTAAAACGGGTTTAACACGGTTTTTTTAAACTGGTGTTTTAAACTGGTGTTTTAACACGGTGTTTTAACACGGTACTTTAAACTGGTGTTTTAACACGGTGCTTTAAACTGGTGTTTTAACACGGTGTTTAAACTTGTGTTTTAACACGGTGTTTTAAAATGTTTTTTCAGGGTGTTTTAAAGTGATATTTTTCACGGTGTTTTAAAGTGGTGTTTTATCAACGTTTTTAAAGTGGTTTATAACGATGTTTTAAAGTGGTGGTTTATCCTGGTGTTTTAAAGTGGTGTTTTATCCTGGTGTTTCAAAGTAGTTTTATCACGGTGTTTTGAAGTGTTTTATCACGGTGTTTTGAAGTGTTTTATCACGGTGTTTTGAAGTGTTTTATCACGGTGTTTTGAAGTGTTTTATCACGGTGTTTTGAAGTGTTTTATCACGGTGTTTTGAAGTGTTTTATCACGGTGTTTTGAAGTGTTTTATCACGGTGTTTTGAAGTGTTTTATCACGGTGTTTTGAAGTTTTATCACGGTGTTTTGAAGTGTTTTATCACGGTGTTTTGGGAAATGTTTTTATCACGGTGTTTTGAAGTGTTTATCACGGTGTTTTGAAGTGTTTTTATCACGGTGTTTTGAAGGTTTTATCACGGGGTTTTGAAGTGTTTTAATCACGGTGTTTTGAAGTGTTTTAATCACGTGTTTTGAAGTGTTTTATCACGGTGTTTTGAAGTGTTTTATCACGGTGTTTTGAAGTGTTTTATCACGGTGTTTTGAAGTGTTTTATCACGGTGTTTTGAAGTGTTTTATCACGGTGTTTTTTAAGTGTTTTATCCCCGGTGTTTTGAAGTGTTTTATCACGGTGTTTTGAAGTGTTTTATCACGGTTGTTTTGAATGTTTTATCACGGTGTTTTGAAGTGTTTTATTTACGGTGTTTTGAAGTGTTTTAATCACGGTGTTTTGGAAGTGTTTTATCACGGGTGTTTTGAAGTGTTTTTATCACGGTGTTTTTGAAGGTTTTTTATCACGGTGTTTGAAGTTTTTTTTATCACGGTGTTTTGAAGTGTTTTATCACGGTGTTTTGAAGTGTTTTATCACGGTGTTTTTGAAGTGTTTTATCACGGTGTTTGAAGTGTTTTTTTCACGGTGTTTTGAAGTGTTTTATCACGGTGTTTTGAAGTGTTTTATCACGGTGTTTTGAAGTGTTTTATCACGGTGTTTTGAAGTGTTTATCACGGTTTTTGAAGTGTTTTTATCACGGTGTTTTGAAGTGTTTTATCACGGTGTTTTGAAGTGTTTTATCACGGTGTTTTGAAGTGTTTTATCACGGTGTTTTGAAGTGTTTTATCACGGTTGTTTTGAAGTGTTTTATCACGTGTTTTGAAGTGTTTTATCACGGTGTTTTGAAGTGTTTTATCACGGTGTTTTGAAGTGTTTTATCACGGTGTTTTGAAGTGTTTTATCACGGTGTTTTAAAGTGTTTATCACGGTGTTTTGAAGTGTTTTAATCACGGGGTTTTGAAGTGTTTTTTCACGGTGTTTTAAAGTGTTTTATCACGGTGTTTTGAAGTGTTTTATCACGGTGTTTTAAAGTGTTTTATCACGGTGTTTTGAAGTGGAGTGTTATCCTCCTCCACCTGCTGCTGCTCCTGCTCCTCCTCCTTCTCCTCCTCCTGCTCCTCCTCCTGCTCCCCTCCTCCTGCTCCTCCTCCTGCTCCTCCTCCTCCTCCTCCTGCTCCTGCTCCTCCTCCTCCTCCTCCTGCTCCTCCTCCTCCTCCTCCTGCTCCTCCTCCTCCTCCTCCTGCTCCTGCTCCTGTTCCTCCCCTCCTCCCCCACTCCTCCTCCCCCCACTCCTCCTCCTCCTCCTCCTCCCCTCCCCCACCTCCTCCTCCTCCTCCTCCTGCTGCTCCTCCTCCTCTTGTTCCCCTCCCACTCCTCCTCCTCCCTCCACCTCCCCTCCCCCACTCCTCCTCCTCCTCCTCCTCCTGCTTCCTCCTCCCCCACTCCTCCTCTTGTTCCTCTCCCCACTCCTCCTCCTCCTCCTCCTCCTCCACCTCCTCCTCCCCTTTCCCCCCCCCTCCTCCCCCCTGCTCCTCCTCCTCCTCCCTCCTGCTCCTGCTCCTGCTCCTCCTCCTCCTCCCCCACTCCTCCTCCTCCCCCACTCCCCTCCCCCACTCCTCCTCCTCCTCCTCCTCCTCCTCCACCTCCTCCTCCTCCTCCTCCTCCTCCGCTGCTCCTCCTCCTCCTCCTCTTGTTTCCTCTCCCACTCCTCCTCCTACCTCCTCCTCCTTCCCCCACTCCTCCTCCTCCTCCTGCTCCTGCTCCTCCTCCTCCTCCCCACTCTCCTCCTCCTCTGCTCTCTCCTCCTCCTGCTCCTCCTCCTGCTCCTCCTCCTCCTCCTCCTGCTCCTGCTCCTGCTCCTCCTCCTCCTCCTCCTCCTCCTCCTCCTCCTCCCCCCACTCCTCCCTCCTCCTCCTCCCCCACTCCTCCTCCTCCTCCTCCCCCACTCCTCCTCCTGCTCCTCCCCCACTCCTCCTCCTCCTCCTCCCCCACTCCTCCTCCTCCTCCTCCCCACTCCTCCTCCTGTTCCTCTCCCACTCCTCCTCCTCCTCCTCCCTCCTCCTCCTCCTCCTCCTCCCCATCCTCCTCTCCTCCTCCCCCCCACTCCTCCTCCTCCTCCCCCACTCCTCCTCCTCCTCCTCCTCCTCCTCCTTCTCTTCTCTTCTCTCCCCACATCCTTCCTCTTAGTCTCCTATCCAGGAAATGTGAATAGGACCCCAATTATGAAGTGTACAAGCGACTTTGGTCCTTAAAGTGAGTTACATAAGGCTTAATTTTCCCTCTGATTTTCAGAGATGAGAGGTACAAGCCACTTTGGTCCCTATGGACGGGTATTACAAGATTCATTTGCTAGTTCTGGAGCTTTAAGGAGAATTTAGGGAGTTTGGACCTTCTAGAGAAGTGATATAGGTGCGTGCGTTTGAGTGTGAGTGTGTAGTGTGTGTGTGTGTGTGTGTGTGTACTGTGTGTGTGTAGTGTGTGTGTGTGTACTGTGTGTGTGTAGTGTGTGTGTGTAGTGTGTGTGTGTACTCTGTGTGTGTGTAGTGTGTGTACTGTGTGTGTGTGTAGTGTGTGTAGTGTGTGTACTGTGTGTGTGTGTAGTGTGTGTGCGTGTGTACTGTGTGTAGTGTGTGTGTAGTGTGTGTAGTGAGTGTGTGTGTACTGTGTGTAGTGTGTGTGTGTGTGTGTGTAGTGTGTGTTTGTGTGTGTACTGTGTGTGTGTGTAGTTGTGTGTACTGTGTGTGTGTGTGTCGTGTGTGTACTGTGTGTGTGTGTGTGTGTAGTGTGTACTGTGTGTATAGTGTGTACTTTGTGTGTGTGTAGTGTGTGTGTACTGTGTGTAGTGTGTGTACTGTGTGTGTACTGTGTGTGTGTAGTGTATGTGTGTGTGTGTGTGTACTGTGTGTGTAGTGTGCGTGTGTGTGAAGTGTGTAGTGTGTGTGTGTACTGTGTGTAGTGTGTGTGTGTGTGTGTGTAGTGTGTGTGCGTAGTGTGTGGGTAGTGTGTACGTGTGTGTGTGTGTGTGTGTGTGTGTGTGTGTGTGTGTGTGTGTGTGTGTGTACTCACCTAATTGTGGTTGCAGGGGTCGAGACTCAGCTCCTGGCCCCGCCTCTTCACTGATCGCTACTAGGTCCTCTCTCTTTCTGCTTCCTGAGCTTTGTCATACCTCTTCTTAAAACTATGTATGGTTCCTACCTCCACTACTTCACTTGCTAGGCTATTCCACTTCCTGACGATTCTGACTGAAGAAATACTTCCTAATGTCCCTGTGACTCGTCTGAGTCTTCTGCTTCCAGTTGTGACCCCTTGTCCCTGTGTCCCCTCTCTGGAGCATCCTATCTTTGTCCACCTTGTCTATTCCCCGCAGTATCTTGTATGTCGTTATCATGTCTCCCCTGACCCTTCTGTCCTCCAGTGTCGTCAGTCCGATTTCCCTCAACCTTTCCTCGTACGACATTCCCCTGAGCTCTGGGACTAGCCTTGTTGCAAACCTTTGTACTTTCTTTAACTTCTTGACGTGCTTGACCAGGTGTGGGTTCGACTGGTGCTGCATACTCCAGTATGGGCCTAACATACACAGTGTACAGTGTCTTGAACGATTCCTAATTAAGGTATCGGAACGCTATTCTCAGGTTTGCCAGGCGCCCGTATGCTGCAGCAGTTATTTGGTTGATGTGTGCCTACGGTGACGTGCTCGGTGTTATGGTCACCCCAACGTCTTTCTCCATGAGTGAGGTCTGTAGTCTTGGACCACCTAGTCTATACTCTGTCTGCGGTCTTCTTTGCCCCTCCCCAATCTTCATGATTTTTGCATTTGGCTGGATTGAATTCGAGAAGCCAGTTTCTGGACCACATGTCCAGCCTGTCCAGGTCTCTTTGCAGTCCTGCCTCATCCTCATCCGATTTAATTCTTCTCATCAACTTCACATCATCTGCGAACAGGGACACTTCAGAGTCTATTCCTTCCATCATGTCGTTCGCATATATCAAAAATAGCACTGGTCCTAGAACTGACCCCTGTGGGACCCCGCTCGTAACAGGCGCCCTCTGTGATACCTCTTCACGTACCATGACTCGTTGTTGCCTCCCTGTCAGGTATTCCCTGATCCATTGCAGTGCCCTCCCTGTTAATGCGCCTGATTCTCCAACTTCTGCACTAATCTCTTGTGGGGAACTGTGTCAAAGGCCTTCCTGCATTCAAGGAAAATGCAATCAACCCACCCCTCTCTTTCGTGTCTTACTTCTGATACCTTGTCATAAAACTCCAGAAGGTTGTGACACAGGATTTGCTTCATGAACCCATGCTGTTTTCATTTATAATCTTGATTTCCGTTCCAGGTGTTCCACCACTTCCCCTTGATAATCTTCTCCATGACTTTGCAACAATATGTCTGACCAGGTCTGTAGTTTAGGCCTCGTTTCTTTTCCTTTCTTAAATATGGGGATACATTACCCTGTTCCCATTTCCCCAGGTAGTTGCCCAGTTTCAAGGATGTGTAAGATTGTGTTAGGGGCCCATGCACGCTCCTCTGCTCCTTCTCTAAGACCCTTTGGGAGATGTTGTCCTCCCTTCGCCTTTGAGGTATCAGGCACTTAAGAGCTTCTTCCCCCTCCTCTTGTTCGTATGTCATCCAACACTTGTTGGTATATTCCCTCTTGATGTTCCCTTCTGTGCTGATCATTTCTTGTGAGTTCTCCACCTTCTGTCCTCAGTCTGATCACCTGGTCTTTGACTGTTGTCTTCCTCCTGATGTGGCTATACAATATTTTCGGGTCAGTCTTGATTCTCGATGCTATGTCATTTTCATACTGTCGCTGGGCCCCCTCCTTACCTGTGCGTACTCATTCCTGGCTCTGCGACTGATCTCCCTATTTTCGTGTGTTCTCTGCCTTCTGTACTTTTTCCATTCTCTATTGCACTTTGTTTTTGCCTCCTTAAAACCGTGGGTAAACCGGGGGCTCGTTCTGGTCTTCCCGTTGTTACTGTTCCCCTTTGGGAATAAACCTTTCCACTGCCTCCTTCATTTTTGTTGTTACATATTCCATCATTTCTTTTACTGGATTTCCGCCAGTTCTCTGTCCCACGGAACCTCCCTGCAGGAAGTTCCTCAACCCTAATTAGTCCCCTCTTTTTAAGTCTGGTTTTCCCATTCAACTCCTGTTATTCTCTCCACTTGCAGCTCTACTATGTATTCAAAGCACGAACCACGTGGTCGCTAGCCCCTGGGGGACTCTCATACTTGATGTCATAAATGTCTGAGCTGCCCAGGGTGAACACAATGTCCAATCTTGCTGGTTCATCCTCCCCTCTCACTCTGGTGGTGTCTTAACATGTTGGTGCATGGGGTTTTTTCCAGCACCACGTCCAACATCCTGGCTCTCCATTTTTCGGGACCCCCTTGGGGCTCCAGGTTTTCCCAGTCAATCTCCCTGTGGTTGAAATCCCCCATAACCAGCAACTTTGCTCTGCTGGAGTGAGCTCTTCTTGCCACCTCACAAGTGTGTCCACCATTGCTCTGTGCTCTTTTCATATTCCTCTCTTGGCCTCCTGCAGTTCTGGGTGGATTATACATCACTGCAATGACCACCTTGTGTTCCCCAGACGAAGTGTGCCTACTATGTAGTCCTTTCTCCTGTCTCGTCTATGCCTCCCATTTTCTCGAATTTCCACGGTTTTTTACGAGCAGAGCAACCCTCCTCCCCCTCTGCCCCTTCCCATCTTTCCTCATGATCTGGTATCCTGGTGGGAAGATTGCATCTGTTATTGTCTCCGTGATTTTGTTTCTGAAAACTGCTATGATGTCTGGGACTTCTCATTGATTCTTTCTTGCCATTCCTCATGTTTATTCGTTAATCCATCTGCATTTGTGTACCAACCTTCAACTTCTGTTCTAATACTGTAAACTGTGGTGCTGGGGGAATACTAGGGTTGGGAGAGCAGGAGCCCTGGTGGGGCCTTGGGGGGTTGCACAGTGTGTGTGTTGTGTGTGTGTGTGTTGTGTGTGTGTGGGGTGTGTGTGGTGTGTGTGTGTTGTAGTGGGTGTGTGTGTGTGTGTGGGTGTGTGTTTTGGGGTGTGTGTGTGTGTAGTGTGTGTTTTGGGGTGTGTGTGAGGTGTGTGTGTTTAGTGTAGTGTGTGTGTGTGGTTGGTGTGTGTGTGTTAGTGGGGGTGGTTGTTTGGGGTGTGTGGGTGTGTGTGTATTGTGTGTGTTTTTTGTGTGTAGTGGGGGGTGTGTGGTTTTGTGTGTGTGTGTGTGTGTGTGTGTGTAGTGTTGGTGTTGGGGTTGTGTGTGTGTGGTGTGTGGGTTGTGTGTGGTGTGTGTGTGTGTGTGTGTAGTGGGTGTGTGTGGTGTGTAGTGTGTGTGTGTTGTAGTGTGTGTGTGTGTAGTGTGTGTGTGTGTGTAGGGTGTGTAGGGTTTTGTTTTGGGGTTTTGTATGTGTGTGTTTTGTGTAGTGTGTGTGTAGTGTGTGTGTAGTGGGTTTTGTTAGTGTGGTGTGGGAGTGTGTGTGTGTAGTGGTGGTGTAGTGTTTGGTGTGTGTAGTGTTTGGTAATTTTGGGGTGTGTGTGTTGTGTGTGTTTGTTTGGGGGTTGTGTGTGTAGTGTGTGTGTGGGTTTTTTGTGAGTGGGTGTGTGAGTGTGTGTGTGTGTTGTGTGATGGTGTGTGGTGTAGTGGGTGTGTAGTGTGTGTAGTGTGTGTGTTTTTTAGTGGGTGTGTGTGGTGTGTGTGTGGGGGTTTTAGTGTGTGTAGGTGTTGTGGGTTTTGTGTAGTGGTGTGTGTGTGTGTTTGGTGAGTGTGTGTGTTGTAGTGTGTGTGTGTGTGTGTGTGGTGTGTGTAGTGGTGTGTGTGGTGGTAGGTTTTGTGTGTGTTGTGTAGTGGGTGTTGTGGGTGGGGTGTGTGTGTTTTGTGTATGGTTTTTTGTAGTGTGGGGTTTTGTAGTGTGTGTGTGTAGTGGTATGTGTGTTGTTGTAGTGTTGTGTGTGTAGTGTGTTGTGTAGTGTGTTGTGGGGTTTGTGTGTGTGTGTGTTTTTGTAATGTGGGGTGGGTTTTTGTGTAGGTGTGTAGTGGGTAGGTTTGTGTAGTTGGATGGGTGGAGGTTGTTAGTGTTTGTGTGTAGTGTGTGTTGTTGTGGTGTGTGTAGTGTGTGTTGTTTGTGTAGTGTTTGTGTATGTGTGTAAAGTGTGTGTATGTGTAGTGTTTTTGTGTTGTGTGTAGTGGGTGTTGTGTGGTGTGTGTTGTTGTGTAGTGTTTTGTGTTAGTTTGTGTTGTGTGTTGTTGGGAGTGTTTGTTGTGTGTTGTGTAGTGTTTGTATGTTTGTATAGTGTGTGTAGTGTGTGGTATGTGTGTAGTGGTTAGTTTTGTGTAGTTGTTTGTGTAGTGTTTGTGTAGTGTGTGTAGTGTTTGTTTTTTGTGGTGTTGTAGTGTGTGTGTAGTGTGTGTGTGTAAATGTTTTTGTAGTTGTGTGTGTAGTGTGTGTTGTAGGTTTGTGTATGTTTGTGATGTGTTGTGTAGTGTGTGTGTAGTGTTTTGTGTAGTGTGTGTGTTTTGTGTGGTGTAGTGTGTTAGGTGTGTGTAGTGTGTGTGTTTGTGTGTGTGTAGTTTGGGGCTGGTATGGGGTGTGTAGTGTGTGTTTTAGTGTGTGTTGTAGGGTGTAGTTTGGGGAGTGTGTTGTGGTGTGTGTAGTGTTGTGTAGGTGTGTGTAGTGTTGTGTAGGTTTGTGTTAGTGTGTGGGGTAGTGTGTGTGTGTAGTGTTTTGTGTGTTGAGTTTTGGTAGTGTGTAGGTGTGTATGTTTGTTTAGTTTGTGTGTAGGTAGTGTTAGTGGTGAAGGGGTGAGTTGTGCTGTCATTTGGGGAGAGTTTTTAAAGTGTTGTATGTGTTGATCCTTTAAGTAGTGGATTTTAAGGAGTGTTGTGCAGTGTGTTTAGTTTTGTTAGATGTTGAGATGTTTTGGTTTGTGTATTTGTATGTTTGTGTGGATGTGTATGTTTGTTAGTTGTGTGTGGGCTTTTTGTATGGTTTTGTATGTGGTTTTGTGTTTTGTTTGTCTTGAGTGTGGGATGTTTTTGTAAATTTTTGTAGTTTTTAGTTGTGAGTGTTTTGTGTGTTGTGTGTGTGTTTGTGTTTGAGTGTGTGTGGTGGTGTGTTTAGTGTGTGGGGAGTGTTGTGTGTGTGCGTTGTAGTGTTTGTGTAGTGTTTGTGAGTGTGTTTTAGTGGTTGTGAAAGTTCAGTTGGGGTAGTGTTTTTGTGGGTTGTGTGTAGTGTTTGGTAGTTGGTGTATGGGTGAGTTTTTTATTTGGGGTGTGGTGTTATTTGTCTGGGTTGTGTTGTGTTGTAGTGTGTGTGTATGCTTTGGTGGGTAATGGGTGGTTTAGTGGTGCGTGTAGTCCCCTGGTGAGGTTTTTGTGTGTGGTGTTTCCCGTGTTGTTATTTGGTGGAGTGTTTTGTAGTTTTTGAGTGGGGTGTGTATGTGGGTGTGGTGTATCCCCGGTGTGGTGTGTGTTTTAGGTTGGTGTATGTTTGTGAGTGGTGTATTTTGGTAGTGGTTATTTGTGTAGTGTTTTTATGTGTGTGTGAATGTGTGGGTTTTTTGTTTTATTTTTAAATTTTTTGTTTTTATTTTGGGGTTTTATTTTGGGAGGTTGTGAGGGTTTTTTGAAATTTTTGTTTTATTTTTTGTTGTTAGGGTTTTTTTTTTTTTTTGATTTGGATTTTGAGTTGTAGGTTTTTTTTTGTTTTGTTTCCTTTAAATTGGGGGTCAAAGCCCCCGGCCCTTTTTTGGGGTTTTTTTGGGGGGAAAAAGGGTTTGGGGGACGCAATCCCTCCCCAAGCCCGGTGGTCCCCCTCCACCCTTTTTGGGTTCCGGCCACTTAAAAACTCCTTTTGTTGGTTCCCCCCTTTTTTTGGGGACTTTTAAAGTTCCCCCCTGACATTTTGTTGGTTTTTAAATTTTGCCCCCGCCCTTTTTCTTTGGGGGGGATTTTGCATCGTCTGCCAAGTCTTTTGCTTTCGTTGGGTGATTTTGTGTGTGTGTTTTATTGTGTGTGTGTGTAGTGTGTGCGGGGCGTGTGTTGTGTGTGTAGTGCGTTGTGTGTGCAGTGTGTTTTGTGTGTGTTTTGTGTGTGTGTGTGTGTGTGTATATACAACCTCTCAGGGGGATACACGCACTCCCGGGGGTGCGTGTATCCCCCGGGAGTGCGTGTATCCCCTGGGGGTGCGTGTATCCTCTGGTGGTGCGTGTATCCCCCGGGAGTGCTTGTATCCCCTGGGGGTGCGTGTATCCCCTGGGGGTGCGTGTATCCCCCGGGAGTGCGTATATCCCCTGGGAGTGCGTGTATCCCCTGGGAGTGCGTGTATCCCCTGGGGGTGCGTGTATCCCCCGGGAGTGCGTATATCCCCTGGGAGTGCGTGTATCCCCTGGGAGTGCGTGTATCCCGGGGAAAGTGCGTGTATCCCCTGGGAGTGCGTGTATCCCCTGGGGTGCGTGTATCCCCTGGGGGTGCGTGTATCCCCTGGGGGTGCGTGTATCCCCTAGTGGTGCGTGTGCCCTCACGGGGTGCGTGTACTCCCCTGCGGCCGCATGTACCCCCACGGGGAGCGTGTGCCCGCTGGGGTTCCCAAACCCCCAGGGGTTGAGAGAACCAACATATACTTGGCAGAATAAGATTATCATTTTGGGTACTTAAGATAATTTTCTTAGCAAAATAATCTAACTCATTCCATAAAATTTACTGCCGAATTTAAACAAAATAACTCATTACCTTTCTCAGATAATTCAATTATTAAGACGAACCAAAATTTTAAAATGCAAATTTACGGGAAATCAACACTGGTTTTATATATTATTAATTTTCTTCACATCAGCGTAGAGTTCAACTGTCTGTTCTTATAATTTTTTTTTTTTTGAGAATTTTGTGTATTTGCTGCCCAGAAATCTTGATTTATGTAATAGTTAATGATTTAAAATACCTAAGGTACTTAAAATAGTTTTTAAAATGGCTAGAAATTCATTTTATAATTGAGAAAATGTCAATCATTTTTAGCCAAAAATATGTTCGTTCTTATAAAAACTTTTTTTATATAATTTCTCTCATTAACGAATTTATAATCGAAGTTGTATATAAAAATCCTGGTACACTAAAATTTTTTATTAAAAATTCACCAAAATTGCCTCGTATGGGCAAGTAGGCCTTCTGCAGTGTTCCTACATTCTTATGTTCTTATGTGTGTAAGATCCCTTGTGGAGGATGTAATAAAGTTTATTAGGGACAAACTGGGTGAAGTCTTGAACTAAGATTACAACATATATGTGACAGAACTAGACACGAGTCTAATTCTCTGTTTATTCATGTGGGCACGAGTCTAATTCTCTGTTTATTCATGTGGGCACGAGTCTAATTCTCTGTTTATTCATGTGGGCACGAGTCTAATTCTCTGTTTATTCATGTGGGCACGAGTCTAATTCTCTGTTTATTCATGTGGGCACGAGTCTAATTCTCAGTTTATTCATGTGGGCACGAGTCTAATTCTCTGTTTATTCATGTGGGCACGAGTCTAATTCTCTGTTTATTCATGTGGGCACGAGTCTAATTCTCAGTTTATTCATGTGGGCACGAGTCTAATTCTCTGTTTATTCATGTGAGAGATTTTAACCATCCAATTGATCTTCAAAAAGCCGAGAAAGTTGTATAAAAAAGCCGAGAAAGTTGTAAAAAAAGCCGAGAAAGTTGCATCAAAAAGCCGAGAAAGTTGTATAAAAAAGCCGAGAAAGTTGTATAAAAAAGCCGAGAAAGTTGTATAAAAAAGCCGAGAAAGTTGTATAAAAAAGCCGAGAAAGTTGTATCAAAAAGCCGAGAAAGTTGCATCAAGCAAGTCTATGGTCGAGGGAAATATAACTAAATCTTCTTAAATTTTTTTTTTATTTTAATATAAATATTAGTTTAGGATTATACAAATTAGATTCATTTATAATTAATAAAATTTTGGAAGAATTTAAGCAGTGTTTGACAGGTCCTTGACCATCTCACCCGCATCTTTATAATGATGATAACGTGAAAAATCACGAAAGAATATATATATATATATATATATATATATATATATATATATATATATATATATATATATATATATATATATATATATATATATATATATATATATATATATATATAATTTAATTTATGAGTGAGAG
>NC_069486.1:6816219-6821219 GCF_026875155.1 Cherax quadricarinatus
TGACACTGCAACAAAGGTACAACACTGCAACACTTCCCATGAGCAACACGCAACACAAACACTACACAGGTGCAACACTGGTGTAACACCAACACTGTCCAGGTACAACACTGCAACACTACCCAGGATCAAGTGAACGACAGTACATCACTACCCCAGAGCAATACTGCAACACAACCCTGGTGCAATTGCAACGGAACTCAGCAACAAGACTGCAACACAATCCTGGTTCAATACTGCAACATAATCCTGGTTCAACACTGCAACACAGCCAGGATTTACAATGCAACACTACAACTACACAACACGTGCAACACAACACGTGTAGCATAACTCAAAAGCAACACAACCCAGCATCAACACAAGAAGAATAACACACACACGCAACACATAAAGGTCACACCCAGAGAAAGAAGAGAGGATGAACCAGCAAGACTGTGCCTAGTACTCACCTTGAGTAGTTCGGACATCGACGACATCACATATGAAAGGCCCCTCGGAGCTAGTGATCACGTGGTTCTGAGCTCTGAATACATAGTTACAAGAAGAGAGGGTAACAGGAATAGGATGGGAGAAGCCAAACTTGTAAAGGGGGCACTACATAGGCATGAGGAACATAGGCAGGAGGTTAAGTGGGAAAGAGAATTGGTAGGAAAATCAGTAAACGAAATGGACTATGTAACAACTCGGTGCAAGGAGGAAGTGGAAAGGTTTGTTCCTAAAGGCAACAGAAATAATGGGAAGACCAGAACGAGCCCTTCGTTTACCCAAGGGAGGCAAAAGCTAAGTGTGCCAGAGAATGGAAAAAGTACAGGAGACAAAAGACCCAGGAAAATAATTAGTCAAGGAGCCAGAAACGAGTATGCGCAGATAAGGAGGGATGCCCAGCGACAGTGCGAAAACGACTTAGTATCGAAAATCAAATCTGAACCAATGCTGTTGTATAGGCAAATCAGGAGGAAGACAACAGTCAAGGACCAGGTAATCAGGATGATGAAGGTGGGGAATTCGCAAGAAACAACCAAGAAGTGAGGAGCTCAACATGAGATTTAAGGAAGTATTTACAGTGGAGACAGAGAGGACTCTGGGAAGTCAGAACAGAGGGGTACACCAGCAAGGGATACATTAACATGTGGTGGATGAGATACAACTGAGAAGGTGAAGCTTCTAAACGAACTTCACACCTCATAAGCGGTGGGACCGGACATCTCTCCATGGATCCTTAGAGAGGGAGCAGAGATGCAGTGTGTGCCACTAACAACAATTTTCAACACATCCATTGAAAGTGGGCAACTACCTGAGGTATGGAAGACGGCAAATGCAATCCATATTTTTATGAAAGGAGACACACGAGGCACTAAACTACAGACCAGTGTCATTGATGTGTCATGGGGAAGATTATCAGGAGGAGAGTGATAGAGCACCTAGAGCGGAATAAGCTTATAAACGACAATCAACACAGATTCAGGGAAGGAAAATCTAATGTCACAACCCTGCTAGAGTTTTATGACAGGATAACTGCAGTAAGACAGAGAGGGGTGGGTAGACTGTATTTTCTTGGACTGTAAGAAGTTAAGGTGTATGCCCTAAGAGGAGAGGTTAAGGGAAATTGACCTGATGGCACTGGAAGACAGGAGAGATAAGGGGATATGATAAAGACATACAAAATACTGAGAGGAATCGACAAGTTAAACAGGATGGAATGGAAAACTGCAATGGAGGCAACTAAATCGAATAAGGGGATACATAGGGATATGCAGTGGGAGAATGAAATGGAGAGATCAGTCTTTATTTATGGGCTTCAGGAAGTTGAAGTTGAAAGCATGAGAGCAATAGGAGATGACATGACCCAACTGGCAAATCTTCTGAGAATAGGAAGGGTTGCAAGAGGAAGATTCCAGGCAGTCAGTGATTTTCAAGGCAGAATCGGCTTGAAACAGGATCCTGCAGGAGAAAGTAAGACTAAGGAACATGTCTGCATACTGGAGGGTGTATCTTGACCGCACCAGAACACGAGAAGAAAGACAGAAACTGAGAGGGGGTACAAAGACGAAATGAGGAGAGGTGAAGATGATGGTCAGGAGAACCCGGACTCAGGAGGAAGTTCATTTGCAACCTCCCTCACAACCACCTACAGAAGCCCCCTAACCAGGACAACCTCGATGCAACTAAACATTCTAACCCAAAACACACATGCCATACCCAGTACCCCCACCCACTTCATTACACACTCCACCTTCACAGCAACCACCCATAGTTCCTCATCAGGTCTCATCAGGTATACAAATGCAGATAGAATAAATGTGAGGATTGGCATGAAAAAATCAAGGACATATCCCCAGACATAATAGCACTCACAAAAACGAAACTCGCCAGGGTAACAGATGCAATCTTTCCACCTGGATATCAAATCCTCAGGAAAGATAGAGGGAGCAGAGGAGAAGTAGTTGCACTGATCATTGAAAACCAGTGGGGAATTGAGGAAATGGAAAGAATGGATGGAATGGGCAAAAGGGACTACATAGGAACAATCCAGTCTGAGGGCCATAAGGTGGTAATTGAAGTAATGTACAACCCACCACAGAATTGCAGGAGGCCAAGAGAAAAATACGAGAGCAACAGAGCAATGGTAGACACTAGCCGAAGTGGCCAGAAGATCTCACATGGGGAGAGCAAAGTTACTAGTTATGTGATTTCAATCACAAGGAGATTGGGAACACCTGGAACCCCATGGAAGTCCAAAAACATGGAGAGCCAAGATGATGGATGTGGTACTGGAAAACCGCATGCATCAACATGTTAGACACACTACCAGAGAGAGAGGTGAGGATGATCCAACAAGACTGGACCTAGTATTCACCTTAAGTAGTTCGGACTTCGAGAATATCACGTACAAAAGGCCCCGTGGAGCTAGTGATCATGTGGTTCTGTGCTTTGATTACATAGTTGAGCTACAAGTGGAGAGGGTAGCAGGAATAGATGGGAAAAACCAAACTACAAAAGGGGGGACTAAAGAGGCGTGAGGAACTTCCTACAAGAAGTTCAATGGGAGAGAGAATTGACAGAAAACTAGTAAAAGAAATAATGGACTATGTAACAATAAAATGCAAGGAGGCAGAGGAAATGTTTGTTCCAAAGGAAACGGAAATACTGGGAAGACCAGAACGAGTCCTTGGATCACCCAAAGTTGAAGGGAGAAAAACTAAGTGCACTAGAGAATGGAAAAAATACAGAAGACAAAGGACCCAGGAAAATAAAGAGATTAGCCGATGAGCAAGAAACGAATATGCACAGATAAGAAGGGAGGCTCAGCGACAGTACGAAAATGACATAGCATCGAAAATCAAGTCTGACCCAAAGCTATTGTATAGCCACATTAGAAGGAAAACAACAGTCAAGGACCAGGTAATCAGGTTGAGGAAGGAAGGTGGTGAGTTCACATGAAATGACCAAGAGATATGTGAGGAGCTCAACATGAGATTCAATAAGTATTCACATTGGAGACAGGAAGGACTCCAGAAATTCAGAATAGGAAGGTACACGAACAAGTGCTGTATGAAATACACACAACCGAAGAGGAGGTGAAGAAGCTGATACCTCAAAGGCGGTGGGACTAGACATCTCTCCATGGGTCCTTGAAGAGGGAGCAGAGATGCTTTGTGTACCACTAACAATCTTCAACACATTGAAACTGGGCAACTACCTGAGGTATGGAAGATGGCAAATGTACTCCCAGTTTTTAAGACAGGAGACAGACACGAGACATTAAACTACAGACCTATGTCACTGACGTTCATAGTATGCAAAGTTATGGAGAAGATCGTCAGGAGGAGAGTGGTGGATCGCCTAGAAAGACACAGGTTTATAAACGACAACCAGCACGGTTTCAGGAAAGGAAAATCCTGTGTCACAGACCTACTGGAGTTTTATGACAAGGTAACAGAAGTAAGACACGAGAGAAAGGGGTGGATAGATTGTATTTTCTTGGACTGCAAGAAGGACTTCGTCACAATTCCTCAGAAGAGATTAATGCAAAAGCTAGGGGATTAGGCAAAATAGGAAAGGCACTGCAGTGGATCAGAGAATATCTGACAGAGAGGCAACCGCGAGTTATGTTACTTGACGAAGTGTCAGAGTGAGCGCCTGTGACGAGCGGGGTCCCACAGGGGTCAGTCCTAAGACCTGTGCTGTTTTTGGAAGGAATAGACTCAGAAGTGTCCCTGTTTGCAGATGATGTGAAGTTAATGAGAAGAATTCAATCGGTCGAGGATCAGCCTAAGTAGATCTATAACCCACCATGATAACATGAACGTAGATAAGTATGTTTATGGAGCAACGTGCAATGTGAACACTGATGTTGTAGTGGCCAGACTTAGGCTTGGTTACAAGTACTGACTGATGTTGTAGTGGCCAGACTTAGGCTTGGTTACAAGTACAGACTGATGTTGTAGTGGCCAGACTTAGGCTTGGTTACAAGTACTGACTGATGTTGTAGTGGCCAGACTTAGGCTTGGTTACAAGTACTGACTGATGTTGTAGTGGCCAGACTTAGGCTTGGTTACAAGTACTGACTGATGTTGTAGTGGCCAGACTTAGGCTTGGTTACAAGTACTTCTGGCAGTTTGGGAGACACACAGATGATGGTCAAACTAAATGTAAATTATGTGATCAGGCATATGGTCACTGTCTTGAACACTATGTGCTTAATTGTCCACTTATTGAGGAATACAGAGACAGACAGTATAATAACCTATGTGACATGTCAAGATATCTTATTAATGAAAATAAGATACCAGATATATTAAGCAAATTTCCTAAATTTGCTTGTAACAGATAAGTGAACTATAGATATGTAGATATAAATCCATATGTATTCCTGTTAACCCTTTGGGGCCTAGTTCCTAGGCCTTTTGTGTATCCATATGCTCTCGCGTTACCGTCCACAGGATGGATATGGGGTGCACAATAAACTAGCAACTTCGGTGGCAAAATCTAATCTA
>NC_069486.1:6831219-6836219 GCF_026875155.1 Cherax quadricarinatus
GATGGGCAGGAGAGAAAAGACAGAGAGGAAACAAGAGACTACATAATAGGAACACTTCAGTCTGGAGGTCCCAAGGTGGTAATTGCAGCGATGTATAACCCACCACAGAACAGCAGGAGGCCAAGGCAAAAGTATCATGAGAGTAACAGTGCGATGGTTGACACACTGGCTGAAGTGGCCAGAAGGGCTCATGCGAGCAGGGCAAAGCTGCTGATTATGGGTGACTTCAACCACAAGGAAATTGACCTGCAGAACCTAGAGCCATATGGGAACCCAGACACGTGGAGGGCTAAGATGATGGAGGTGGTACTGGAGAACCTCCAGTACCAGAGAAGAGGATAAGCCAGTAAGACTGGATCTAGGATTCTCCTTGAGTAGTGTAGATATTGAGAACATCACATATGAATGACCCCTCGGAGCCAGTGATCACGTGGTTCTGAGCTTCGAATACATAGTTACAAGTGGAGAGGGAAGCAGGAAGGGCAGGACGAATGAAGGCAAACTACAAGAGAGGGGACTACACAGGCATGAAAAATTTCCTGCACGAGGTTTAGTGGGACAGAGAACTGGCAGGGAAGTTAGTAAATGAGATGATGGAATATGTGACAATATGCAGGGAAGCTGAAGAGAGGTGTGTACCCAAGGGCCCTTGGGTCATTCAGAGGTGTAGAGAGGCCAAAACCAAGTGTGCTAGAGAATGGAAGAAGTATAGAAGGCAAAGGACCCAGGAGAATAAGGAAAGAAGTCGTAGAGCCAGAAATGAATATGCACAGGTGAGAATGGAGGCTCAACGAATATACGAAAATGACATAGCAGCGAAAACCAAATCTGACATGAAGCTGTTGTACAGCCACATCAGGAGGAAAACAACAGTTAAGGACCAGGTAATCAGGCTAAGGAAGGAAGGACGATCACAAGAAATGACCAAGAAATTCAAAGTGTTCACAGAGGAGATAGAAGGGACTCCAGAAAGACGGAGAGGTGGGGTACACCACCAAGTGTCAGACACAATACATACAACCGAGGAAGAAGCGAAGAGGCTGCTAAGTGAGCTGGATGCCTCAAAGGTGATGGGGCCGGATAACATCTCTCCATGGGTCCTGAGAGAGGGAGCAGAGGTGCTGTGTGTACCCCTAACAACAATCTTCAACACATCTATTGAAACAAGGAGATTACCTGAGGCATGGAAGACAGTAAATGTAGTCCCAGTTTTTTTTTTTTATGAAGGGGAGACAGTCACGAAGCACTGAACTACAGACCAGTGTCATTGACATGTTTAGAATGCTAAGTCATGGAGAAGGTTTTCATGGAGAACGGAATGAGCTTATCAAAGACGACCAGCACTTTTAAAGGGATGGGAAATCCTGTATAACAAACCTACTAGAGTTCTATGATAGAGTGACAGCAGTAAGACGAGAGAGAGAGGTGGGTAGATTGCGTTTTCTTGGACTGTAAGAAGGCTTTTGACACGGTTCCACACAAGAGATTAGTGCAAAAGCTGGAGGATCAGGCAGGGATAACAGGGAAGGCACTGCAATGGATCATGGAATACCTGTCAGGAAGACATCAGAGAGTCATGGTACGTAATGAGGTGTCAGAGTGGGCGCTTGTGACAAGTGGGGTTCCACATGGGTCAGTCCTATGCCCGGTGCTGTTTCTGATATAATAGAACGACCTGACGAAAAGAATAGATTCACAGGTGTGTCTGCAGATGATGTGAAGTTGATGAGAAGAATTCAATCGGACGAGGACCAGGAAGAACTACAAAGGAATCTGGAGAGGCTGCAGACCTGGTCCAGAAACTGGCTCCTGGATTTCAACCCCACCAAATGCAAAGTCGTGAGGACTGGGGAAGGGTAAAGAAGACCACAGAAGGAGTACAGGCTAGGGGGGACAGTTATGACAAACCTCACTCAAGGAAAAGGATCTTGGGGTGAGAATAACACCGAGCACGTCTGATGCGCACATCAACCAAATAACTGCTGCAGCATATGGGCGCCTGGCAAACCTAAGAATAGTGTTCCGATACCTCAGTAGGGAATCGTTCAGGTCTCTGTACACCGTGTACGTCAGTCCCATACTGGAGTATGCAGCACCAGTTTGGAACCCACACCTGGTCAAGCACATCAAGAAATTAGAGAAAGTGTAAACGTTTGCAACAAGATTAGTCCCAGAGGTAAGGGGAATGTCCTACGAAGAACGGTTAAAGGAAATCGACCTGACGACACTGGAGGACAGGAGGGTTAGGGGAGACATGATAACGACATATAAAATATTGCGAGGAATTGACAAGGTGGACAGAGACTAGGTGAGTGCGCACGCGCGCGCACACACACACACACACACACACACACACACACACACACACACACACACACACACACACACACACACACACACCCACACACACACACACACACCCACACACCCACACCCACACACACCCACACCCACACACACACACACACACACACACACACACAACATGCGCAAGTCACAACTTTAGTGCTCTGTAAATGTAAGTATTATAGAGGGCTACCCAAGGTTACTGCAGTCACAAGTATTTCACACATGTGTGATTTTCGGGAGTCAGGTGTAGGTTTTCAGGTACCATCAGCTGATTTGTGAATGGTCCACCCTCCTGACTAACCAATATTTATTGGTAATTTAAAACAGAACAGGGGTGGGCAGACAGGTGTATATTAGACTAGGAAGAAGGATAACCATAGAAAGCATAAGCTAGTAGGGTTGTGGGTCAGAACAGGTCAGAGGAGCATCTCAGACCACGTTTAACACACTCCATCACACTCACAAACCCTAATACACACTCCTACCCACTACTTTTCACATACCCCACGCTCATAGTTACACACACACACACACACACACACACACACACAGTCCCACCCACACACGTCCGAAACATGGAAAGCTATGATGGATGTGGTATTGGAAAACCTCATACATCAATATGTTAGGGACACTACCAGAGAGGGAGAGGAGGATGAACCAGCAAGACTGGACCTCGTGTTTACCCTGAGTAGCTCGAACATTGAGAACATCACATATGAAAGGCCACTTGAAGCTAGTGATCACGTGGTTCTGAACTTTGAATAGTTACACGTGGAGAGGGTAACAAGAGTAGGATGCGAAAAGCCCAACTAAGAAATGGGGGACTACACAGGTATGAGGAACTTCTTGCAGGAGGTTCGGTGGGAAAGAGAATTGGTAGGAAAGTCAGTAAATGAAATGGACTACGTAACAACACAATGCAAGGAGGCAGAGGAGAGGTTTGTTCCCAAGGGTAACAGAAATAATGGGAAGACCAGAACGAGCCCTTGGTATAACGAAAGGTGTAGGGAGGAAAAAGCTAACTGCACTAGAGAATGGAAAAAGTACAGAAGACAAAGGACCCAGGAAAATAGAGATTAGTCGAAGAGCCAGAAACGAGTATACACAAATGAGGAGGGAGGCGCAGTGACAGTACGAAAACGACATGACATCGATATTCTAGTCTGACCTGAAACTGTTCTACAGCCACATCAGGAGGAAAAGAACAGGTGATAAGGCTGAGGAAAGAAGGTGGGGAGTTCACCAGAAACGATCAAGAAGTATGTGACGAGCTCAATATGAGATTTAAGGAGGTATTTACATTGGTGACAGATAGAACTCTGATAAGTCAGAATAGGAGAGTACATCAACGAGGTATATACCTGCAAGTGCTGGATGAAATACAGTCGAGGTGAAGAAGCCGCTAAGTGATCTGGATACCTCAAAGGCGGTGGGGCCAGACATCTCTCCATGGGTCCTTAGAGAGGGAGCAGAGATGCTGTGTGTGCCACTAACAGCAATCTTCAATACATCCATTCCCCTCAAGGAAGGTTCCTTGCGGTTGGTGAGGGGCTCTTGATTTAGGGAATTGGATCTGTGCTCCAGTTCCCTGAATTAAGCCTGAATGCCTTCCACATCCCCCCCAGGCGCTGTATAATCCTCCGGGTTTAGCGCTTCCCCCTTGATTATAATAATAATAATCAACACATCCATTGAATCTGGGCAACTAACTGTGGTATGGAAGACGGCAAATGTAGTCCCTAGTTTCAAGAAAGGAGACAGAAAAAAGGCACTAAACTACAGACCAGTGTCACTGACGTGTATAGTATGTCAAGTCATGGAGAAGATTATCAGGAGGAGAGTGGTGGAGCACCTAGAACAGAACAAGCCTATAAATGACAACAAGCACAGAATCATGGAGGGCAAAATCCTGGGTCACAAACCTACTGGAGTTTTATAACAAGGTAACGGAAGTAAAACACGAGAGAGAGAGAGAGAGAGAGAGAGAGAGAGAGAGAGAGGGAAGGGGCAGATTGCATTTTCTTGAACTGCAAGAAGGCCTTTGACACAGTTCTTCACAAGAGATTAGTGCAGAAGTTAGAGGATAAGGCACATATAACAGGAAGGGCAATGTAATGGATCAGAGGATATCTGACATGGAGGTAACAACTAGTCATGGTACGTGACGAGGTATTACAGTGGGCGCCTGTGACAAGCGGGGTCCCACAGAGGTCAGTCCTAGGATCAGTGCTATTTTTGGTATATGTGAATGACATAACGGAAAGAATAGACTCAGAAGTGTCCCTGTTTGTACATGATGTGAAGTTAATGATGAGGATCAGGCAGGACTACGAAGAGACCTGGACAGGCTGGAAGCCTGGTCCAGCAACTTGCTCCTCGAGTTTAATTTAACCCTTGGGTGAGTATAATACCGAGCACATCTCCTGAGACGCACATCAACCAGATAACTGCTGCACCATATGGGCGCCTGGCAAACCTGAGAATAGTGTTCCGATACCACAGTAAGGAATCGTTCAAGACACTGTACACCATATACGTCAGGCCCATACTGGAGTATGCAGCACCAGTTTGGAACCCACACTTGATCAAGCACGTCAAGAAATTAGAGAAAGTGCAAAGGTTTGCGACAAGGTTAGTTCCAGAGCTAA
>NC_069486.1:6841219-6863719 GCF_026875155.1 Cherax quadricarinatus
GGAGGTGGTACTGGAGAACTTCATGTACCAACACGTAAAGGGACACTACAACGAGAGAGAGGAGTGATGACTCGCAAGGTGGACGTGTATTCATCTTCAGTAGTGCAGATATCGAGGGACATACATATGAAAGACCCTTGGGGCCGTGACCATGTGGTTGTAAGCTTCGAATATTCCACAGTAGTAGCTACAAGTGGAGGGAGAAGCAGGTAGGCCGACGAATGAAGCCAAAACTACAAAAAGGGGACTACACAGAATGTGGAACTACCTGAACGGGGTTTTCAGTGGGACAGAGAATGGCAGGGAAAAGCAGTTATTGAGATGATGGAATATGTAGCAAATAAAATGCAAGGAGGCTTGAGGAGAGGTTTGTACCCAAGGGTAACAGGAGTAATGAAAAAGCCAGGATGAGCCTGGTTTACCCAAAGCGTGGGGAGGCACCCACACCACACACCACACACACACACCACACACTACTCAACATTGCGCAATCACCACTTTTAGTGTCTGTAAATTGTATGTTATTATAGAGGGCTACCCAAGGTTACTGCAGTCACAAGTATTTACAATGTGTGAATTTTCGGGAGTCAGGTGTAGGTTTTAGGTACCATCAGTGATTTGTGAATGGTCCACTCGACTAACAATATTTTTTGGTAATTTAAAAAGACAGGGTGGGCAGTAGGTGTTATTAGAACTAGGAAGAAGGATAACCTTAGAAAGCATAAGCTAGTAGGTTTGTGGGTCAGAACAGGTCAGAGGAGGCAATTCAGACAAGTTTAACACTACTCCATCACACTACAACCCTAATAACACTCTACACTACTTTTCACATACCACGCTCATAGTTACACAACAACAAACACCACACACACACACAGTCCCACCACACACGTCCGAAACATGGAAAGTATGATGGATTGTGGTATTGGATACCTCATACATCAATATGTTAGGGACCATATTCCAGAGAGGGGAGAGGAGGATGAACCGGCAAGAATGGACCTCGTGGTTATACCTCTGAGTAGCTCGAACATTGAGAAATACATATGAAAGGCACTTGAATGCTACGTGATCAGCTGGTTCTGAACTTTGTTAAATTAGTTACACGTGGACGAGGGTAACAAGGTAGATGCGAAATGCCCAACCTAAGAAATGGGAGGATACACAGGTAATGAGGAACTTCTTGAGGATGTTGCGTGGGAAAGAGAATTGGTAGGAAAGTCAGTAAATGAAATGGACTAGTAAACACACATGCAAGGTGCAGAGGACGAGGTTTTTTGTTCCATGGGTAACAGAAATAATGGGAAGTCCAGAAGAGACTTGGTTATAACGAAGTGTAGGAGGAAAAAGCTAACTGCACTAGAGAGAATGGAAAAACGTACAGAGACAACGGGAACCAGGAAATTAGAGGTTTGTCGAGAGCAGAAACGAAGTATACACTACTGAGGGGGAGGCGCAAGTAAGGCGCGTGCAGTACGGAAAGACATGACATGATATTCTAGTATGACTGAAACTGTTCTACTCAGCACATCAGGAGGAAAAGAACAGGTGATAAGGTTGAGGAAAGAAAGGTGGGGAGTTCACATGAAAGATTCAAGAGTATGTGGACGAGGCTTAATAGGATTTAGGATCGGTTTTTACATTGGTGACAGATAGAACTCTCGAAAGTCAGAATAGGAGAGTACATAAAGAGGTTATACTGCAAGTGCTGGATGAAATACTGTCGAGGTGAAGAAGAAAGGCCGCTATGTGATCGGATACCTTCAAGGCGGTGGGCCAGACATCTCTCATGGGTCCTTAGAGATGGGAGCAGAGTGCTGTGTGGTGCCACTACAGCTATTTCTCAAACTCATTCTAAGGAAGGTTTCTTGCGGTTGGTGAGGGGTCTTGATTTAGGAATTGGATCTGTGCATCAGTTCCTGAATTAAGCCTGAATGCCTTCTCACATCCCCCAGGCGCCGGTATAATCTCGGCTTTTATAGCGCTTACTCCCACTTGATTTTAATAATAATAATCAACAATCCATTGCATACTGGGCAACTAACTGTGGTATGGATGGACGCAAAATGTAGTCCTAGTTCAAGAAAGGAGACAGAAAAAAGGATAATCTACAGACCAGTGTACTGAGGGTATAGTATGTCAGTCATGGAGATGATTATCAGGAGGAGAGTGGTGTGAGCACCTAGAAAAGAACAAGCCTATAAAGACAACAAGACAGTCCATGGAGGGCAAATCTGGGTCACAAACCTACTGGAGTTTTATAACAAAGTTAACGAAGTAAAACACGAGAGAGAGAGTGAGAGAGGGAGAGAGAGATGAGGAAGAGGGCGAAGGGGCACGATTGATTTTTTGAACTTGCAAGAAGGCCTTTGCAAGTTTTTCACAAGCAGATAGTGCGATAGTTAGAGGTTAAGGCAAGTATATAGAAGGGCAATGTAAGTGGATAGAGGATATCTGACATGGAGAACGCGGTAACAATAGTCATGGTAGTTGACGAGGTATTACAGTGGGCGCCTGCTGACAAGGGGGAGCACAGAGAGGCAGTATAGTCGTGCTTATTTTTGGTATATGTGAATGTATCTACGTAAGATTAGACTCAGGAAGTGTACACTCGGTTTGTAATGATGTGAAGTTAATGATGAGACATCGGCCAGGCTACGAAGAGGATGGACAGGCGGGAGCTGGCTCCGGCAAATTGCTCCTCGAGTTTATTTACCTTGGGTGAGTAATCACCAGAGATTTCTTCTGAGTCGCACATACAACTGTAACTGATGCACTTATGGGCGTGGCAACTGAGAATAGTGTTCGTTACACATTAAGGAAATCGTTAAATACACTGTACAGATACGTACGGCATACTGGAGTATGCGCCCAGGTTTGGATCCACACTTGATCAAGACGTAAGAAATTAGAGAAAGTGCACGGTTTGTCTAAAGGTTTGTCAGGCTAAGGGGAATGTCCACACGAAGAAAGAATGGTTAAGGGAAATCCGGTCTGACGACAATAGAGGAAGAAGGGTCATGGGGAACCATGATAACGACATAAAAAATATGGTGGGAATAGAAGGAGAAAGACAGGATGTTCAGAGTTGTCGACACAGAAAAAGGAGGTCATCTTGGAAGTTGTAGATCGGATGAGTCAACGGGATGTTAGGAAGTATGTTTCTGTAGAGTTGGCAAGGAAGTGGAATAGCCTAGTACTCAAGTGCAGTGGTTAGAGTGGAGGGAGGAGCCATAATAGCTTTAAGACGAAGTATGACAACGCTCATGGAGCAGGGTGAGATAGGAACCTAGCTAGGTTCAGGAAGAGGTGGTGCGAAGAAGGCTCAATCTCACCTGCAACAATTAGTTGATTACACACCACCACAAAACACAACAAACACAAACAAACAACACTACATACACCACACACACACAACAACACAACACAAGGTCTCAAAGTATGAAGTTGGTGAAGAAGCGCAAGCACGACGGAGGGTACGTATAGGGAGGCCAGAGGATACAAACTCATAAGGAAAAAGATCTTGGGGTGAGTATAACTCAGGCACATCTCTGAAGGCACCATTCAACCAAATAATGCTTGCAGCATATGGGGCTTAGCAATCATCAGAACAGATTCCGCATTCACTGAATAAGGAATTGTTCAGGACCTGTACACTCGTGTACGTTAGGCATATTGGAGTCATGCGGCACCAGTTTGGAACCACAATAGCAAGCATTGTAAAGGAAATAGAGAAAGTGCAAGGTTTGCAAAAGAATAGTCCCTGAGCTAGAGGTCTGTCTATGAGGAGAGGTTAAGGGAACTCAACTGACGGAACTGGAGGAAGGAGAGATAGTGGGGGACATGATAAGTACTTACAAAATTTTGAGAGGAATTGAATGGTGGAAAAAGGAAGGATGTTCCAGAGATTGGAACAGTAACAAGGGGGTACAGTTGGTAGTTGAAGGGAACGATGAATACAGGACTGTTAGGAGTATTTTTCAGCCAAGAGTAGTCCCGTAGTGGAAACAGTTTGAAGGTAAGGATGTAGTGGAGCCAGGAAATAATACGCTTTATGCGAGGTATGATAAGCTTACCGGTTCAGGAGAGTGACTATTAGCGATCGTGAAGAGGGGGGCAGGAGATAGCGCTAGACTCGACCCTGCAACTCAACTAGGTGGTACAACTGGCGCAGTACAACACACACACACACACACACCACACACAACACCAACAATCACACACACAAACAACACACTGCAATGGGATAAGGGAATACTGACAGGGATGGCAGCAACGAGTCATTGGTACGTGAAGAGGTATAGAGTGGGGTCCCTGTCGAGGGGGTCAAGGGTGTCAGAGTTTAGGACAGTGCTATTTTCTTGATATTGTGAACGCATGATTGGATCGGACATAAGACTCTGAAGTGTTCCTGTTCGAGATGACGTTGAAGTTGATGAGAAGAATAAAAATCCGGACGTTGGATGAGCAGGATGCAAAGAGACCTGGAGAGCGATGGATGTGGTCCAGATAAATGGGCTTTCGAATTCAATCAGCAAATGAAAGTCATGAAGATTGGGGAGGGGCAAAGAGACCGAGAGAGTATAGGCTCAGGAGGACATATGATACAGATATCAAGGCGAAGAAGACCTTGGGGTGACATAACACGAGCAATACCGGTGGAGGCACACATCAACAAATAACTGTGCAGATACGGGACTGGAACTGGAGATAGCGTTCAGATACTTATAAGGAATCGTTTCAAGACACACTTGTGTTGTAGGCCCTCTGGGTATGCAGCACCAGTCAGGAACCCACACTGGTCAAGGGGCACGTCAAGAAGTTAGAGAAAGTACGAAGGTTTGAAAAAGGCTAGATCAGTGTCAGGGGGAATGTGTACGGGAAAGTTAAGGGAAATCGGGACTGACGAACTGGAGGACAAGAAGGGTTCAGGGAGACATTAAACGACATACAATATATGCGGGATAGACAAGGTGGAAGAGATAGGATGTTCCAGAGAGGGGAACGGTGACATGGGTAACAATGGAAGTGAAGTCTAGAGTGTCAAGGGATGTTAGGAGTATTTTTCAGTCATAGGTGTAGGAAGTGGACACTAGCCTTAAGCAAGTGAAATAGACGAGGCAGGAACCATATAGTTTTAAGAAGAGGTATGACAAAGCTCAGGAAGAGGTTAGAGACGAGGCCTAGTAGCGATCAGTGATGAGGCTGGGCAGAGTGGTCTCGACCCTGCACCCACAATTATGTGAGCACACAACACACAAACACAACAAGCACACCACAAACAACACCACCAAGCACAAAACAATCACAAGAACATAACACAACACAACATAACAAGCCACACACCCACCCAAACAAGCACACAACACAACACCCCACAAGAACAACAACAAAACAAACACACAAGAAAACACACATAACAACAAAGACAAACCACACACACACACACACGCGCCGCGCGCAAAACAAAAACAAACACACACAACCAAAAGCACACTAAACACACACACCACACAACAGACAAGCACACAACACCCACACACACAAAACCACACACACACACAACCACACAACACAAGCGCGCGGCGGCACAACACACAACACACACACAAGCGGCGCGCGACGCACACTACACACAATACAAGCGCACAAAACAAAACCAATACCAACACACAAACACACACACAACAAGCGCACACACACACAAGCGAACAAACACACACACACAACAAAACAACACACAGCCGGCGGGCGCAACAACACAACAACACACACACAAACACCACATCACAAAGCGCGGGCGGCACAAAAACACACACACCAACACACAACAGAGTGAGAGGGGAGGATGAACGCAAGAAATTGGCACACTTGTGTTCACCCTGGGCGCTCAGACAATGAGGATATCTTCAAGTATGAGAGTTCCTAGGGAGCTCAGCGAACCACCGTGGTTCTGTGCTTTGAATACATTAGTCGAGCTGAAGTGGAGAGAATAACAGGAGTAGCATGGGAAAAGCCTCTGATATAAAAAGAGGGGACTACATAGGGTTGAAGAACTTTCATTGCGGGGTGGTCCAGTGGACAAGAGGAACTGGCAGGAAGCAGTAATGAATATGATGGAATATGTAGCAACAAATATCATGGAGGCAGTGGGAAAGGTTATTCAAGGGAACCAGATAAAAAACGGGATGACCAGAACTAGCTCTGGTTTACCGAAGGTTTGTAAGGAGCAAAATAAAGTGAATAGAGCATGGAAAAAGTAAAGAAGCAGAGAACACACGAAAATAGGGAGAATCAGCTCGCAGAGCCAGGATGAGTACGCAAATGGTAAGGAGGGCGGCAGCGACAGTATGGAAATGACACTTGCAATCGAGGAATCAAGATGACCGAAAAATAGTTGTTTCGCCACCATCAGTGAGGAAAAAGACAATCTAGTCAAGACAGGTTGATAGATTAAGGACAGAAGGTGGAGAATACAAGAAATGATAGGAGGTTGTGGGAGCTGAACAGGAGTTTAAGGAAGGTTTTTACAGTAGACGTACAGGAAGGGCAGTGGGAAAGACTGCACAGAAGGGAAACATCAAGAGGGAATATACAACAAGTGTGGGATGAAATAGAAAAACTGAGGAGGAGGTGAAGAAGATCTTAAGTGACCTTGACACCTCAAAGGCGATGGACGGACCAACCATCTCCCCCATGGGTCGCTTAGAGAAAGGCGGCGTGCTGTGTGTGTGTTAACACAATCGCTTAAACATCCTTGAAACTGCGGCAACTATGGAATGAGAAGCCAGATAATGTAGTTCCCCATTATATAAGAAAGGAAACAGAACGAGGCATTAACTACAGACCTGAGTCTCTGACATGTATTCGTGTGCAAAGGTTGGTGGATTATCAGGTCAGAGGAGAGTGGAGAACACCTGGAATGGAACAAGATTATAATGAAAAACCAGCAATGGGTTTATGGAAGGGCAATTTGTATCAAAACTCTGGAAGGTATTTTTGACAAGGTAACTGAAGTAAGACAGAGAGAGGGTTGGGTAGATTGGTTTTCTAGACATGCACGGAAGGCTTACTTTGACACAGTTCCCACAAGCGAATAGTTGCAGAAGCTGGAGGATCGGCAAACATATAAAGGATGCGGCACTGCAATGGATCGGTTAAGGGATTAACTGACCAGGAGGCAGCAAACGAGTAATGGTACGCTGAAGAGGTATCACAGGTGGCGCGCCTGTACGAGCGGGGGTTACCCACAGGGTAGTTCTATGTCCAGTGCTTTTTTTGATCTATGTGAACGGACATGATGGAAGGAATAGACTTGAAGTGTCCTGTTCGCAGATGACGTTAAGTTGATAGAAGAATTAAATCGACGAGGATGAGGAAGGAACTGCAAAGAGACCTGGGAGGTGGATGTGGTCAGTCATGGCTCTCGAATTCAATCCTGCAAATGCATAGTCATGAAGATGGCGTGAGGGGCAAAGAAGACTGCAGCACAGAATATAGGCTAGTGGACAAGAAACAGACCTCACTCAGGGAGAAAAGACTTGGGGTGACCATAAACGAGTACATCACCGGAAGGCACACATCAACCAATAACGCTGCAGCATACGGGCGTGGCAAATGAGGAATAGCGTTTCCGCTTACTCAATAAGGAATCGTTCAAGTCCTGTAACTGTGTATGTTAGGCACCATACTTGAGTATGCAGCACCAGTCTGGAACCACCTGGTCAATGCTGTCAAGAAGTTAGAGAAAGTACCAAAAGGTTTCGCAATCAAGGTCAAGTCCCAGCGGAGGCTCATGGAATGTCGTTTACGAGGAAAGGTTAAGGAAATGGGGGAATCTGACAGCACTGGTAGGACAGAAGTGGTCAGGGGAGACATGATAGACGACATAAAGGATACTGCGGGGATAGACAAGGTGGACAGAGTTTGGATGTTCCAGTGTGGGGACACCGGGACAAGGGGTCACAACTGGAAGTGAAGGTCTCAGGACGATTCACAGGGGACGTTAGGAAGTATTTCTTTCAGTCAGAGACGTTGTCAGCAAGTGGAATAGCTAGCAGTGAAGTAGTGGAGGCAGGTAGCCATAAATGTTTTAAGAAGAGGTATGACAAAGCTCAGGAAGCCAGAGAGAGAGAGGATCCAGTAGCGATCAGTGAAGCGGCTGGGAGCAGGAGCTGAGTTCGTCCCTGCAACCACAATTAGGTTGAGTACAATTAGGTGAGTACACCACCATCAAGCAAAACACACAACACACAGTAGTCAGTCAGTCAGGCAGAGTGCGTCCACAAAGGCTCCGAGATTTAGGGGTTTTTAAGGCGTTGCAAAAACAACTGCTTGAAGTAATCAGTGGTAGTGCAACGTCATGTGAAACATCTACGAGTGATAACCTGAGTTATTAGTTAAAAAATAGTCGAGAGGAAGCCTGAAATCTTGAATATTTCAAAGGGTCACAAACTGTTTATGTTAGTGGGGATAAGTAGGTCATTATGTTGCTACAACGTTTCAAATTATACTAAGTGATTCAAGTGAGTCGTGGATAAAAGCGGGTCGTTCATGTAATTTCGAACGAGCGAGAGATTGGATGAAAACAGTGAATGTGGAGGCGTCTCCATCCAGTGAGAGTCGAAATATAATTTAATAAGCAAAAGCAGAAAGAAAAATATATATATACTAACAAGGGAAAGTGGCATTTAGGGCCTGTGGGTAATAAAACTCAGTGGACCGTCACAACAGTTGTGTGACATTACATATAATGTGTTAACAAGAATGTGACGTGTATTCATATAAGTCGAAGTGGCTTGATGATTTATCTATCAATCAGTACCAATGAGGGAACGCGGGTTATGCCCTGAGCAATATAACGGTTAATAAAGATAAGTTGAAGAATTTTCTAAAATAGTGTTAGAGAAGCTACGTATAATCTGCATTGGCAAGTGTCATGCATATAACTGCCTGCTTAAGTTATCACTGTTGGGGTTGTTTTTGGGGGGTCCTGAATGAATTGCCATTGAGTCTCTGGTTTTATAGATACTGGTCACTCACCTGCCAGCTAAGTACTGAATTTGAGCAGGGAATTGCATAGATAAGGTGAAGATTAGGGTTGACTAGCGAGGAGCAAGCAGCAATAGCGAGGGGATAAGCTAGTAAATCGAGGGTGGTGACCGCATCAGTCACTCCTAGAAGCTCAGACAAGATAAATTTTATTTTTTACTAATTAATTATCTGTGTTTTTATAAGTAGAAGTGATAAGTGATAGAATCACCTGTTGGCAGTTTTTACGAATTTATGGTATCTACCGGGTATATTAGAGTATGACTACATAGAAGTGGGGGCAACACACACACCAACAACACAAGCACAACACACACACAACACGCACACGCACAAGCACACGCACACACAATACACATACACATAACACATACACACACACATACACACACAATACACAACATACACACAATCACACACACATACACACCACACCATACACACACACACATACACACTACACACACACATACGCCACAGGAACACGCACTGTAAGCAGTAGTACACACGCAACACAACATACAGGATTTCACACCGTCCTGGAAAATGAACATCTGGATCCTGATAAACTTTCTCCTCACCCCCCCCCTCTTTCTTACACTAAGTGGACTTATCTTACTCCTCACTCATTACCTAAATTCTCTCTTACCTATTTTCTCTCTATTCCTCTCCATCTTTCCCCTCTAACATCTCTTACCTCTAACAACCTCCCCCTCTAACATCTCTCCCTCTAAAACATCTGTCCTCTCCCATTCATTATCTCTCCCTCTCCTTTTTCCATCCTCCCCTTTTCCCCCCCTAGCCTCTTCCCCTCTCGCTTTCCATCTCACCCTCTTTCCCCTTCTCCCCCTATTTGCCTTCCCTTTCTACCTCCTTCCCTCCCTCCCTCCCTCCTCCTCCCTCATCCCTCTCTCTTCTCTCTCTCTCTCTCTTCTCTTCTCTCTCTCTCTTCTCTCTTGCTCTCTCTCTCTCTCTCGCTCTCTCTCTTGCTCTCTCTACTCTCTTGCTCTCTCTCTTGCTCTCTCTCTCTCTCTCTCTCTTGCTCTTCTCTCTCTTGCTCTCTCTCTCTCTTGCTCTCTCTCTTGCTCTCTCTCTATGCTCTCTCTCTTGCTCTCTCTTCTTGCTCTCTCTTCTTGCTCTCTTCTTCTTGCTCTCTCTCTCTCTTCTTGCTATTTCTCTCTCTAGCTCTCTCTCTTCTCTTGGCTCCTCTTCGTGCTCTCTCTCTCTCTCTTGTCTCTCTCTTGTCTCTCTCTCTCCTTGCTCTCTCTCTCCTCTTGCTGTTCTCTCTCTTGTCTCGCTCTCTTCTCTGCTCTCTCTCTCTTTGCTCTCTCTCTCTTGCTATCTCTCTCTCTTGCTCTCTCTCATCTCTTGCTTCTCTCTCTCTCTTGCTCTCTCTATTGCTTTCACTCTCTTGCTCTCTCTCTTGGCTCTCTCTCTCTCTTGTCTCTCTCTTTCTTGTCATCTCTCTCTCTTTGCTCTCTCTCGCTCTCTTGCTCTCTCTCTCTCTCTCTGCTCTCTCTCCCTCTTGCTCTCTCTCTCTCTCTTGCTCTCTCTCTTGCTCTTCTCTCTCTCTTGCTCTCTCTATTGCTCTTCTCTCTTGCTTCTCTCTGCTCTCTCTCTTATGATCGTCAGTTCTTTGCTCTCTCTCTATCCTGCTCTCTCTCTCTCCTGCTTTTCTCTCTCTCTTGCTCTTCTTCTCTCTTGCTCTCTCTCTCTATTGCTTATCTCTTCTTGTCCTCTCTCTTGTCTCTCCTATTGCTCTCTCTCTCTCTTGCTCGGCTCTCTTTGCTCTTCTCTCTCTCTTGCTACTCTCTCTCTCTTGCTTCTCTCTCTCTTGTGCTCTCTATCTTGCTCTCTCTCTCTCTTGTCTCTCTATCTTGCTCTCTCTATCTCTTGCTCTCTCTCTTGCTCTCTCTCGTCTCTTGCTCTCTCTCTCTCTCTTGCTTATCTCCCTCTTGCGCTCTTCTCTCTTGCTCTCTCTCTCTTTCTCTCTCTCTCTATCTCTTGCTCGCTCTCTTGCTCTCTTCTCTTTGCTCTCTTGCCTCTTGTATCTCTCTCCTCTCTTGCTCCTCTCTTGCTCTCTCTCTCTCTCATGCTCTCTCTCTTGCTTTCTCTCTCTCTCTCTTGTTCTCTCTTGCTCCTCTCTCTCTCTCTTGCTCTCTTCTCTCATGCTTCTCTCTCTCTCTCTTTGCTTCTCTCTCTAGCTATCTCTTTCTATTGCTCTCTCTCTTGCTCTCTCTTCTCCTGCTTCTCTTTCTCTTGCTCTCTCTCTTCTTGCTCTCTCTCTCTCTTGTCTATCTCTCTTTGCTCTCTCTCTATCTTGCTCTCTCTCGACCCCCATTTTACTTCTAACTCTCCCTCTCATACTCTTACACACCAAAAAAAAAAAAATAAAAAAAAAAAAAAGAAAAAAAAAACAAAAAAAAAATGGTGGGGAATCGCAGGACCAAGGATCAGATGAGAAAGGTTCGGGTAGGGAGGAATGTGGATGGAGGAGCAGTGGAAAAGGATGGACAATGAGTGGGAGAGAAATTTAGGAGGCTTTCTGAAAAAAAGGAAGAAAGAGCTCTCTGTGAAATCTGGATAAGGATGGTGGGTGAAGAGAAATGAAATTGGGATGCACAGTCGAAACTGCAGAGCCATGATATGGGTTTAGAAGTGTGATAAATCAAGCTGGAGGAGTTATGGGGCAGTGACCAGAGGAAAGACACAGCATATGAAGCTGCGAGGCTGAACAGGAAGGAAAGCGAATTTTTGAATGATGCTAGTACACAATCTGCCAAGGAGGACCAAGGAGGGAAAGGGAAGAATCAACTGGTTTGAGATGGAGTAGGGTGCATAGGTAGAATGCTGAGGCACAAACAAGGTATCAAGAGCATGGAAAAATCAAGGGAGAAATGACCACATACAGGAGGATCAGAGACAGAGGGTGAGGCTATGGAGGAAGAAATGGGCAAAATCAGTGTTTATCCATAGGGCTTCAGGAGCGAGAGGATAAAGGACAAACATGAAAGGGAGAGGAAGAAAGGAGGAGATTGAGAAAAATATAACAGAAATAGGTTGAAGAGAGGGACGATGATTGTACAATTTTCAGAGAATAGGGGTGGTTCTCGAAGGTGATGAAACCGACCAATCAAGCTGATTATCAGGACCGGAAACATGTGCGGAACAGGATCCTCAGAGAAACCCCGCTTGAAATATCGGAGAGTACAAGAGGGTGTTCTAGGCAGAGACCAGAACAAAATAGAACGAGCAAGCTGAGGGAGAGGACAAAAAAGCGGAAAAGGAGCTAGGCAAAAAGAGACAAGGACGGGAACCTGCAGAGGTCAGTCAGAGCCTGGACAGAAACAGCAAGGGCATCACTCACACAAACTTACTCTCAGACCCAACACCATACTCACACAATCCCAAACACCCTACAATCCATACCAATCCTCCACCAAACACCAAGCTATAGTACAACAGTATGCCCCAGTCTCCCCACCTCAAGGCCCAAACACAGTGTTGGAAAGGAAATGAAGGTATGCGTACACAAACGCTGATGGAAATACAAATAAGTGGGAGGAGTGGCAAGAAAGAGTCAAAGAAGCATCACGGACATAATAGATCATCAGAAAACAAGTTACAGGTTGTAAAAGATCGCATCTTTCCAACGGGATACAAATCCTGAGGAAAGAAGAAGGGAACAGGGGGGGTGGAGGAGTGGCGTTGCTGATCAAAAATCGCTGAATTTTGAATGAGTGGAGAGGAGAAGATAGGGAGAAGAAGCTAAGTGATTACATTGGGGGAAACTTCATTGGAGGTCCAAGGTGGTAATAGCGTGATGTATAACCACACAGAAAACAGCAGAGAGGCCAAGGCAAGAGTACGGACGCGGCAATAGAGCGATGGTTGGGAACATGGCTAGAGTGGCCAGAAGGCTCATGCATGCAGGCAAAGCTCCTGATCTATGGGTGGACTCTAAACAGGAGTTAGATTGGAGAACTTGGACCCACATGGGGGCCAAGATACTGAGGGCTAGATGATTGGAGGTGGTTACTCGGAGAACTTCATTGTACCAAAAGTAAGGGAACTACAAGAGAGAGAGGAGAGGATGACCAAGCAAGGCTGGACTTAGTATTACCCTTCGTAGTGCAGATATCGGGAATCACTTATGATTGACCATGGGGCCCAGTGACCTGTGGTTGTAAGACTTTCGAATACATCAGTAAGAGCTACAAGTGGAAGGCGAGAAGCAGGAAGGCCCGGGACGAATGAAGGCCAACTACAAGAAAGGGGACTACAAAGGGCGAAATGCAGGACTACCTGAACGGGTTCAGTGGGAAGAGAAATGGCAGGGAAACAGTTAATGAGATGATGGAATATGTAGCAATAAAAATGCAAGGTGGCTGAGGAGGGTTTGTACAAGGTACAGGAGTAAAATGACAAAGCCAGGATGAGCATGGTTTACCATAGGTGCAGGGAGGCACAAACAAGTGTTCTAGGTGAATGGGAAGAAAATAGAAGGCAAAGGACCCAGGTGAATATGGAGAACAGAGTAGAGCACGAAATGAATCATGAACAGATAAGAAGGGAGGTCTCAAAGACTATATTGAAAATGACATAGCAGCGAAAGCCAATCTGACCCGAAACTGTTGTACAGCCACCTCTGGAGGAAAAAAACAGTCAAAGGACCCGGGTAATCAAGGCTACGGAAGGAAGGAGGAGAGGACAACGGAAATGGAACAGGGAGTAATGTGGAAGAAATCTCAACAAGAGATTCAAAGAAGTGTTCACAGAGGAGACAGAAGGGACCTCCAGAAAGACGGAGGGTGGGGCACACCACCAAGTGCTGGACACAGTGCACACAACGAGGAAAAAGTGAAGAGGCTTCTGAGTGAGCTAGATACCTCAAAGGCAATGGGGCCAGATATAACATCTCCCCTGGGTATTGAGAGAGGGTGCAGAGGCAGCTATGTGTACCCCTAACAACAATATTAACTTACATACTATCGAAACGGGAGATTGCCTGAGGCATGGAAGACAAGCAAATGTAGTCCAATCTTTAAAAAAGGAGACAGACATGATGCATTAAAATACAGATCAGTGTCTCTGACTTGTATTAGTATGCAAACTCATGGAGAAGATTATCGGCGATGAGCTGTGGAACACCTAGAAAGGAATGATCTCAATCAACAGCCAGCTCAGCCTGGTTTCAGGGACGGGAAAAAATCCTGTGTCACAAAACCTACTGGAGTTCTATGTACATGGTTGACAGCAGTAAGACAGAGGAGAGGGGTGGTGGTATTGCATTTCTTGGACTGCAAAGAAGGCGTTTTTTGACACAGTTCCAACAAGAGATTGGTTTGCAAAACTGGAGGACCATGCAGGGATAAACAGGGAGGCACTACAATGGATCAGGGATACGTGTCAGGGAAGACAGCAGCGAGTCATGGTACGTGGCGAGGGTTGTTCAGTGTGGGCAACCTTGTGACCAGCGGGGTCGCAGGTGGTCCAAGTCCTAGGACCCCAGTGCTGTTTCTGGTATTTGTGAAACGAAAACATGACGGAAGGAATAGACTCCTGAGGGGTCCTGTTTGCAGATGACGTGAAGTTGTGAGAAGATTACACTCGATCGAGACCAGCAGCAGAACTACAAAGGATCTGGACAGGCTGCAGAAGGACAGCAATTGGCTCCTGGAGTTCAATCCCACCAAGTGCAAGTCAGGAAGATTGGGGAAGGGCAAGTACGCCGCAGACGGAGTCAGTCTGGGGAGAAGAGACTACAAACATCACTCAAGGATAAAAGTCCTCTGGGGGTGAGTATAACACCAGGCACATTACTGAAGCGCACATCAACAAATAACTGCTGCAGCATATGGCGCGCCCTAGCAAACCTCAGAAACTGAATCCGACATCTTAATAAGAATTCATTAAGGATCCCTGTACACGTACGTTAGGCCCATATTGGGAGTTGCGGCACCAGTTTGGGAACCCACACCTAGCAAGCATGTAAGAATCTAGAGAGTGCAAAGGTTTGCAACAAGACTAGTCCCAGAAGCTAAGAGGTATGTCCTACTGAGGAGAGGTTAAGGGAAATAACCTGACGGACACTGGAGGACAGGAGAGATAGGGGGACATGATAAACCAACATACAAAAATTTATCATGGAGAGAATTGACAAGGTGGACAAAAAGACAGGATGTTCAAGAGATTGGGAACAGTAACGAAGGGGACACAGTGGAAGCTTAAAGACACAGATGTATCACAGGATGTTAGGAAGTATTTCTTCAGCCACAGAGTAGTCAGTAAGTGGTATAGTTGAAGCGATGTAGTGGGAGGCAGGATCCATCATAGCTTTAAGCAGAGGTATGATCAAAGCTACACGCTCTGGGAGAAGTGACCTAGTTAGCGTTCAGTGAAGGGCGGGCCAGGAGCTCGGACTCGACCACCGCAACCTCAACTAGGTGAAGTATACAACTAGGTGCAGTTACAAACACACACACACCAAACACACCACACACCACACTATACACACACACACCAAACCACACACACACACAAACACTCACACACAAAACACACACACACACACAAACACACAGGAACAATACACAGTTTTAAGACGAGGTTTGATAAAGAAAGCTCATGGAGCGGGGAGGGAGAGGGCCTTGTATGCAATGGTGAAGAGGCGGGCCAGGAGCTAGGACTCGACCTGCAACCACCAAATAGGTGAGTACTAATAGGTTGAGTACACACCACACACACACACACACACACACACACACACACACACACACAGTATGAAAGGGAGGGACCCAGACCACCTGTGGTCTATGGTAATCACTCCACCGTACCCGGACAGGCCTTGTGTGATCAACCAGGACTTTGTGTTGTAAGCAACAGACACCTCAACAAATGCACTACAGCCCAGCTAATCAGCAACAAATCTTGATAAACTTAAGTTCCTCCTACTTCCGATTCTATCCAACTTAGTTAGATTCTGGCATAACTACAAACAAAAGATTATTATACTTAGAAAGAATTGTATAATTATCTCTCCCTAGAAGGCTTCTCACTCGTTGGGGTCTTAAGAATATTTATTTCAATGTGTCAATTACATGTGTTAATTAGTTGGGATAATTACCTGTAAATGAAGGTATTATACTTACTGGTCACCTATTGTTGATGAAACGCCTAATTTTGGTTTTGTGTTGTGTGTGTACTCACCTGGTGTGGTTGCAGGGTCGAGCAAAGCTCCTCGGCCCCTCTTCACTGTGTGGTGTGTGTGTAGTTGTGTTGTGTGCGTGTTTGTGTTGTGTGTGTTGTCTTGCAGTGTGTTATGCTTGGTCGGTTTTGTGTGTGTTGTAGGTTGATGTGTTGTAGGTTGTCGTGTTATTGGTAGTATTGTGTGTTGTTAGGGTTGTGTGCCTTGTATGTTCGTGTGTTGTAGGTTGTGTGTTGTAGGGCGTGTGTTGTAGGTTGTGTGTGTTGTAGGTTGTGTGTTGTAGGTTGTGATTGTAGGTTGTGTGTGTTGTAGGTTGTTTTGTAGGATGTGTGTTGTTGTTTGGTTGTCTGTGTGTTTTATAGGTTGCATGTTTTGTAGGTTGTGTGTTGTAGGCTTGTGTGTTGTAGGTTGGTGTGTTGTAGGTGTGTTGTTGGTTGTGTGGTGTTTGTAGGTGTGTGTTGTAGGTTGATGTGTGTTGTAGAGTTGTTGTGTTGTAGGTGGTGTGTTGTAGTTGTGTGTTGTAGTTGTGTGTTGTAGGTGTGTGTGTTGTTAGTTGTTGTTGTTGGTTGTGTGTGTGTTGTAGTTGTGTGTGTGTTGGTAGGTTGTGTGTTGTAGGTTGTGGTGTTGTAGGTTGTGTGTTGTAGGTTGTTGTGTTGTAGGTTGTCGTGTTGTAGGTGTGCGTTGTAGGTTGTGTGTTGTAGGTTTTTGTGTTGTGTGTGTGTCGTAGGTTGTGTGCGTGTGATGTGTTGTAGGTTGTATGTGTGAGTGTTGTAGATTGTGCGTGCTTTGTGTGTTGTCTGTTGTAGGTTGTGGATGTGTTGCGTTGAAGGTTGTGTGTGTGTTGTAGGTTGTGTGTGTGTGTGTTGTGTTGTAGGTTGGTGTGGTTGTAGGTTGTGTGTGCGTTTGGTGGTTGTAGGTTGTGTTGTGTTGTGTGTGTTGTAGGTTGTGTGTGTTGTGTTGTAGGTTGTGTGTTGTAGGTTGTGTGTGGTGTGTGTGTTGTAGGTTGTGTGTGTGTGTGTGTTGTAGGTTGTGTGAGTGTGTGTGTTGTAGGTTGTGTGTGTGTGTGTGGTGTGTGTGTTGTGGTTGTGTGTCGTGTGTTGTGTGTAGGTTGTGTGTGTGTGTGTGTGTTGTATGTGTAGGTTAGTGTGTGGCGTGTGTTGTGTTGTGTTGTAGTTTGTGTGTGTGTGTGTGTTGTCAGGTTGTGTGTGTGTTGTGTTGTAGGTTGTGTGTGTGTTGTGTTGTAGGTTGTGTGTGTGTTGTGTTTAGGTTGTGTGTGTGTTGAGTGTTGTGTTGTTAGGTTGTGTGTGTGAGTGTGTTGTAGGTTGTGATGTGTGCACGTGTGTTGTGTTGTAGGTTTGTGTGTGTGTGTGCTGTAGTGAGTGTGTGTGTGTGTTTGTGATTTGTCTGTGTTGTAGGTTGTGGTGTGTAGTGTGAGGGGGGGTAGGTTGTGTGTTGTGTATGGGGGGGGGGTAGGTTGTGTGTGTGTGTGGGGGGGGTTGGGTTGTGTGTGTGTGTGTGTTGTAGGTTGTGTGTGTGGGGGGGGGGTAGGTTGTGTGATGTGTGTGGGGAGGGTAGTTGTGGGTGTGTGGGGGGGTAGGTTGTGTTTGTGTGTGTGTGTGTGTTGTGTGTTGTGGTTGGGTGTGTTGTGTACTCTCCTTTTTGTGGTTTGCAAGAGGTCGTTTCATAGCTCTTGCCCGCCTCTTCGCTGATTGCTTTAGGGTGCCCTCTGTCCCTGCTTCAACAGTTTTATCATACCTCTTCTTAAATCTATGTATGGTTCCTGCCTCCACTACAACACTTGCTAGGCTATTCCACTTCCTAACAACTCTGTGACTGAAGAAATACTTCCTAACATTCCTTTGACTCATCTGAGTCTTCAACTTCCAATTGTGACCTCGTGTTGTTGTGTCCCATCTCTGGAACATCCTGTCTCTGTCCACCTTGTCTAGTCCTCGCAGTATTTTATATATCGTTATCATGTCTCCCCAGACCCTTCTGTCCTCCATTGTTCTCAATGTGTTGTGGTTTGTGTTGTGTTGTGTGTTATGTTTTTTTTTGTATGTGTTGTGTGGTGTTTTGTGTGTGTGTGAATGTGTGTATGTGTGTGTATGTGTGTGTGTATGTGTATGTATGTGTGTGTGTGTGTGTGTATTCTCCACAGCTAATATTAAAATCGTAGTACCATCAAGATGTGGGAAGAGTGACCTTATGTACACATAATGACCTTTGTTCGAACCACTGGTGACTTCAGTCCCAATACACGGATAAAGAAAAAATCGAACACAGAGTAGTGGTCAACAGAGTTAAATCGGAGGCTGCCATAGTGAAGAGCTCTGTTCCACAAGGCACAGTACTCGCCCCCATCTTATTCCTCATCCTCATATCAGACATAAACAGAGATATACACCACAGCACCGTATCATCCTTTGCGGATGATACTAGGATCTGCATGAGGCTGTCATCCACTGAGGACGCGGTTAACCTCCAAGAAGATATAAACAAAGTTTTCCAGTGGGCAACGGTAAACAATATGATGTTCAATGAGGACAAATTCCAACTACTCCGTTATGGAAAACTGGAGGAGATAATAACTAGAACAGAGTATACTACTGACTCCGGCCATGCAATAGAGCGGAAAAATAATGTAAGGAACCTGGGAGTAGTAATGTCTGAGGATCTCACTTTCAAGGATCACAACAGTGCCACGATCGCACGTGCAAAGAAAATGATAGGATGGATAATGAGAACTTTCAAAACGAGAGATGCCAAGCCCATGATGATCCTTTTCAAATCACATGTTCTCTCTAGACTGGAATACTGCTGTACATTAACATCTCCATTCAAAGCAGGTGAAATTGCAGATCTAGAGAGTGTACAGAGATCCTTTACTGCACGTATAAGTTCTGTCAAGCACCTTAACTACTGGGAACGCTTGGAAGCACTTGACTTGTACTCGTTGGAACGCAGGAGAGAGAGATATATCATAATCTACACTTGGAAAATCTTGGAAGGAATGGTCCCAAATCTGCACACAGAAATCACTCCCTACGAAAGTAAAAGACTGGGCAGGCGATGCAAAATACCCCCAGTTAAAAGTAGGGGCGCCATTGGTACACTAAGGGAAAACACCATAAGTGTCCGGGGCCCAAGACTGTTCAGCAGCCTCCCATCAAGCATTAGGGTAATTGCCAGTAAGCCCCTGGCTGCCGGATCAGCCGGGCTGTGGCTCGTACGTTGGACTGCGTGCGGCCAGCAGTAACAGCATAGTTGATCAGGCCCTGATCCACCGGGAGGCCTGGTCATGGACCGGGCCGCGGGGCCGTTGATCCCCAGAATAACCTCCAGGTATGCAGGTAGCCACTCTACCGTGACTGGAACAATACTCGGAGAACTCACACACAGAGGGACTGACGACCACATTTCGATCCAACTTTAGACTCTTAAGCAAAACAAAATCATTCAGAGTCGTTCTTGTGTGTTTGTACTAGTGCAAACGTTTCTGACAGTAGCACAGGAGTGAACACAGTACCGTGTGGGGGATGTTACAAAATATATGTGGGATAAACAGTGAGATCTCTGAATATTAGTATCGAGGGACACAAGAACGCGGATGTCCAACATAGAAGACATGTTGGACAACTCATGACCCTCAGTAAGCTTCGATTAATCATTAAGGAGGAAGATTTGTGAGGGTGAGAGTGTACGGTGGCTGCCATGACTGCTCTCAGTAACACTGTCCACCATGACTCTGCAAGTTATATGCAGATTGATAATCAACAGAATATTGTCCATTCTGGAGACTGTTGTTATGATGATGATGGGTCGTTCTTAAACCCAACCCACCTCACCACTGTTGTGCTGCTGCTACTACTGCTAGTGCTATTAGTACTACTGCTACTACTACTACTGCTAGTGCTATTAGTACTACTGCTACTACTACTACTGCTAGTGCTATTAGTACTACTGCTACTACTACTACTGCTAGTGCTATTAGTACTACTGCTGCTGCTACTACTACTACTGCTGCTAATGGTGTTAGTACTACTGCTACTACTACTACTGCTAGTGCTATTAGTACTACTGCTACTACTACTACTGCTAGTGCTATTAGTACTACTGCTACTACTACTACTGCTACTACTACTACTGCTATTAGTACTACTACTACTACTACTGCTGCTAGTGCTATTAGTACTACTACTACTACCACTGCTAGTGCTATTAGTACTACTGCTACTACTACTACTGCTAGTGCTATTAGTACTACTGCTACTACTACTACTGCTACTACTACTACTGCTATTAGTACTACTACTACTACTACTGCTGCTAGTGCTATTAGTACTACTACTACTACCACTGCTAGTGCTATTAGTACTACTGCTACTACTACTCCTATTAGTACTATTACTATTACTACTGCTGATACTACTACTACTTTCGCTATTACTACTTTTGCTATTACTACGGCTACTAGTACTGCTACTACTACTTTCGCTATTACTACTACTACTTCTAATACTACCACTACTATGAATAGTACTACTATTAATACTAGCACCACTACTAGTACTAGTCCCAGTTTGCCATCTGACACCTGCAACTAAATAACTCAGTCATGTCCGTATTAATTAATACTCGAAAGATTATATATTGTACTAGTCACTAGTGACCCTAATGAAGGTCAGCTATACGTAAGGTCACTCTTCCAGTCACTAGTGACCCTAATGAAGGTCAGCTATACGTAAGGTCACTCTTCCAGTCACTAGTGACCCTAATGAAGGTCAGCTATACGTAAGGTCACTCTTCCAGTCACTAGTGACCCTAATGAAGGTCAGCTATACGTAAGGTCACTCTTCCAGTCACTAGTGACCCTAATAAAGGTCAACTATACGTAAGGTCACTCTTCCAGTCACTAGTGACCCTAATAAAGGTCAACTATACGTAAGGTCACTCTTCCAGTCACTAGTGACCCTAATAAAGGTCAACTATACGTAAGGTCACTCTTCCAGTCACTAGTGACCCTAATAAAGGTCATCAACTCTACATAAGGTCACTCTTCCAGTCACTAGTGACCCTAATAAAGGTCAACTATACGTAAGGTCACTCTTCCAGTCACTAGTGACCCTAATGAAGGTCAGCTATACGTAAGGTCACTCTTCCAGTCACTAGTGACCCTAATGAAGGTCAGCTATACGTAAGGTCACTCTTCCAGTCACTAGTGACCCTAATAAAGGTCAACTATACGTAAGGTCACTCTTCCAGTCACTAGTGACCCTAATAAAGGTCATCAACTCTACATAAGGTCACTCTTCCAGTCACTAGTGACCCTAATAAAGGTCAACTATACGTAAGGTCACTCTTCCAGTCACTAGTGACCCTAATGAAGGTCAGCTATACGTAAGGTCACTCTTCCAGTCACTAGTGACCCTAATAAAGGTCAACTATACGTAAGGTCACTCTTCCAGTCACTAGTGACCCTAATAAAGGTCATCAACTCTACATAAGGTCACTCTTCCAGTCACTAGTGACCCTAATAAAGGTCAACTATACGTAAGGTCACTCTTCCAGTCACTAGTGACCCTAATGAAGGTCATCAACTCTACATAAGGTCACTCTTCCAGTCACTAGTGACCCTAATAAAGGTCATCAACTCTACATAAGGTCACTCTTCCAGTCACTAGTGACCCTAATAAAGGTCAACTATACGTAAGGTCACTCTTCCAGTCACTAGTGACCCTAATGAAGGTCAACTATACGTAAGGTCACTCTTCCAGTCACTAGTGACCCTAATAAAGGTCATCAACTCTACATAAGGTCAATCTTCCAGTCACTAGTGACCCTAATAAAGGTCAACTATACGTAAGGTCACTCTTCCAGTCACTAGTGACCCTAATAAAGGTCAACTATACGTAAGGTCACTCTTCCAGTCACTAGTGACCCTAATGAAGGTCAACTATACGTAAGGTCACTCTTCCAGTCACTAGTGACCCTAATAAAGGTCAACTATACGAAAGGTCACTCTTCCAGTCACTAGTGACCCTAATAAAGGTCAACTATACGTAAGGTCACTCTTCCAGTCACTAGTGACCCTAATAAAGGCCAACTATACGTAAGGTCACTCTTCCAGTCACTAGTGACCCTAATAAAGGTCAACTATACGTAAGGTCACTCTTCCAGTCACTAGTGACCCTAATAAAGGTCAACTATACGTAAGGTCACTCTTCCAGTCACTAGTGACC
>NC_069486.1:6868719-6923719 GCF_026875155.1 Cherax quadricarinatus
TATATCCTGGGATATACTCATAGCCTGTTGTAGGGAATATATCCTTGGATATACTCAGCCTGTTAATTGTAGGTCGTATATCCTGGGATATACTTAGTATAATCATAGCAGGTCACATATCTTGGTATATATAACTTAAAAGACGATAATTTACTCGTAACTGATAATATAGATCGACACCATGCCTAACTCTTCTAGGGAAGGGTAGGTGCCTGAGCCCGAGCCTTTAGCTCATAAGACTGTCATTCCCATTTACCCCCTTGGGGCGGGGATGGCAGACCAGAGAGGCCTAGCTTGTGGCTAGGCCTGGGGACAGTTGGTCCCAAAGATGAGGAGGTGCTTGTGCCTCCTCCCATGGGAGACTTAGGTCTCAGACACTCCCTAAAGAGGGAGCCAAGGCCGGGCCACCACTTGGACAAGGCCCGGGCCGGGAGAATACCGGCTAATCTTTAATAATAATAATAACTGATAATAATTAATGATAATCACATGATTATTATTACTATTATTAAAATTCTAGTTATAAATATTACTGTTAATATCGTTATTATTCTTGTAATTATTATTATTATTATTATTATTATTATTATTATTATTATTATTATTATTATTATTAAAATATTAAAGTTTGTCTTCAAAAAGAGAGAAAACGGTGAGGTTCAGGTCACAGAAAACGGGGAAGTTATTTACCAGAAATTTATGTATATAAATAGTGAAGTATAATTTATATATCCAAACTTGAGAGTTTTTATGGTTGTTGTGTTTGTTTTTTTGTGTGTTTGTGTTTGTGTTTGGTTTGTGTTGTGTTTGTGTTGTTTTTGGGGTTTTTGTGTTGTGTTTTTGTGTTTGTTTTGGGGTGTTTGTTTTTTGTGTTGTGGGTTTGTTTTGTTTTTGTGTTGGTTTGTTTTGGGTTTTTTGTGTGTTTGTGTGGTTTGTGGGGTTTTGTTTGTGTGGTTGTGTTGTGTTTGTGTGGGTTTGTGTTGTGTTGTTTTTGTGGTTTTGTGTTGTGTTTGGGTGGTGTTGGCGTTTTTTGTTTGTGTGGTTGTTTGTGGTGTTTTGTGTGGTGTTTTGTTGTTTGTGGGGTTTTTTGTTTTTTTGTGTGGTGTTTGGTTTGTGGGGTTTTGTTTTGTTTTTGGTGGTGTTTGTGTTTTTTGTGGTGTTTGTGTTGGCTGTTTGTGTGTTTGTTTTTGTGTGTTTGCTTTGTGGTGTTTGTTTTGTGTTGTGTTTGTGGTTTGTGTTTTTTGTGTGTTTGTGTTTGTGTGTTGTGTTTGTGGTTGTGTGGTTTTGTTGTGTTGTGTTTGGTTGTTTGTGTGGTGTTTGGTTTGTGTTTGTTTGGTGTTTGTGTGGTGTTTGTGTTTGTGTGGTTTGTTGTGTGCTTTTGGGTTTTGGGTTTGTGTGTTGTGTTTGGTTTGTGGGTGTTTGGTGTTGTGTTTGTGTTTGGTTGTGTGTTGTGTTGTTTGTGTTGTGTTGTGTTTGTGTGGTGTTTGTGGGGTTGTGTGGGTTTGTATGGTGTTTGTGTTGTATTTGTGTGGTGATTTGTGTGGGTGTTTGTGTTTGTGTGGTGTTTGTGTGGTGCTTGTGTGGTGTTTGTGTGTTGGTTTGTGTGTGTTTGTGTTTGTGGGTTTGGGTTTTTTGTGTGGTGTTTGTGTTTGTGTTTATGTGGTGCTTGGGTTGTGTTTGTGGTGCTTGCGTGTGGTGTTTGTTTGTGTTTGTGGTGTTTGTGTTTGTGTGGTGTTTGTGTTGTGTTTGTGTGGGTGTTTTTGGTGGGGTTTGTTTGTGTTTGGTGGTGTTTGTGTGGTGGTTTGTGTGGTGTTTGTGTGGTGTTTGTTTTGTGGTGTTTGTGTTGTGGTGTTTGTGTTGTGGTGTTTGTGGGGGTTTTGTGGTTGTGTTGTGTTTAGTGGTGTTTGTGTTTGTGTTGGTGTTTGCGTTGTGTTTGTGGGTTGTGTTTGTGGTGTTTGTGTTTGTTTTTGTGTTTGTGTTGGGGTTTTGGGTTTGTGTGGGGGTTTTGTGTGGTGTTTGTGTGGTGTTGTGGGGTGTTTGTGTTTGTGTGGTGGTTTGTGTGTTTGTTTTTGTGTGTTTGTGTTTGTTTTTGGGTTGTGTGGGTTTGTTTTGTGTTTGTTTGTGTGTTTGTGTTTGTGTGTTGTGTGTGTTTGTGGTGTTTGTGTGGTGTTTTGTGTTTGGTGTTTTTGTGGTGGGGGTTTGTGTGTTGTGTGTTTTTTGGTGGTGTTTGTGTGGTGTTTGTGTGGTGTTTGTGGGGTTTGTGTTTTTGTGTTTTGTGTGTTTGGTTGTGGTGTTTGTGTTGTGGTGTTTGGTGTTTTGTGTTGTGTTTGTGTGTTTGTGTTTGTGTTGGGTTGTGGTTTGTGTTTTGGTGTGTTGTGTTGTGGTGTTTGTTTTGGTGTTTGTGTGGTGTTTGTGTGGTGTTGTGTTTGGTTTGTGGGTGTTTGTGTGGGTTTTTGTGTTGTATTTTTTTGGGTGGTTTGTGTTTGTGTGGTGTTGTGTGGTGTTGTGTTGTGTTGGTTTGTGTTGTGTTTGTGTGGTGCTTGTTGTGTGGTTGTTTTTGTGTTGTTTGTGTGGTTTGGTTTGTGTGGTGTTTGTGTTGTTTTGTGTTTGTGTTGTTGTGTGGTGTTTGTGTTGTGTTGTGTTTGTTTTGTGTTTTTGTTTGTGTGGTGTTTGTGTTTGGTTTGTGGTGTTTGTGTGGTGTGTTTGTGGGGGTGTTTGTGTTTGTGTTGTTTGTGTGGTTTGTGTTTGGTGGTGTTTGTGTGGTGTTGTGTTGATTTGTTTTGTGTTTGTTTGGGTTTGTTGGGTTTTGTTTGTTTTTGTTGCGTTGTGTTGTAATGTTTTGTTGCTGTGGGGTTGTGCTGTGTTGTGCGTTAGTGTAGTGTTTGTGGTTGTGATTTGTTTTGTTTTGTGTTTGTGTGCTGTTTCTGTGTGATTGCTTTTTTTTGTTTTTGTTTGATTTGTGTTTTCTTTGTTTTTTGTATTGTTTTTTGGGTTTTTGTTTTATGTTGTTTGTTTTGAATTTGAGAATAACCCCAAAACCAAAAACACACGACAAAAACACACAAAACACAATACACACACACACACACACAAACACAACACAAACGTACAAAACACACAGCATACAAACAACACACGAACATACACAAACACAACATAAACACAACACACAGAACAACAACAACCCCACAACTGAAACCACCAAACCAAACCCACACACGGTCCCTCTGCCCAACCCCCACATCACAAACCCCACCCCTTCATCAACCTGCTATGGGCACTCTTCCCCCACCTCCCCCATCACAAAATCCACCCCCACAACAACCCCCCCCCATAGGCCCACGAAAGGGCTCCCGATCCTCCAACTCCAATATTCTCCCAGGACCACAGTTTTTTCAAAGAAACTGAAGGCTTGGTACACTAACGCGGATGGAATAACGAATAAATACGAGGAGTGGCATGAAAGAATCAATGAGAAGTTCTCAGACATCATGGCAGTCACAGAAACAAAACTCTCCGAGACAATAACAGACACGATCTTCCCACCGGGATATCAGATCCTGAGGATATGAGCAGAAGGGTAGGAGGGATTGCAGTGCTTATAAAAAACCAATGGGGATTTGAGGAAATAGAGGGCATGGACGAGATTGGAGAAAGGGATTACATAATATAGTAATAGCGGTGATGTGTAACCCACCACAGAACTGCAGGAGACTAAGAGAGGAATATGAAGAGAGCAACAGAGCGATGTTGGACACACTGGTGGAGGTGGCAAGAAGACCTCACTGGAGCAGAGCAGTTACTAGTTATGGGCGATTTCAACCACAAGGAGATCGATTGGGAAAACCTGGAGCCACATGGGGGTCCCGAAACATGGAGAGCCAAGATGTTGGATGTGGTACTGGAAAACCTCCTGCATCAACATGTTACAGACTTACCAGAGAGAGGAGAGGATGAACCAGCAATACTGGACCTTGTGTTCATCCTGAGAAGTTCAGACATTGAGGACATCACATATGAGAGGCCCCTTGGAACTAGTGACCACGTGGTTCTGTGCTTTGAATACGTAGTAGAGTTACAAGTGGAGAAGGTAACAGGAGTTGGATGGGAAAAGCCAGATTATAAAAGGGGAGACTACACAGGTATGAGGAACTTCCTGCAGGAGGTTCAGTGGGACACAGAATTGATAGGAAAGTCAGGAAACGAAATGATGGAATACTTAACAACAAAATGCAAGGAGGCACAGGAAAGGTTTGTTCCCAAGCGCAACAGAAATAATAGGAAGACCAAAACGTGCCCCTGGTTTACACGAAGGTGTAGGGAGGCTAAAACCATGTGCAATAGAGCATAGAAAGAGTACAGAAGGCAAAGAACCCAGGAAAATAAGATTAGTCGAAGAATCAGAAACGAGTATGCACAGATTAGGAGGGAGGCCCAGCGACAGTATGAAAACGACATAGCATCGAAAGTCAAGTCTGACCCGAAACTGCTGTATAGCCACATTAGGAGGAAGACAACAGTCAAGGGCCAGGTGATCAGGCTGAGGAAATAAGATGGGGAACTCACAGGAAACGATCAAGGGGTATGTGAGGAGCTCAACACAAGATTTAATTAAGGAAGTATTTACAGTGGAGACAGGAATGACTCTGGGAAGACAGAACAGAGGGGGACATCAAGGAATATACCAACAAATGTTGGATGACATACAACTGAGGAGAAGCTGCTGCTAAGTGACCTTGATACCTCAAAGGCGATGGGACCAAACATCTCCCCGTGAGTCCTTAGAGAGGGAGCAGAGACACTGTGTGTGCCACTAACCACGATCTTCAACACATCCCTCGAAACTTGGCAACTGCCTGAGGTATGAAAGATGGCATATGTAGTTCCCATTTTTAAGAAAGGAAACAGAAACGAGGCACTAAACTATAGACCAGTGTCACTAATGTATATAGTATGCAAAGTCATGGAGAAGATTATCAGGAGGAGAGTGGTAGAGCACCTGGAACAGGACAAGATTGTAAATGACAACCAGCACGGATTCATGGAAGGCAAATCCTGTGTCACAAACCACCTGGAGTTTTATGACAAGGTAACGGAAGACACGAGAGAGAGGGGTGGTATGGCTGCATTTTCTTGGACTGCAAGAAGGCCTTCGACACAGTTCCTCACAAAAGATTAGTGCAGAAGTTAGTGGATCAGGCATGTATAAGAGGAAGGGCATTGCAATGGCTCAGACAATACCTGACAGGGAGGCAACAAAGAGTCATGGTACTAGATGAGGTATCACAATGGGCACCAGGGACGAGCTGGGTTCCACAGGGGTCAGTCTTAGGACCAGTGCTGTTTTTGGTATATTTGAATGACCTAATGGAAGGGATACACTCAGAAGTGTCCCTGTTTGCAGATAATGTGAAGTTAATGAGAAGAATTAAATCAGATGAGGATCAGGCAGGACTTCAAAGAGACCTGGACAGACTGGACACCTGGTCCAACAGCTGGCTACTCGAATTTAACCCAGGCAAATGCAGTCATGAAGATTGGGGAAGGGCAAAGACCGCAGACAGAGTATAAGCTGGGCGGCCAAAGACTGCTATATATATATAATATATATATAATCAACTTGTCATAGGAGCAAAGTGTTTGTAAAGGATCAAGGAGTCTTTAGAGTAAGACACTCCTAGCAAGGGAACGACAGCAAGCAACCACGAGATCGCCAATTCTTTGCCAGAAGCACCTAATATTTATCTAGTTGGGGTTTCATGGGGCTGCAAAAGCACCAGTTTCTGCATGCTGGAAACTGAGGGTCACTCACTTCTGAAAGCTATCAGAATTAGAGTAAATAGTATTTACTAGCGCTTAAGAGCATTTGCTAAGGTGTAAGCGAGTTAATGCAGGGCGTAATGGCAAGCTAGGCTCCACCGGTACACATACAAAAGTGAACATTAAAATGGTATAAAATACCGACAGGTTGTTAGGTAAGACACTTATGCAACAGTTAGGTATCTTTATTTCGAAACGTTTCGCCTACACAGTAGGCTTCTTCAGTCGAGTACAGAAAAGTTGATAGAAGCAGAAGATACTTGAAGTCGATGTAATCAGTCCATCACCCTTAAAGTTTTGAGGTGGTCAGTCCCTCAGTCTGGAGAAGAGTATTGTTCCATAGACTGAAACAATATGGACTATGGAACAATACTCTTCTCCAGACTGAGGGACTGACCACCTCAAAACTTCAAGGGTGATGGACTGATTACATGGTCTTCAAGTATCTTCTGCTTCTATCAACTCTTCTGTACTCGACTGAAGAAGCCTACTGTGTAGGCGAAACGTTTCGAAATAAAGATACCTAACTGTTGAACATTAAAATGGTATAAAATACCGACAGATTGTTAGGTAAGACACATATGCAACAGTTAGGTATCTTTATTATGAAACGTTTCGCCTACACAGTAGGCTTCTTCAGTCAAGTACAGAAAAGTTGATAGAAGCAGAAGATACTTGAAGACGATGTAATCAGTCCATCACCCTTAAAGTTTTGAGGTGGTACAGACCTGCAATCAACTTCGACAACTTCCACTAGTGAGAACGGCTGGATTTGAGAGGGACCTGACCTCTCAACATCTGAGTTCTTACCTCTCCTAGTGGCCTACGTCTCACCTCTTGGCGCTATAAAAAGCTCCATCCTGTCACTTCTTCTCCATATTGTTTCATACTATGGAACAATGCTCTTCTCCAGACTGAGGGACTGACCACCTCAAAACTTTAAGGGTGATGGACTGATTACATCGTCTTCAAGTATCTTCTGCTTCTATCAACTTTTCTGTACTTGACTGAAGAAGCCTACTGTGTAGGCGAAACTTTTCATAATAAAGATACCTAACTGTTGCATATGTGTCTTACCTAACTACCTAACTGTTGCATATGTGTCTTACCTAACATACAAAAGTGCATGGGCAAGTACCCATGTACACACACACACACACACACACACACACACACACACACACACACACACACACACACACACACACACACACACACACACACACACACATTTCTTCAGGCACTTGTAGTAGCAGAGAGAGGACCTAGTATCATTGACAGGTAGATTGGCTAAGGATGAGTAAGCGAGGAGGGTTATTTTCCGGGCACACACTCTCACACACTAGGTAGCTAGGAATCTTGGAAGTAGGTATTTTAGGAACAAGGATAAATATAGAAGGAACTAGCATGTAGGCAGTTGGGTCAGCATCAGGTCAAAGTCAGGCCAGAGAACCACATGGACACATGGACACTGCAAACATTCTGAGCACCCATACGCACACACATGTTCAGGAATGCACTCAAACCCACGCACACACATGTTCAGGAATGCACTCAAACCCAAAACTAATGCTCTCACAAAGACACACACATACACACATACAACAAGGCTAGTCCCAGAGCTCAGGGGAATGTCGTACGAGGAAAGGTTAAGGGAAATCGGACTGACGACACTGGAGGACAGAAGGGTCAGGGGAGACATGATAACGACATACAAGATACTGCGGGGAATAGACAAGGTGGACAGAGATAGGATGTTCCAGAGAGGGGACACAGGGACAAGGGGTCACAACTGGAAGCTGAAGACTCAGACGAGTCACAGGGACGTTAGGAAGTATTTCTTCAGTCATAGAGTTGTCAGGAAGTGGAATAGCCTAGCAAGTGAAGTAGTGGAGGCAGGAACCATACATAGTTTTAAGAAGAGGTATGACAAAGCTCAGGAAGCAGAGAGAGAGAGGATCCAGTAGCGATCAGTGAAGAGGCGGGGCCAGGAGCTGAGTCTCGACCCCTGCAACCACAATTAGGTGAGTACAATTAGGTGAGTACATATATGAATGGTCAAGACAACACCTCACCATCACATCCCACAACATAGAAACACCAGACACTTGACGACATCTGACTTGTAAGAAAGGAGGAACACTGCAGCAGATCTGTTGGCCCATACTAGGCAGGTCTTTCGCAATCCATCCCACTAACAAAATACTTACAAAGTCGTGGAGATTATCAGAAGAATTGTGTAGCACCTAGAAAAGAATGAGCTTATCAACGACACCCTGCATGGTTTCAGGGATGGGAAAAACTGTCACAAACCTACTGGAGTTCTATGACAGGTGACAGCAGTAAGACAGTAGAATGTCTTTAGAATGTTTGCTTGGACTGTAAGAAAGCATTTGACACAGTTCCACACAAGAGATTAGTACATTAGCTGGAGGACCAAGCAGGTATAACAGGGAAAACACTGCAATGGATCAGGGAATACCTGTCGGGAAGACATCAGGGAGTCATGGTTCGTGACGAGGTGTCAGAGTGGGCACCTGTGACTAGCGGGGTTCCACAGGGGTCAGTCATAGGACCGGAATAGACTCTGAAGTGTCCCTGTTTGCAAATGATGAGAAGAATGCCAACGGAGGAGGACCAGACGGAACTACAAAGGGATCTGGACAGGCTGCAGGCCTGGAGTTCAACCCCACCAAGTGCAAAGTCACGAACATTGAGGAAGGGCAAAGAAGACCGCAGACGGAGTACAGTATAGTGGGGCCATAGACTACAAACCTCACTCAAGGAAAAGGATCTAGGGGTGAGTATAACACCGAGCACATCTCCTGAGAAAAACATCAACCAAATAACTGCTGCAGCATATGGGCACTTAGCAAACTTAAGAACAGTGTTTTGACATCTTAATAGGGAATCGTTCAGGACCCTGTACACCGTGTACGTTAGGCCCATATTGGAGTATGCAGCACCAGTTTGGAACCCACACCTAGCCATTCACATAAGGAAATTAGAGAAAGTGCAAAGGTTTGCAACAAGACTAGTCCCAGAGCTAAGAGGTATGTCCTACGAGAAGAGGTTAAGGGAAATCAACTTGACGACACTGAAGGACAGGAGAGATAGAGGGGATATGATAACGACATACAAAATACTGAGAGGAATTGACAAGGTGGACAAAGACAGGATGTTCCAGAGATTGGACACAGTAACAAGGGGACACAGTTGGAAGTTGAAGACACAGATGAATCACAGGGATGTTAGGAAGTATTTCTTCAGCCACAGAGTAGTCAGGAAGTGGAATAGTTTGGGAAGCGATGTAGTGGAGGCAGGATCCATACATAGCTTTAAGCAGAGGTATGATAAAGCTCACGGCTCAGGGAGAGTGACCTAGTAGCGATCAGTGAAGAGGCGGGGCCAGGAGCTCGGACTCGACCCCCGCAACCTCAACTAGGTGAGTACAACTAGGTGAGTACACACACACACACACACACACACACACACACACACACACACACACACACACACACACACACACTATAGAAAACACAACAGAAAACATTTTAGAAGTCAATGGACCACTGACAACACAAACCTCGAAGCTAATATACAGTCTTCCAGTGGACCACTGAGAACATTGTGGACTCAGTGTACCTTGTCCAGTTGTGACGTGTACCTTGTTCAGTTGTGACGTGTACCTTGTCCAGTTGTGACGTGTACCTTGTTCAGTTGTGACGTGTGCCTTGTCCAGTTGTGACGTGTGCCTTGTTCAGTTGTGACGTGTACCTTGTCCAGTTGTGACGTGTACCTTGTCCAGTTGTGACGTGTACCTTGTTCAGTTGTGACGTGTACCTTGTTCAGTTGTGACGTGTACCTTGTCCAGTTGTGACGTGTACCTTGTTCAGTTGTGACGTGTACCTTGTTCAGTTGTGACGTGTACCTTGTTCAGTTGTGACGTGTACCTTGTTCAGTTGTGACGTGTACCTTGTTCAGTTGTGACGTGTACCTTGTTCAGTTGTGACGTGTACCTTGTCCAGTTGTGACGTGTACCTTGTCCAGTTGTGACGTGTACCTTGTCCAGTTGTGACGTGTACCTTTCATTTTGTGACGTGTACCTTGTTCAGTTGTGACGTGTACCTTGTCCAGTTGTGAACGTGTATACCTTGTCCAGTTGTGACGTGTGCCTTGTCCAGTTGTGACGTGTACCTTGTCCAGTTGTTGAGATGTACCTTGTCCAGTTGTGACGTGTACCTTGTTCGGGTTTGTGACGTGTACCTTGTCCAGTTGTGACGTGTACCTTGTTCAGTTGTGACGTGTACCTTGTTCAGTTGTGACGTGTACCTTGTCCAGTTGTGACGTGTACCTTGTTCAGTTGTGACGTGTACCTTGCTCAGTTGTGACGTGTACCTTGTCCAGTTGTGACGTGTACCTTGTTCAGTTGTGACGTGTACCTTGTCCAGTTGTGACGTGTACCTTGTTCAGTTGTGACGTGTACCTTGTCCAGTTGTGACGTGTACCTTGTCCAGTTGTGACGTGTGCCTTGTCCAGTTGTGACGTGTACCTTGTTCAGTTGTGACGTGTACCTGTCCAGTTGTGACGTGTCCCTTTTGTCCAGTTGTGACGTGTACCTTGTTCAGTTGTGACGTGTACCTTGTCCAGTTGTGACGTGTACCTTGTCCAGTTGTGACGTGTACCTTGTTCAGTTGTGACGTGTACCTTGTCCAGTTGTGACGTGTACCTTGTCCAGTTGTGACGTGTACCTTGTCAAGTTGTGACGTGTACCTTGTTCAGTTGTGACGTGTACCTTGTTCAGTTGTGACGTGTACCTTGTTCAGTTGTGACGTGTACCTTGTCCAGTTGTGACGTGTACCTTGTTCAGTTGTGACGTGTACCTTGTCCAGTTTGTGACGTGTACCTTGTTCAGTTGTGACGTGTACCTTGTCCAGTTGTGACGTGTACCTTGTTCAGTTGTGACGTGTACCTTGTCCAGTTGTGACGTGTACCTTGTTCAGTTGTGACGTGTACCTTGTTCAGTTGTGACGTGTACCTTGTCCAGTTGTGACGTGTACCTTGTTCAGTTGTGACGTGTACCTTGTTCAGTTGTGACGTGTACCTTGTCCAGTTGTGACGTGTACCTTGTTCACTTGTGATGTGTACCTTGCTCAGTTGTGACGTGTACCTTGTTCAGTTGTGACGTGTACCTTGTTCAGTTGTGACGTGTACCTTGTTCAGTTCTGACGTGTACCTTGTTCAGTTGTGACGTGTACCTTGCTCAGTTGTGACGTGTACGTTGTTCAGTTGTGACGTGTACCTTGTTCAGTTGTGACGTGTACCTTGTTCAGTTGTGACGTGTACCTTGTTCAGTTGTGACGTGTACCTTGTTCAGTTGTGACGTGTACCTTGTTCAGTTGTGACGTGTACCTTGTTCAGTTGTGACGTGTACCTTGTCCAGTTGTGACGTGTACCTTGTCCAGTTGTGACGTGTACCTTGTTCAGTTGTGACGTGTACCTTGTTCAGTTGTGACGTGTACCTTGTTCAGTTGTGACGTGTACCTTGCTCAGTTGTGACGTGTACCTTGCTCAGTTGTGACGTGTACCTTGCTCAGTTGTGACGTGTACCTTAAGTTGTGACGTGTATCTTGTTCAGTTGTGACGCGTACCTTGTTCAGTTGTGACGTGTACCTTGTTCAGTTGTGACGTGTACCTTGTCCAGTTGTGACGTGTACCTTGTTCAGTTGTGACGTGTACCTTGTTCAGTTGTGACGTGTACCTTGCTCAGTTGTGACGTGTACCTTGCTCAGTTGTGACGTGTACCTTGCTCAGTTGTGACGTGTACCTTAAGTTGTGACGTGTATCTTGTTCAGTTGTGACGCGTACCTTGTTCAGTTGTGACGTGTTTACCTGGAGTTTACCTGGAGAGAGTTCCGGGGGTCAACGCCCCCGCGGCCCGGTCTGTGACCAGGCCTCCTGGTGGATCAGAGCCTGATCAACCAGGCTGTTGCTGCACGCAAACCAACGTACGAGCCACAGCCCGGCTGATCAGGAACTGACTTTAGGTGCTTGTCCAGTGCCAGCTTGAAGACTGCCAGGGGTCTGTTGGTAATCCCCCTTATGTGTGCTGGGAGGCAGGTGAACAGTCTCGGGCCCCTGACACTTATTGTATGGTCTCTTAACGTGCTAGTGACACCCCTGCTTTTCATTGGGGGGATGGTGCATCGTCTGCCAAGTCTTTTGCTTTCGTAGTGAGTGATTTTCGTGTGCAAGTTCGGTACTAGTCCCTCTAGGATTTTCCAGGTGTATATAATCATGTATCTCTCCCTCCTGCGTTCCAGGGAATACAGGTTTAGAAACCTCAAGCACTCCCAGTAATTGAGGTGTTTTATCTCCGTTATGCGCGCCGTGAAGGTTCTCTGTACATTTTCTAGGTCAGCAATTTCACCTGCCTTGAAAGGTGCTGTTAGTGTGCAGCAATATTCCAGCCTAGATACAACAAGTGACCTGAAGAGTGTCATCATGGGCTTGGCCTCCCTAGTTTTGAAGGTTCTCATTATCCATCCTGTCATTTTTCTAGCTCAGTTGTGACGTGTACCTTGTTCAGTTGGGACGTGTATCTTGCTCAGTTGTGACGTGTACCTTGCTGAGTTGTGACGTGTATCTTGTTCAGTTGTGACGTGTACCTTGCTCAGTTGTGACGTGTACCTTGCTCAGTTGTGACGTGTATCTTGCTCAGTTGTGACGTGTATCTTGCTCAGTTGTGACGTGTACCTTGTTCAGTTGTGACGTGTATCTTGCTTAGTGAAGTCGTGTCTGATATGCTCTTCGTGGGACCGAACCAAAATGTCCTCAACTGAGTAACTCTACCAGCAGTTTAAGCTGTATCTCAAGCCTAGGCACCTTCAGCTCCTCCTTAAGCTGTATCTCAAGCCTAGGCACCTTCAGCTCCTCCTTAAGCTGTATCTCAAGCCTAGGCACCTTCAGCTCCTCCTTAAGCTGCATCCCAAGCCTAGCCAATTTCAGCTCCTCCTTAAGCTGCATCTCAAGCCTAGCCTCCTTCAGCTCCTCCTTAAGCTGCATCTCAAGCCTAGCCACCTTCAGCTCCTCCTTAAGCTGTGTATCAAGCCTAGCCACCTTCAGCTCCTCCTTAAGCTGCATCTCAAGCCTAGCCACCTTCAGCTCCTCCTTAAGCTGTGTATCCCAAACCTAGCCACCTTCAGCTCCCCCTTAAGCTGTGTATCAAGCCTAGCCACCTTCAGCTCCTCCTTAAGCTGCATCTCAAGCCTAGCCACCTTCAGCTCCTCCTTAAGCTGCATCTCAAGCCTAGCCAATTTCAGCTCCTCCTTAAGCTGCATCTCAAGCCTAGCCTCCTTCAGCTCCTCCTTAAGCTGCATCTCAAGCCTAGCCACCTTCAGCTCCTCCTTAAGCTGTGTATCAAGCCTAGCCACCTTCAGCTCCTCCTTAAGCTGCATCTCAAGCCTAGCCACCTTCATCTCCTCCTTAAGCTGTGTATCAAGCCTAGCCACCTTCAGCTCCTCCTTAAGCTGTGTATCAAGCCTAGCCACCTTCAGCTCCTCCTTAAGCTGCATCTCAAGCCTAGCCACCTTCAGCTCCTCCTTAAGCTGCATCTCAAGCCTAGCCACCTTCAGCTCCTCCTTAAGCTGTGTATCAAGCCTAGCCACCTTCAGGTCCTCCTTAAGCTGTATCTGAAGCCTAGCCACCTTCAGCTCCTCCTTAAGCTGCATCTCAAGCCTAGCCACCTTCAGCTCCTCCTTAAGCTGCATCTCAAGGTTAGCCACCTTCAGCTCCTCCTTAAGCTGCATCTCAAGCCTAGCCACCTTGAGCTCCTCCTTAAGCTGTGTATCAAGCCTAGCCACCTTCAGCTCCTTAAGCTGCATCTCAAGCCTACCCACCTTCAGCTCCTCCTTAAGCTGTGTATCAAGCCTAGCCACCTTAAGCTCCCACTTAAGCTGCATCTCAAGCCTAGCCACCTTCAGCTCCTCCTTAAGCTGTGTATCAAGCCTAGCCACCTTCAGCTCCTCCTTAAGCTGCATCTCAAGCCTAGCCACCTTCAGCTCCTCTTTAAGCTGCATCTCAAGTCTAGCCACCTTCAGCTCCTCCTTAAGCTGTGTATCAAGCCTAGCCACCTTCAGCTCCTCCTTAAGCTGTATCTCAAGCCTAGCCACCTTCAGCTCCTCCTTAAGCTGTGTATCAAGCCTAGCCACCTTCAGCTCCTCCTTAAGCTGCATCTCAAGCCTAGCCACCTTCAGCTCCTCTTTAAGCTGCATCTCAAGCCTAGCCACCTTCAGCTCCTCCTTAAGCTGTGTATCAAGCCTAGCCACCTTCAGCTCCTCCTTAAGCTGTATCTCAAGCCTAGCCACCTTCAGCTCCTCCTTAAGCTGCATCTCAAGCCTAGCCACCTTCAGCTCCTCCTTAAACTGCATCTCAAGCCTAGCCACCTTCAGCTCCTCCTTAAGCTGCATCTCAAGCCTGGTCACCTTCAGCTCCTCCTTAAGCTGTTTATCAAGCCTAGCCACCTTCAGTTCTTCCTTAAGCTGCATCTCAAGCCTAGCCACCTTCAGCTCCTCCTTAAGCTGCATCTCAAGCCTAGCCACCTTCAGCTCCTCCTTAAGCTGTGTATCAAGCCTAGCCACCTTCAGCTCCTCCTTAAGCTGCATCTCAAGCCTAGCCACCTTCAGCTCCTCCTTAAGCTGCATCTCAAGCCTAGCCACCTTCAGCTCATCCTTAAGCTGCATCTCAAGCCTAGCCACCTTCAGCTCCTCCTTAAGCTGTGTATCAAGCCTAGCCACCTTCAGCTCTTCCTTAAGCTGCATCTCAAGCCTAGCCACCTTCAGCTCCTCCTTAAGCTGCATCTCAAGCCTAGCCACCTTCAGCTCCTTAAGCTGCATCTCAAGCCTAGCCACCTTCAGCTCCTCCTTAAGCTGCATCTCAAGCCTAGCCACCTTCAGCTCCTCCTTAAGCTGCATCTCAAGCCTAGCCACCTTCAGCTCCTCCTTAAGCTGCATCTTAAGCCTAGCCACCTTCACCTCCTCCTTAAGCTGCATCTCAAGCCTAGCCACCTTCAGCTCCTTCTTAAGCTGCATCTCAAGCCTAGCCACCTTCAGCTCCTCCTTAAGCTGCATCTCAAGCCTAGCCACCTTCAGCTCCTCCTCAAGCTGTGTATCAAGCCTAGCCACCTTCAGCTCCTTAAGCGGCATCTCAAGCCTAGCCACCTTCAGCTCCTCCTTAAGCTGTGTATCAAGCCTAGCCATTTTAAGCTCCCCCTTAAGCTGCATCTCAAGCCTAGCCACCTTCAGCTCCTCCTTAAGCTGTGTATCAAGCCTAGCCATTTTAAGCTCCCCCTTAAGCTGCATCTCAAGCCTAGCCACCTTCAGCTCCTCCTTAAGCTGCATCTCAAGCCTAGCCACCTTAAGCTCCCCCTTAAGCTGCATCTCAAGCCTAGCCACCTTCAGCTCCTTAAGCTGTGTATCAAGCCTAGCCACCTTCAGCTCCTTAAGCTGCATCTCAAGCCTAGCCACCTTCAGCTCCTCCTTAAGCTGCATCTCAAGCCTAGCCACCTTCAGCTCCTCCTTAAGCTGCATCTCAAGCCTAGCCACCTTCAGCTCCTTAAGCTGCATCTCAAGCGTAGCCACCTTCACCTCCTCCTTAAGCTGTGTATCAAGCCTAGCCATTTTAAGCTCCCCCTTAAGCTGCATCTGAAGCCTAGCCACCTTCAGCTCCTCCTTAAGCTGCATCTCAAGCCTAGCCACCTTAAGCTCCCCCTTAAGCTGCATCTCAAGCCTAGCCACCTTCAGCTCCTTAAGCTGTGTATCAAGCCTAGCCACCTTCAGCTCCTCCTTAAGCTGCATCTCAAGCCTAGGCACCTTCAGCTCCTCCTTAAGCTGTGTATCAAGCCTAGCCACCTTCAGCTCCTCCTTAAGCTGCATCTCAATCCTAGCCACCTTCAGCTCCTCCTTAAGCTGCATCTCAAGCCTAGCCACCTTCAGCTCCTCCTTAAGCTGCATCTCAAGCCTAGGCACCTTCAGCTCCTCCTTAAGCTGTGTATCAAGCCTAGCCACCTTCAGCTCCTCCTTAAGCTGCATCTCAAGCCTAGCCACCTTCAGCTCCTCCTTAAGCTGCATCTCAAGCCTAGCCACCTTAAGCTCCCCCTTATGCTGCAGTAGAGGTCCTAAACAGAGAACACTGGTGCTTCAGTTTACACCAGCATGTCCAAGTCACAACTTCATAGAAAACAAGCAAAAGTAGAAAACAAAATGCTAAAGAAAATTCTGTAGAAAAAACTGGAAAACGCTGTAGAGAACACTGCAGAAAACGTTGTAGAAAACACCATAGAAAACCCTGTAGAAAAATATAAAACACTACAGAAAATACTGTGGAAAAACTGGATACCACTAGAGACAGTAAAGTAGAAAACACGGTAGAAAACACTGTAAAACACCATAGACAACACTTTAGAAAAGACTGTAGAAAACTCTGCAAAACACAGACAACACTTCGTAAACACCGTAGAGAACACCATAGAGAACAATGCAGTAAAACCTATGAAACAATACAGAAAATTATGTAGAAAAAACTGAACAAAATTACATAAATTACTGTAGAAAAAACCACAAAGTACTGTAGAAAACACTAAAAAACATCATAAAACACTAGAAAACACATAACACTAGAAAACACATAAAACACTAGAAAACACATAAAACACTAGAAAACACATAAAACACTAGAAAACACATCATAAAACACTAGAAAACACATCATAAAACACTAGAAAACACATAAAACACTAGAAAACACATAAAACACTAGAAAACACATAAAACACTAGAAAACACATCATAAAACACATAAAAACACTAGAAAACACATAAAACACTAGAAAACACATAAAACGCTAGAAAACACATAAAACACTAGAAAACACCACAAAACACTAGAAAACACATAAAACACTAGAAAACACATAAAACACTAGAAAACACATCATGAAACACTAGAAAACACACAAAACACTAGAAAACACATAAAACACTAGAAAACACATAAAACACTAGAAAACACATAAAACGCTAGAAAACACATAAAACACTAGAAAACACATAAAACACTAGAAAACACATAAAAACACTAGAAAACACATAAAACACTAGAAAACACGTCATAAAAACTTAGAAAACACATAAAACACTAGAAAACACATCATAAAACACTAGAAAACACATAAAACACTAGAAAACACATAAAACACTAGAAAATACATAAAACACTAGAAAACACATCACAAAAACACTAGAAAATACATAAAACACTAGAAACACATCATAAAACACTAGAAAACACATAAAACACTAGAAAACACATCACAAAACACATAAAACACTAGAAAACACAATAAAACACTAGAAAACACATCATAAAAACATCATAAAACACTAGAAAATAAAACACTTGAAAACACATCATAAAACACTAGAAAATACATAAAACACTAGAAAACACATCATAAAACACTAGAAAACACATCATAAAACACTAGAAAACACATCATAAAACACTAGAAAACACATAAAACACTAGAAAACACATAAAACACTAGAAAACACATAAAACACTAGAAAACACATAAAACACTAGAAAACACATCATAAAACACTAGAAAACATATAAAACACTAGAAAACACATCATAAAACACTAGAAAACACATCATAGAACACTAGAAAACACATAAAACACTAGAAAACACACAAAACACTAGAAAACACATCATAAAACACTAGAAAATACATAAACACTAGAAAACACATCATAAAACACTAGAAAACACATAAAACACTAGAAAACACATCATAAAACACTAGAAAACACATAAAACACTAGAAAACACATAAAACACTAGAAAACACATAAAACACTAGAAAACACATCATAAAACACTAGAAAACACATCATAAAACACTAGAAAACACATCATAAAACACTAGAAAATACATAAAACACTAGAAAACACATCATAAAACACTAGAAAACACATCATAAAACACTAGAAAACACATAAAACACTAGAAAACACATCATAAAACACTAGAAAAAACATAAAACACTAGAAAACCACATAAAACACTAGAAAACACATCATAAAAACACTAGAAAATACATAAAACACTAGAAAACACATCATAAAACACTAGAAAACACATCAAAAACACTAGAAAACACATCATAAAACACTAGAAAACACATCATAAAACACTAGAAAACACATCATAAAACACTAGAAAACACATCATAAAAACACTAGAAAACACATCAAAAACACTAGAAAACACATAAAACACTAGAAAACACATAAAACACTAGAAAACACATCATAAAACACTAGAAAAAACATAAAACACTAGAAAACACACAAAACACTAGAAAACACATAAAACACTAGAAAACACATCATAAAACACTAGAAAATACATAAAACACTAGAAAACACATCATAAAACACTAGAAAACACATAAAACACTAGAAAACACACAAAACACTAGAAAACACATAAAACACTAGAAAATACATCATAAAACACTAGAAAATACATAAAACACTAGAAAACACATCATAAAACACTAGAAAACACATAAAACACCAGAAAACACGTCATAAAACACTAGAAAACACATAAAACACTAGAAAACGCATAAAACACTAGAAAACACATAAAACACTAGAAAACACATAAAACACTAGAAAACACATAAAACACTAGAAAACACATCATAAAAACACTAGAAAACACATAAACACTAGAAAACACATAAAACACTAGAAAACACGTCATAAAACACTAGAAAACACATAAAACACTAGAAAACACATCATAAAACACTAGAAAACACATCATAAAACACTAGAAAAACACATAAAACACTAGAAAACACAAAACACTAGAAAACACACTAAAACACTAGAAAACACATCATAAAACACTAGAAAACACATAAAACACTAGAAAACACGTCATAAAACACTAGAAAACACACAAAACACTAGAAAACACATCATAAAACACTAGAAAACACATAAAACACTAGAAAACACATAAAACACTAGAAAACACACAAAACACTAAAAAAACACATCATAAAACACTAGAAAACACATAAAACACTAGAAAACACATAAAACACTAGAAAACACATAAAACACTAGAAAACACATCATAAAACACTAGAAAACATCATAAAACACTAGAAAACACATCATAAAACACTAGAAAACACATAAAACACTAGAAAACACATAAAACACTAGAAAACACATAAAACACTAGAAAACACATCACAAAACACATAAAACTAGAAAACGCATCATAAAACACTAGAAAACACATAAACACTAGAAAACACATAAAACACCAGAAAACACATAAAACACTAGAAAGCACGTCATAAAACACTAGAAAACACGTCATAAAACACTAGAAAACACATAAAACTAGAAAACACATAAAACACTAGAAAACACATCATAAAACACTAGAAAACACATAAAACACTTGAAAACACATCATAAAACACTAGAAAACACATAAAACACTAGAAAACACATAAAACACTAGAAAACACATCATAAAACACTAGAAAACACATAAAACACTAGAAAACACATAAAACACTAGAAAACACATCATAAAACACTAGAAAACCATCATAAAACACTAGAAAACACATAAAACACTAGAAAACACATAAAACACTAGAAAACACATAAAACACTAGAAAACACATAAAACACTAGAAAATACATAAAACACTAGAAAACACATCATAAAACACTAGAAAATACATAAAACACTAGAAAACACATCATAAAACACTAGAAAACACATCATAAAACACTAGAAAACACATAAAACACTAGAAAACACATAAAACACTAGAAAACACAAAACACTAGAAAACACATAAAACACTAGAAAACACACAAAACACTAGAAAACACATAAAACACTAGAAAACACATAAAACACACTAGAAAACATCATAAAACACTAGAAGACACATAAAACACTAGAAAACACATAAACACTAGAAAACACATAAAACACTAGAAAAAAAAACACATAAAACACTAGAAAACACGTCATAAAACACTAGAAAACACGTCATAAAACACTAGAAAACACATAAAACACTAGAAACACACTAAAACACTAGAAAACACATAAACACTAGAAAACACATAAAACACTAGAAAACACATCATAAAACACTAGAAAACACATAAAACACTAGAAAACACATCATAAAACACTAGAAAACACATAAAACACTAGAAAACACATAAAACACTAGAAAACACATAAAACACTAGAAAACATCATAAAACACTAGAAAACACATAAAACACTAGAAAACACATCATAAAACACATAAACACTAGAAAACACATAAAACACTAGAAAACACAAAACACTAGAAAACACATCACAAAATACATAAAACACTAGAAAACACATCATAAAACACTAGAAAACACATAAAACATTAGAAAAAACATCACAAAACACATAAAACACTAGAAAACTCATCATAAAACACTAGAAAAACACATCATAAAACACTAGAAAACACATCATAAAACACTAGAAAAACACATCATAAAACACTAGAAAACACATAAAACACTAGAAAACACATAAAACACTAGAAAATACATAAAACACTAGAAAACACATCATAAAACACTAGAAAATACATAAAACACTAGAAAACACATCATAAAACACTAGAAAACACATAAAACACTAGAAAACACATAAAACACTAGAAAACACATAAAACACTAGAAAACACATAAAACACTAGAAAACACATAAAACACTAGAAAACACATAAAACACTAGAAAACACATAAAACACTAGAAAACATCATAAAACACTAGAAAACACATAAAACACTAGAAAACACATAAAACACTAGAAAACACGTCATAAAACACTAGAAAACACATAAAACTAGAAAACACATCATAAACAAAGAAACACATCATAAAACACTAGAAAACACATAAAACACTAGAAAACACATCATAAAAACACTAGAAAACACATCATAAAACACTAGAAAACACATCATAAAACACTAGAAAACACATAAAACACTAGAAAACACATAAAACACTAGAAAACACATAAAACACTAGAAAACACATCATAAAACACTAGAAAACACATAAAACACTAGAAAACACATCATAAAACACTAGAAAACACATAAAACATTAGAAAAAACATCACAAAACACATAAAACACTAGAAAACACTCATAAAACACTAGAAAACACAAACACTAGAAAACACATCATAAAACACTAGAAAACACATAAAACACTAGAAAACACATCATAAAACACTAGAAAACACATAAAACACTAGAAAACACATAATAAAACACTGGAAATCACTACAGAAAAAAAAATGAAAGAAAAAAACACGCTAGAAAACTGTTGAAAACACTGTAGAAAACACTATAGAAAACACTTTGGAAAAAAATAAAAAACTGTAGAAAACTCTTTAGAGAACACCATAGAAAACACTAGAAAACCCTGTATAAACACTATGAAAACACTGCAGAAAACTCCGTAGAAAATATGGAAAACACCGCGAGAAAAACTACCCGGAATGCTGTAGAAAACAGTTGAGAACACTGAAAACACCAGAGAAAACACTACAGAAAACACTATGGAAAGCACAAAACACTACATAAAATACTATAGATAACTCTGTAGAAAACAGTTTAACATACAGAAAACACTAGAAAACACTGTAGAAATATAGAAAACACCGAAGAAAACACTGTGGAAAACAATATAGAAAACTGTAGAAAACACTGTAGAAAATATAGAAAATGTAGAAAACACTACAGGAGAGACTGTAGAAAACACTACAGGAGAGACTGTAGAAAACACTACAGGAGAGACTGTAGAAAACACTACAGGAGAGACTGTAGAAAACACTACAGGAAAAGACTGTAGAAAACACTACAGGAGAGACTGTAGAAAACACTACAGGAGAGACTGTAGAAAACACTACAGGAAAGACTGTAGAAACACTACAGGAAAGACTGTAGAAAACACTACAGGAAAGACTGTAGAAAACACTACAGGAAAGACTGTAGAAAACACTACAGGAGAGACTGTAGAAAACACTACAGGAGAGACTGTAGAAAACACTACAGGAAAGACTGTAGAAAACACTACAGGAAAGACTGTAGAAAACACTACAGGAGAGACTGTAGAAAACACTACAGGAAAGACTGTAGAAAACACTACAGGAGAGACTGTAGAAAAACACTACAGAAAGACTGTAGAAACACACTACAGGAAAGACTGTAGAAAACACTACAGGAGAGACTGTAGAAAACACTACAGGAGAGACTGTAGAAAACACTACAGGAAAGACTGTAGAAAACACTACAGGAGAGACTGTAGAAAACACTACAGGAGAGACTGTAGAAAACACTACAGGAGAGACTGTAGAAAACACTACAGGAAAGACTGTAGAAAACACTACAGGAAAGACTGTAGAAAACACTACAGGAGAGACTGTAGAAAACACTACAGGAGAGACTGTAGAAACACTACAGGAAAGACTGTAGAAAACACTACAGGAAAGACTGTAGAAAACACTACAGGAAAGACTGTAGAAAACACTACAGGAAAGACTGTAGAAAACACTACAGGAGAGACTGTAGAAAACACTACAGGAAAGACTGTAGAAAAGACAATAAAACACATCAGAAAACACTTGACAAGCACTGTAGAAAACTCTGATGAAAACCTTATAGAAAACACTACAGAGAATAGCAAAGACTCTAGAAAACAGTGGAAAACGCTGTAGAAAGTATCATTGAAAACACTTTAGGAAACACTAGAAAACACTAGAGAACTGTTAAAACTGTAAAAAACACCAGAGAACTGTTAAAACACTGTAGAAAACACCAGAGAACTGCAAAAACACTGTAGAAAACACTAGAAAACTGCTAAAACACAGTAGAAAACACTATAGAACTGTTAAAACACCAGAGAACTGTTAAAACACTGTATAAATCACTAGAGAACTGTTAAAGCACAGTAGAAAACACTAGAGAACTGTTAAAACAGTAGAAAACACTAGAGAACTGTTAAAACACAGTAGAAAACACTAGAGAACTGTTAAAACACAGTAGAAAACACTAGAGAACTGTTAAAACACAGTAGAAAACACTAGAGAACTGTTAAAAACACAGTAGAAAACACTAGAGAACTGTTAAAAACACAGTAGAAAACACTAGAGAACTGTTAAAACACAGTAGAAAACACTAGAGAACTGTTAAAACACAGTAGAAAACACTAGAGAACTGTTAAAACACAGTAGAAAACACTAGAGAACTGTTAAAACACAGTAGAAAACACTAGAGAACTGTTTAAAACACAGTAGAAAACACTAGAGAACTGTTAAACCACAGTAGAAAACACTAGAGAACTGATAAAACGCTGTAGAAAACGCTATAGTGAAAACTGTGGAATTCACTGTACGAAAAACTGTTGAAAACACTGCAGAAAACACAGAGAATGAAAAACACTGTAAAAAACCCTAAAACGTAAAACACATGAAAACAGCTAGAAAACTGTTGAAAACACAATAACGAAGGTACTGTTAAAACAATGTAAAAAACTGTAGAAAAACTGTTAAAACACTTAATAAACACTAGAGAAATGTTGAAAAACTTATAGAAAACAACGTAAAGAACTTTTAAAACAAAGAAAACACTACAGAAAACTGTAAAAGCAATATAGAAAACACCATAGAAAACTATGGAAAACGTACGGAAAATGCTGTTGAAAACCCTTTAGAAAACTACAAAAACCACTCTAAAAATAATGTTAATATAGAAAACACGTGGAAAAACGTTAAAACTGGAAAACACTTCTTAAAATGTAGGAAGCACTTTAGGAAACGAACACTGTAGGAAAACTTTAGAAGCATTTTAGGAAAAAACTTTAGGAAGCACTTTAGAAAACTTTAGGAAGCACTAGGAAGAACAAAAATACTTTAGAAAACACTTTGGGAAACACTTTAAGAAGCACTTAAGAAGCATTGGGAAAAACACTTTAGAAGACTTTAGAAACACTTAGGAAATGCACTGTAGGAAACACTTTAGGAAGCACTTTAGGAAACACTTTAGGAAACACTTTAGGAAGCACTTTAGGAAACACTTTAGGAAGCACTTTAGGAAACACTTTAGGAAGCACTTTAGGAAGCACTTTAGGAAGCACTTTAGGAAACACTTTAGGAAGCACTTTAGGAAGCACTTTAGGAAGCACTTTAGGAAACACTTTAGGAAGCACTTTAGGAAACACTTTAGGAAGCACTTTAGGAAGCACTTTAGGAAACACTTTAGGAAGCACTTTAGGAAGCACTTTAGGAAGCACTTTAGGAAACACTTTAGGAAACACTTTAGGAAGCACTTTAGGAAGCACTTTAGGAAACACTTTAGGAAGCACTTTAGGAAGCACTTTAGGAAACACTTTAGGAAGCACTTAGGAAACACTTTAGGAAGCACTTTAGAAGCACTTTAGGAAACACTTTAGGAAGCACTTTAGGAAGCACTTTAGGAAGCACTTTAGGAAGCACTTTAGGAAGCACTTTAGGAAACACTTTAGGAAGCACTTTAGGAAACACTTTAGGAAGCACTTTAGGAAGCACTTTAGGAAGCACTTTAGGAAGCACTTTAGGAAACACTTTAGGAAGCACTTTAGGAAGCACTTTAGAAGCACTTAGGAAACACTTTAGGAAGACTTTAGGAAACACTTTGGGAAGCACTTTAGGAAGCACTTTAGGAAGCACTTTAGGAAGCACTTTAGGAAGCACTTTAGGAAACACATTAGGAAACACTTTAGAACACTTTAGGAAACACTTAGGAAACACTTTAGGAAGCCTTTAGGAAGCACTTTAGGAAGCACATTTAGGGAAACACTTTAGGAAGCACTTTAGGAAACACTTTAGGAAGACTTAAACACTTTAGGAACACTTATTAGGAAGCACTTTAGGAAACACTTTAGGAAACACTTTAGGAAGCACTTTAGGAAGCACTTTAGGAAACACTTTAGGAAGCACTTTAGGAAGCACTTTAGGAAGCACTTTGGGAAAACACTTTAGGAAGCACTTTGGGAAAAGCACTTTAGGAAACACTTTAGGAAGCACTTAGGAAGCACTTTAGGAAGCACTTAGGAAGCACTTTAGGAAGCACTTTAGGAAACACTTTAGGAAGCACTTTAGGAAGCACTTTAGGAAGCACTTTAGGAAGCACTTTAGGAAGCACTTTAGGAAGCACTTTAGGAAACACTTTAGGAAGCACTTTAGGAAGCACTTTAGGAACACTTTAGGAAGCACTTTAGGAACACTTTAGGAAGCACTTTAGGAACACTTTAGGAAGGCACTTTAGGAAAAACACTTTAGGAAGCACTTTAAGATGGAAGCACTATAGGAAGCACTTTAGGAAGCACTTTAGGAAGCACTTTAGGAAGCACTATTTAGGAATCACTTTAGGAAGCACTTTAGGAAACACTAAATTAGGAAGCACTTTAGGAAGCACTTTAGGAAGCACTATAGGAAGCACTTTAGGAAGCCAGCTTTAGGAAGCACTTTAGGAACACTTTAGGAAGCACTTTAGGAAGCACTATAGGAAGCACTTTAGGAAACACTTTAGGAAGCACTTTAGGAAGCACTTTAGGAAACACTTTAGGAAGCACTTTAGGAAGCACTTAAAAAATGAAGCACTTAGGAACACTTTAGGAAGCACTTAGGAAGCACTTTAGAAGAACACTTAGGAAGCACTTTAGGAAGCACTTTAGAAACACTTTAGGAACACTTAGGAAGCACTTTAGAAAACACTTTAGGAAGCACTTTAGAAAAAACTTAAAGCACTTTAGGAAGCACTTTAGGAAGCACTTTAGGAAACCTTTAGGAAGCACTTTGGGAAGCACTTTAGAAAACACTTAGGAAGCACTTTAGGAAGCACTTTAGAAAACACTTTAGGGAAAACACTTTAGGAAGCACTTTAGAAAACACTTTAGGAAGCACTTTAGGAAGCACTTTAGAAAACACTTTAGGAAGCACTTTAGGAAGCACTTTAGAAAACACTTTAGGAAGCACTTTAGAAAACACTTTAGGAAGCACTTTAGGAAGCACTTTAGAAAACACTTTAGGAAGCACTTTAGGAAGCACTTTAGAAAACACTTTAGGAAGCACTTTAGGAAGCACTTTAGAAAATTGGCACTTTAGGAAGCACTTTAGAAAAACTTAAACTTTAGGAAGCACTTTAGAAAACACTTTAGGAAGCACTTTAGGAAGCACTTTAGAAAACACTTTAGGAAGCACTTTAGAAGCACTTTAGGAAGCACTTTAGGAAGACACTTTAGAAACACTTTAGGAAAACACTTTGGGAAAACACTTTAGGAAGCACTTTGGGAAGCACTTTAGAAAACACTTTAGAAAACACTTTAGGAAGCACTTTAGAAAACACTTTAGGAAGCACTTTAGGAAGCACTTTAGAAAACACTTTAGGAAGCACTTTAGCAAGCACTTTAGAAAACACTTTAAGAAGAACTTTAGGAAGCACTTTAGGAAACACTTTAGGAAGCACTTTAGGAAGCACTTTAGAAAACACTTTAGGAAGCACTTTAGGAAACTTTTTTTTAACACTTTTGTAAGGTTTAGGAATGCACTTTAGAAACTATTTAAGGAAGCATTTAGCAAGCCTTTATGAAAACATTTAAGGTAATTGGAAGCACTTTAGGAAACATTTAAAGGTAAGTATTAAAGCATTTAGAACCTTTTAACACGTTTAAAGGAACCTATTTTTTTTACACTAGTTTTCAAGGTTAAGGATTCCTAGCTTTATTGGCAAACTATTTACAGGTTAAGGATTCCTAGCTTTATTGGCAAACTATTTACAGGTTAAGGATTCCTAGCTTTATTGGCAAACTATTTACAGGTTAAGGATTCCTAGCTTTATTGGCAAACTATTTACAGGTTAAGGATTCCTAAGCTTTATTGGCAAGCTATTTACAGGTTAAGGATTCTCACTTAATTGGCAAGCTATTTACAGGTTAAGGATTCCTAACTTTATTGGCAACTATTTACAGGTTAAGGATTCCTAACTTTATTGGCAACTATTTACAGGTTAAGGATTCCTAACTTTATTGGCAAACTATTTACAGGTTAAGGATTCCTAGCTTTATTGGCAAACTATTTACAGGTTAAGGATTCCTAGCTTTATTGGCAAGCTATTTACAGGTTAAGGATTCCTAACTTTATTGCAAGCTTTTTTACAGGTTAAAGATTCCTAACTTTATTGGCAAGCTATTTACAGGTTAAGGATTCCTAACTTTATTGGCAAGCTATTTACAGGTTAAGGATTCCTAGCTTTATTGGCAAGCTATTTACAGGCTAAGGATTCCTAACTTTATTGGCAAGCTATTTACAGGTTAAGGATTCCTAGCTTTATTGACAAGCTATTTACAGGTTAAAGATTCCTAGCTTTATTGACAAGCTATTTACAGGTTAAGGATTCCTAGCTTTATTGACAAGCTATTTACAGGTTAAGGATTCCTAACTTAATTGGCAAGCTATTTACAGGTTAAGGATTCCTAGCTTTATTGGCAAGCTATTTACAGGTTAAGGATTCCTAACTTTATTGGCAAGCTATTTACAGGTTAAGGATTCCTAGCTTTATTGGCAAACTATTTACAGGTTAAGGATTCCTAGCTTTATTGGCAAGCTATTTACAGGTTAAGGATTCCTAGCTTTATTGGCAAGCTATTTACAGGTTAAGGATTCCTAGCTTTATTGACAAGCTATTTACAGGTTAAGGATTCCTAACTTAATTGGCAAGCTATTTACAGGTTAAGGATTCCTAGCTTTATTGGCAAGCTATTTACAGGTTAAGGATTCCTAACTTTATTGGCAAGCTATTTACAGGTTAAGGATTCCTAACTTAATTGGCAAGCTATTTACAGGTTAAGGATTCCTAGCTTTATTGGCAAGCTATTTACAGGTTAAGGATTCCTAACTTTATTGACAAGCTATTTACAGGTTAAGGATTCCTAGCTTTATTGGCAAGCTATTTACAGGTTAAGGATTCCTAACTTTATTGACAAGCTAAGAGCTGTTAGAAAACACTTTAGAAAACACTTTAGCAAACACTTTAGCAAACACTTTAGCAAACACTTTAGCAAACACTTTAGCAAACACTTTAGAAAACACTTTAGCAAACACTTTAGCAAACACTTTAGCAAACACTTTAGCAAACACTTTAGCAAACACTTTAGCAAACACTTTAGAAAACACTTTAGCAAACACTTTAGCAAACACTTTAGAAAACACTTTAGAAAACACTTTAGAAAACAGTAGAAAACACTTTAGCAAACACTTTAGCAAACACTTTAGCAAACACTTTAGCAAACACTTTAGCAAACACTTTAGAAAACACTTTAGAAAACAGAAAACACTTTAGCAAACACTTTAGCAAACACTTTAGCAAACACTTTAGCAAACACTTTAGCAAACACTTTAGCAAACACTTTAGCAAACACTTTAACAAACACTTTAGCAAACACTTTAGCAAACACTTTAGAAAACACTTTAGAAAACAGTAGAAAACACTTTAGCAAGCACTTTTGAAAACACTTTAGGAAGCGCTTTAGAAAACACTTTAGAAAACACTTTAGAAAACACTTTAGGAGAACACTATAGAAAACAATAGATAACGCTTCAGAAAACGCTTTACGAAACACTACAAAAATTACTATAGGAGACAAGGGGTAGGGGGTGAAGGTGAGGGGTAAGGGGAAGGGGGTGAAGATAAGGCGAAAAGAGTAAGGGTACGGGGTAATGAGTAAGCACTAGGGGATACAGGGTAAGGGGTAAAGGGAATTAGGGAAGGGGTAGAGGTAAGTTGTAATTGTAGGGGTAAGGCATAGGAATAGGGGTAAAGGGTAGGGTAATTGGGTAGGAGATAGGGGTAGATGGTAAAAGGTAGGGGTCAGGGTAGGAGTAACGGGAAAAACATAGGAATTAAAAACGTCAGCTAACCCATCCCCCACCCACAGAGCTAACCCATCCCCCACCCACAGAGCTAACCCATCCCCACCCACAGAGCTAACCCATCCCCCACCCACAGAGCTAACCCATCCCCCACCCACAGAGCTAACCCATCCCCCACCCACAGAGCTAACCCATCCCCCACCCACAGAGCTAACCCAGTCCCCACCCACAGAGCTAACCCATCCCCCACCCACAGAGCTAACCCATCCCCACCCACAGAGCTAACCCAGTCCCCACCCACAGAGCTAACCCAGCCCCCACCCACAGAGCTAACCCATCCCCCACCCACAGAGCTAACCCATCCCCCACCCACAGAGCTAACCCATCCCCCACCCACAGAGCTAACCCATCCCCCACCCACAGAGCTAACCCAGTCCCCACCCACAGAGCTAACCCAGCCCCCACCCACAGAGCTAACCCAGCCCCCACCCACAGAGCTAACCCAGCCCCCACCCACAGAGCTAACCCGGCCCCCACCCCTAGAGCTAACCCAGTCCCCACCCACAGAGCTAACCCAAACCCATCTCGCGGTCCTAGCGCTACTGCCCACAACACGGGTGCTGGCCCAGTCTCAGCCCCCCAGCCCTAGTGCTGACTCAGATTCGGCCTTAATAACAGTCCAGACTCTGCTAGGGACTCTACCACAGGTATCTTAAATAACATAGATCCAAACTAGTGTCTTGAAAAGATCAGTTTCCTGACAGCTGAAGTATGTTCAAGGTATATTCCCCTTAGAAAGAAGTAAACTGGAGAGAGAGAGATGCTCCCTCTACAGAAGATGACGAAGAATCACTGAGCTTCTCAAGAATGCTGGATTATCTGATACACGGAAGGAAGCGCTAACCAGGGAAGTAATAAGTATCGAACTTAAGTTAAAGTACTCGAACAGGAGCCAGGAGAGACAGGAGGAGCTAAAAGTGATAAGTGAAATTGAAAGAAATTCGAAATATTTATATTCATGTCAAAAAACAAAGCAAATACCACATCTAGTATCGGGCATTTGCTCAGACAAGATGGGACTTACACAGATGACAAAGAAAGGAGTGAGACAGTGAAATTCCAATACAACTCTTTGTTTAGCGAGTCACTAATCAGTCTAAAGATCGACAATCCAAATTATTTTTTCATGAATGAGCCTCAAAACTCCATCAATGTATGCCAAATTTCCGACATTAACCTAACTCCAAAAGACTTTGAGAAAGCCATTAACAACATGTCCACGCACTCAGCCCCAGACTCGCGGAACTCTTTGTTCATAACTCACGAAATCGTAATGACACGATTGCAAACAAACCATACCAAGGGCGGGATTTGAACCCGCGGTCAGAGAGTCTCAAAACTCCAGGCCGTCGCGTTAGCCACTGGACCGCGGGTTCAAATCCCGCCCGTGGTATGGTTTGTTTGTAGTCGTGTCATTACGATTTCGTGAGTCATGTTGACGGCAGTGAGGGGACTTGAGCTAGAGTTCGTCACGGCCACGCTAGCTGGAGATTCGTCTGTAAAAACTTGCATTTGTGGTCACAGAGGTGCCTATGCTAACCTTCCTATGGTGTAGAAATATACCTAGTTGGATGAATCTTATTGTGGCTAGCTGGTCTAGTGGCTAACGCGACGGGCTGGAGTTTTGAGACTCGCTGTCCGCGAGTTCAAATCCCGCCCGTGGCATGGTTTGTTCATTAAGAACTGCAAGAAACTCCTTTCTCGTGCCCTAAGTATACTATGGAGCAGGAGCTTAGACACTGGTGAAATTCCATAGTCACTAAAAACAACAGATATAGCCCCACTCCATAAAGGTGGCAGCAAAGCATTAGCTAAGAACTATACCTGGAGGTTATTCCGGGGATCAACGCCCCCGCGGCCCGGTCCATGACCAGGCCTCCCGATGGATCAGGGCCTGATCAACTAGGCTGTTACTGCTGGCCGCACGCAGTCCGACGTACGAGCCACAGCCCGGCTGATCCGGCACTGTCTTTAGGTATCTGTCCAGCTCTCTCTTGAAGGCAGCCAGGGGTTTGTTGGCAATTCCCCTAATGCTTGATGGGAGGCTGTTGAACAGTCTTGGGCCCCGGACACTTATGGTGTTTTCTCTTAGTGTACCAATGGCGCCCCTACTTTTTATTGGGGGCATTTTGCATCGCCTGCCCAGTCTTTTACTTTCGTAGGGAGTGATTTCTGTGTGCAGATTTGGGACCATTCCTTCCAAGATTTTCCAAGTGTAGATTATGATATATCTCTCTCTCCTGCGTTCCAACGCGTACAAGTCAAGTGCTTCCAAGCGTTCCCAGTAGTTAAGGTGCTTGACAGAACTTATACGTGCAGTAAAGGATCTCTGTACACTCTCTAGATCTGCAATTTCACCTGCTTTGTATGGAGATGTTAATGTACAGCAGTATTCCAGCCTAGAGAGAACAAGTGATTTGAAAAGGATCATCATGGGCTTGGCATCTCTCGTTTTGAACGTTCTCATTATCCATCCTATCATTTTCTTTGCACGTGCGATCGTGGCACTGTTGTGATCCTTGAAAGTGAGATCCTCAGACATTACTACTCCCAGGTCCCTTACATTATTTTTCCGCTCTATTGTATGGCCGGAGTCAGTAGTATACTCTGTTCTAGTTATTATCTCCTCCAGTTTTCCATAACGGAGTAGTTGGAATTTGTCCTCATTGAACATCATATTGTTTACCGTTGCCCACTGGAAAACTTTGTTTATATCTTCTTGGAGGTTAACCGCGTCCTCAGCAGATGACAGCCTCATGCAGATCCTAGTATCATCCGCAAAGGATGATACGGTGCTGTGGTGTATATCTCTGTTATGTCTGAATGAGGATAAGGAATAAGATGGGGGCGAGTACTTTTGCCTTGTGGAACAGAGCTCTTCACTATGGCAGCCTCCGATTTAACTCTGTTGACCACTACTCTTTGTGTTCGATTTGTTAGGAAGTTGAAGATCCATCTCCCCACTTTACCAGTTATTCCTTTAGCACGTATTTTATGGGCTATTAAACGCCATGATCGCATTTGTCAAATGCTTTTGCAAAGTCTGTGTATATTAACATCTGCATTCTGATTTTCTTCCAGTGCATCCAAGGCCATGTCATAGTGATCCAGTAGTTGTGAGAGGCAGGAGCGACCTGCCCTGAACCCATGTTGCCCTGGATTGTGCAGATTTTGGGAATCCAGGTGATTTGCAATCCTGCTTCTTAGCACTCTTTCAAGATTTTATGATGTGGGACGTCAGAGCTATTGGTCTATAGTTCTTAGCTAATGCTTTGCTGCCACCTTTATGGAGTGGGGCTATATCCGTTGTTTTAAGTGACTGTGGAATTTCACCTATGTCCAAGCTCCTCCTCCATAGTGTACTTAGGGCACGCGAGAGGGGTTTCTTGCAGTTCTTAATGAAAACAGAGTTCCACGAGTCTGGGCCCGGGGCTGAGTGCATAGGCATGTTGTCAATGGTTTTTTCGAAATCTATCGGAGTTAGGGTAATGTCGGAAATCTGGCATACATTTATGGAGTTTTGAGGCTCATAGACGAATAGCTTTGACGTCCCACATCATAAAAATCTTTGAAAGAGTTCTAAGAAGCAGGATTGCAAACCACTTGGATTACCAAAAACTACACAAAGGCAACATGGGTTCAGAGCAGGTCGCTCCTGCCTCTCACAACTACTGGATCACTATAAGGTCCAGCATGCACTGGAAGAAAAACGGAATGCAGATGTAATATACACAGACTTTGCTAAAGCATTCGACAAGTAGTGGTAAACAGAGTTAAATCAGATCTGCCATAGTGAAGAGCTCTGTTCCACAAGGCACAGTACTCGCCCCTATCCTGTTCCTCATCCTCATATCAGACATAGACAAAGATTCCACAGCACCGTATCATCCTTTGCGGATGATACTAGGATCTGCATGAGGCTGTCATCTGCTGAGGACGCGGTTAACCTCCAAGAAGATATAAACAAAGTTTTCCAGTGGGCAACGGTAAACAATATGATGTTCAATGAGGACAAATTCCAACTACGTTATGGAAAACTGGAGGATGTAATAACTAGAACAGAGTATACTACTGACTCTGGCCATACAATAGAGCGGAAAAATAATGTAAGGGACCTGGGAGTAGTAATGTCTAAGGATCTCACTTTCAAGGATCACAACAGTACCACGATCACACGTGCAAAGAAAATGATAGGATGGATAATGAGAACTTTCAAAACGAGAGATGCCAAGCCAATGATGATCCTTTTCAAATCACTTGTTCTCTCTAGGCTGGAATACTGCTGTACATTAACATCTCCATTCAAAGCAGGTGAAATCGCAGATCTAGAGAGTGTACAGAGATCCTTTACTTGGATCCTTTACACTTGGAAAATCTTGGAAGGAATGGTCCCAAATCTACACACAGAAATCACTCCCTACGAAAGTAGAAGACTGGGCAGGCGATGCAAAATACCCCCAATGAAGAGTAGGGGCGCCACTGGTACAATAAGAGAAAATATACTAAATGTCCGGGGCCCAAGACTGTTCAACAGCCTCCCACCAGGCATAAGGAGAATTACCAATAGGCCCCTGGCTGCCCTCAAGAGGGAACTGGGCAGACAGTGTCGGATCAGCCGGGCTGTGGTTCGTACATTGGACTGTGTGGGGCAAGCAATAACAGCCTGGTTGATCAGGCCCTGATCCACCGGGAGGCCTGGTCGTGGACCGGGCCGCAGGGGCATTGATCTCCGGAATGCCCTCCAGGTAGGTAGGTATACTCCAGGTAAGGGTAAGGGGTAGGGGTAAGGGTAAGGGTAGGAGTAAGGGGTAGGAGTAAGGGGTAGGGGTAGGAGGAAGGGGTAGGGGTAAGAGTAGGAGTAGGGGGTAATGCGTAGATAAGGGTAGGGGGCCATGGGTAGGGTTAAAGGGTATGGGTAAGGAGTGGAGGTAAGGGGGTAGTTGGTAGGAGTAAAGGGTAGGGGTAAGGGATAGTGTACAGGGGTAGGGTAAGGGCTCAGGGGCAGGGGGTATAAGGTAAGGGTAAAGGGTAGAAAGTAAGGGGTAGGGGCAAGGGGTAGAGGTAAGAGGTTAGGTGGGGGTAAGGGTAGGGATAAAAGGCAAGGGGAAGAGATAGGGAGTAAGGGTAGGAGTAAGGGTAGGAGTAAGGGGTAGGAGTAAGGGGTAGGAGTAAGGGGTAGGAGTAAAGGGTAGGAGTAAGGGGTAGGAGATCAAGTAAAGAATACAACATTGTTCCCTCCCACTCAGTATTGATTCCATTAAAGATACCGTGCCCACCCTCCCAGCCCACCCTCCCAGCCCACCCTCCCAGCCCACCCTCCCAGCCTTCCCAGCCCACCCTCCCAGCCCACCCTCCCAGCCCACCCTCCCAGCCTTCCCACCCACCCTCCCAGCCCACCCTCCCAGCCCACCCTCCCAGCCCACCCTCCCAGCCTTCCCAGCCCACCCTCCCAGCCCACCCTCCCAGCCCACCCTCCCAGCCCACACTCCCAGCCCACCCTCCCAGCCCACCCTCCCAGCCCACCCTCCCAGCCTTCCCAGCCCACCCTCCCAGCCCACCCTCCCAGCCCACCCTCCCAGCCCACCCTCCCAGCCTTCCCAGCCCACCCTCCCAGCCCACCCTCCCAGCCTTCCCAGCCCACCCTCCCAGCCCACCCTCCCAGCCCACCCTCCCAGCCTTCCCAGCCCACCCTCCCAGCCCACCCTCCCAGCCCACCCTCCCAGCCCACCCTCCCAGCCCACACTCCCACCCACCTCTCCCACCCACCTCCCAGCCACCCTCCCAGCCCCCCTCCCAGCCCACCCTCCAGCCCACTCTCCCAGCCCACCCTCCCAGCCACCCTCCCAGCCCACCCTCCCACCACACATCCCAGCCCACCCTCCCAGCCCACCCTCCCAGCCCACCCTCCCAGCCCACCCTCCCAGCCCCCAGCCACCCTCCAGCCCTCCCAGCCCACCCTCCCAGCCCTCCCAGCCCACCCTCCCAGCCCTCCCAGCCCACACTCCCAACCCACCTTCCCAGCCCACACCCCAACCCACCCTCCCAGCCCACCCTCCCAGCCCACCCTCCCAGCCCTCCCAGCCCACACTCCCAACCCACCCTCCAGCCCACCCTCCCAGCCACCCTCCCAGCCCGCCCAGCCCACACTCCCAACCCACCCTCCCAGCCCACCCTCCCAGCCCACCCTCCCAGCCCTCCCAGCCCACACACCCAACCCACCCTCCCAGCCCACCTCCCAGCCCACCCTCTCAGCCCACCCTCCCAGCCCTCCCAGCCCACACTCCCAACCCACCCTCCCAACCCACCCTCCCAGCCCACCCTCCCAGCCACCCTCCCAGCCCACCCTCCCAGCCCTCCCAGCCCACACTCCCAACCCACCCTCCCAGCCCACCCTCCCAGCCCACCCTCCCAGCCCTCCCAGCCCACCCTCCCAGCCCACCCAGCCCACCCTCCCAGCCCTCCCAGCCCACACTCCCAACCCACCCTCCCAGCCCACCCTCCCAGCCCACCCTCCCAGCCCTCCCAGCCCACACTCCCAACCCACCCTCCCAGCCCACCCTCCCAGCCCACCCTCCCACCCCTCCCAGCCCACCCTCCCAGCCCACCCTCCCAGCCCTCCCAGCCCACACTCCCAAACCCACCCTCCCAGCCCACCCTCCCAGCCCACCCTCCCAGCCCTCCCTCCCAGCCCACCCTACCCAGCCCACCCTCCCAGCCCTCCCTCCAGCCCACCCTCCCAGCCCACCCTCCCAGCCCACCCTCCCAGCCCCACAGCCCACACTCCCAACCACCATCCAGCCCACCCTCCCAGCCCACACTCCAGCCCACCTTCCCAGCCCACCCACCCAGTACACCATCCCACCCACCCTCCCAGCCCACCCTCCCAGCCCACCCTCCCAGCCCTCCCTCCCAGCCCACCCTCCCAGCCCACCCTCCCAGCCCACCCACCCACCCACCCTCCCAGCCCTCCCTCCCAGCCCACCCTCCCAGCCCACTCTCCCAGCCACCCTCCAGCCCACCCTCCCAGCCCACCCCCCAGCCCTCCCTCCCAGCCCACCCTCCCAGCCCACCCTCCCAGCCACCCTCCCAGCCCACCCTCCCAGCCCTCCCTCCCAGCCCACTCTCCCAGCCCTCCCCCAGCCCACCCTCCCAGACCACCCTCCCAACCCACCCTCCCAGCCCACCCTCCCAGCCCACCCAGCCCACACTCCCAGCCCACCCTCCCAGCCCACCCACCCACACTCCCAACCCACCCTCCCAGCCCACATTCCCAGCCCACACTCCCAACCCACCCTCCCAGCCCACCCTCCCAGCCCACCCAGTCCACACTCCCAACCCACCCTCCCAGCCCACCCTCCCAGCCCATCCTCCCAGCCCACACCAGCCCACACTCCCAGCCCACCCTCCCAGCCCACCCTCCCAGCCCACCCAGCCCAAACTCCCAACCCACCCTCCCAGCCCACCCTCCCAGCCCACACTCCCAACCCACCCTCCCAGCCCACCCTCCCAGCCCCCTCCCAGCCACCCAGCCCAAACTCCCAACCCACCCTCCCAGCCCACCCTCCTCAGCCCACCCTCACCAGCCCACACTCCCAACCCACCCTCCCAGCCCACCCTCCAGCCCACCCAGCCCACACCCACACTACCCACCCCCCACCCACCCTCCCAGCCCACCCTCCTAGCCCACCCAGCCCACATTCCCAACCCACCCTCCCAGCCCACATTCCCAGCCCACCCTCCCAGCCCACCTCCCAGCCCACCCTCCTTGCCCACCCTCCCAGCCCACCCCCCCAGCCCACCCAGCCCTCCCAGCCCACCCCCCAGCCCACCCTCCCAGCCCACCTCGCAGCCCACCCTCCTTGCCCACCCTCCCAGCCCACCCCCCCAGCCCACCCAGCCCACACTCCCAACCCACCCTCCCAGCCCACCCTCCCAGCCCACCCCCCAGCCCACCCTCCCAGCCCACCCTCCCAGCCCAACCTCCCAGCCCACCTCCTTTCCCCCCTCCCAGCCCACCCCCCTATCCCACCCTCCCAGCCCTCCCAGCCCACCCTCCCAGCCCACCCTCCCAGCCCAACCTCCCAGCCCACCTCCTTGCCCACCTCCCAGCCCACCCCCCCAGCCCACCCTCCCAGCCCACCCCCCAGTACCACCCTCCCAGCCCACCCTGCCAGACCACCCTCCCAGCCCACCTACCCAGCCCACCCACCCAGTACACCCTCCCAGCCCACACTCCCAGCCCACCCTCCCAGACCACCCTCCCAGACCACCCTCCCAGCCCAACCTCCCGACCACCCTCCCAGACACCACCCCCCAACCACCCTCCCAGCCCAGACCCACCCAGTGCACCCTCCCAGTGCACCCTCCCAGCCCAGCCTCCCAGCCCAGCCTCCCAGCCCACCCTCCCAGCCCCCCCTGCCAAACCGCCCTGCCAGATCACCCTGCCAGACCACCCTGCCAGACCACCCTGCCAGACCACCCTCCCAGCCCAACTTCCCAGACCATCCCTTAGGGTAGGACCTTCTTCCACTGGGGAATCCCACCTACCAGTGAGTATATCCACATCTGCTCCACGTTCCTTTCCACCTGCCGTCAGTATATAAGCACCAGCCTCCTTGCGTCTGCTGCAGAACCTCCACCACCACGACGCTGTGAACACCAACTCCAAGGCTGAGGGACTGATTACTTTCCATCAAGGCTGTGGGACTGATTACTTTCCATCAGGGATGAGGGGCTGATTACCTTCCATCAAGGCCGAGGGACAACCCAGGGCAACATGGCTTCAGAGCAGGTCGCTCCTGCCTTTCGCAACTGCTTGACCACTATGATATGGTCCTGGATGCACTGGAAAAGAAACAGAATGCAGATGTAGTATACACAGACTTTGCAAAAGCCTTTGACAAGTGCGACCATGGTGTAATAGCACACAAAATGCATGCTAAAGGGATAACCGGCAAAGTAGGCAGATGGATCTTCAACTTTCTAACCAATCGAACACAGTAGTGGTAAACAGAGTTAAATCAGATCCTGCCATAGTGAAGAGCTCTGTTCCACAAGGCACAGTACTCGCCCCTATCCTGTTCCTTATTCTCGTATCAGACATAGACAGAGATGTAAACCACAGCGCTGTATCATCTTTTGCAGACGATACTAGGATCTGCATGAGTGTCATCCACTGAGGACACTGTTAACCTCCAAGAAGATATAAACTAAGTTTTCCAGTGGGCAACAGAGAACAATATGATGTTCAGTGAGGACAAATTCCAACTGCTCCGTTATGGAAAACTGGAGGAAATAATAACTAGGACTGAGTATACTACAAACTCCAATCACACAATAGAGCGGAAAAGTAATGTGAAGGACCTGGGAGTGGTAATGTCAGAGGATCTCGCCTTCAAGGATCACAACAATGCCACTATCACATCTGCTGGGAAACTGATAGGATGGATAATGAGAACATTCAAGACAAGAGATGCCAAGCCAGTGATGATCCTTTTTAAATCACTTGTTCTCTCTAGGCTGGAATACTGCTGTACATTAACATCCCCATTCAAGGCAGGTGAAATTGCAGAGCTAGAGAATGTACAGAGAACTGGGAGTACCTGGAAGCACTTGACTTGTACTCACTAGAGCGCAGGCGAGAGAGATATATCATAATCTACACCTGGAAGATTCTGGAAGGACTGGTCCCTAATATGCACACAGCAATCACTCCATACGAAAGCAAAAGACTTGGCAGGCGATGCAACATACCCCCAGTGAAGAGTAGGGGCGTCAGTGGTACACTAAGAGAAAACACAATAAGTGTCCGGGGCCCAAGACTGTTCAACAGCCTCCCACCAGCAATAAGGGGCATTACGGGAAGACCCCTGGTTGTCTTCAAGAGGGAGCTGGATAGATACCTAAAGACGGTGCCGGATCAGCTGGGCTGTGGTTCGTACGTTGGATTACGTGCGGCCAGCAGTAACAGCCTCGTTGATCAGGCCCTGATCCACCGGGAGGCCTGGTCGTGGACCGGGCCGCGGGGACGTTGATCCCCGGAATTCCCTCCAGGTAGACTCCAGGTAGACCTTCCATCAAGGCTGAGGGACTGATTACCTTCTATCAAGGCTGAGGGACTGATTACCTTCTATCAAGGCTGAGGGACTGATTACCTTCCATCAAGGCTGAGGGACTGATTACCTTCCATCAAGGCTGAGGGACTGATTGCCTTCCATCAAGGCTGAGGGACTGATTACCTTCCATCAAGGCTGAGGGACTGATTACCTTCCATCAAGGCTGAGGGACTGATTACCTTCCATCAAGGCTGTGGGACTGATTACCTTTTCCCCCAAAGTTTTCTTTTGTTTGGGTTGTTTTGTGTTTTGTTTTTAAAACAAGCCAACGGAGGGAAATCAGCTATTTTGGATGTTTTTAAAGAAATTTGAATTACCTCAAAACCCTCCTTGGCAAGTAAAACCCAAACCCCCAAAGGACCCAACGCGTTGAAAAGCGAAAAAATACTGTTTAAATGTGTTCTTAGCAAGCCCTTTGTAGCAGGGTTACATAGCCCTGGTTGCTCAACCTGGGAAAACCCTTGTAAGTTGCCATCTCCCCCCCTGTCTCGGTTTTTCGTCTGTCTTTAACATCGGGATTCATTGGTGCCAAAATACAGGGCCCCTGTGTTGTGCCCACTGACAACCTGTTCGGGTTTTCCACAATGCAGAAGATGTCGTTTCCCCAAGTGAAAACCCAGGGGTCAAGGTTGCCAGCATCACACTTCAAAGTTTCCCCAGCTTGAAATACTTCAAGGTTTGCACTCAAATTTGTCGGTTTGACGGCAGGTGTGGGTCCAAGTGCGGCACTTCAAGGGGGGGCCAAACCGGGACAAAGACTGGTAAAGGTTGGTGCCACAGGCAGGCACTGGAAAGGGTTGGTGACGTGCGGAGATGGTCTTTTTTAAAAGTCAAACTTAAAGGTTGTGGTAAAGGGTTATGGGGGGGTAAACAGACAGAAGGAAAAGGTTGGGTGAGAGTGAAAGGATGGTCAATTTTTGTAGCAGTAAAAACATGGTCTTTTGGTGTCACAGGACAAACCTTGGTTGTGCCACATGAAGAACATTAAGGTTTAATTTAAGAAAAAAATTCTTTGTCCCCCCATGACAAACCCGGTCAAGGGGTCCCTGAAGCTTCGGGTTGTCCCACGTAAGGCCCCTGTTCGGTTGCCCAGTGACACACGGCAATTTTGTGGCCAGCAGTGACAGGGCCGGTAAATTGGGTGCCATTTTCCCACCCCCCACGGTTTTCCAAAAAAAAATTGGCCACCAACAAAAAGCACGCAAGGTTGTGACTGACGGGCTGAAAATTGGTGCCGCAAAGGTGACTGAAAATGGTACTGCAACATGGTAAAATGGTGCAAAGTGCCCCTCAAATGGTCTAACAGGGATGCAAGGGGGTTTCGCAACAGGACTGCAATGGTGACTGCAAACGGGGGTCAAAAGGGGCCACATGGGGCTGCAAGGTGTGCCAGCTGAACGGGACTGAAAATGGTACGAACAGTGAAACTGGTGAAGGGTTTCCAACATGACGGGACTGATAAAGGGTAAGAACAGGTGACTGAACGGGTATTGCAACAGGGGACGCCAATTGGTAAATAACAGGGTCTTGAACAGGTGACGCAACGGGTCATTGAACAGGTAGAACATGTCATTGACAGGGACTTAAAAGGGTGACTGCAAAACAGGCATTGCCAGGTGACGAACAATAAAATGGTTTTGGCAAACTTTGTGGACGAAGGGCCCCCTGCAACATGGTCATTGGCGGTGACACACGGGGTCCAGTTTAACTTCCCCCAACGGTATAACATGGGATAACTGTACTCAACATGGTCAGAAACAGGTTGACGCCAGGGTGAAGCAACATGTGCTGCAACTGGGACTGCAACTGGTGATTGAAACATGGTGAATTGCAACTGGTACTGCAACAGGGTGCGCAACGGTATGCAACATGGGGCGAACAGGGTGACTCAACATGGTGACTGCAAAGGGGCTTGCAACTGGAACGCACATGGTTGGGTGAACATGGGGGTGAACATGGTTGCAACATGGTGCTGCAACTGGAATTCAACAGGGGTTGAAACATGGGGGGCCCTGCAACATGGAAAATTTGAAAATTTTGGGAGGAACATGGTGACTAAACAGGCAATTGCAACAGGTGACCAAACATGGACTCAACATAATTGCAACATGGTGACGGCAAATGTATTGCAACATGGTGACTGCAACATGGTAACGCAACATGGTAACTGAAACATAAAATTGCAACATGGTGACTGCAACTTTGGGACGCAACATTTTTGGGCAAGGGGGCCAATTGCAACTGGCAATGCAACATGGGACTAAACAAAATTTTTGCAACAGGTGACTGAACATGTAAGCAAAAGGGTGACTGCAACATATTAATTGCAACAGGGTGACTGCAACATGGTGACTATAAGGCAACAGGGGGTGACTGCAACATAATTGCAACATATTGAAACAGGGTGACTGCAAAAAATTGCAACAGGGTTACTGCAACATGGGACTGCAAAGGGGTGACTGAAAACATGGAGAAAAAGAACATGTACTGCAACTGGATGAAACATGGAAAATTGAACAGGGTGACGCAAATTAATTGCAACTGTGTTGAAAAGGGAATGCAACATGGTAATTGCAACATGGGATGAACATGAATTGCAATGGTGACGAAACGGTGACTGCAACATGTTTTCAACATGGTGACTGCAACATGGTAATTTGCAGCATGGTGAGCAACTGATAATTGAACTGGTGACCCAACAGGTACTGAACAGGTGACTGCCCAGGTGACGCAACAGGTGACTGCAACAGGTGACTGAAAGGAATTTAAAACTTGGCAATACAACATTAGTAATAAATCATTGGACGTTCAAAATACACGGGGACATATACACAGGTTAAAGGGGTTTTGAATCATATTGCAACTGGGGGGTTTTGGAAAAAAGACCTTAGAAAAATTGAATTAAACCTTTTAAGACTATTTTTGGAAAAAAAGCTATTGATTTGATCTTTTGGAAATTTAAACACCGGGGACATATTGTAAACTTTGACTTGAATTAAAATTAGAAAGGGAATTTAAATTTCTTTTTGTCTTTTCCATTTAACGTAATTGGGGTGTTTTAAATTTTGATGAAAAGGGCGGGGGCTGAAAATTATACCTGTAAAACTGGGCGGCATTAAATTATAAGAGTGTTTTTCTCTATTTACTATAAGAGTTGGGGTGCATATATTATGAGGAACGGGGCGGCTTTAATCTGAAAAAGCTTGGGGCTGGTATTATATTGAGGGGGTTTGATTGGGGCTGGCATTAATCTGATGGGAAAAGTTTGGGGGGCGGGTATTAAAAATTATAAAGGGTTTTTGGGGCGTTTAACTAAGAAGGTTTTGCTGGTATTATATTATGAGGGGGACTTTGGGCGCTATTTCTATAGGAGGTTGGGGGCTGGTATTATATTGATAGAGAGTTTTGGGGGGCTGGGGGGCTATTATATCTGTAGAGAGTGTTTGGGGCTGGCTTTAATTTATGAAAAAGGCTTGGGGCGGGCTATTATACTGATGAAAGTGCGGGGGCTGGCTATTTATCTATGAAGAGGCTTGGGCTGGCTTTATATCGTGAAGGGTTTGGGGGGCGGGCTTTTATTCTATGAAAGTGCTTGGGGCGGGGCTATTATATCTGATGAGAGGTGCTTGGGGCGGGCAAATTTTTTAAAGGAGAGGCTTGGGCGCTTATTCTGATGAGAGATTTTGGGGCTCTATTTATGAGAGGGGGTGCTTGGGGCTGGCTATTATATCTGATAGAGAGTGCTTGGGGCTGGCTATTAATCTGATGAAGAGTCTTGGGCTCTATTTATCTAAAGAGAGAGTGCTTGGGCGGCAATTTCGATAGGGGTTGGGGGCGGGCATTAATTGATGAGAGAGGCTTGGGGGGCTATTTTATCTGAGAGGAAATTGGGCTGAAAAATTTTCTGATAAGGGGTTTTGGGGGCTGGCATTATATCTGAGGGGAAGAGCTTGGGGCTGGCTATTATACTGATGAGAGAGGCTGGGCTGGTTTTATATCTGAGAGAGAGCGGGGCTCTATTAATCTGTTAAAGAGTTGGGGGCGGGCTTTTAATCTTTTGAGGGGTTTGGGGGCTGGCTATTAAGATGAAAAAGGTTTGGGGGCGGGTAAATTTGTTTAAGAGGTTTGGGGGGCGTTTATATCTATGAGGGAGGCTTGGGCTGGCTATTTTTTCTGATAAAGGGAGATTGGGGCTGGTTTTAATCTGATAGGAGGCTTGGGGCGGTATTATATCTGATGAGAGAGGTTTGGGGGCGGCTTTTAAATTTTGATGAGGGAGCTTGGGGCTGGCTTTTATATCTGATGAGGGAGAGCGGGGGCTGGTTTAAACTGATGAGGAGAGCTTGGCTGGCTATTATATCTATGAGGAGGTTGGGGGCGGGCTTTTATACGTTTGGGGAGGTTGGGGGCTGGCTTTATATTGAGGGGGAAGAGCTTGGGGGGCGGGGCTTTAATAGAGGAGGAGCTTGGGGGGCTATTTTACTGATGAGAAAAAGGCTTGGGGGCTGGCTATTAAAATTGATGAGAGACTTGGGCGGCTTTATATCTGATAGAGGCTGGGGCTGGTATTATATCGTGAGGAGAGTTTGGGGGGCGGCAATTATATCTGATGAGGAATTGGGCGGGCTATTATATCTATGAGGAGATTTGGGGTGGCTTTAATTGATGAGAGAGGCTGGGGGCTGGCTATTAATCGGAGGAAATTTGGGGGTCTATTAACTATGAGGGAGCTTGGGGCTGGCTTTTATATCTGTGAGAGAGATTTGGGGGCGGGGCTTTTATTTGATGAAGAGGTTTGGGGCGGGGTATTAATCTGAAAGGGAAGTTTGGGGGGCGGGCTATTATATTGATGAGGAGAGCTTGGGCTGGCTATATATCTAGAGGAGAGCTTGGGGGGGCTATTAATCAGAAGAAGCTTGGGGGGGCTATTATATCTGATGAGGAAAAGGTTGGGGCGGGCTTTATATCTTGAGAGAAGTTGGGGGCTGGCTATTATACTGATAAGGGAGCTTGGGCCGGTATTATATCTGAGAGGGGTTTGGGGGCGGCTATTATCTGAAAAGGAGGCTTGGGGCGGAAAATTATATCGATGGGGAAAAGGCTGGGCTGGCAATTAAACTGATGAGGGACTTGGGCTGGCTATTTTTTCGATGGAAAGCTTGGGTGGCTATTATTTTGATAGGAGAGTTGGGCTGGCTATTAATCTATGGGGAAAGGGTTTGGGGGCTGGCTTTTATATTATGAGGAGAGTTTGGGCTGGCTATTATATTATAAAGGGGAGTTTGGGGGCTGGCTATTATATCTGAGGGAAGTTTGGGGGCGGGCTATTATATTGATGAGGAATTTGGGGCGGGGTTTTTTTATATCTGATGAAGGAGGCTTGGGGCTGGCTTTATATCTATGAGAGGGTTTGGGGCGGCTATTAATGATAGGGAGAGTTTGGGGGCTGGTATTATCTGAGAAAAAATTTTGGGGGCGGTAATATTAAAAGGGGGTTTGGGGGCTGGCTTTTATATCTTAAAGGGCTTGGGGCTTATTATATCGATGAAAGAGCTTGGGGTGGCATTATATCTGAGAGAGATCTTGGGGCGGGCTATTATATCTAAATGAGGGAACTTGGGGGGGCTATTATATCTAAAGGGGGAAGTTTTGGGGGGCGGAATTATTGTAAAGGAGGGGTTTGGGCGGGCTTTTATATTATGGAGGGCTTGGGGTGGCTATTAAATCTATGAGGGAGAGGGGGGCGTTTTAATTGATGAGGGAGAGTTTGGGGCTGGCTATTAATCTGATGGGAGTTTGGGGGGGGCTATTATATCTATGAAAGAGCTTGGGGGGCTATTATATCTATGAGGGGTTTGGGTGGCTATTATATTGGAGAGAGAGCTTGGCTGGTATTTATCTGATGAGGGGGGGGCTTGGGGCTGGCTATTATATCTGATGAGGGAACGGGGGGTGGCTATTAATTGATGAGGGGGTTGGGGCTGGTTTATATTGATGAGAATTTGGGGCGGCATTATATCTGATAGAAGTTGGGCTGCTTTTAAATCTGGGGGGAGCTTGGGCGGCTATTATATTGTGAAGAAGTTGGGGGCGGGTTTTATCATAAAGGGAGAGCTTGGGCTGGCAATTATACTGATAAGAGAGTTTGGGGGTGGCATTATATTGATAGGGAAACGGGGGCGGATTATACTGAAAAGAGCTGGGGGCTATTATATTGATAAGGAGAGTTTGGGGGGCTGGCTATTATATCTGATGGGGGAAGCTTGGGCTGCTATTAAATCGATGAGAGAGAGCTTGGGGGGGCATTAAACGATGAAGGCTTGGGGGGCTATTATATTGATGAGGAAGCTTGGGGGGGGTATTTACGATGAAGAGAGCTTGGGCGGTTTATTCTAATGAAGAGAGCGGGGGCGGCTATTATATCAATGAGGGAGTTTGGGGGCTGTATTATACTGAGAGGGGTTTGGGGTGGATTAGATGAGGAAGCTTGGGCGGGCTATTATTCTGTTTAAAGGAGGCTTGGGCTTATTATACTATGGGAGAGTTGGGGGCGGGCTATTAAATTGATAAAGGAGAGTTTGGGGGCGGGCTTTTAAACGATGAAGAGAGCTTGGGCGGCTATTATATTGTTTAAGAGGCTTGGGGGGCGGCTATTTATCTGTAGAAAATTTGGGGGCGGGTATTATATCTGTAGGAGATTTGGGGGTTGCTATTTTTCTAGGGAAAAGAAGCGGGGGGCTGGTATTATATCGTTAAGAGTTGGGGTGGTATTATATCGAGGGGGAAGAGCTTGGGCGGCTTTTATATCGATGAAAGAGCTTGGGGTGGTTTTATATTATGAGGGGGGCGGGGGCTGCATTAATCTGATGAGAAGGTTTTTGGGGCGGGGCCCTATTATATCGGGGGGAAGAGTTTGGGGCTGGCTATTAAAATGATGAGGAGGGGTTGGGGGGGCTATTATTTAAAGGGGGAACTTGGGGGGGCAAATTAATTAAAGGAGAGCTTGGGGCGGGCTATTATACTATGAAAGAGACTTGGGCTGGCTATTATATCTATAGAAGGTTGGGGCTGGCTATTTTCTGATAGGGAAGTTTGGGCGGGCATTATATCTGTGAGGGGGCTTGGGGCTCTATTATATCTATAAGAGGTTTGGGGGCTCTATTATTCTGATGAGAAGGCTTGGGGCGGGCTATTATACATGAGGAAGTTTGGGGGCTCCTATTAATCTGATAAAGGGGTTTTGGGGCGGCTATTTTTTCTGTGAAAAAGAGTTTGGGGGTGGCTATTATACGATAGAGAAGCGGGGGCGGGGTATTTTTTGATGAAAGAGTTTGGGGGTGAAAATTAACTATGGGGGAGGCTGGGGCGGCTTTATATCTGATAAGAGTTTGGGGGTGGCATTATATCTGAGAGAGAGTTTTGGGGGGGCTATATATCTGATGAGAGGGCTTGGGCCTATTTTTTTGATGAGGAGAGTTTGGGGGCGGCTATTATTCGATAAAATTTTGGGGGGCTGGTATTATTCTGATAAAAGGAGGCTTTGGGCGGGGCTATTATATCGTGGGGGAGAGCTTGGGGGTGGTTTTTATTCTATAGAGAGAGGGGGGGGTTTTTTTGGGGGCCGGGGGGGTATTATATCTGATGGGGGAAGGGGTTTGGGGGCGGGCTTTATATCTGATAAAGGGAGGTTGGGGTGGTAATATTGTAGAAAGCTTGGGGCGGTATTATATCTGAAGAAGAGTTTGGGGGCTGGCATTATATTGATGAGAGTTTGGGGGTGGCTATTAATCTGATGGGGGAAGGCGGGGGGTGGCATTATATTGAGAGGAGACTTGGGCGGGCTATTATATTGATAGAAAAAAAAGGGGGAGTTGGGGGGGCTATTATTTTGTATGAGAGAAGGGCTTGGGGGGGCTATTATATCTTGAAAGATTTGGGGGCGGGGCATTTTTTCTATGAGGAGGTTGTGGCTATTTATTGATGAGGGAGTTTGGGGCTGTATTAATTGATGAGAAAAACTTTTGGCATTATATCTTGGAGAGTTTGGGGCGGCTATTATTTGATAGAGAGAGTTGGGGGGTGGCTTTATATTGTAAAAGGGCTTGGGGGGGTTTTTGTAGAGAGTTTGGGGGGGTATTTATCATGAGGGGGTTGGGGGGAATTATACTGTGGAAAAATTGGGGCTGGTTTTAAATCGATGAAGAGGTTGGGGGTGTATTATATTGAGAGAGATTTTTTAAATTTTTGGGGGGGGGGGGGTTTTTATATTATGAGGAGGTTGGGGGTGGTTTTTTTTAATAAAATTGGGGTTTTTTATTTGAAGGGGTGGGGTGTATTATTTTTATTAAAAAATTCCAAATTTAATTATAAATTTTTTAATTTTTTAAAAAATTTTCTTTATTTTTTAAAAAAATTTTTTTTTAATATTTTTAATTTTATATTTTTTAAAATAAAAAAACCCTATTAAATTTTTTAAAAACTTTTTTTAAAATATCTAAAATTTTCTCAAAAAAATATACAAAAAAAACTTTTTTTTAAATTTGATAAAAATTTTTTCCTATTATATCGAAAGGGAAGTCTTTTGGGCCTTTTTATATCTATAAAACTTCCCAAAACAAAACTGGGCCAAACAAAAACTTGGGTGGTATTAACTAGAAAACCAAAACAAAAATTTGGGGCCAAAAAAAAATTTCTTTTTTTTAAATTATAGAATTCTTTCCCATTTAATTTTATAAATAGTTTTATTAACAAAGAAAAACTCCCTTTAAATATCTATAAGAGTTTTCCCTTAACTAAAAGGGCTTCCATATTCGTGAAGAGTGTTCCTCATTAAAAATCTAAAAAATTTGGGGCTGGTATTAATCTAATGAAAGATTCGGTTTTTGGGAAAAAAGGGTTTGGGGGTGGTATTAATTTTTTAAAAATCTTGGGGGATTTTAAAAGGGTTTTGCTGCTATTATATTGAAAGGGGGTTGGCTATTTTCTGTAAACTTGGGGCTCTTTTTATTAAAAACTTCTTATTTATTAAGGGAAAGTTTTCTCTATTATTGAGAAGGAGTTCCATTATATTAAGAGGGGGGGCAATTTTTCTTAATACGGGGTTTTTTTATAGAAAAAGAGCGGGGGGTGCCAAAAATTTGATAAAAACTTGGGCTCAAATTTATCTTAAAAGGAGACTCTCTATTTATTAAAAACTTTTGGATATTTTCTAAAAATTTCTCAATTTTTTCTAAATAAAATTTTGGGGGGTTTTTTTTAAAAATTTTTGGGCTGGCATAATTGAAAAAAGGCTTGGGGGCTTTAAAAATCTTAGGAGGCTTGGGCTTGCTATTTTCTTTAAGAGAGTTGGCGGCATTAAAACTGGGCTTGGGGGCTCAATTTTGGAGAGTGCTCTTTATATCTTTGAAAAAAATGGGGTGGCTTTTGGTGAAGAGGTTGGGGTGGTTTATTTTTGATTGAAATTTTGGGCTGTATTAAAATTGATGAGGGGAGAGTTGGGGTGGCTATTATATCTAGAAGAGTGTTGGGGCTGGCTAATTTAAAATGAGGGGGGGATTTTTTGGGGCGCAAAATCTGTGAGAGAGTTGCGGGGCATTTTCGTGGGGGGTTTTGGGTGGCTATTAATCTATGGGGGAAGGTTGGGCTGCTATTTAAATATGGAGGGAGCTTGGGGCTATTTATCTGATAGAGAGGCTTGGGGCTGGCTATTAATTGATGAGGGTTTTGGGGGGCTGGCTTTAAATCTGATGAGGGAGTTTGGGGGCGGGCTTTTAATTAAATGAGAGAGGGGGCTTTTTGGGGCTGGCTAATTAAAACTGATAAAAGGGGGGATTTTGGGGGGCATTTATCTATAGAGGGTTTTGGGGGGCTATTAACTGATGAGGAAGTTTTGGGGTGGCTTTTATATCTGTTTAGAGGATTGGGGCGGCTATTTATCTGATGGGGAAAAAAACTTGGGGGCTATTATACTGAAGGGGGGATTTTGGGGTGGCTATTTACTGGGGTGTGGGGCAAAAGCTTTTATTACTGATGAAGAGTCTTGGGCGGCTAAAATATTGAGGGGGAGGCTTGGGGGGTGGCTAATTTAAATTTTAATGGGAGAGTGTTGGGGGGGGGGGCTTTTTAAAAACTGATAGAAAATTTGGGCTGTTTTAAATAAAAAATTTTTTTTAGGGGTTGGGTTGGGGCTGGATTATATTTTGAGGAGGCTTGGGGGCGGGGCTTTTTTTAATTGATGGGGGAGTTTGGGCTGGCTATTATTTTTGATAAAATCCATTATATCTGAAAACGGGGGTTTTAATACGTGAGAGAGGCTTGGGGGGGGGCTTTCTATCTATAGAGAGCGGGTGCTGCAAAAATCTGAGGGGGAGAGCTTGGGGCGGCTTTTAAAAATTTTAGGGAAAGGACTTGGTGGGTTTTTTATTATATATGAGGGAGAGGGGGGGTGGCTATTATATCTGATGAGAGAGTACTTGGGCGGGCTATTATTTGATGAGAAGTGTTTGGGGGCTGGCTATTATATCTGATAGAAGTACTTGGGGCTGGCTATTATATCTAGAAGAGTGCTTGGGGGGGGCTATTTATATGATGAAGAGTCCATGACGCTGCTATTATATTCTGATGAGAGATTTACTTGGGGCTGGCTTTTATATTAGAGAGAGATTGGGGGCTGGCTATTAATTAAAGTTGGGGAGAGCTTTGGGTGGCTATTAATCTGATGAGAGCTTGGGCTGGCTTTTAATATTGTTGAAATGCTTGGGGCGGGCTTTTAATCTATAAGATGCTTGGGGGCGGCTTTTAAACTTAAGAGGGGTTACTTGGGGGGGCTATTATACAAAGAGTATTTGGGGGCTGGCTATTATATCTGTGAGAGAGTGCTTGGGGTGGCATTAAACTATGAAGAGTATTGGGGTGGTATTATTCTATGAGAGAGTGCTTGGGTGGCTATTATATCTTGAAGAGTACTTGGGCTGGCTTTATATCTGATGGGGGAGAGCTTGGGGCTGGTAATTATGTTAAAAGGAGTTTTGGGCTGGCTTTTAAAATCTTTAATTTTGGGGGCTGGCATTATATTGATGAGAGACTTTGGGGCGGCTTTTATATCTGAGAGAGAGTGCTTGGGGGGCTGGCTATTAATCGATGAGGAGGTTTGGGGACGGGTTTTTTCTGATGAGAAAAGTTTTTTGGGGCTGGCTTTTATCTGATGAGAGAGGCGGGGGCGGCTATTAAAAATCTGATGGGGAGAGCTTGGGGCGGTTTTACTATGAAGAGTGCTTGCGCGGCTTTTAAATCTGATGGAGAGGCTTGGGGCTGGCTTTTATTTGATGAGAGAGGTTGGGGACTGGCTATTAACTAGAAGAGGTTTGGGCGTGGAATTAAAACTGACAGAGAGCGGGGGGCTCTATTATTATGAAGAGAGCTTGGGGGCTGGCTATAAAACTGATGGGGGGAAGTAGGGGCGGGTTTTTTCTAGAAGAGAGGGGGGGCTGGTTTTTTTTAAAATTGATGAGAGAGTGCTTGGGGGGCTGGCTTTTTAATCTATGAGAGAAGCTTGGGGTGGTATTATATTATGAGGGAGTTGGGGGTGGCTATTATATTGATGAGAGGTGTTTGGGGGCTATTTACTGAGAAAGGAGAGCTTGGGGTGGCTATTATATCTGATAAGAGAGCTTGGGGGCTATAAAATCGATGAGAGAGGTTTTGGGGCGGCTATTATATCTGAAGGGAGTTTGGGGGTGGCTTTTTATATCGAGAGGAGAAAACGGGGGCGGGTTTATTTATCTGATGAGAGAGGCTTGGGGCTGGCATTTATCTGATAAAGGTTTGGGGGCTGCATTAACTGTGAGAGAGGCTGGGGCGGGCTTTATATCTGATGAGAAGTGCTTGGGGCTGGGATTTATATCGATGAAAGGCTTGGGGTGGGCATTTTAATCTCTTTTTCCCGTCTTCTTTTTCCCCTGTAAACGGGGGTAAATTTTCTTCCACCCCAGAGGGATGTATGGCGGAAGGTGAGGTTGGAGACAGACCGTGCCTCTCATTTTTAGAGAATTCATGGGGGCCACATGCACCTCACTCTCAGAAAACTTCTCTTCTGTTGCTCTCTTCAATTTTCATTGAAGGTGCTCAAGACTTGGGAAAAAATTTTCTGCGATTTTAAAATGCATATATATGTCGTGCCGAAAAGGGAAAGACAATTGACCCCTTTTACATATTCGGCACAAATTAATATATATTTTAAAAATTTTATAAAATAAAAATATTAAAAAATATATTATAAAATTTTAAATTTATAGTCAGGCTTGTGTTTTCAAAACAATACCATAGGTAACTGTTTTTTCCCCCATTGGCCCAATCTATTGGGAATTTTTCAGGCAGACTATTTAAATAATTCTAATTTAAGCTAAAGGTTCAGATATTGGGGGTGATATTTTGTGTTTTAGCCACCACACCCATAACATTCTCTTGGCAAATATAAGGGGTTTAAAACCCGCAAAAAAACACAAAATACCTTTTTATCCGTGAACTGCTTACAGAGGGAAAAGGAAAGTTCGCGGCTTTCACGAAAACCCACATAAAGGTCATGGACAAAAGAAATATGGATCCCAGGTTACAATCATACAGATTAAGAGTAACAGAAAAGGGGGGGGGTTGGCCTGTACATTGCAAGTCACTTGTTTTCAAAAACTCTTAAAGCCCCAAATGTGTATGGAAGTTTTAGCAGTAAAGGGCGGAAACCCAAAACCAGTCTTTTTGGTGTTGCGCCCCCGGGGGCAACACCCACAATTCCAGGGGAAAAGCGTTAAAAAAATTCCACTTTGGAAAAACTTCCCGCTCCTGCACCCCCCAAAAATCTTCTCCGGGGGATTTTAACTAAGCACCTAAATGGAGGAATAAAAAAATAAATTTTTGCAAATAAAACACCCGGGGGCACCGATGAAAAAACACACTCACACGAGCTTTTAAACTCCCGCACAAAAAATTTAAATTTTAAACCACAAATAAAAAAGCCTTCTAGACTGGAAAATACAAGACCTCATCTTTATAACAATAGATCTGTAAGAAATGTACCATATAAAACAATATCTCAATCACAACATAATTGGGTTTAGACCTTTTGCCGGGAGCCCCCGACCGCATAATAACTATCCAGGGGGATTCACCCCAAATTTAATTTAAAAACAAAAACAAAAAGGGGGACCAATAAACCAAATCCAAAAGTATAACTGGGGGGGATATACAAGCAACACAGACCCCAAAATTAGCCCAGAACAGATTAACTCGGGGCACTCGATGTAGACAAGGCTTATTCCCCTAAGAAAAAAGGGGGATAGATTAAAAAAAAAAGACAGCGCCCCTTTACAGGCACGGAAAAAAAAATAGAGCGGCTAAAGAGGTCAATATATCTGAAATGCGCAGGGAAAACACTGGTCAGAGAAATACAAAAAGAACTTAAATAAAAAAATCCTTTAGGGTCAGGGAACGCGGGAAAAAAACTAAAAGCCATAAAGAAACGGAAACCCAAAGTATTTCTTTCTCCCTTTCCAAAACAAAATCGAGAACAACTCCATTTGGGCCCCTACTTAAACAAGATGGGGGCCTACACGAGACAGCAAGGGAAAAGATGGGAAACTACTCTCCCAATTTGACTCAGTTTTTAGCAAGCCGCTAACAGACTGAGAGTTTGAAGATCAAATGAATTTTTTATAGAGGCCCAAAAATTTTATTAACACAACCCATCCCCATGTTATCCTACGCCAAATGAAATTCGAACAGGCGATAAATTGACATGCCCATGCACTCTGCCCCAGGGCCAGACTCATGGAACTCTGTGTTCATCAAGAACTGCAAGAAGCCCCTATCACGAGCCTTTTCCATCCTATGGAGAGGGAGCATGGACACGGGGGTCGTCCCTCAGTTACTAAAAACAACAGACATAGCCCCACTCCACAAAGGGGGCAGTAAAGCAACAGCAAAGAACTACAGACCAATAGCACTAACATCCCATATCATAAAAATCTTTGAAAGGGTCCTAAGAAGCAAGATCACCACCCATTTAGAAACCCATCAGTTACACAACCCAGGGCAACATGGGTTTAGAACAGGTCGCTCCTGTCTGTCTCAACTACTGGATCACTACGACAAGGTCCTAAATGCACTAGAAGACAAAAATAATGCAGATGTAATATATACAGACTTTGCAAAAGCCTTCGACAAGTGTGACCATGGCGTAATAGCGCACAAATGCGCGCTAAAGGAATAACAGGAAAAGTCGGTCGATGGATCTATAATTTCCTCACTAACAGAACACAGAGAGTAGTCGTCAACAGAGTAAAGTTTGAGGCAGCTACGGTGAAAAGCTCTGTTCCACAATGCACAGTACTAGCTCCCATCTTGTTCCTCATCCTCATATCCGACATAGACAAGGATGTCAGCCACAGCACCGTGTCTTCCTTTGCAGATGACACCCGAATCTGCATGACAGTGTCTTCCATTGCAGACAACTGCAAGGCTCCAGGCGGACATCAACCAAATCTTTCAGTGGGCTGCAGAAAACAATATGAAGTTCAACGATGAGAAATTTTCAATTACTCAGATATGGTAAACATGAGGAAATTAAATCTTCATCAGAGTACAAAACAAATTCTGGCCACAAAATAGAGCGAAACACCAACGTCAAAGACCTGGGAGTGATTATGTCGGAGGATCTCACCTTCAAGGACCATAACATTGTATCAATCGCATCTGCTAGAAAAAATGACAGGATGGATAATGAGAACCTTCAAAACTAGGGAGGCCAAGCCCATGATGACACTCTTCAGGTCACTTGTTCTATCTAGGCTGGAATATTGCTGCACTCTAACAGCACCTTTCAAGGCAGGTGAAATTGCCGACCTAGAAAATGTACAGAGAACTTTCACGGCGCGCATAACGGAGATAAAACACCTCAATTACTGGGAGCGCTTGAGGTTTCTAAACCTGTATTCCTGGAACGCAGGAGGGAGAGATACATGATTATATACACCTGGAAAATCTAGAGGGACTAGTACCGAACTTGCACACGAAAATCACTCACTACGAAAGCAAAAGACTTGGCAGACGATGCACCATCCCCCAATGAAAAGCAGGGGTGTCACTAGCACGTTAAGAGACCATACAATAAGTGTCAGGGGCCCGAGACTGTTCAACTGCCTCCCAGCATACATAAGGGGGATTACCAACAGACCCCTGGCAGTCTTCAAGCTGGCACTGGACAAGCACCTAAAGTCAGTTCCTGATCAGCCGGGCTGTGGCTCGTACGTTGGTTTGCGTGCAGCCAGCAGCAACAGCCTGGTTGATCAGGCGCTGATCCACCAGGAGGCCTGGTCACAGACCGGGCCGCGGGGGCGTTGACCCCCGAAACTCTCTCCAGGTAAACTCCAGGTAAACACGATATGGCCCTGGAAATATTTTTACCGAGACTTTACGCTTTAGTCCCGTCTGTTATATTCAGCATGGAGAGTTTAATATGTTTATTATGCACCACATACCCATCCTGTGGGCGGTAGTCACCCCATACCCATCCTGTGGGCGGTAGTCACCCCATACCCATCCTGTGGGCGGTAGTCACCCCATACCCATCCTGTGGGCGGTAGTCACCCCATACCCATCCTGTGGGCGGTAGTCAAAAGATTACAGAGGTACATAATGGGTCCAGGGACTGGACTCCAAAGTTTTGATAGCTGAGCAAGTTACAGAGGTAATGAACTCATAATTTACAAAGGTAATTAACTCACAATTTACAAAGGTAATGAACTCCAGGTAGGTCTAGTCACAATTATGACAAGTTACAAGGGTATTTACAGATTACAGAGGTACGTAATGGGTCCAGCATGGAGAAAGAGGTGGATTGTAAGCTTCCATTCTTAGATGTGTTGATAC
>NC_069486.1:6928030-6955703 GCF_026875155.1 Cherax quadricarinatus
AGTTTGTAAACTACTACTAAAAAATATAACTGTTTCTCAATGATATGTACAGAATATACAATTACAGCCTCACATTTTCAAAACAACGATCTACACACTGCATAGCTGTTCTCCCACATGGTATATCTCAACAACTTTAGTCCTCTCTCCTTGACATAACTCTGGGCTAACCAGTGTTTTGACACACACTTTAATCACCCTGGGTATGGTGGTCACAACTTAAATTATAAACAAAACTCACCCTGAGCACACATAATGCCCCAAAAGATAGAAGAAGGACCCAGAGATCCTGCCAGGTTGAAGGCCAGCCACAGAGAGACCGAGTCAGTGCGAGGGAGAGAGAGAAAGAGGCTAAGCTCCTCCCACCAAAACAAAAGACTGTTGCCAAGCACAATTCTCCAGTTACCACAATTCTACCACACCTTAATTTTACTTTTACAAAAGGAAATACAACTTTATAAACTACTTATTTAAATTTGTGTGTTTGTGTCTATAGTATAACCTATTATATTGAGAAAAATAGGCTTGACCCAGCTGCTTCTCAGTCATAAGGTTGATCAGTCCTTCTGACATTTAGAGCAAAGCCCCCATCAATTCAATATAATTAGGTATTCCAGAGTAACTGTTACTTATAAATACATATTGGGTCCTATAGCCCCATAACACCAACACTCTTATATGGGTGTGAATCTTGGGTTGTAAATGCTGCAGCGAGGAGGTGGCTGGAGGCATTGGAGATGTCCTGTCTAAGGGCAATGTGTGCGTAAATATTATGCAGAGAATTCAGTGTGTGGAAATTAGGAGGGTGGAGTTACTAAAAGTATTAGTCAGAGGGCTGAAGAGGGATTGTTGAGGTGGTTTGGTCATTTAGAGAGAATGGATCAAAGTAGAATGACTTGAAGAGCATATAAATCTGTAGGGGAAGGAAGGCGGGGTAGGGATAGTCCTCAAAAAGGTTGGAGGGAGGGGGGTAAAGGAGGTTTTGTGGATGAGGGGCTTGGACTTCCAGCAAGCATGTGTGAGCGTGTTTGATAGGAGTTGAATGGAGACAATGGTTTTTGGGACCTGACGAGCTGTTGGAGTGTGAGCAGGGTAATGTTTAGTGATGAGATTCAGGGAAACCAGTTTTTATATAGCCGGACTTGAGTACTGAAAATGGGAAGTACAATGCCTGCACTTTAAAGGAGGGGTTTGGGATATTGGCAGTTTGGAGGGGTATGTTATATATCTTTCTATGTGCTTCTGAACTGTTGTATCTGGATGACTTGGCAAAGACGGTGATTGTGTGAGTGAGGTGACAGTGTTGGGGATTTTTTCTTTTTTGGGTCATCCTGCCTCGGTGAGAGATGGCCGACTTGTTGAAAAAAAAGTGTATATTTTTTTTTTTTTTTTTTATCACACCGGCCGATTCCCACCAAGGCAGGGTGGCCCGAAAAAGAAAAACTTTCACCATCATTCACTCCATCACTGTCTTGCCAGAAGGGTGCTTTAACTACAGTTTTTAAACTGCAACATTAACACCCCTCCTTCAGAGTGCAGGCACTGTACTTCCCATCTCCAGGACTCAAGTCCGGCCTGCCGGTTTCCCTGAATCCCTTCATAAATGTTACTTTGCTCACACTCCAACAGCACGTCAAGTATTAAAAACCATTTGTCTCCATTCACTCCTATCAAACACGCTCACGCATGCCTGCTGGAAGTCCAAGCCCCTCGCACACAAAACCTCCTTTACCCCCTCCCTCCAACCCTTCCTAGGCCGACCCCTACCCCGCCTTCCTTCCACTACAGACTGATACACTCTTGAAGTCATTCTGTTTCGCTCCATTCTCTCTACATGTCCGAACCACCTCAACAACCCTTCCTCAGCCCTTGGACAACAGTTTTGGTAATCCCGCACCTCCTCCTAACTTCCAAACTACGAATTCTCTGCATTATATTCACACCACACATTGCCCTCAGACTATGACATCTCCACTGCCTCCAGCCTTCTCCTCGCTGCAACATTCATCACCCACGCTTCCACACCCATATAAGAGCGTTGGTAAAACTATACTCTCATACATTCCCCTCTTTGCCTCCAAGGACAAAGTTCTTTGTCTCCACAGACTCCTAAGTGCACCACTCACTCTTTTCCTCATCAATTCTATATTCACCTCATCTTTCATAGACCCATCCGCTGGACAACGTCCACTCCCAAATATCTGAATACGTTCACCTCCTCCATACTCTCTCCCTCCAATCTGATATTCAATCTTTCATCACCTAATCTTTTTGTTATCCTCATAACCTACTCTTTCCTGTATTCACCTTTAATTTTCTTCTTTTGCACACCCTACCAAATTCATCCACCAATCTCTGCAACTTCTCTTCAGAATCTCCCAAGAGCACAGTGTCATCAGCAAAGAGCAGCTGTGACAACTCCCACTTTGTGTGTGATTCTTTATCTTTTAACTCCACGCCTCTTGCCAAGACCCTCGCATTTACTTCTCTTACAACCCCATCTATAAATATATTTAAACAACCACGGTGACATCACACATCCTTGTCTAAGGCCTACTTTTACTGGAAAAAATTTCCCTCTTTCCTACATACTCTAACTTGAGCTCACTATCCTCGTAAAAACTTCTTCACTGCTTTCAGTAACCTACCTCCTACACCATACACTTGCAACATCTGCCACATTGCCCCCCTATCCACCCTGTCATACGCCTTTTCCAAATCCATAAATGCCACAAAGACCTCTTTAGCCTATCTAAATACTGTTCACTTATATGTTTCACTGTAAACACCTGGTCCACACACCCCCTACCTTCCCTAAAGCCTCCTTGTTCATCTGCTATCCTATTCTCCGTCTTACTCTTAATTCTTTCATTATAACTCTACCATACACTTTACCAGGTACACTCAACAGACTTATCCCCCTATAATTTTTGCACTCTCTTTTATCCCTTTGCCTTTATACAAAGGAACTATGCATGCTCTCTGCCAATCCCTAGGTACCTTACCCTCTTCCATACATTTATTAAATAATTGCACCAACCACTCCAAAACTATATCCCCACCTGCTTTTAACATTTCTATCTTTATCCCATCAATCCCGGCTGCCTTACCCCCTTTCATTTTACCTACTGCCTCAGTAGTAGGTAGTAGGTTGGTAGACAGCAACCACCCAGGGAGGTACTACCGTCCTGCCAAACGAGTGTGAAATGAAAACCTTAATTGTTTTGCATGATGGTAGGATTGCTGGTGTCTTTTTCCTGCCCTCAAAAACATGCAAGATTTCAGGTACATCTTGCTACTTTACTGACACTAAGGTTTCACACTACACATGCATGAAAACAAGCATATTATGTTACACACCCTCAGGGGTTTCTTCTATTTTCTTACTAATTCTTGTTCCTATTTCCTTTTATTTCCAGGGGGAAAGTAGAACAGAATTCTTCCTCCATAAGCCTTGCATGTCGTAGGAGGCAACTAAAATGCCAGGAGAAAGGGGGCTAGTAACTCCATCTCTTGAATACAGTCCTAAAGTTAAATCAGAGAAATTTTATTTTTCCTTTTAGGCCACCCTCCCTTTGGGGGGATACGGCCGGGTTTTTAAAAAAAAAAGTGTATATATATATAATATAAAAATATATATATATATATATATATATATATATATATATATATTTTATATATATATATATATATAATATATATATAATGTGCATGGAAAGTGCCAGATCAAGCGGGCGTTTTTTAGATGTATGTGGACCAGCAGCAACAGCCTATTTGACCAGGCAGCACTAGACAAACCTAACTCTGGCAGTAGAAAACTTGAAACCTCTCACAGGTATACCAATACAAAAACTTAGGAAGGAGTATACAATTTTTTTTTTTTCTTTTGGATTTTTGTAGATCCAAAAATAAAATCAAATGAATTATGAGGAATTCCTATCAAATGACTGGGTGGGCAGGGTTCAAACCCTCATCAGACAAGTCCTGAGGCCTCATAGGTTTTAAAGATTTTTCTAATTATCTACTTACCGTTATCTAAACCATCTATACACACGTGATTTTTGCATTTGTGTTAAGATTTCATAAATCAAAAAGGGTTCAAAAGTTGTTAAAAATATATATTTAGGGACTGAGCAAACAGTCGTCTTTCTTACAGATTTTCGTGCAAGATCGTGTTAAATATGCAGGTCAGCCTATAGGCCTAGTGGTGGCCAAGGATCGTGACACTGCTTATCATGCCGCTAAACTTGTCATAGTCGAGTATGAGGATGTGAAGAAACCAATATTGACCATTAAAGATGCTCTCAAGGCTGGCAAGAAACACACATCCATGAACTTCATCACAAACACCAGAAAACCATACCCCACTAGGCAATGCTGAAGGTCTGTAATGTATTATCTGGCTTGAAATTATAATACAGAAGGCCTGTTATGTATTATCATGCTTAAAATTTTGTGCTAGTTTGTATAGACTTATTGTTGTCACTCAGGGTTTAGGATAATTGACCCAGATGGGTGGAAATGGATTTCAGAGGATCAACTAAAAACTGTGATGTCAGCACTTCTGACAAGACAGGGATTGAATGGATGTTGGTGGATGGATTTACTTTTAAGTCACCTGACCTTGGTGGATGACAGTGACTGCATGAATGAGTAAAAAGCATTTCTTTGAGTAACCTTACCCCTAAAGGGGAAACAAAGTCAGGACAACACTAGAAAGCCAGGTATGTTTGGCTTACTTAGCCTGGGGTTCATAAGACACATGGGGCAACAGTTGGATATCTTTATTCAGAAATGTTTTGCCTACACAGTGGGCTTCTTTAGTTGAATACAGAGACAGCAGAAGCAGTAGAGATGTAAAGGTGTAATCAGTCCATCGCCTCAAAGACATAGTTTTGAAGGTGGCCAGTCCCTCAGCCTGAATTTGAGAGGGAAACCCGCTTAGCATGGGCAAGTAGGCCTGCTACACTGCCTATCAATTTTAAGTCTTTTCTTCTGTAGTAGGCTTAGCCTCTTCTGTCATCTTCAAGATTATCTGTGCCTCCTCAGTGTATAAACACTGAAAGACACGTACCTCAGTGTAATTTTGAGGTGGTCAGTAAACCCCAGCCATGGAGAAGAGTCACCTCCCTAGTCTGGAACAATGGAAGCTGAAGCAACACAACATAATACTTATTCGCATTACTCTTATAGTCATTTCTCTACTTTTTCGACAAATTGGCCATACCCACCCAAAGGAGGGTGACATAAAAAGAAACAAAAGTTTCTTTTTAATTCCATAATGTATAAAGGAGAAGGGCTACTAGCCCCTTGCTCCTGGCATTTTTAGCGCCTCTTATGACGTGCATGGCTTCCAGAGGAAGAAATCTGTTTTACTTCCCCATGGAGTTTTTTCTAAAAGTTGTAGATAAATGGTCAGAGAATGACAAAAATGATTAATAAAACAGAAATAACATATTTATCTGTTTTTTGTTGCATAAGACATCACAGTTGCCTTCATTTTCAGAAGCATTGAAGACAGCTGCCCACACACTGACAGGAGAGCTGTCTCAAGGTTCTCAGTACCACTTCAACATGGAGCCTCACTCTCCCCGGGTAGTGCCTACTGAGGACGGGTATGATGTCTACAGCACCACTCAGTGGCCAACTGAAACACAGGCCCCACTACTGCCCCAGGTCCTAGGAATAGCAACCAATAGGTATGGAACTCTGATTGGTGCATTTATTGACATTTTAAATTAACTAAAATATAATCATTAAGACTTTGTCACTGTACATTACTATGCAAGGTTATTATGACCAGATGTCACCTGTACCCCAAACCGGTTACAATACGAGGATCATTAAGACTACGTGTCACCTCTACACCACCAGTCACCACATTGGGTCATTAAGGTTGCATGTCACCTGTATAGCGTCGTATAAAAATTTTCATCAAACTGTTTCAGCATCAATGTGTCTGTACGGCGTATGGGGGTGGCTATGGTTCCAAGATCAGCAGACAACATATTGTATCAACAGCAGCACAGTGGCAGCCAGGAAGGTGAAGCAGCCAGTACGTGTAGTGACTGACCTCACTACTAACATGACCCACGCTGGCTGGCGTGAACCCTTCCTCTCAAAGTACGAGGTCAGTGTCTACTGTGTCTTCCAGAGGCATAAAATTTCCCCCATAAATTTTTCAATTAAAATTCTTTTTTTCAGAATTATTGCACATAAAAAATATACAACAATCTGAAGTGTTGTTACCAGCATGATTGTCACTCTGCCTCAGTGGAGTACAATGGTTTGTTGATTTTTTTTTTTTTTTTTTAACCACCCCTATCCAACATACCGCCCCCCCCCTGCATGACCCAAAAAGAAAAACGACAAGTTTTTTTTAAATTCAGTAACATATTATTAGGTAGGGGAGATGTCCTGTTTTTAAAGGCAATGTGTGGTGTAAATATTATGCAGAAAATTCGGAGTGTGGAAATTAGGAGAAGGGGTAGTGAGTTAATAAGGTATTAGTCAGAGGGGCAGAAGAGGGGTTGTTGAGGTAGGTTTGGTCATTTAGAGTGAATGGATAAAGTAGAATGACATGGAAAGCATTTAAATCTATAGGGGAAGGTAAGGCGGGGTAGGGGTCGTCCTCGAATGGGTTGGAGTGAGGGGGTTGTTTAAAGGAGGATTTTGTGGGAAAAGGGGCTTGGGGTAACTTCCAGCAAGTGTGCGTGAGAGTGTTAGATGGACGTGAATGGAGACGAATGGTACTTGGGTCCCTGACGAATCTGTTGGAGTGTGAGCAGGGTATATATTTAGTGAAGGGATTCAGGGAAACCGGTTCTTTATTTTCTATAGTCGAGAATCATTGAGTCCGCGAAATGGAAGTACAATGCCTGCACTTTAAAGGAGGGGTTTGGGATATATGGCAGTTTGGGATGGGGATATGTTGTGTATCTTTATGTGTGTGTGCATCTTGGTCTGTTGTATTCTGACGCAATCTCTGCCAAAAAAACAGCCTGATAGTGTGAGGGTGTGGTGAATGGAAAGTGTTGAGTGATGATGGGAGCTATTTTCTTTTTGGGGGATTTTTCTTTTCTTTTTTGGGTCACCCTGCCTCGGTGGGGGTGACGGCCCCGACTTGTTGAAAAAAAAAAATAAAAAATATATATAGAAGGGGTTACTAGCCCTGCTCTCAGCATTTTAGTCATCTTATGACAGATGACTTAAGAGGGAGAATTTGTTCCATTACCCATGGGACATGAGAAGGAATAAAACAAGTACTAGTAAGAAAATAGAAAGAAAACACAGAGGGTTGTGTGTGTATACTATGTATTTGCTATGTACATGCATGTGTAGTGTGACTAAGTTAGAAAGAAGAAAGACCTAACATGAAATCTTGCATGTTTGAGAGAGAAGATGCCAGCAATCCTGCCATAAAAATGTAAAAACAATTACAGGCTTCCATTTTACATTTTACTTGGCCGGACAGTAGTACTCACTGGGTGGTTGCTGTCTACCGGCAATACTACCTAGAAAAAAAAAACAATATATGTACAGTCGGTTCCCTCATTATCGTCCATAATCCGTTCCCTGGGAAGTGGGCACTATTATCGAAATGGACGATTTACGAACCAATTTTCCCCATAAGATATAATGTAAATCCAATTAATCTGTTCCTGACCAACCCAGCAAGTATTTAAAACAAAAAAATTTTTTACATGAATATAGATGTAGTACATAAACAATACAGTGGACATGATGAATTAAACATTAACAGAATAACACTTAATAAATAAATAAATAAATATATTGGCGATTCTTTGTGTTGGAAGACTGGAGAAGGAGATGATTGGATGAATTACTGTTTGGATGGGAAATCCCATTCCATCAACAACTCGGGTACACAATTGCTTTTTGGGGTTACTTCTCCTCATGTTTCTTAATGCCTATCTGGACCACCTTGAGAGTCACTGGAGTCCTGTCTCGCAAAAAAAATGTCCAGAGAGCTCTGTTTCTGGCGTCTCTTTAAAACTTACCTAAAAAATGGCCAAGACTATCTGTCACTTGTTTAAAGTTGCCAATTTGGATTGCAACATCCTTCTCTGGGTGTGTTTATCCCATAAATCTTTCCATCCTACCCCACATTTTTCAAAAATCTCCTTATTTCTGAGACGGCACCTTCCTCCATTCTCTCTTCCTCCTCCTCTGCAGGCAACGATTCTAAGCTGCGATATGTTGCTGCTTCTGCTGAAATCGTGAGCTCAGCAGTGGTTAGCTACTTGTTGTGGTCCTCCAACCAACTCTTCCACATCCTCCAAACTCGCATTCCAACACCCATGGAACATTCACCAGTTATTTTTTTGCCACAATGGATATAACAACTGACATAGGCCATCTCAGAGGGTCAGCTCAAACCCTTCAAAATCCCTCTTGTGGAACATAATCTGGCACCAATTTTCTCCAAGCAGAGTTCAAAGTTCATGGTAGTCAATCCACTACCAAGCGTACCTATAAGGCTTACAAAGAAGAAAATACTGAAATGTTCTTTCCAAAAATCTCGTAGGGCAGGTGGCGTCTGAAGGTCACGTACAAACACCTTTCAAACATTGCTTTGGCTGTAAGAGTTTTTTAATGTTTGCAAATGACCTGCTGAGTCCATGGGCTGGAGGAGAGGAGTGGTATTCCGGGGGCCAAGAACTTTACTGTGAGAAACCCAAAATCCTTCGGAATTAGGTATCCATGCCTGGAGGAGGAGAGGTGCATTGTCCATTACTAGGAGGATCTTGAGATCCAATTTCTTTTCCAAGAGGTAATTCTTCACACTAGGGCCAAACCACTTCATGAACCACTCTACAAAAATTTCCCTCGTGGACCCATGCTTACTATTGATTTCCAAAAACACACAATTTCCTCTTCATAACTTGTTTTTCTTGAAAAACTGGGATTTTCAAAATGGTACAATTAGTAACGGCTTCACTTTTTGAAATCCCCACTAAAAGCATTAGACTCAGAACATTAACGTCAGTCATGATTCTTTCATAGGGCTTGTGTAAGGCAGCGCCTTTTCTTCCTGAGTAATGTAGGTCCTCTTTGGATTTTCTGCCAAAAGCGGCTGTTTCATCACAATTGAAACACTTGTTCAGGTTTCAGTCCTTCACTGTTTATGTACTCCTTGAATTAATGCCCACATATTTTTCAAGCCGCCTTGTGGTCCAAACTAGGCAGCCTCACACATGACTCACAAAATCGTAATGACACGAGTGCCAAACAAAACCATACCCCGGCCGGGATTGAACACACAGCGGTCAGAGAATCTCAAAACTCCAGCTGGTCTTGTGGCTGTCTAACGATAATTTTCGCCTAACGTTGAGCTCTCAGGAAAGGGATTAATATCATTTAGGCGAGGGGGTCTCCACTGTCTATAGAGGGAGAGAATATTCTTGAGGAGCTTTTAAATGTCGACGAAGTAAAGGGAAGCGGTAATTCCATGCATCTGGCCCAGCGAGGAATACCATATTTTAGGAGTGAAAGAGCAGGATGTGAGTGTGGGGGAGGTGCGTGAGGCATTAGTAGAATGAAAGGGGGAAAAGCTGATGGAAATGCACGAGAGATCATGACAGAATTGTTAAAAAGCAGGGCGGGGGATTACTAGTGTTGGAGTGGTTGGTGTTTTAGTTAATTAAAAGTATGGAAGAGGGGAAGGTACCTACGGTTTGGCACGTGTGTGTATAGTCCTATATATAAAGGGAAGGAGGGACAAAAGAGTAGAGATGAAACTTATTCCTCTATAATTTTACACGAGTATAACAGGGAAAAGTGTACGGTAGGTTAGGGTTATTTATTGAAAGAATTAGAGGTAAGACAGAATGTAGAATTGCGGATTACACAAAGTTTTAGTGGGGAGAGGATGTGTAGATCAAGGTTTACATTGAAAGTATATATGTGAGCAGTATTTAGGATAAAGGTAGGGAAGTTTTTATTGCATTTATGGTTTTAGGAAAGGCATATGTTATGGATAGGGGAACATTGTGGCAGATGTTTGAAAGTATATGAATAGGTAGTAAAGTTACTAAATGTTGTAATGAGTTTTTATGAGAATAGTGAGGCTCAGGCGTTAGGGTTGTGTACAAGAGAGGGAGAATACTTCCCGGTAAAAGTAGGTCATTAGACAGGGTTGTGTATTTCACCATGGTTGTTTATATTTTATAGATGGGGTTGCAAAAGAAGTAAATGCTAGGGTGTTGGGGAGAGGGGTGGGATTCATTATGGGGAATCAATACAAAATGAGAGTTGACAGTTACTTTTTGCTGATGATACTGTGCTTATGGGAGATTCTAAAGAGAAGTTGCAAAGGTTAGTGGTGTGAGTTTGGGAGAGTGTGTAAAGGTAGAAGTTGGAAGTGAACATGGTTAAGAGTAAGGTAATGAGGGTATCAAATGATTTAGATAAAGGAAAAATGGGTATCTCATTGCAGTGGAGAAGCGATTATGGAAGAGATGTGAAAGTTTTCAGATATCTTTGGGAGTTGTTGTGTCAGTGGATGGGTTTATGAAGGATGAGGTTAAACCATAGAATTGATGAGGGGAAAAAAGGTGAGTGGTACAGTGAGGTATTGTGGACACAAAAAACTTGTCAGTAGGAGGCAAAAAAGGGAATGTATGAAAGTTTAGTATTACCTAAATCTTATATGGGTGTGAAGCTTGGGTTGTAAATGCTTGCAGCTGGGAGGCGGTTGGACGGCAGTTAGGATGTCTGTTTAACTTTAAACGGGCCAAACAGATCGAAGTTTCAAATTTGTGTGCTACAATAGTAGATCTAATTTTTTTTTACGTATTTTCAAAATATAATAAAAAATATATAGGAAGCTTTTTAAAACGTTTTCAAATGTTAAAACAAAAAAGATCTATTGTTTTTTTACATACTTTCAGATGTTGAAAAATTGTATATATATGTTTGGACCGTTTTAAGGGTTAAGGGACAAATGTCAGTGGTGTTATTATTATGCCAGAGAATTAGAAGCTTGGAAATTAAGGATAAGGTGTGGAGTTAATTAAGTTTTTGCTCAGAGAGCAGAAGAGGGGTTGTTGAGGTGGTTTGGTCATTTAGAGAGAAAGGATCAAAGTAGAATGACATGGAGAGCGTTTCTAAATCTGTAGTTGAAAGGAAGGCGGGGGGGTTGGGGTTGTCCTCGAAAAGGTTGGGAGGGAGGGAGTAAAGGAGGTTTTGTTGGTGAGGGGCTTGGACTCTCCAGCCAAGTGTTCATGAGTGTTTTAGATAGGAGTGAAATGGAGACAATGGTGTTTTTGGTAGACCGACGAGCTGTTGGAGTGTGACGCAGGTGTAATATTTAGTGAAGGGATTCCAGGGAAACTTTTTATTTTTATATAGCTGGACCTGAGTTCTGGAAATTCGGTGAAGATACAATGCTGACTTTAAAGGACGGGGTTAGAGATTTTGGCCAGTTTTGGAGGGATGTGTAATAGGATGGATATATATAAATTAGGGCCACTGATTTTTTTATTCTATATGGTGGTTTATAAGCTTATTTAAGGTCACTTTTTATATTGTTTCTTTATTTATGCCTCTAAATGTTGATTCTTGCGTGCCTCTGCAATAACAGTGATTGTCACGAGTGAGGTGAAAGTATTGAATGGTTGATGAAAGTTTTTGTTTTGGTGGAGTTTCTTTTTTCTTGGTTCACCATGCATCCGGTGGCGAGACAGCCAACTTGTTAAATAAATATCTTAAATATATAAGTATATATTCTAGGTAGTAGGTTGTAGACCAGCAACTGCCCAGGGAGGTACTACCGTCATGCTGAGTGAGTGTAAAACGAAAAGCCTGCTATTGTTTTGCTGATGGTAGGATTGCTGATGTCTTTTTTCTGTCTCATAAACATGCAAGGTTTCAGGGAAATCTTGCTACTTCTATCACACTTAGGTCACACTACACATTTCATGTACAAGGCATATATTTACACCCGCCCCTCTGGGGTTTTCTTCTATTTCTTTCTAGTTCTTGTTGTTTATTTCTCTTATCTCCATGGGGAAGGGAACTGAATTCTTACCTCCGTAAGCCATGCGTTGGTTGTATATATTGAGGCGACCTAAAATGCCAAGGGAGCCAATGGGGCCTAATAACCCACACTTCTCTGTAGAACAGTGGACCCCCCATCATACCGATTTTAATCCGTGCAAGAGGGCTCGTGGTATGCGAAATAATCCGGTATGCGAATGAATTTTCCCCATAAGAACATATGGAAATCAAATTAATCCGTGCCAAGACACCCAAAAGTATGAAATAAAATTTTTACCACATGATATATTAAATTTTCCCTACACACCAAAAGAAGAAGGATACATGACTATTGTTGAGTAGTACATGCACAGTATATATTGTGCTTGTACTAGTATACTAATTGAAGAATAAATGACACTTACTTCTATTGAAGATTGCAGCAATGACTGATTTGAGACGTCTCCTGGGAGGCCTTTTCCTCCTGAGTACTGTAGGTCATGTTTGGCATTTTCTTCAAGATCAGGGCCTTATACACTGTGTATGTCACTACGATTCTTAAAATCTCAAAACAACCTTGCTGGCTTTTAAATTCACCATTATGAGCACTAGTACCAGGCATTTTTCCCTGTTCACATGGGTGTTAGTCGGACTGGTGTGGGTTGCTACTGGGAGAACAAGATTCCAAGGCACCAATGGGAAATATGTTTGTCAGGTCTCGATGCACACTGACTTTTTGGATTATCCTGGGTGGAAAATCCTCTGGGGGTTAAAAAATTGTTTCTTTGGTATAGTATATTCTCAATTAAAGCCACACCAACAAACAGTGATACAGCAGCAGCAGACGATGCTACAGCAGCTGCAGCCAGCTGACGATGCTACAGCAGCCAGCAGCAGCAGACAATGCTTACAGCAGCAGCAGACGGTGATACAGCCAGCAGGCAGTCGGTTGCTACAGCAGCAGCAGTCGGTGCTACTGCAGCTGCTGTAGGCTGCTACAGCAGCAGCAGAAGGTGATACAGCAGCAGCCGACGGTGCTTACAAGCAGCAGCAGACGGTGCTACAGCAGCAGCAGCTGACAGTGATGCAGCAGGCAGCAGCAGCTGCAGGCCTGCTACACCCCAATAGTACGGATGGTTGATTGGGGCTCTCATTTATACACCTGGCCAGCTCGGAGGACACGCAACTCACAACTATCATAATTATCAATGTTCTTTTTCTTCATCGCTTATAGTAATTCATCACCCTTATTGCTGGTTAGGGTTGGCACTTGAAGCTTTCTTGGGGCCCATGGTCACTTATTTTCCAGATTAAATCACCAAAAAAACTGTAATAATACAAAATGTTACGATTGTATGCTTGGATGCTACCGCGGAGGCTGGCTGGTAAACAATGCCACCGGCGGAACATGTGAGGCTGGCTAAGGCGCACATTGGACGCGTCTCGGACGAACAGCGGTGAGCGGGTTTTTGAGCGGTATGCGAGGCAAAATTTTTGCGATTAAAGTGAGCGGTATGCGGAATAAACGGTATGTGATGCCAACGGTATGCGGGGGTCCACTGTATTACTAAATGTAAAAGGAGAAACTTTCGTTTTTCCTTTTGGGCCACCCCGCCTCGGTGGGATACGGCTGGATTGTTGAAAGAGAGATACATACAGCCTCTCCTCTCTTAGTGTCATACTCATTTACCGACGCCTTGGACTTGACACTCTGACCACTATTCATACCTAAATAATGTATATTAGAGTTGATTTCCTCTTTTCTGTATACATACTTCAATATGCAATACACTACTGTTTAAACATTTAAAAATATACCAGAGATGTTATAAAGGTGACATTAAAGCAATATCAAAGATGGTTGAGACACTCACTACCATTATAATATACTCCTCCTAGCGATGAATTCATTTAACGATGTGGTCTTAGGAATGGAACTCTGTCGTTAAGTGAGGAGAGGCTGTATATGAATTCTGTGGTCATAATGTATGACTGTTGATGAATAAAAGAGAGCCAGGGGCTTGAACCATGGTCCCTGATACTGTCAGGTCCAGAGCTTCACCACTGAGCTATGGGGGCTCCAATACATTTTTCAGGTCGGATTTGATGGAAATTTGGGAAAATCGAAGGAGCCAAGATAGAGTTGATCGCCGACACCGACACGTCTCTAACGAGTCCGCTGTCAGCTTCCTATTGGTGCCGTCCAGAATGCGTTTATATTCCCAACCTGACTTTCACTCCATCCATGGTGAACACTGACACTGCTGCCAACACCTACTGTAGAACACCAGGTGAGTGAAAAACACTTACTGTAGAACCAGTTTTAAATCCCTCCTTCAAGGTTTTGAAAACCTCTTTCAGGATTTTTAAAACCCCCCTTCAAGGTTTCAAAACCACCTTCATGGTTATGAAACCACCTTCAGGATTCAAAACCCCCTTTAAGGTTTTAAAACCCTCATTCAAGATTTTAAAACCTCCTTTAAGGTTTCAAAAACCTTCAAGGTTTTTGAAACCTTCAGGGTTCTGAAACCTTCAGGATTCAAAACCTCCTTCAAGGTTTTAAACCCTTGAAGGGGTTTTGACCTTGAGCCCATATAAGTTAAAGTAACACTAACACTGATGGTACAGGTCACGTTGAGGCCCGTGGCGACCATTGAGAACATAATGGAACACATTGCCAGCTACCTCAAGGTGGACAAGATGCAGGTACGACTGAACAACATGGTCGCTCCCGGCGTACCTCGCATGTTTGTTCCGCCGCACCAGAAGAATGTTGTTAAGGATGAAATTCTTCCACTGCTGACGACTCAGGCGTCCATTGTTCAGCGACAACGAGAAGTGGACGACTTCAACAGGTCAGTTACTTTAGGGTACCAGATACCGACTACACTAAATGTAACTACCAAATCATGGTATTGTACAGTGATTGTAAATGATTTCACTGAATTATACCATAACAATTGTAAAACTTACAGAATTGTACCATGATTGCAAACAACTCGTAGAATTATACTACGTAAACAACTCACAGAACTGTACCTTGATTGTAAATGACTCGTGGAATTGTACTATGATTTTAAACGATGCGCAGATTTGTACCATGATTGTAAATGACTCGCTGAATTGTACCATGATTGTAAAAAATTTTTAGAATTATACCATGACTGTAAAAGCTCACAGAATTAGACTAATACAGTTACAAACAAACTCTCGAATTGTACCATAACATTGCCTAACTTAGGCCTATTACCCCCAAACACAGTAGATCTATCAATGATCAGTTCCCACTGTGTAACTATCGTATATAACTGACTGCTGGTGATTAACAGTGCTTCATTTAAAATTTAAAATGGTGATACATGTACAAGGTAACTACTGACTGAATGATGGTAAATGTGTTTCTTTGAAAAAATAGTTACCCTAATTTAGAAGAGATGGGAATGTAAAACAATGCATTTGGCTTGATATAAACAATACAGGAAGTCCTCATCTAACGAACATGTTGGGGACCTGTATTGTGTATAATAATGATGTAACGATATTATACACACTATCCCGTATTTCACTTATAAGACTTGTTAGTTTCAGTGGCTTGGCATCAGATGTAACTGGGAGAGCTACAGCCTACCCCACACCCCAAACTTATAGCTCCCTTCACTGACCTTCCGTTTATAGGACGCAGGGTGATTTTTGGGGACATTTTATGAAAAATAAAATGCGTCTAATAAGCTGCCAAATACGGTAATAATTATATACAATACTGAAGATTCTTAATGTGTTTGTAAGTCAAGGACTTACTGTATTTCTTTCCACAGAACAACAAATGGAAGAAGCGAGGACTTTCCATCCTGCCAATGTGGTACGGCTTCGACTACCCTTCAATGTTCCGCTACGGTATCCAGGTTACCATATATGAGCACGATGGTACCGTGGCCATCTCTCACGGTGGTATAGAGATGGGACAAGGTATCAATACTAAGGTACATGAATAACTTGGTGTTCCATAAGGATCAGTTTAAGGCATATTCTTCTTCATAATTTACTTTAATGACATTGATTAATGAATAACGAGTGACATGAGTAAAATCACTGACACAAAAATAGGACGAATAATAGATGCTGAGGAGAATATATCAATGAACCTCAGCAGGATTTATACAAATTAATGTTACGGTGTGAATTAACACTTTTCATTGCTCAGTAACCCTCAAGGAGACACAAACACAGGAGGTTGATTGATCTGTATGTTTTGACCCCCATGTGGGGTCCTCTTCAGTAATCTGTTAGAGGACCCCAGAAGGGGGTCAAAATATACAAATTGGTCACCTTCCTGTGTTTATCTACTTGTGGGTTATTATCAAGCACTAAAGTAAATATTTACAAACTCGATTTAGTCAATTTGAGTCGTGACAGATGACCGTCAATGAATGGAAAGGTAGATTGGAGCTTGAACCATGGTAGTGAGTTTGAGAAGTTCAGAAATTTGCTACTGAGCTGTGGAAGTTCTGATTGAAGAGTGTCACTGTCTGTCAGTGGCTACTGTCTCTTAGCCTACTGTCCTAGACCTGTCAATCTCATGACTATAGTTCAAGCCTTTTGTTGCTCTTCATGTTGATTCATTATTATTTACCTTGTTGTAAATTATATGCTAAACCCATAAGTTGATAATGACGCTTGTGGAACATGTAGGCATGTTTATTATTATTTATATTATTATTATTATTATTATTATTGAAATTATTACTACTATAATTATTGATATTTTTATTGCAATTATTGTAATACTATTTTATGTATAATCATTATTACTGCTGTTATCACTGCTATTATTATTATTATTATTATTATTATTATTATTATTATTATTATTATTATTATTATTATTATTATATTTTATGGGCATTTAATTTTTAGTATTATAAAATTATGGATAATATTATTGCTATTAGTATTACGACAGAAGTTTTAAGACTTGCTTGCCATCGGTTCAAACCCCCCATCCGTAAGATAAGATTTTGTTTGGATTTTTAACCCTGGAGGTTTAGCCACCCAGAATAACGCAAGAAAGTCAGTGGGTCATCAAGGACTGTCTTATTTCCATTGTGGCCCTTCAATATTGTCCCCCTGGATGCCACCCTTACCAGTCGCCTAACACCCAGATACCTACTTGCTTGCTAGGTGAACGGGGACATGCGTAAGGAAACACACCCAGTGTTTCCACCCCTGCCAGGGATCAGACCATGGACACTAAGTGTGTGAAGCCAGTGTGTTGTCTACCAGGCCACCATATTATTATTATTCTTATGATGATGATGATTGGCAGGTGGCACAGGTGGCAGCCTATGTGCTTGGCATACCTCTGGAAAACATCGTGGTCAAGGCTTCCGACACCATGGTGGGTGCCAACTCCATGGTCACTGGCGGCTCCTTTGGCACTGACCTCTGTGCTCATGTAAGTACCATGAAGTTCAACCAGTGACAGTACTAACAGTCTGATGGATCACATGCATGAGAGCAGTACCTGGTGAACACCTGGGTTAAGACTGAGGGATTGATTACCCTCTCTCCTGCTGTCTTCAGTCATCATCATCATTTATGGTAGTACTGTATTAGTATTGTTATTCTTCTTATTAAATCCTCATTAACCAACCAACCAACCAGTCTTAATGACCCTGGTGTAGTAGATAGAATTTAAACCCCATTAACAATCCAACAAGCCTTAATGACTTGTGTAGTGGATAGACTTTAAATCCCATTAATCAACCAACCAGTATTAATGACCCTGGTGTAGTAGACATTAAAACCACCAAACAATACCTGGCAGGGAGTGAGGGTCGCCTGTACATCACTGCGTCAACGACTGGACGTAGTGAAGGAGAAGATGAAGAAGGAAACAGGGAAAGACCCAACATGGTTACAGTTAGTGAAGAAGTGTCATGCTGAAGATGTGGACTTGTCTCAACGTTACTGGTGAGCTGGTACTTCTTGGGCACTTCCCTGGTACTACCGAGGTACTTCCAGGGCACTCTATGGGTACTTCCTGGTATTACAATGGGGTACTTCCTGGGTACTCCTTGTACTTTCCTGGGTGCATTCTGGGCACGTTCCTGGGCAACAACTATTGGCACTTCCTTGGTACTACCTGGGGATTTCCTGGGTGCACTCTGGGCATTTCCCTGGGTACTCTCTTGGCACTGTCCTGGGCACACCTTCAGCACTTCCTGGCACACTCTTGGCACTTTCCTGGGCACTTCCCTTGTTTACTTTCCTGGGCCAAGGGGTGTCTCAGGAGGCCCCCCCTCTCATATTACACTACCCCTCCAAATACAATAACAATAAAATAAAGTAGAACCCCCATATCTCAGATTCAGTTTCTTGCTGTTTTCAGTTATCAATGGTCCACTATGGATCAAAAATAACCAATTAATGTTGCGTACCCCTTTTCATGGTCGAAGACCCCCCAATCCTGAACTCGTTCTAATAGTCCGCAAAATTAAGAAAAAAAAATTAATTTGAAATGATAATGTTTTCCCGATAGTAATGCCGCCAAAAGTACGAAATTTGATGGAAAACTTACGAAATTGCACTCTCGCGAAGTTAGCGATATTTGTGAATCTGCAATTTCGCCCACTTTGAGCCCTATTTTCAGCCAATTCTGTTGTTCGTCGATGAAAATCGGCTATTTCCCAAGAACTCCATTTGTTCTATCGACTAAGTACATGAAACCGCCCATTTACCAATTTCAACTACCCAATAAAGTGGTCAGAAATTGGCAGTTGGCCAATTTCACACACATTTTAAAAGATGCCAATGACAAAATAGGGTCCAGAATAAACAAGACAGACATTCCTGGCACTAAAATAACATTTTCTTTGTTCATTAGTCATGTCTCCAGCCCCTCTTATATTACTCTTGCTTTCCATTTTGAATTTTTATTCTCACAAAAAATAGATTTATTGTTATGCAGGCTACTGCATTATTGTAAAAATGGTATAAATGATATCAGCGCACTTGTGAAATATTAGACTCGCCAGTTGACGTGTATTGGATGCGTGGCGTGATTTGTTTGGTCTTGAACATCGGCAAAAATCAAACATTTCCGCTACTTTGAGCTCAATTTCAAGGTACTTTTCATCTTGAAACCAATAAAAATCATCTTTATTTTTGTAATATATCTTCCATTCTATCAAATAAACAATAATATGAAAATACTAAATATATATGAAAGTACACTGAAAGGTTTGTTTTAAACAAAAGTCTTTTTTTTTTTATATCTTTAGCACTGCATGTGCCGTTTTTTTTTATACTGTCACACTGCCCAGCTTTCCTTGTTTCATATGTGGCTTACCTCTTTTTTCCCCTTCGTTTAAGGCGCTAGAATTTTGAGTAAAAAAAAGGCAGAAACCCCGGCTTTCAGCCATAATGTATGTCATGCCCCTAAAATGGTGGCAAAGTGCAATACTAATGATGCTGGTGTTTTTTAAATCAAAGAAAGCTGAGAAAAGTGGAAAAAAGTGATAATCTTGTTTTAAATGTGTATAATTTATTAACTTTATAAAAAGTTTGAAAAGGAAAAAAAATTTGTTAGAAGAACTGCCATATCCATGGAGGTGTGTTAAAAGGACTCCCGTGAATATAAACCACGGTAGAACCCCAAATATCCAGGGAGATGCGTTACAAGGACCTGCCAGGATACCAAACCCCGGGGTAGCACCCACCCCCCATACGTGTCCTTTTTTTTCACATATTCCGGGGAAAAGTTTAATTGATAAATTATGCCAATAAGTAAAATTTTATCACTTTTTTTACTGATGGGGGCACTTCACGGTTCTCTTAGGCTTTGAAAAAACTGCATCACTACTTTGCACTTTGTGGGCCCTTTAATTAAGCAAAGTTAAGGGGTTATTTTCGGACCATGGCAAAACCCCGATCAGGCTAGCATTATGGGGGTCCCACTGTATTAGGGTTTTACCATTATCCGTAGTTTCGGTATCCCGGGAGGGCTTGGAAGGTATTTCCATGGGTGTCCCCTAGCCGATCACTAGGCCCCTCGTTCACACAGGGGTTTAGGGTTCCCTCTCCGGTACAGTGGATAAATTAGGATGTGTTTCCATAAGACCCTGTGTCCCCTGTTCACCAATCAGTATAAAATGGGTACTTGGGTGTTAGTCCACTGGTGTGGGTAGCATCTTGGGACAAAACTGACCTAATTTGCGGGAAATGCTCTACATAACAAGCGGATTTTTATATAGTAGTACACATGTTATTGATGTCGGCTATGGTCTGTATACCTTGTATATGCACTTGTAGAAATAGATATTATACTATAAATATATTATGGATTTTTTTTTTTTTTTTTTTTTATTATCACACCGGCCGATTCCCACCAAGGCAGGGTGGCCCGAAAAAGAAAAACTTTCACCATCATTCACTCCATCACTGTCTTGCCAGAAGGGTGCTTTACACTACAGTTTTTAAACTGCAACATTAACACCCCTCCTTCAGAGTGCAGGCACTGTACTTCCCATCTCCAGGACTCAAGTCCGGCCTGCCGGTTTCCCTGAATCCCTTCATAAATGTTACTTTGCTCACACTCCAACAGCACGTCAAGTATTAAAAACCATTTGTCTCCATTCACTCCTATCAAACACGCTCACGCATGCCTGCTGGAAGTCCAAGCCCCTCGCACACAAAAACCCTCCTTTACCCCCTCCCTCCAACCCTTCCTGGGCTGACCCCTACCCCGCCTTCCTTCCACTACAGACTGATACACTCTTGAAGTCATTCTGTTTCGCTCCATTCTCTCTACATGTCCGAACCACCTCAACAACCCTTCCTCAGGCCCTCTGGACAACAGTTTTGGTAATCCCGCACCTCCTCCTAACTTCCAAACTACGAATTCTCTGCATTATATTCACACCACACATTGCCCTCAGACATGACATCTCCACTGCCTCCAGCCTTCTCCTCGCTGCAACATTCTTTCACCCACGCTTCACTCCCATATAGAGCGTTGGAAAACTATACTCTCATACATTCCCTCTTTGCCTCCAAGGACAAAGTTCTTTGTCTCCACAGACTCCTAAGTGCACCATCACTCTTTTTCCCTCATCAATTCTATGATTCACCTCATCTTTCATAGACCCATCCGCTGACACGTCCACTCCCAAATATCTGAATACATTCACCTCCTCCATACTCTCTCCCTCCATTGATATTCAATCTTTCATCACCAATTTTTTGTTATCCTCAAAAACCTTACTTTTTCCGTATTCACCTTTAATTTTTTTCTTTTGCCCCCCCCTCCCAAAATTCATCCCCCAATCTCTGCAATTCTCTTCAGAATTCCCAAGAGCACGTGTCTCAGCAAAGAGCAGCTGTAAAACTCCCCCTTTGTGTGGATTCTTTATTTTTTAACTCCAGCCTTTGCCAAAACCCTCGCTTTACTTCTTTAAAACCCCATCTAAAATTAAAACCCCCGGTGAATCAACATCCTTGTCAAGGCCTACTTTTTCTGGGAAAAAATTCCCCTTTTTCCTTTTTAAAATTGGCCCTTTCCTGAAAAAATTTTGTTTCAGTAATTTCCTTAATAAAATTCAATTGACATCCCCCCCATATGAAAAAGTTTTCAAATCCAAAATGACGGGATTTTGCCATCAAATATGGGAAACTTATAGTTTATTAAAAACATTCCCAACAAAATTTTTAAAGTTTGTTATTGACCTTTTCCCGTTTCTTTTTTTTAATTTAAAAATTTCATTTAAGGTAAAAAGTTTTTATAATTTTGCCCCTTTTTATTTTGTTTATAAAGGAAAGACCCTTTGAAATTAGGTACCTTATTTTTTTATAATTTTTTAAATTTTATTTTAAAACCCCTATATATGCTTTTAACAATTTTAAAAAATGGGCCCCTTACCCCTTTATTTTATTGACATTCCCCCCAAAAAATGGTTTTTTTAAAGAGATTTTTGTAAAGAAATCCAAGTTATTTATAAATTTAAAACCCCAAAATTTCCTTTTTTTAATCCTCTAATTTTTTTTAATAACTTTTTATTTTTTAAACGAAAATTTTGTTTTAGTTTCAATGAATCTATAAAATTTTTTATTTTAAAAAAATTTGGGAAAAAATTTATTTGTTTTTTTTAATTTTAATTTTAATTTTTTTTTAATATTTTTTGAAAGTAAAAATTTTATAGAATTTTTTTTAATTTTTAATTTTTAAATGTTTTTTAATTTTGTAAAAAACTTCGGGAACACCAAATTTTTTAAAAAATTTTTAAATTGTTTGCCTCATAGAACCCCCAATGGTTAAAACTTCCCAAATGCCCCCTCTTTTAGATAAATTTCCTCCTTCGCTTCTTTTTTTTCCCCCCTTTCCCTTTTATTAATGTGTCAAAAAAGTGTTTTATGGGCCCCTTAAAAATTGTAATTGAAGTTTAAAATTTTTATTAATTAAAAAAATATAAATTTGAATTATGGTTTTAAAATTTTTTTCTAAAAGTTTTATTTAAACCCCCTTACAAAGTTAAATCAAAGGGGCTCCCTTATCTTTACCCCGGCCCCCCAACTTACCTACAACCCCCCCTCTCTAAAATTTCCCCTCTTTAGCATTCAAGCCCCTCCCAAAATTCTCCTCACTTGGTTCAAAGGCTCCTAAATTCACTAACATCTCCCAAAATCTCCTCTCTCCTCTCATTCCCTCTTCTCCGGTCATACACATTATTATGACCCATTTCTCGCACCCAACCCTTTACTTTAAACCCACTAATTTTTAAATTTACACTTTCATATTCTCTTTTCCCCTTTCCCATAATGTCTTTAAATTACTGACCCTTCCTTTGCTCTAATCTCTAGTACTCCAGATTTAACCCCATTTATTTCCCCCCACTAAAAACTCTCCTCCCCCTTCACTTTGTTTCGTTAGGGCCAGGACACCCAACTTCTTTTATTATAACATCAGAATCACTGTTTCTTGTCATCCGCACTCATCCGCACATTTAAGCAACCCGTTTTATAAAGTTTTTTCTTCTCTTTTTTAGTAATTGTATCAGGAAGGGGTTACAGCCCATTGCCCCCGGCTTTTTATCCCCCTCATACGACACGCATGTTACGGAAAAGATTCTTTTCCACTTCCCTATGGACAATAAAAGAAATAAAAAAGAACAAAGAGCTATTTAAAAAAGGAAAAAAACCCTAGATGTTGTTTTATATATGCATGTGCTTCTATGAAGTGTGCCCAAAGGAAAGTGGGGAGTAGAAAGATATCCCTTTATCTTGGTTTTATGAGACAGAAAAAGAAAAGCAACTCCCATCATGCAAAACAGTTGGTTTTTTGTTTAAAGTTCGGGGCAGGAGGGTAGTTTTCCCGGGGGGGTTGGTTAAATAAAATAATATCCATTTTTTTGGATTTTATAATATATTAATGTAGTGCTTCAGGCGGATGACTAGCCGGGTTTTTGCCCGATTAACTTTTTTTTAAAACGACTGTCCCCCTGCACTGTCATCAGACTGTGACCACAAATGCGATTTTTACAGTGAATGTCACACTAGCATGGCTGCATTAGTCAAGCCCCCTAAAAGCCGCCATTGTGACTTATGAAACCCAGTGGAAACGTTTAAAGTTGTGTTACGTTTCGGGGGTAAATAGCGCCCCTTAACCAGTTTCTAAGGGTTAAATAAACTTAGGATCAACCCTGCTTGCGGGTCTTGAATGACCCCCTGTTCTGTAATTTAAAACCCAATAAAATTTTAAACCCAAAAAAATATACACCCGGACATGTTATACACTCAAGACAGCTAATTATCAGCTTTGAAAAATAAAAATTTCCCCAACAGTATTTATTCATTTGCGTTTTAAAGTAAAATTTTTTGTGTAAAAAAAATAAAGGGTTTTTTTCTTTGGGAAAAAAGGTTTAAGGGGTGTAATTAAAATTTTTGGGGTGCTTTTAAAAGTTTCAGTGAAAGTCAAATCATGCCGGGGCGTTTCGGGCAGGGCTAACCTAATACGTAGTAAATACTTAAAACTAGACAGAAAAAATAATATAGTACTTTAAAAATAGAAAGTAGTAGGGGGTTAAATGGATTACAATTTTTTTTTTTTTTAATAAAAAAGATAGTAAGGTAGAGGTTTTTTTAAAAATAATAATCCTGAAGTTGTACATAAAAAACAATATTCAAATTTAAAGGTTCAAACAGTAAAATTTCCTGGACTGGCAGAAGTTTAAAAGTCTAGAGGTATATAAATAACTAGTTACTTTGTTTTGGTTGAATTGGTTTTGTATTGAGAGTGGATGATTTTTTAGCAAACTTAAAAAATTTTAATTCAGGGGGTTTTCAGGTTTCCGGGGAGCGGATTCCCGATCTTGGGCCTTTATTACATAGCGTTTTTGATATGTGGACTACTATTAAAAAAATTTTTAAATGTTATTAAAATTAACTCTGGTGTGTAGGACTGCCGGGTTGGAACATCCTGAGCGCTACGCATTGGGGGGAGCTGGGCCCTGGAGCTAAATTTGATGTTTTAAAAATGGGGTCTTTGTGGGAAGTTTTTGTTATTTGGTTTAAATACCCCAAGTTTAAAGGGTTTTTTGGGAAGTTTGGTTGGGCGGGCATCTTCAGCCCATGTAGACGAGACGAGTTTTAGGTGACAGTCCCTCTTCCGGAGGGGGGATTTTCTTCATCTTGAAATTGATGGACTGAAAAAACACAGACTCCAGGCTGAGGGACTGATCACCCATCTTTCCAAAACCTTCCACTTTTTCCTGTATGGCAAGCCACGGCTGGGCCCAAACATTTCTACAATAAACATTGCCAAATGTTTTCACAGGTGTGTTGCCCCCTAACCCCTTTTTGTTGATATATGATGATTCAAGGGGCTGCAACCATCCTTTTTCATGAATCAAAAGTAATCAATCTCCAGTTTTCCCCGTGGTTTTATGACCCTTCTTCATTTGAGCCCCCGTATTGTAAAACAGTCTTGTTAAACCTTCTGTGTTTTTTTTTTTTTTTTGTCTTGTGATTGGGGGATCACCAAAAATTTTGGTAGTGGGGTTTTACTTGTTTTAAATTTTACTGTATTTTTGAGTACTTTACAAAAATTTTTGCTTTTCCCCGGAGGTTTTGGTGTGTTTTTTTCAATTTTTTATAATATTCATTTGAAATAGGGAGAGAGAATGGGGAGGTGAAAGATTTGATTTGGGAGTGGAATGTCAGCAGAGAGTCTGTGAAAAATAGATGATTAAAACTGAGGGGAAAAAGGAAATTTTGGAGAAAAGAGATCCTGGAACAAAAAGGGAAGTGTTTTAGAGTATAGTTTCCAAGCTCTTTAAAAGGGGGTTTTGAAAAAGGGTTTTTGAATGTTGCAACAAGGAGAAGGCTGGGGAGTGGAGTGTCATTCGGGGCAAGTTTTGGGATGAAAAATGCGGGAAAACATAGTTGGGAAAATTTGTGGTGCAGGATTAAAAAAAAAAGGGGTTAAAGTGGTTTGGAAAAGTAAAAGAGGTGGGGTGAAAAGAATGACTTGGGGAATGTTAAATCTGTTTGTGGAGGGAAGGGGGGTGGGGGCGGCTTTTTGGAAAGGTTGGAGGGGGGGGGGTAAAAGGATTTTTTTGTGGATTATTTAAAAATTTACTTTAGATTTTTGGGGTGAAGGAGCAAGTGGGTTTTTTAGGAATGAAAGGCTGTTGGAGTTGAGCAGGTAACTTTATGAAGGGGTTCAGGGATATTGGCAGGGAAAATTGATCCCGGGATGGGAAGACAGGCCTGCAATCTGAAAGAGGGGGTGTTAATGTTGTAGTTTATAACTGTATGAAAAAACACCTCTGGCAAAACCCGGTGGGTGAATGATGGGTGAAATTTATTTTTTTTTTTTTTGGGGGGGGGGGCCACCCCTTCCTTGGGGGAAAGGCCAATGGTTAATAAAAAAAAAAAAACCTTTTTTTTTAATACATTCCGATCCCACGAGCGGACATTTTTGAGGGCTCAGGTCGGGGCATGGTCCGAATTGATATTGGCCAAGTTGGGAAAGGGGCTTTTTTCATGGGTATTTGGGTTCTATACCCAAGATGGTCAAATATGACCTAAACAGGGCCAGAAACTCTTAATGGGACCCCGGGTAAGTAATAACCCCTTTAAGAGTATATGTCTTAATACTGTGACGGAACAATAAAAAATATCCCCCCACTTTTGGGCCAACTTGGGGCATTAAATTTCACAAAGTCTGACAATTAATGGCCAATTTTGGGCCAAAAAGTGGCTAAGGGTCATTATCCCATGTGTGGGTTTTTTGTGTATAACTATAGTGGAGAAAAACATTAACTTTTACAGGACAAATTTTCTTTTTCATAAACCAGGGAACAGGAGGGCTTGACCCAAAGAAAGTGCTAAACCTCGCGGGAAAGTGTGTTAACTGTCCCAAAGAGCGGCCTCTTAACCCATAAACGGTTTCGTCGAAAGTATATAGTTTTTAACATTTGCGTAGTAAAAAAAAAGTAATCTTTTTGTTTCTCATTTGAAAATTTTGTAAAAGAACTTAGATCTAATTTGTTCACTACCCCATTGAATGTAGATCTGCTTGGACCGTTTACGGGTTAATAAGATTCATCCAACTAAGTATATTTCTTGTAGCACAGGAAGGTCAGCATGGGTCATCACTCTTGTTTTAATACATGTAAAACAACACATTTTTGTATTAAATTTAAGAAATAATTAAAAGTTTGGATTTGTGGATACAAATTAGCAAGACTCAGTCCATGTTCTCTTTCCTGAAGCCACAAACATTATAGTTATAGGAAGACACATAGGCAACAGTTAGGCAACTTTATTCAAAACATTTCGCCTACAAAAGTTAGGCAACTTTATTCCGAAACGAAAACATTTCGGAATAAAGTTGCCTAACTGTTTCTTATGTGTCTTAACTACCAACCTGTCGGTATTGTATACCATTTTGTGTTCATTATGTTATAATTTGTCTCATGGTAGGAAAAAGTTTGATGTACTATTGTATTAATTCAGAATTACAGTAGCTATTTTGAGTAGGTTTTTTAAACAAAATGTCCAGGAATATTTGTACGTTTCTCTGAAGAAAAATTTTTGTCGGGTACAGGAATACAAGCCTCCTATGGCCCTGGATATTTCCCGCAGACTTCAGAATTACACTTCTACCCAATGCTAAGAATCCTTATGGTGTTCTTGGTTCTAAAGGTAAAATAGAACATGCTAAACTTTTAAGTCACTAAGGAACGACTTGTCACTGAACAGTAGACTGGACCAGGGGCCCAAAGAACAACTTGTCAGTGAACGGTTAGACAGGACCAGGGTCCATTTTGTATAGCTGGCCCAATGCTGGACCAATTTGTGTTTGGGCCAGTTGTATGTATGGACCAGTCTTCATGGCCCAGTCCACTCTTATGTTTGTTCAGTTCATTCAATGTTTTGTGAAATTTAGGAAATTAGTGTAAGAGAAGAGTACAACATCTATTGGTCTTTCACAATGTCATTTTCATCAATTATTACACTGTTTATTGGTTTTAAATTTTAGACATTAGTGTTGCTTGGTTATTTTTGCCATCATTAGTGTTGCTCTGGTTAATTGTTGCCATCATTTGTGCTGCTCTGGTTAATTGTTGCCATCATAGTGATTCCTTTTGGTTAATTGTTGCCACATTACAGCTAC
>NC_069486.1:6956203-7077523 GCF_026875155.1 Cherax quadricarinatus
TAAAATTTCTCCCATCCAATCTAATTACTGTATTTGAAAAATTTGGTCATGAATTATTTAAAAAAAGCAGCAATAATTGAAGGTTGAAGGAAGTTGATGGGTGGACCATTCCATGATGTCAGTTTAAAAACAAACCTGGCCTTAGAGGTGAGGATATACACATGAGGTGGCATATACCTGTATATACATTGAGATGTGTATTTTTAGTGTATATACACAGAGGCGTGTCCTCAGTGCATATACATTGAGAGGTGTATATCTCTATAAATACACTGGTAGTTTACATTAATCACTGTTTTAGGTATTAAAGTACTGTTGTACAAGAAAGTATTAAAGTATTCTTGACTGGTGGTGTACAGGTGACATGCAGCCTTAATGACCCTCATGTAGTAGATAGACAACCCCCATTAACCAACCAACCAGTCTTAATGGCCCTGGTGTAGTTGACAGACTTTTAACATTAACCAACCAGTCTTAATGAGACTGTCAGGTGTCAAATTAAACTTGGTGGCTGACATAGAAAGCAATGTGCTACAGTTGCTGTTAGAACATTAGTACAGGATTTCTCTAACTTAAAAATGCTTGAAGTCACATGTGTATTTACAAACAGGGTTAAAAATTGCCACAGGTCACGTGTGTACAGTAGACGCTCATTTAACACAGTTATGTTCCTCAAAATGCCGTGTTAGACAAACTGAAAAACTTACAGGAAAAATACACCTCCAGATCTTACAAAATAAAAGTGAATATGTAATGTAGTGCATTGTCATATATACTGCTCAAGACTACAAATGCAATAGAAATAAGAGTATTTCTTACTTTAAATTGTGGGTAATTGTGTTTGTGGATGATTGTGAAGAGAGGAGATATGGCTGGTGTAGCTGTACTGGGCTGAGGTGGATGGTTGTTGGTTGTCAGCAGAAGTGAATGGTAGATGTTCTGTACTGAAGTCAATGGTTGTATTGGAGTGTGCATAAATTCTGTAATGGATCTCTGAGCTCTTTTACCCTGCACTACATTATACAGCTGACAGTAAGGCATCATCAGCTGGTCTAGACCCTGTTTCAAAGCACTGCTTCTAAATTGTTGTATAATTATACAATTACTTCAATAAATAATATCTACCTATCATATTATTCCAGAATATTAGGTACAATATAAATAACGTAGAAGTGTGATAAAGACGCCTAAATTTATAAAAATCTAACATTATAGAGAGTACTGAAGGTTGGAGGGCGGGGAGGATAAAAAAAAAAAGTGACAGCAACCATTACAGAAAACTACGCTATATGTTAAACATACAATCTTTTTCAGTAAGTCAGTCAAGTCGCAAGTCATTCAAGTCAGTAAATCATCCAGTAAGTCAGTGTGTTATTCGCCTCGTTCTTTTTTAATTGTACAAACTGACGCTTCATTAAGGCCATAGGTCCTCACTATACGTGATCCACTTTAAGCTTATTTAAATCTCTATTTTCTTCTTAATTCCTAGACTTGAACTCTTAAACCTTTTCTTGTCACTTGCAGTAACACTTGAAATGCTTACTGGGTGCCATAATGCTCATAGATTTAACAAATGGCAATGAAAATAATAAAATATATATACAGTGGACCCCCGGTTTACGATATTATTTCATTCCAGAAGTATGTTCAGGTGCCATACTGAACGAATTTGTTCCCATAAGGAATATTGTGAATTAGATTAGTCCATTTCAGACCCCCAAACATACATGTACAAACGCACTTACATAATAACACTTACATAATTGGTTGCATTGGAAGCTGATCGTAAAGCGGGGTCCACTGTATAAATAAAACAGTGAACTTCCTGAGTATCGTCGTTGACTCTAAAGGTGTAACCCACAGACCATCCCGCCTGGCGGGCAGCTGTGCGCTCAATTTTTTTTTCCTCCCTGCAACCATGTTAAACTAATTTTATGAAGTGTTAAACAAAAATATGCCGCAAATTCTTCAATAGTGCTATAACCAAAACGTGCAAGACAAAACCGTGTTAAACGACAGTCTGCTGTATTTACAAACAGTTTTAAAAATGTCACAATCGCACGTATATTTGCGATTGGGTCATTTACAACTTTATGACCACCTTGCTGCAGTTGGAACATGCCAAAAATACATACAGCCATTGTTTGTGTTTTCTATACGAGAATTTTTTTTTTTTTTAGTTAAAACACCAGGAATGAACCTTGTTTGTTGAGTAGTGTTCTGTAATATGTTGCAGTGTTAACAAACTGCAGACTTGTACTACAGTGTTAAAAGCACCACCAGCAGACTTGTACTAGTGTTACTGCAGAACAAGCAACATTAGCAGACCTGTACTAGTGTTACAGCAGAACAAGCAACACCAGCAGACCTGTACTAGTTTTACAGCAGAACAAGCAACATTAGCAGACCTGTACTAGTGTTACATCAGAACAACGGCAGACCTGTACTAGTGTTACAGCAGAGCAAGCAACGCCAGCAGACCTGTACTAGTGTTACAAGCAACACCAGCAGACTGTACTAGTGTTACAAGCAACACCAGCAGACCTGTACTAGTGTTACAGCAGAACAAGCAACACCAGCAGACCTGTTTGCTGTGGGTTCATTTAAAACAGCATAAAAAAAGAGAAAAGAAACATTTTAAACCTCATCATCTGACACCTTGAAAAACCTATGTCTAAATTTGGCAACAATAAAGGCAATTTTTTGGAAGCAGATCTGTATGACTCTCGTGGGTTAAATGCTTTGTTTTGACTAATAATTTTGGACACAGAAAAAGTGCAAGTGTCTGCTGACCCTTCACTCCACAGAAAAGACGAACCTTTGCCCCACTGCGAAAACAAGACTTGAACCTTCACCCCACTGAGAAAACAAGACTTGAACCTTCACTCCACTGAGAAAACAAGACTTGAACCTTCACTGAGAAAAGACGAACCTTCACCCCACTGCAAAAACAAGACTTGAACCTTCACTCCACTGGGAACACACACTTGACCCTTCACTTCACTGAGAAAATAAGACACGTGGCCCTTCACTCCACTGAGAAAGTAATACACGTATGTGCCCCTCGGAAAATCAGTTTTCAACTTCTAGTTGTTCAGTGTACCATAATTTTAATGTCGGTTATGCAATTTTCAAAGTATAAGTTTTTATAATTAAATATACAGTGATGAGTTGAGCAGTCAACCGCACGAGAGAGCGGATGACAACTTTTTGTGGTCTCCTTTGTTTTCTTGACAGTGGGACTGGCAACGTGACAGTGGGACTGGCAACGTGACAGTGGGACTGGCAACGTGACAGTGGGACTGGCAACGTGACAGTGGGACTGGCAACGTGACAGTGGGACTGTGCAACGTGACAGTGGGACTGGCAACGTGACAGTGGGACTGGCAACGTGACAGTGGGACAGGCAACGTGACAGTGGGACTGGCAACGTGACAGTGGGACTGGCAACGTGACAGTGGGACTGGCAACGTGACAGTGGGACTGGCAACGTGACAGTGGACTGGCAACGTGACAGTGGGACTGGCAACGTGACAGTGGGACTGGCAACGTGACAGTGGGACTGGCAACGTGACAGTGGGACTGGCAACGTGACAGTGGACTGGCAACGTGACAGTGGGACTGGCAACGTGACAGTGGACTGGCAACGTGGACAGTGGACTGCAACGTGACATGGGACTGGCAACGTGACAGTGGGACTGGCAACGTGACAGTGGGACTGGCAACGTGACAGTGGGACTGGCAACGTGACAGTGGGACTGGCAACGTGACAGTGGGACTGGCAACGTGACAGTGGGACTGGCAACGTGACAGTGGGACTGGCAACGTGACAGTGGGACTGGCAACGTGACAGTGGGACTGGCAACGTGACAGTGGGACTGGCAACGTGACAGTGGGACTGGCAACGTGACAGTGGGACTGGCAACGTGACAGTGGGACTGGCAACGTGACAGTGGGACTGGCAACGTGACAGTGGGACTGGTAACGTGACAGTGGGACTGGCAACGTGACAGTGGGACTGGTAACGTGACAGTGTGATTTGTAACATGACAGTGTGACTTGTAATGTGACTTGTTAGTTACTTGACAGTGGGACATGAAAGTTAAAGACACACATGCACTGATCTAAACATTAAGGAAATGTGTCACTCCCCGTGGTTTCTCCAGTTCTAACCTGAAGACTGAAGAAACCACTCGGGATGAAACGTTTCCTTAACAGACATGTCGATCGGTGCACATGTGTCCTTTTCCTACACCTTGTGGCAAAGCATTTTTTTAATAAACATCTCGGTCGATACGTACATACATGTCTTACCTACACCTGATGAATGCGACCACTACCACCAATGGTGTCTTGACACTTGTCAAGGACTAAAACATTGTCACATGTTTCCTTTCCCTAGTGCTGGCTTTTGGGGTGTTGTTGCAGCAGCAGTATTGTGAATTAATTCATTAAGCACATTGGTGAATCTTCACCAGCTGGAAGTCTGACACTGCAACCAGTAATGAAGACTAAATTGTATTCTAGGGATGACGGTTTGTTGGTCAGGTCCACATTTAGTGCCGTTCAGCCACGTTCTGTTCTTTGGGAAACACTGTCTCCTGATATGGGTTGGGAAATGGAATGCCTTCTGACATGGGTTGGGAAACGTTTCTCTACACAGGTTGGGAAAAGGAACACGTCCCAACACGGGTCGGGAACGGAACGTCCCAACAAGGGTTGGGAAACAATGTCTCCCGACCCATGCAGCAACTACGGGCTTTCCACACCCATGTTTTCACCCCATTAATAAACCCGGAGGATGACCACAAGACAGTGTTGGAAGAGGGTTACACAACCTTCAGAGTTTATTCTCACAAGATAAATCTCTCTCGGCCTCATTATTGTGTCAGCTGTACTCGTGCAGAATTTTATGCTCTTAGGTTTTGTTTTTTTAAATTATGTGTGAGATAAACACTTTAGTAAGTGTAAAGTGAATTTTATAACTTTATTAAAAGTTTTTAACAACTTTTATAAGTGTTTATTTATTAATCTCAAAGAACCAAAGGGCACAGTACAGTGACTGGAACAATACACAACCCCGCACATAGGAGAGAGGAGCTTAACACAATGTTTCGGTCCAACTTGGACCACTTACAGTCACACTGTCAAACTGAAGCATTGTGGTAAGCTGCTCCTATGTGCAGGTTGTGTACAGCTTCTCCTCACTAGTGATGTACTTGTTTACTGACTGCTCGAGCTTATGACCAGCTCTCCAGTCAGTATGCATAAGTAATGTATATTACAGCCGATTTCCTCTATGTATTACAAATACAGTACACTACTGTAAAAACATTTAAAAATATACTAGAAATGTTATAAATGGTACAAATTCAACATTAAAAAAATATCTAAAGATGGTTGACATAACCCACTACCGGTATGGTATGCTCCTCACTTAAACAATTCTCTTACCGATCTACTCTTAGGAATGGAACTCTGTCATTAACCTTTCAGGATTTCTGATGTACTAGTACGGCTTACCCACCAGGGTTTTTGACGTACTAGTACGCCTAAATTCTAAGCACCTTCAAATCTGGTGAGAGAAAGCTGTAGGCCTACATATGAAAGAATGGGTCTATATGTGGTCAGTGTGCACAGTATAAAAAAAATCCTGTGGGTAATGAGAAAAAAAACCGACTGTTTTTGGTTTAAAACAGCGACTTTGCACTGTATTTTCGTATGGTATTTATGATGGTATTCTAGTTTTCTTGGTCTCATTTTATAGAATGGAAGACGTATTACAGAAATTAAGACAATTTTGATTGGTTTTACAATGAAAAGTATACCTTGAAATTGAGCTCAAAGTAGCAGAAATCTTTGATTTTTGCCAAAGTTCAAAAGTAAGCAAATCATGCTACGCGTCCAATACACGTCAACTGGCGAGTCTAATATTCTTTCACAAGTGCGCTGAATATTATTCATACCATTTCTACACTAATACAGTAGTCTGGCATAACAGTAAAATCTTCAATTTTTTTGCGAGAAAAAAAATTCAAAATGGAAAGTCAAAAGAATGTAAGAGGGCCTTGAGACGTGACTAATGAACAGAGGAAATGTTATTTTTAGTGCCAGGAATGTCTGTTTATTCTGGACCCTAATTGGAAATTGGCATCTTTTGAAATTTGTGTGAAATTGGAAAAATTGCTAAATTCTGACCACTTTATTGCATAGTTGAAATAGGTAAATGGGTGGTTCTCTTGTACTCATTTGATAGAAAACATGGAGTTCTAGCGAAACAGTTATGATTTTTGTCGACTAGTACACTGGAATTGGCCGAAAATAGGGCTCAAAGTGGGCAAAATCGCTGATGCGTAAACATCATAGAGACCGCTCACTTTCGCGAGAGCGTAATTCTGTAAGTTTTCCATCAAATTCATACTTTTGGTGTCACTATGATCGGGAAAAGATTCTCTATCTTTAAATAAGAAAATTTTTTTTTTTTTTTTCAAAAAATTTTTGACCCTGAGAACAAGTTTTGTGAGAGGGCCTCTCGACCCTGAAAGGGTTAAGTGAGGAGAGGCTGTATTCTTAATCCTCAGTTGCAAGTGGCCATATACATCTTAAGTACAGCCTCTCCTCACTTAATGACCGAGTTCTGTTCCAAAGATCACGTTGTTAAACAAAATTCATCACAAAGTGAGGAGCATACTATAATGGTAGTGAGATTTTAATGTTACCTTGGCACCATATATAACATTTCTGGTATACAGTGGACCCCCACATACCATTTGGCATCACATAACGTTAAATCCGCATACCGATACATTTTATCGCTAAGATTTTGCCTCGCATACCGCTAAAAAAACCCGCTCAACGCTATTCGTCCGAGATGCGTCTAATGTGCGCCCGAGCCAGCCTCACATGTTCCGCGGTGGCATTGTTTACAAGTCAGCCTCCGCGGTAACATCCAAGCATACAATCGGAACATTTCGTATTATTACAGCGTTTTTGGTGATTTTATCTGCAAAATAAGTGACCATGGGCCCCAAGAAAGCTTCTAGTGCCAACCCTGTGGTAAAAAGGGTGAGAAATATTATCGAAATACTGTGATACCATGGTCAACTGCTGATGCTGCTGCTGCTGCTGTAGCACTGTCAGCTGCTGCTGCTGTAGCACCATCAGCTGCTGCTGCACTGTCGCTGCTGGCTGCTGCTGCTGCTGTGCTGCTGTAGCACCGTCAGCTGCTGCTGTTATCACCGGTTCAGCTGCTGTACTTGCAGTAGTACCGTCTGCTGCTGCGTAGCTACTGGTCAGCTTGCTGCCTGCTCTGTAGGCACTAGTCAGGTGCTTGCTTGCTGTAGCACTGTCAGGTGCTGCCTGCTGTAGCACTGTCAGCTGCTGACTGCTGCTGTAGCCACCGTCAGCTTTGCTGCTGTTACTGTAGCACCGTTGTTGGCTGTGGCTTATTGACGAAATACCAAGATACAAATTAACCCCAGAGGGTTAGCCACCCAGATACCCAAGAAAGTCAGTGCATCATGAGACTAAACTTTGTTTCCATTGGGGGTACTTAATTCTTGTCTCCATGGGATGCAACCCACACCAGTCAACTAACACCTAGGTGAACAGGGAAAAAATGCCTGGAAAAACTAGTGCTCATATTGGATGAATTTAAAGCCAGCAAAGGTTGTTTGAGAGATTTAAGAATCGTAGTGGCATACACAGTGTGATAGGCCTGTTCTGGAAGAATAATGGCCCCAACTGGACTACAGTACTCAGGACGGAAAGGCACTCCCAGGGGACCACAGTAGTGTCTCATCATTCATTGCTGCATCTTCAATAAAGGTAAGTGTCATTTATTCTTCATTTAGTAGAGTAGTACATGCACAATTATATGTGATGTACTTACTCTACTATTGTGCTGTATCCTTCTCTTAGTTGTGGAGGAAAATGTATATTTCATGTGGGGAAAAATGTTTTTTTTCATACTTTTGGGTGTCTTGCATGGATTAATTGTTTCCATTATTTCTTATGGGGAAAATTCATTCGCCATAAAAATAAAAAAAACGATTTAATTTCGCATAAACAATGAGCTCTCAGGATCGGATTTATCGTTATGCGGGGTCCACTGAATTTTTTAATGTTTATACAGTATTATTATTTATTATATTCAAGGGGGAAGCACTATTAAACCCGTAGGATTATACGCGCCTATGGGGGGATGAAGGCATTCTGGCCTTAATTCAGGAAACTGGAGCACAGTGCCAACTGGAGCACAGATCAAATGTCTCCCTAGGATCAAGAGACCCTATCACCAGGTCAAGGAGCCTTCCTTGAGGTGACTGTTTATAAGTAGTTTACTGTATATTGTATTTAAACAAAAATAGAGGAAATCAGCTTTAGTATGCTTTATTTAGGCATAAATACTGGTAAGAGAGGCCGGTTGTAATCCAAGGCGTCAGTAAACTAGTACAATCCTAAGTGGGAGGGGCTGGTTAACTATCAGTATACAATATACTGTGGACTCCCGGTTTACGGGATCAGCTCCCCAATGCGACCAAATATGTAAGTGTGTTTGTTTGTTGTATGTGTGGGGGTCTGAAATGGACCTAATCTATTCACCATATTCCTTATGGAACAAATTAGTCAGTACTGGCTCCTGAAACATACTTCTGGAATGAAATAATATCGTAAACCGGAGGGTTTCACTTTATTTTAACCCTTTGAGGGTTTTAGTCGTACTAGTAGTCTTACCCGTAGGGGTTTTTGACGTTACTATTACTCATAAATTCTAGCGACTCAAATCTAGTGGGAGGAGAAAGCTGGTAGGCCTTCTATGAAAGAAGGGGTCTATGTGGTCTAGTGTGCACTGTCTATAAAAAAATTCCTGCGCACACGGTGCATAATGGAGAAGAAAAAAACTTTTTCCATTTTTTTTTAAACTAATATCAGCGACCTTTGCAGTGTATTTTACGTATAGTTATTATTGTTGTATTCTAGTTTGCTTGGTCTCATTTTATAGAATGGAAGAAAATTTATTTTACTGAAAATTGAGACTGATTTTGGACGGTTTTTTACAATGCAAAGGTGACCTTGAAATTGCGCTCAAAGTAGCAGAAATGTTCGATTTTTACCAAACTCCAAAAGTAAACAAATCGTGCCAAGGGCAATACACGTCAACTGGTTGAGTCATAATTTTCTTTCACAGTGCACATAATATTTATACATTTTTTACCTATTGCTGTAGTCTGCATAACAGTAAATCTTCTTACTTTTTTGTGAGGAATAAATATGAAAGTGGAAAGCAAAAAGAATTTAAGAGGGGCCTTGAGAGTGACTAATGACTAGAGGAAATGTCATTTTAGTGCCAGGAATGTCTTTCTTGTTTATTTCTGGACCTATTCGAAATTGGCATTCTTTTGAAATTTGTGTGAAATTGGCAAAATTGCTAAATTCTGACCACTGTACTGGATAGTTGAATTTATAAATGGGTGGTTTCTTGCACCCATTCGATAGAAAAAATGGAGTTCTAGCGAGATATTCATGTTTTTTGTTGATTGTACAGTGGAAATTGGCCGAAAATGGGGGGCGCAAAAGTGGGCACAAATCGCCGATCCGGTAAAACATCGCGAACCGCTAACTTTGTACACCCCCCCGGAGAGCATAATTCCGTAAGTTTTCTATCTAATTTCAAAACTTTTGCGTTTGTCGTTATGATCCGGGATTATGATTCTATATCTTTTCCTAAGAGAAATTAATTTTTTTTTTTTTTAATTTGGCCGCGACCTGGGAACGTAGGGTTTCAGGAGAGGGCTGTCGGACCTCAAAGGGTTAATCAGGTGTTATATATGGAGGAATGAAATGAAGCCATTCAGTGTACAGTGAACCCCTTGTATAATTCTAGTTATATGACAGGCTTCCCTGATATAACAGATGGTATAAGAGCCTCATAACAGATGATGGACTTTGAGAATTTTGGCTAAACCATTGTTTGATTGCAATTTAATTATAAACATTGCACACACTACTGTGGCAGTGTGAATACATAGAGTACTTTAGTACTTTTTTTTTTTTTACTTTTTTTAAACATTCTGTTTAAACATCCTAAATTTTTCCCTTTAAGTCTGTTGTATGGAGGGTATACTGTTAATGCAATGCTTTATTGATTAAACGAATCACCTGGATAAATCTTCCAGTGTGCTTTAATCATGGCAATCATATGTAAGTACAAGTCATGTCAGTACAGTCGACCAGTTAGTACAAGCATATATGTACACCATGTAAAGACTAGTCATATATATACACCGTGTAAATACAAGTCACATTTGTGCACATCACTAAAATAACAAAAAGGCACTATACCGTGACTGGAAGAGACACAATAACCCGACATAAAAGACAGAAGTTACGCACGACGTTTGTCAATGGTCCAAGTCGGACCGTAACGTCGTCGTAAGCTTCTGTTTTTATGTGCGGGTTATTGTGCACATCACATATGCTACACATCAGATAGGTACAGTCCATTTTGTCAGTCATTTGTACACCTAGCTCCAGGTGACCAGATATTTGTGGATTTAAAGGTTTAATACCCTAAAGAAGTCCAGGGTGACTTTGATTAACCACCCTCAAGGGCCCAGAGCTAGGACCAACACCCTCAAGGCCCAAGAACTTAACAGACAAAACTTGAGCCCCAGCAGTTACTGACCAAACACCAAGGCCAGCAGCTACAGCACATCCAAGGCCCTGACAGCTACAGACCAACACAAGGTCCTCACAGGAGTTACAGACCAGCCACCACCAAGGTCAAGGAATACAGACCATCAGTTTCAGGGCCCAGGGCTACAGACAAACCACCCTCGAGGCCAGCCAGTACAGACAAACCCCAAAACTATCGGAGGTAGCCAAGGTTAGTACACTTAATTTTGATTATATAGAGGGAGCACCAAACCTGAGGGGCCTACCAACCCCAGGAAGCATTATCTCTTGCATAACATGAAGGCTGAGAACATTTCCAAGGTCCTGTTGTGTTATGATATTATGATAGTTTACGTGTACCGTGAGTATGATATACGTGCTCGAATGCTCTGCATAAACCAGCGGCTTTCTATATATACAGTGGTACCTCGAGTTACGAACTTTAATTTGTTCCGAAGGCTGTTCACAGGCCGATACTGCTTAAACAAAATTTGTTCCATAAGGAATAATGTAATTAGATTAGTCCGTTTCAGACCCCCAAAAATACACTTACATAACTGTTAGAGTTGGGAGCAGTTCGAAAACTCGAGTAGCCATGTATGTCATTGTTGGGGCTATGGGACCCAACTTGTATTTATGATCTGTTAACTCTGGGTTATCCTAATTATATTGAATTATGGGGGACTCGGCTTAAATGTCATAAGGGCAGATCATCTTATGGCTGTAAGGCAGCTGGGTCAAGCTGTTTTCTTCAATATATAAGTTATACTATTGACACACAAACACAGTTTAAATAAGGGGAGTAGGGGAGTTTTCGGTGGGGGAAATATGGGATTAAAATCTGGAGTATCTGAGAGTTAGAGCTAAGGAAGGGGTAGCAGTAATGTTGATGGATCGTTATGGAAGGAGAAGCGGAGAATATGAATGTGTAAAATTCAAGAATTATAACGGATAAAGCAAAGGTTGCGTATGCGAAAAGTGGGTCATAATAAGAGTGTATGCTACCTGGGAGAAGAGAGGAATGTGAGGAGAGAGACGAGATTTTGGGGGATGTTAGTGCATGTATAGGAACATTTGAACCAAGTGAGAGAGATTTGTGGTAGGGGACCTGAATGCTTAAGTAGGAGAAACTTTTTAGAGAGGGTGTGGTAGGAAAGTTTGGGGTGCCAGAGTGCCAGGTTAAATGATAGGGGAGCCCTTTGATTGAAACGCTTGTTAGAATGGAGGTTTAGTTATAGGTAATACAGTGGACCCCCCGCCAAACGATCACCTCCGAATGCGACAATTATGCAAGTGTATTTTATGTAAGGAGTTTGTACGTGTATGTTTGCGGGTCTGAAATGGACAATCTACTTCACAATATTCCTTATGGGAACAAATTGGTCCAGTAATGGCACCTGAAACAATTCTTCTGATGTGAAAAAATATCGTTAACCGGGGGGGGTCATGTAACGTATGTACATACTTAAAGAAAAAGAGGAAAATAAGCTATACAAGATATGATGTAGGTTAAAATGACAGTAGTTTGTTGGATTATGTATTGGTAGATAAAAGACTGTTGGAGTAGACTTGCAGGATTGTACATGTTTAGAGGGGGCAACAGATTATCAGATCAATTTCTAGTTGTTGTGACATGAGTTAAAGGTTGATGGGATACAAAGGAGAATAGATGCATCTGGGAAGAGAGAGGGAAGGTATTATAAACTAAAAGAGGAGGCAGTTGGGTAAGATATAAACAGCTATTGGGGATAGATGGGCTAATGAGAGCATAGGCAATGGGTCAAAAGAGGTAGGGATGTAGGTTATCTAAAAATGTAGTGTTAGAGTTGTTTCATGCAGAAGTTTGTGGTTACAGGAAAGTGGGTGCAGGGGGAAGAAGGAGCGATTGGTGAATGATGATGTTAAGAGTAGTAAGGGAGAAAAAGTTTAGCATATGAGAGTTTTTTACCAAGTAGAAGTGAAGCAAGGAGGGAAGAGTATATGGAGAAAAAGAGGAGAGTTAAGAGAGTGGTTGACGCAACGTAAAAGAGCAAATGATGAGAGTGGTTGTGAGATGTTTCAACAATATTTTGTTGAAAATAAAAAGTTTTGGAGCGAGTTAACAAGTTAAGGAAGCCTAGAGAACAAATGGATTTGTCAGTTAAAAATAGAGAGGAGAGTTATTAAATGGAGAGTTAGGGTATTGGGAAGATGGAGGGAATATTTGAGGAAATTGTTAAAATGTTGGATTGAAGAGATAGGGAAGCTGTGATTTTGTGCATAGGGCAAGGAGGAATCACATCTTTGTAGGAGTGAGGAGAGCCGTTGTGAGTGTTGGGGGAAGTTCGTTGAGGCAGTAGGTAACATAAAAGGGGGTTAAGGCAGCCGGGATTGATGTTTGGGATAAGATAGAATGTTTTAAAGCAGGTGGGGATATAGTTTTTGGAAGAGGTGGTTGGTGTGCAATTTTTAATAATATTATGGAAGAGGGTAAGGTACCAGGGATTGGCAGAGTGCATGCATAGTTCCTTCTGTATAAGGCAAAGGGGTCAAAAGAGAGTTGCAAAATTATAGGGGGGATATGATAAGTCTGTTGAGTATACATGGATAAAATGTATGGTAGTGTTATTATTGAAAGATATTAAGGTAGTAAGACGGGATAGCAGATGAACACGGGGCTTTAGGGAAAGGTTAGGGGGGTGATGGACCAGGAGTTTACTTGAAAACATACAAGTGAACAGTATTTAGTTAAGGCTAAAGAGGTCTTTGTGGCATTTATGGATGGAAAAGGCGTTTATGAACAGGGTGGATGGATGGGCCAATGTGGCAGTATTGCAGGGTGTATGGTGTAGGAGGTAGGTTACTGAAAAGCAGTAAAGAGTTTTTACATAGGATAGTGAGGCTCAAGTTAGAGTATGTGGAAAGAGGGAAAATTATTTCCAAGTAAAAGTAGGCCTTAGACAAGATGTGTAATGTCCACATGGTTTAATATATTTATACGATGGGGTTGTAAGAGAAGTAAATGCGATGGTCTGGCAAGAGGGTGGAAGTTAAAAGATAAATAAACATATAAAGTGGGAGAGTCTTACAGTTGCTCTTTGCTGATGACACTGTGATCTTGGGAGATTCTGAAGAGAAGTTGCAGAGGTTGGTGGATATGAATTTGGTTTAGGGCATGCAAAAAAGAAGAAAATTAAAAGTGAATAAGGGAAAGAGTAAGGTTATGAGGATATCAAAAAGATTAGTCGGATAAAAGATTGGTAAATCAGGTGGAGGAGAGAAAGTATGGTGGTGGTGTATTATTCAGATATTGGGAGTGGAGTGTCAGCTGGATGGTCTAGGAAAGATGAAGTGAATCATCGAATGATCGAAGGGAAAAGGCGTGAGCGGTGATTAGGAGTCTGATGGAGACAAAGAGAACTTTGTCCTTGGAGGCAAAGAGGGGAATGTATGAGAGTATAGTTTTACCCAACTATCTTATATGGGTTGTGAAGCATGGGGTGCATGAATGTTGCAGCGAGGAGAAGGTGGAGGCAGTGGAGATGTCATGTCTGAGGGCAATGTGTGGTCGGAATATGATGCAGAGATTTTGTTGTTTGGAATTTAGGAGGAGGTGCGGGGGATTACCAAAACTGTAATAAAGTTGGTAGAAATTACCGACAATATGTAGAAGTAAAAGGCACAAATGCAATATTGGACATTTTATTGTGGCACGTTTCGCTCTCCAGGAGCCCATTTATCAGCCATTACGATAAGGCTTGATTAAGGCTCCTGGTAGGCGAAACGTTGCCACAATAAAATGTCACATTAGTTGCATTTGTGTCCCTTTTACTTTACATTACCAAAAATCTGTTGTCCTGAGAGGGCTGAGGAAGGGTTGTGGAGGTGGTTTCGTACAAGTAGCGAGAATGGAGTGAAACAATGACTTCAAGAGTGTATCAGTATCGTTAGCGGAAGGAAGGCGGGGTTCGGAGTCGGCTTAGGAAAGGTGGGAGGGAGGGGGTAGTAAGGCCTAAAGGTTTTGTGTGCGAAGGGCTTGGACTTCCAGCCGGCATGCACAAGCATTTGATAGGAGTGAATGGAGGCACATGTTTTTAATACTTGACATTGCTGTTGGAGTGTGAGCAAAGTAACATTTATGAAGGGATTCAGGGAAAATCCGCGCCAAGGCGGACTTGAGTCCTGGAGATGGGAAGTACAGTGACTGCCCACTTGAAGGAGGGGTTGTGTTAATGTTTGCTGTTTTAAAACTGTAGTGTAAGCTCCCTTCTGCAAGGACAGGGCTGGAAGGTGAATGATGGTAAAAGTTTTTCTTTTTTCGGGCCATGTGCCTTGGTGGGAAATCGGGCCATCACCAGTTGTGCTAATAAAAAAAAAAAAATATTATCAATATTATATGTTGTGTATGATATGCTGTCAGCATAGCCATGGTGTGTATGATTACCTGTCAGTATACTATGTTGTGTATGATATACATGCAGGAACCTCTCCAGGTAGAACCTTTGGTGTGTATGATCTACTGTCAGTATACTCGTCGTATTACTGCAGTACAGTATACTCTAGTCTAGGTCACGTATACTCCTAGTGCAATTCATGTATTATGGCACCACAACCCAACCAAAAGGAGTCGCATGATTTCATCGTTACCGTCTCATCACACATGACATCCTCAGGTCATGTGTCACTCACACCTCACTCTCTGCCACGATTTATATTTAAGGTCTTTTCTACTCTGTATGTTAGAAAGTGTCAAGGTCCCAGGACCGAAAACGTCGTCTAATAAATATGTCCAGTGTTTGCTTACGTGTTCTTTCTATACCAACGTGTCGGTATGTATTATTCAAATTATAAGGAAACATAAAGAAAGGAGGAACACTGCAGGAGGCTGTAGGCCCCATACTAGGCAGGTCCTTTCAATTCATCCCTAACATACATTTGACCAACCCAATTTTCAATGCTACCCAAGAAATAAGATCCCTGATGTGAAAGACCCACTCAAATCCAAACCCCTCCCACTATGTACAGATCAACTAAATTTAAAAACTACAAAGTCCTAGCCTCATTACCCAAATAGGTAGACTGTTCCACTCCATCAACTACCCTATTTCCAAACCAATACTTTCCTATGTCCTTTCTAATCTAAACTTATCTAATTTAAATTCCATTAATGCGGTTCTCTCTTGGGAGTGAATATCCTCAGACTTGTTAATATCCCCTTTATTTAATACCTATCTTTCCACTTATACACTTCGATCAGGTCTCCCCTCATTCTTGTCTAACAAGTGAATGTAAAGTAGAGTCTTCAATCTTTCTTCATAAGGGAAGATTTCTAATGCTATGTATTAATTAGTCATCCTACGCTGAAGTTTTCTAACGAATTTTGTCCATATTTTGTTAATACGGGGACAGAAACTGAGCTGCATATTCTATGTGAGGCCTTACTAATGATGTTACTAAAGCTGCAGTCTGACCTCTGGACTTCTGTTGGCTTAACACTTCTTTGATATAAATCCCAGGAATTCTATTTGCCTTATTACGTATGCTTCGGCATTGCTGTCTTGGTTCTAATTATTATTAGTATAATCAAAAGAAGCGCTAAGCCACAAGGACTTATACAGCGCTGCAGGCCGGAAGGAAGCGAGGGCATCAGGTGGCAAAAGGGGATGGATGGAGAAGGTTACGGATACAGCGGGGCAGTGGGATGGTGAAAGGGTTAAAGGGGAAGCGAGACTGACACCAGAAAGGGTGTGGGGAGTGCGAAAAGTATATCAGGTTTGTTGAGTAAATCAGCGTTGTCAAGAAGCTCAATGAGAGATTCAGGATTACAAGGCGGCGTCATCAGCAAGAAGGGAAGGTAAAGAGAGTGTAGGAGAACGAAGACGACGTTGGAGGTAACATTCTGCGTGCTCGTGATAGAGAGGGCCCAGTCTTACAGAATGGTGGGGCTAATCGATACTGGACTTGACACTGCTCACAGAGATGGGAACGGGTGCCTTCTCCATGAGATACCATGAGTAAGACGAGTGTGGCCAATGCGAAGGCGGGAGGAGAGTGGTCTCCCAACCTCGGCACTGATGCAAGAAGACGGGCCCGTAACCTATGCTCGGTTTAATAGAATGAAGTTTGTAACGAGCAGGAGTTGCCAACGTTGTTGCAACGGGTGCGAAGGTGGGTAGCCTATTGCCAGCAAAAATAGTCCAGAAATGGACACCTCGATAGGAAATTGGTTAGGTCATATACTGCTGACCGACGCAGCAGTGCTGCCTGTTCATTGCCCGTACGTCGACATGCCCAGGGACCCAACAAAAAACAATATTTTATGTTTGGTAGAGATCGGCGTTGCCAAAGTTGGATCGGAGAACTAGGGGATGAGATGTTATCAAATTCTTCGTTATAGCCTTGTAGAGCACTAAGGGGAGTCTGAGACTACTACAATTGATGAACACCGGCATAGTTGCGATACGAATAAGTTGCTGCATGACCCATGGCATACAGGTCAGCAGTAAACATGCTAGCTGAGAAGATAGTAAATGCCCCGTACGACGCTGTCCGGAACACACTGCTGCGAATCCGACGCCGTTGGAAGAGTAGAGCCATCTGTGTACACTGCGGCTGTGGATGAGAATGGAGTGGAATAGTGATCAAGAAAAGAGGCGGGAGCCACCACCGTAGGAGGTGAGCTTTCCGAGCAAGGGAGTGAGAAAGAACAGACCCGAACAGCTGGAACTTCCCAGGGGGTGTTGGTAGGTAAAAAGTGAGGAGAGATTGCTACATGAACATATATTAAGGTGGTAACTGAAGGGAAGACAAGAGTGAAAGTAGGCGAAGAGAAAAGGGACGGAGCAATACTGGGCGGACGAACGAATAAGAATGTTACTAATACTCGGTGACCATTCTAATAAATGGATGGATTGTGTAGATCGTCGAGAGCGGAACATAGTAACGAAGGGCAATGGGCATCACGGCGATCAGACATGGATGGAACATTTGCTTCTGTATAGAGGCTTCAACAGGGGAAGAGCGAAAAGCACCAAGGCACAAAACGTAAGCCTTGGTGATGGATAGAGTTTAAGGCTAGAGAGTGTACGCAGGAGAGGCCGCGGAATAAAATCCTGGTCACCATAATCGAGTTTCGATAAAACGAGGGCTGAATGTAGGCGAAGCAGAGTTCGACGATCAGTCCCAAGAAAGATGAGCAAGCGGGGATTTTAAGAAGGTTTAGCCGGCTGTGACAAGTTGCCTTCAGAGAAGTAATGTTGAGGTTTCCAAGGTTAACCGACGTTCACAAGAGAAGCGCCTAGAAACTGACTGTATCAACGTTCGGGGATACGGGAGCCATAGAGATAACAAAGGATGATCGGAGATAACAGAGCGTCTAGTGGAAAGTAATTTGGTGGAGTTTTGGTACTTGAAAATTTAAACCCATGATTTGTGTGGCCCAAGTGGAAACACGGTTCGACCGCATGCTGGAGAGATACTGCAATAAGGTGACAGGTCAGCGCCTGCACAAGCAATAGCGAAAGTCTCAACTTAGAGTGATGACCAAATATTGGGTGGAAAGAACAGAGGCAATCATTTATAGCAAGGAGAAAAAGTGTTATGCTGAGAAACATCCCTGAGGGAACACCTTCTGCTTGGACGAAGTCGGGGGACGAACATTATTGACTCGAACACGGAAATGATCTGTAGTTAAAAAGTTCTTAAGGGAAGGATGGCTAGATTGGCCTCGGAGAGGCCCTAAGGACTGGCCTGGGCCAAAATATTATACCTCCAAAGTTGTGTCATATGCCTTTCAGGTTCAAAATATGGCAATAACTGAGAGATTATTCGCAAAGGCATTCCGAACATACGTATCCAAGCGAATATGTAAGGGGTCTATGGTTTAGAACGGACCCTTCGAAAGCCATATTGACTGCCGGAGAGACTGTTTGTGAGTCTCTAAAATAACCACATTTAAACGTCGATTTACGAGGCGTTTCCATCACTTTGCAAACTGCACTTGTAAGAGCGATGGGGCGATAGTGGGACACGGCATCATTGCCTGTAATACCCGGTTTGCGGGAATGGGAGAACAATGGCAGATTTACCACAGCTGGGGAAGAAACTCCATGTGCCCAAATAAGATTGAAAGTGTGTTTAAGAGGACTACAAAGGATGACCGATGTAAATGTTGTAACATACGAATTGAATGTCATCAGGCCAGCTTGCGGGTATGTGCGGCAAGCTGAGAGCGTTGCCTCCAGTTCTTGGAGTGTAAAAGGCAATTATACGTTTCTTCTCCGAAGAGAAGGAATTGTCCCAAAGGGTACTAACTCTCTGGCCAGACTTTGAGCAAGAAACGAGGGGCTTAGATGGAGCCCTCGGGAAATTACGGACCAGATGGTGATGCCAAGTTCAATGGCAACTTCTGAAGGAGGGTTGTGCTATATCAACCCAGTGACCGTAAACAGGAGTCGGGTCAGGAGAGTTTTACCACCCATTTCCTCACTTTTGTCCAGACTGCACTCATAGAGGAAGCAGAGGTTGATGGTTGGAACATAGTCTCGCCAACAAGTGCGTTTAGCTTCACGGATAGGATCGGCGATCGATCGCACGCTTCTGCTTAAAATCAACAGTCTCTCAGCGGATTCTATTGTACAGGTACCTGCCCCATGCAGCACGTTTCAAGTACTGCACGAGCACATGCAGGAGACCAACCAAGGCACGCACTTCGGAGAATGCCTGCCTGAGGTGTGGGGTATAGGGTATAGGAATGAGAAGCTGCGGTTATAACTTGATTCGAGAAGATGGTTGTAGGAGACTCCATCAATGTGAGGATGAAGAAGGAACCTCACTAATAGCAGTTGAGGTGTGAGTAAAGATCCCATTTGCCGATCAAATTGCAGCGAGGCCTACGGGAAGGTGGTGAATAGGAAGGAGAAGTAAGAATGATCGGAAAATGATCGCTGTCATGTAAGTTGGTTAGAACAGACCCAGGTGAAGGCTAGTTGCAGTGGAGGAAGAGCCAGACTGATAGATCGATGCAAGATGAGAGTATGAGTTCGAGGATCAAAATGGGTGGCGTACCCGTATTTAAAAACATGGAGGGGGTGAGAAGAGGCAAGAAAAGCCTCCAAATGAATGCCACGTGAGTCACATTTGAGACCCCCCAGAGGAAATGTCGGGCAATTAAAATCACCAAGTAACAGAAGTGGTGGTGTAAGGATGAAACAAGAAGGCCAAAAGTCTGGGATAGAAAATGCTCGAGAAGGAGAGAGATATAAAGAACATATTGTAAAAACCATTATTTCAAGTGGTAGGGGCTGCAGTGTAATGCAGGAGGTATGGACAAATAGTTGACAGTACGGAAATATCATTGCGTAGAAGGAGGGGCACTTCATTAAAGGTCCCATCTGAGAAAGGATACGAAGAATACAATAAATATAGCCTGAGATAGGTTGGAAAACAGTCCGAGTGTAATTTTGGTATCTTGTAAGCAAGCACCAACAGGGGTAAACCTGGAAAGCAACATCTGAAGGCTCACCCCGATTACCCTGAGGCCGCTGGATATTCACTGTAAAATAGGCCATGATTGGCGATAGAAGAAAGTATCAGGAATCTGTAGGTACAAGGCACCTACGGATAGAGGGGTTAGAAAAGTCAACGATGTAGGTTGGCATTGGATGATGTTACGTAGCGAGGAACGGTGGGCGTTGCGAAGAATGGGGGTTGTGAAGATGGAGAGAGGGAAGAAAAAAAGAGCAAGGAGAAGGAACAGGAGTGAATCAGTGTCCATTGAAGGTTTAGTCTTGCAATTATATTTGAAATGGCTTCAAGTGTTTCTGAATTCTAAGATGTAGGGAAACCATATTGGAGAAAGGCAGGAGGAGGGTGAGTAAGATTGGGACAGTAGGGACGGTACCAAAGTAGAGGGGAGGAAAAGTGTAATGGGACTGGAGATGAAGTGTTGGGGTGGGGACAGAAGACGGTAGAACCTGGGAGGGGTGACAGAAGAGGGGAAACTTGGGAGGGGACTGGGGTGGAAGGGCATAGTACGAGCGGAGGAGGGTTGAATCTCCACACTTGTAATAGAGCCAGACGAGAGTGAGGGGAAAAACTAGGTACAGAGACTGGAAAGGTAAACGTTTGTGGAGGTGGAAGAAGGGAAAGGAAGGGGGCAAAGAAGATTTGTAGCAATGTGGATTTTTTGGACTTCTGGAGTAGAGGGGCGATTGGTATTAGGTGTGGTAGTGGTCTTGTCGATACTGGGGCTTGTGAGGAGGGACGCGAAGATGTTACTGAGAACAGGACTGAGTTGTAGTCGGGACGTCAGAGCCAAGGACAGCAAAAGGATTAGATGCCGTAAAGGCTATGGGTAGGGGTAAAAACAGAGGAGGCTGCAGAAGATGGGACCCCAGAAGTGGGGGGTATGTTTGGAAACACGAGAAATAAGAAAACACGAGGTAGTCTCCCTGGAGGAGGAGAGAGATGAGTAAACTGCCATAGATAAGGGAGACCTTCTGCCTCTGAGGCAACGGATTTCACGTTCATTTAAGTAGACCTGGCAACCGGCGGGAGTAGAAGGTGAGCTTCATTTCAATTAAAGGCAGATGGAGGTTGACTGCAAGATGTATTAGAATGGTTGTCCGGCCACCACAGACAGGCATTCGGCCATAGATCTGCATTATTTCGCTGGGGTGACCAAAAACGCCGCAATTTCTACATTGTTGCGGTTGGGTAGGTATCACCTTTCAGAATTGTAACCGATGTCCCGCGAATATACAGAGGACGGAGTTTCTCGGCTGTCAAAAGTGAAACGACGCCACATTGCAAGGGTAAACGTCTCCGCCCCCGGCAGGTAGGACATAAGTGTCTCTTTGAGGAATGGAGATCCTGGATGTTCCAGCTGTTCAAAATTGCATTTGCCATGACTGGAAATTTCTGTTGCGGACTATGGTATGAGGGCAGAATGACAGTTACACTACAAGAATTGAGAGAAAGATGTTTTTCATTAGTGATAGGAGTAGTTTCGATATTCGGAACAGGAGAGAAAGATCTGGCTTGGGTAGCTTTCTGGACGTGACGATGCGCGTTACCGCTCTTGAGAGCGTGAATGAAATATCTCTGCCAACCTGACGCAGAGATAGCGCTTTGCTATTACTATGGTCAGAAGGTAGGCAGAAGAAGGAAGAGAAGTTGGTCTTAAGTAAAGAATTTAGTCCATTGTGTGGTCCGAAACTGAGCCGTGGAGAGGGAGTGCTTGACGTGTCGGTTCGTTTCGAGAGAATGGGATGGTAACGACGGAGATCATTCAGGAGATGGACGTTGGCGTTTAGGAGGTAGGACGGAGTTGGTCGGCATGAAATGGGATGTGGGCGATTCGAAAATTGCCGTACCGTAGAGGGAGAAAGCCGGAAGAATAGTCAAAGGAGAGCGGAGTTCAGACAAATCGAGGAGTCAGTCGAAGCCCCGGTACCTGAAGCGCGGTGAGGGAAACAGCACAGCATGAGGTCACAGGGGCATCAGGAGTGTCGAAGAGTGGTCTAACTACAAGGCAGGGTCAGAATGGGGTGCGGTATCCAAGAAGGCCGGAGGTCGTGGTTTCATGGACTAGGGGCTGCCATGGTTAGGTTATACTCCTTTGCTTTTGTTTTTAAGAAAAAAAAAGAAAGAAGAAAAGAAAATACAAACACAAATAAAAGAATAAAAAAAGGGGGGAGCGGGGAGGAATAGTTCCAGGAGGAGATGTAAGGGCCGGAAATCTCCATCCGCGCCCAAGAGACTCGGACACCGCTAGTAGCGCAGATGCAGCATGGAACCCGTGCCATACCTTCCTTCATGCAGTAAACCAGCAATCCGGGTTAAGCAACCTCACATTCTGCCGAGCTACCTCGGTGGGACAAAAGAGAGGGCGGCCGGATATCCGACACCAAAGATACCTCCTTCAGCCACACCCCGGAATTCCGAAAGGTGGTTCCAGGACGATACACCGTCGACCCAAAAGACACCAAAGCTACTCCGGATACCGGAGGAGGGATGGGACATCCCTAGGCAATCCAGATTCCACGGCAAACTACGCCACCGCCCAAGAAACCTCAACGGAATGGGATCGACCCGGTTGTCCGTCTCCACTACCGAGGAAATAGCGCGCCTGTGGGAGAAATCCGTAAGGCTTAAAAAAGAGGAAGGCTAAAAGGGAGGGGTGAGGAGGGGGAGGAGGAATGAAAAGGGCAGGATGGGGGGAGGATGGGATAGGGGAGGGGAGAATGGGGGGGTATTACGGTTCGGTCTGAGGGGGGGAAATAGAAGACCGTCAGGGCTAATTCCTCAGACCAAGAGCCTCTTCACCACGCCAAGGAGCCCCCCTTGAAGAAGCGGTATTGGTTTAAGGTTGCTGCTTACCATAACCCCCAAATGTCCTTTTTCGCAATCTGTATGGCTAAGTTCTACATTATTTAACTTATAAGTGCTTAGGGTTATTTGGCCACTCACAAGCTTCAGAACCTTGCATGTTATCTACATTGAACTGCATCTGCCACTTTTATGACCAAGTGTAGAGTTTGTCTAAATCCTCCTGAAAGTTCCGTACATCTACTTTTGAATCAATTTTATCCTACTTTCTTTGTGTCATCGGCGGAATTTGCTCATATCACTAGTAATGCCTTCATCATGATCATTGATTTATATTATAATCAAACAACGGGCCCAAGGGACTGATCCTGTGGAAACGCCTTTGGTGATTTTATCTGCAAAATAAGTGACCAATCTGGGCCCCAAAGAAAAGCTTCTAGTGCCAAACCCTGTGTAAAAAGGGTGAGAATTATTTTCGAATTACTGTGATACCATGGTCAACTGCTGATGCTGCTAGCTGCTGCTGTAGCACTGTCAGCTGCTGCTGCTGTTGCACCATCAGCTGCTGCTGCACTGTCGCTGCTGGCTGCTGCTGCTGCTGTGCTGCTGTAGCACCGTCAGCTGCTGCTGTTATCACCGGTTCAGCTGCTGTACTTGCAGTAGTACCGTCTGCTGCTGCGTAGCTACTGGTCAGCTTGCTGCCTGCTCTGTAGGCACTAGTCAGGTGCTTGCTTGCTGTAGCACTGTCAGGTGCTGCCTGCTGTAGCACTGTCAGCTGCTGACTGCTGCTGTAGCCACCGTCAGCTTTGCTGCTGTTACTGTAGCACCGTTGTTGGCTGTGGCTTATTGACGAAATACCAAGATACAAATTAACCCCAGAGGGTTAGCCACCCAGATACCCAAGAAAGTCAGTGCATCATGAGACTAAACTTTGTTTCCATTGGGGGTACTTAATTCTTGTCTCCATGGGATGCAACCCACACCAGTCAACTAACACCTAGGTGAACAGGGAAAAAATGCCTGGAAAAACTAGTGCTCATATTGGATGAATTTAAAGCCAGCAAAGGTTGTTTGAGAGATTTAAGAATCGTAGTGGCATACACAGTGTGATAGGCCTGTTCTGGAAGAATAATGGCCCCAACTGGACTACAGTACTCAGGACGGAAAGGCACTCCCAGGGGACCACAGTAGTGTCTCATCATTCATTGCTGCATCTTCAATAAAGGTAAGTGTCATTTATTCTTCATTTAGTAGAGTAGTACATGCACAATTATATGTGATGTACTTACTCTACTATTGTGCTGTATCCTTCTCTTAGTTGTGGAGGAAAATGTATATTTCATGTGGGGAAAAATGTTTTTTTTCATACTTTTGGGTGTCTTGCATGGATTAATTGTTTCCATTATTTCTTATGGGGAAAATTCATTCGCCATAAAAATAAAAAAAACGATTTAATTTCGCATAAACAATGAGCTCTCAGGATCGGATTTATCGTTATGCGGGGTCCACTGAATTTTTTAATGTTTATACAGTATTATTATTTATTATATTCAAGGGGGAAGCACTATTAAACCCGTAGGATTATACGCGCCTATGGGGGGATGAAGGCATTCTGGCCTTAATTCAGGAAACTGGAGCACAGTGCCAACTGGAGCACAGATCAAATGTCTCCCTAGGATCAAGAGACCCTATCACCAGGTCAAGGAGCCTTCCTTGAGGTGACTGTTTATAAGTAGTTTACTGTATATTGTATTTAAACAAAAATAGAGGAAATCAGCTTTAGTATGCTTTATTTAGGCATAAATACTGGTAAGAGAGGCCGGTTGTAATCCAAGGCGTCAGTAAACTAGTACAATCCTAAGTGGGAGGGGCTGGTTAACTATCAGTATACAATATACTGTGGACTCCCGGTTTACGGGATCAGCTCCCCAATGCGACCAAATATGTAAGTGTGTTTGTTTGTTGTATGTGTGGGGGTCTGAAATGGACCTAATCTATTCACCATATTCCTTATGGAACAAATTAGTCAGTACTGGCTCCTGAAACATACTTCTGGAATGAAATAATATCGTAAACCGGAGGGTTTCACTTTATTTTAACCCTTTGAGGGTTTTAGTCGTACTAGTAGTCTTACCCGTAGGGGTTTTTGACGTTACTATTACTCATAAATTCTAGCGACTCAAATCTAGTGGGAGGAGAAAGCTGGTAGGCCTTCTATGAAAGAAGGGGTCTATGTGGTCTAGTGTGCACTGTCTATAAAAAAATTCCTGCGCACACGGTGCATAATGGAGAAGAAAAAAACTTTTTCCATTTTTTTTTAAACTAATATCAGCGACCTTTGCAGTGTATTTTACGTATAGTTATTATTGTTGTATTCTAGTTTGCTTGGTCTCATTTTATAGAATGGAAGAAAATTTATTTTACTGAAAATTGAGACTGATTTTGGACGGTTTTTTACAATGCAAAGGTGACCTTGAAATTGCGCTCAAAGTAGCAGAAATGTTCGATTTTTACCAAACTCCAAAAGTAAACAAATCGTGCCAAGGGCAATACACGTCAACTGGTTGAGTCATAATTTTCTTTCACAGTGCACATAATATTTATACATTTTTTACCTATTGCTGTAGTCTGCATAACAGTAAATCTTCTTACTTTTTTGTGAGGAATAAATATGAAAGTGGAAAGCAAAAAGAATTTAAGAGGGGCCTTGAGAGTGACTAATGACTAGAGGAAATGTCATTTTAGTGCCAGGAATGTCTTTCTTGTTTATTTCTGGACCTATTCGAAATTGGCATTCTTTTGAAATTTGTGTGAAATTGGCAAAATTGCTAAATTCTGACCACTGTACTGGATAGTTGAATTTATAAATGGGTGGTTTCTTGCACCCATTCGATAGAAAAAATGGAGTTCTAGCGAGATATTCATGTTTTTTGTTGATTGTACAGTGGAAATTGGCCGAAAATGGGGGGCGCAAAAGTGGGCACAAATCGCCGATCCGGTAAAACATCGCGAACCGCTAACTTTGTACACCCCCCCGGAGAGCATAATTCCGTAAGTTTTCTATCTAATTTCAAAACTTTTGCGTTTGTCGTTATGATCCGGGATTATGATTCTATATCTTTTCCTAAGAGAAATTAATTTTTTTTTTTTTTAATTTGGCCGCGACCTGGGAACGTAGGGTTTCAGGAGAGGGCTGTCGGACCTCAAAGGGTTAATCAGGTGTTATATATGGAGGAATGAAATGAAGCCATTCAGTGTACAGTGAACCCCTTGTATAATTCTAGTTATATGACAGGCTTCCCTGATATAACAGATGGTATAAGAGCCTCATAACAGATGATGGACTTTGAGAATTTTGGCTAAACCATTGTTTGATTGCAATTTAATTATAAACATTGCACACACTACTGTGGCAGTGTGAATACATAGAGTACTTTAGTACTTTTTTTTTTTTTACTTTTTTTAAACATTCTGTTTAAACATCCTAAATTTTTCCCTTTAAGTCTGTTGTATGGAGGGTATACTGTTAATGCAATGCTTTATTGATTAAACGAATCACCTGGATAAATCTTCCAGTGTGCTTTAATCATGGCAATCATATGTAAGTACAAGTCATGTCAGTACAGTCGACCAGTTAGTACAAGCATATATGTACACCATGTAAAGACTAGTCATATATATACACCGTGTAAATACAAGTCACATTTGTGCACATCACTAAAATAACAAAAAGGCACTATACCGTGACTGGAAGAGACACAATAACCCGACATAAAAGACAGAAGTTACGCACGACGTTTGTCAATGGTCCAAGTCGGACCGTAACGTCGTCGTAAGCTTCTGTTTTTATGTGCGGGTTATTGTGCACATCACATATGCTACACATCAGATAGGTACAGTCCATTTTGTCAGTCATTTGTACACCTAGCTCCAGGTGACCAGATATTTGTGGATTTAAAGGTTTAATACCCTAAAGAAGTCCAGGGTGACTTTGATTAACCACCCTCAAGGGCCCAGAGCTAGGACCAACACCCTCAAGGCCCAAGAACTTAACAGACAAAACTTGAGCCCCAGCAGTTACTGACCAAACACCAAGGCCAGCAGCTACAGCACATCCAAGGCCCTGACAGCTACAGACCAACACAAGGTCCTCACAGGAGTTACAGACCAGCCACCACCAAGGTCAAGGAATACAGACCATCAGTTTCAGGGCCCAGGGCTACAGACAAACCACCCTCGAGGCCAGCCAGTACAGACAAACCCCAAAACTATCGGAGGTAGCCAAGGTTAGTACACTTAATTTTGATTATATAGAGGGAGCACCAAACCTGAGGGGCCTACCAACCCCAGGAAGCATTATCTCTTGCATAACATGAAGGCTGAGAACATTTCCAAGGTCCTGTTGTGTTATGATATTATGATAGTTTACGTGTACCGTGAGTATGATATACGTGCTCGAATGCTCTGCATAAACCAGCGGCTTTCTATATATACAGTGGTACCTCGAGTTACGAACTTTAATTTGTTCCGAAGGCTGTTCACAGGCCGATACTGCTTAAACAAAATTTGTTCCATAAGGAATAATGTAATTAGATTAGTCCGTTTCAGACCCCCAAAAATACACTTACATAACTGTTAGAGTTGGGAGCAGTTCGAAAACTCGAGTAGCCATGTATGTCATTGTTGGGGCTATGGGACCCAACTTGTATTTATGATCTGTTAACTCTGGGTTATCCTAATTATATTGAATTATGGGGGACTCGGCTTAAATGTCATAAGGGCAGATCATCTTATGGCTGTAAGGCAGCTGGGTCAAGCTGTTTTCTTCAATATATAAGTTATACTATTGACACACAAACACAGTTTAAATAAGGGGAGTAGGGGAGTTTTCGGTGGGGGAAATATGGGATTAAAATCTGGAGTATCTGAGAGTTAGAGCTAAGGAAGGGGTAGCAGTAATGTTGATGGATCGTTATGGAAGGAGAAGCGGAGAATATGAATGTGTAAAATTCAAGAATTATAACGGATAAAGCAAAGGTTGCGTATGCGAAAAGTGGGTCATAATAAGAGTGTATGCTACCTGGGAGAAGAGAGGAATGTGAGGAGAGAGACGAGATTTTGGGGGATGTTAGTGCATGTATAGGAACATTTGAACCAAGTGAGAGAGATTTGTGGTAGGGGACCTGAATGCTTAAGTAGGAGAAACTTTTTAGAGAGGGTGTGGTAGGAAAGTTTGGGGTGCCAGTTTGAACCACTGTGTGGTAAAAAATTTTCCAAATAAAGATACTGAATTGTTGCAAGTGTCTCATTTTTTGTGTATTTCTGGCAGGCTAATGCTATGGCAACTAATTCTATGGCTCAAAGTCTACTTAAGAACTAGACACTGGTTATTAAGTAAGAATTTCTAAATGTACAAGTGAACAACTGTACACTTTTAAAAGTTTGCATTAATACTTCAGAGTAATCTAATGACTTTCACTTGTGGGATTATATTCAGAATATTACTACAGGTCGGCCATCACTAATCTGGCAATCAGTCATCCGGCACTAATTTCGGCTAGCACAATTTCAAATTTCCAGCGTCGCCACACCAACCTGCTGCTACTGTTAGGCGGCGCTACTTGCTGCACAAGTCATTCCAATTTCTTTTTCTCCATTTATTGTTATAACCTGCTTACTTTTAGCCCTAGCCATGGTTCCAATGAATAAAAGAAATTCTTCTCATTGTGTAAAGCACATACACAGTACATTGTCCATAAAAGATAAAGTGGCTTTTAAGCCACTGTCGGTTGCCATGAGCTCAGTCTCATGATGCAGGGGAATATGCTTTATTATTACGTTAATATCAACACTATGGCTTATTTACCTGTCACACTTGATCTAATATGACATAATGAACAGTATAACATAAAACCATGGTAAATACTCCAGAACGAATAATATCTGGCATAATACTGAGCGGTTTGACAGAGGTATGAAGAGGATATGGGATACAAATACCATCCTCCTATCCCTGTCTTGGGGGCTTATATTAGAGAAAACAGTGTAGTACAGGGCTATGATACACACTCATTATGCACCATAAAACAAGTAAAAAAGCTATTTTCTCTACACTGATTATCATACATAGCAGCATATGTGTAGAGAACCTAGGATAACCCAAAAAAGTTGAAGTGACTGATTTTTGGTAAACCCCTTTTTTTTTCTCAGTCATTTGTTGGGCCATCTTATTGAAACTTGGGCAATGTATGATGGAAAGATGCTTCTTAACATACACCAAAAATGAAAGAAGTTGGATGATAAACAACGGAGTTCACTTCACAGTCATTACTCGCCCCTTAGCAGTGTACAGTGGACCCCCGCATAACGATCACCTCCAAATGCGACCAATTATGTAAGTGTATTTATGTAAGTGCGTTTGTACGTGTATGTTTGGGGGTCTGAAATTGACTAATCTACTTCAAAATATTCCTTATGGGAAAAAATTCGGTCAGTACTGGCACCTGAACATACTACTGGAATGAAAAAAGTTCGTTAACCGGGGGTCCACTGTATTTTCATATGGTTGTATTCTCATTTTTTTTGGTCTCATTTGATAGAATGGAAGATATATTACAGAAATAGATATGATTTTGATTGGTTTCATGATAAAAAGTACCTTGAAATTGAGCTCAAAGTAGCAGAAATGTTCGATTTTTGTCGTGTTCAAGAGTAAACAAATGACATTACAATCCAATACGTATCCACCTGGCCAGTCTAATACGCAGCCACGAATGGGCTGACATTATTTATGCAGTTATTACAATAATGCAGTAGTCTGCATAACAGTAAATCTTCTATTTTTTGTGTGAATAAAAATTCACACAAAAAATAGAAGGGACCTGGAGACATGACTAATGAACAGAAAATGTTATTTTAGTGACAGGAATATTTGCATTGTTTATTTTGGACCCTATTTTGAAACTGGCATCTTTTGAAATTTGTGAGAAATTGGCCAAATTGCCAATTTCTGACCATTTTATTAGGTAGTTGAAACAGGTGAATGGGCAGTTCCTTGTACTCAATCAACAGAATAGAAGTAAACAAGCAAGTTTATTCAGATATACACAAATACAGTTACATAGACCCCTGGAACTCTCTCCAGATATGTGTCGAGAACCTAGGATAACCTAAAAAAGCTAGACAAAGTGACTTATTGCTATTGAGGTCCTTAAGGATCGTGTAGTTGATGGGTTTTAATGCATAATTAACCAGCTAGCCATTTTGTATGAAACCAGAAACTAGAACAAATCTCGCGTGAACCCTTGCAAGATCTGTTTCACTGAAGTGAAGGTTCAGTGCAATACTTGTATAAACTTAGCTGAATAAACAGCACTACAGAAGGAATACTAGCAAAATAGCTACGAGTTTGGTAGACTGGAACAATGGAATGGGCCAAAAATAGGGCGTAAATTGGGTGAAATCGCCGATGTGTAAATATTGCCATTGGGTTAAGTGTATTCTAACCTAACCACTTTGTAATCTGGCAAAGTCACTAATCCAGCACCCTACAGGTCCTGATGATGCTGGATTAGTGATGGTCGACCTGCATTATATTTAGACAACTACTATACGTATTAAATTCAAAATACCACTATTACATTCAGAATACCACTATTATATGCAGAATACCACTACTATATTTAGAATACCACTATTACATTCAGAATACCACTATTACATTCAGAATACCACTATTATATGCAGAATACCACTACTATATTTAGAATACCACTATTATATATATATATTATTGCAACCATAAATGAGTGGTACTGATTAACAACAACACTGCACTAGCCAAGGACTCCTGTTCTACTGGCCCGCCTCATAGTGAGCTAGAACCACACGACACCATAACCCACAGGACCATCCAATCCAACAAAGATGGCACAGCCAGCAAAGCTTGATGTTTTACTGCCATCGGAGGACCTTCGGTGTCATGGGAGCTTCCAGGCTAATTTTCATTCTCATACCTGTTTGGTGTACTAGTCCACAAGCAGCATACATACACCTACCATCCGACTTACGACCAAGTTCGGTTCCGAGAAACCGGTCGTAAGTCGAACTTTACTACTGAATATCAACAAAACATTTTTGTGATGACTTATGGGGATATAGGACCCAACATGTATTTATAAGTAACAGTTACTATAATAATACCTAATTATATTGAATTGATGGGGACTTTGCTCTAAATGTCAGAAGGACTGATCAACCTCATGACTGAGAGGCAGCTGGGTCAAACCTATTTTTCTCAATATAATAGGTTATACTATAGACACAAACACACAATTTAAATAAGTAGTTTATAAAGTTGTATTTCTTTTTGTAAAAGTAAAATTAAGGTGTGGTAGAATTGTGGTAACTGGAGAATTGTGCTTGGCAACAGTCTTTTGTTTTGGTGGGAGGAGCTTAGCCAGTCTCCCTCTCTCTCCCTCTCACTGACTCTCTCTCTGTGGCTGACCTTCAACCTGGCAGGATCTCTGGGTCCTTCTCCTATCTTTTGGGGTATCATGTGTGCTCCAGGGGTGAGTTTTTATAATTTAAGTTTTGGCCACCATACCCAGGGTGACTAAAGTGTGTCAAAACACTGGTTAGCCCAGAGTTATGTCAGGAAGAGTGAAGGACAAGAGTTGTTGCAACACACCATGTGGAGCACAGGCATGGAGTGTGTAGATTTTGTTTTGAAAATGGAGGCTGTGATTGTATATTCTGTACATATCTATTGAGAATACAGTTATATTTTTATAGTAGTAGTTTACATAACCTGTGAAGAGGGCTGGTGAAAAGGTATCAGAGACACTCAAGATGATCAGCCATGATGTAAGTATTACCCCTAGACAAATAAGACCATTAAGTAAAAGCTACCCCACACTAGAACATGTAGTGAGAACCTTACAATCAAAGTAATAAGGGACAAACCAACGTAACATGGGGGCCTGTCCGGGAGCCCATGTTACGTTGGTTTGTCCCTTATTACTTTGATTGTAAGGTTCTCACTACATGTTCTAGTGTGGGGTAGCTTTTACTTAATGGTCTTATTTGTCTAGGGGTAATACTTACATCATGGCTGATCATCTTGAGTGTCTCTGATACCTTTTCACCAGCCCTCTTCACAGGTTATGTAAACTACTACTATAAAAATATAACTGTATTCTCAATAGATATGTACAGAATATACAATCACAGCCTCCATTTTCAAAACAAAATCTACACACTCCATGCCTGTGCTCCACATGGTGTGTTGCAACAACTCTTGTCCTTCACTCTTCCTGACATAACTCTGGGCTAACCAGTGTTTTGACACACTTTAGTCACCCTGGGTATGGTGGCCAAAACTTAAATTATAAAAACTCACCCCTGGAGCACACATGATGCCCCAAAAGATAGGAGAAGGACCCAGAGATCCTGCCAGGTTGAAGGTCAGCCACAGAGAGAGAGAGTCAGTGAGAGGGAGAGAGAGGGAGACTGGCTAAGCTCCTCCCACCAAAACAAAAGACTGTTGCCAAGCACAATTCTCCAGTTACCACAATTCTACCACACCTTAATTTTACTTTTACAAAAAGAAATACAACTTTATAAACTACTTATTTAAATTGTGTGTTTATGTGTCTATAGTATAACCTATTATATTGAGAAAAATAGGTTTGACCCAGCTGCCTCTCAGTCATAAGGTTGATCAGTCCTTCTGACATTTAGAGCAAAGTCCCCATCAATTCAATATAATTAGGTATTATTATAGTAACTGTTACTTATAAATACATGTTGGGTCCTATATCCCCATAACAATGACTATTTTGTTTTATTTTGGTATTTCATGTTTTACTTTACTTTTTATGTTGTTAGTACTGTATTTTATACTGTAAGGTTTAGGATAAAGGCTGTGTACAACACAAATAGTTGTTTATTTCCCAGAAATTTGGCATAAAAAACATGATCGTAAGTCAGGTGGTCGTAAGTCGAGCAGGTCGTAAGTTGGATGGTAGGTGTATATTATATAATTGTCTGAAACAAGGGGCTAGTAACCTCTTCTCCTGTATAAATTACTAAATTTAAAAAGAAAAAACTTACGTTTTTCTTTTTAGATCACCCTGCCTCAGTGGGATATGGCCAGTGTTGAAATTTTCCTTTTATATGTAGTATTAATAGCTAAAATGAACTGTGTAAATGGAAAATTATTTGTGATTAAGGTTATATAACACTAGGTTTAATTTTTCCAGGTTAATAGTGCAGGTGAACTGTTGAACACTCCACTGATGAACACTCCACTGTGATGGTGATCTACAATTATTCATAAAGCTGGAACTGGGAAGTGTTTCACACCACACCACTGATGAACTTTCTCCACTGTGATGGGAGTGTCTGAAAGAACAAGGTCAGTATGTTATACACATCCTGCACACTTTATACCTGTACTAAATCTCAATTGCACGTGATTATTATGGGGGGAAGTAATAAACCCATAGGGGGTCATATACTGCCTGGGGGAATGAGAGCTCATTAATAATACAACTCTTGTTTGGTTGAAAAATGGAATGACTTGGATGAAGCAGCAGAGAGAAACGGTATGCAGCTTCGAGATCAGATACAACATGATCCAAGCAGCCTGGAACAACAGGGCCAAGAGCAGTCTCTCAACCCCAATCAAGACAAGTACACTCACCCATCTGGAACCAGGAGCTGTCACCGTTCTCCTGTCTGAAGGCTGTGATGGCCTGGCGCAGCGCTGTCACCACAGCATAAGACAGACATAACGGAGGCTCCCCAGTAGCTGTAATGATGGCAACAATTAACCAAGGAAACACTAATGATGGCAACAATTAACCAGAGCAACACTAATGATGGCAACAAATAACCAGAGCAACACTAATGTCTAGAATTAACCAGATAAACAGTGTAATAATGATTGATGGAAATGACATTGTGTAGACCAATAGATGTTGTACTCTTCTCTTACACTAATTTCCTAAATTTCACAAAACAGTGAATGAACTGAACAAACATAAGAGTGGACTGGGCCATGAAGACTGGTCCATACATACAACTGGACCATCACAATATTGGTCCAGCATTGGGCCAGCTATACACATGGACCCTGGTCCTGTCTACCGTTCACTGACAAGTTGTTCATGACCCTGGTCCAGTCTACTGTTCAGTGACAAGTCGTTCTTAGTGACTTAAGTTTAGCATGTTCTACTTACCTTTAGAACCAAGAACACCATAAGGATTCTTAGCATTGGGTAGAAGTGTAATTCTGAAGTCTGCAGGAATATCCAGGGCCATAGGAGGCTTGTATTCCTGTACCCGACAAAAATTATTCTTCAGAGAAACGTACAAATATTCCTGGACATGTGCTTAAAACCTACTCAAAATAGCTACTGTAATTCTGATATTAATACAATAGTAGCATCAAACTTTTTCCTACCAGGTAGACATAAATTATAACTATAATGAACATCAAAATGGTATACAATACCGACAGGTTGGTAGGTAAGACACATAAGCAACAGTTAGGCAACTTTATTCCGAAATGTTTCGTTTCGGAATAAAGTTGCCTAACTGTGTAGGCGAAACGTTTTGGAATAAAGTTGCCTAACTGTTGCCTATGTGTCTTACCTATAACTATAATGTTTGTGGCTTCAGGAAAGAGCTATGGACTGAGTCTTGTTAATGTGTATCCACAAATCCAAACTTTTTATTATTTCTTAATTCAATACAAAAATGTTGTTTACATGTATTAAAACAAGAGTGATGACCCATGCTGACCTTCCTGTGCTACATAGAAATATACTTAGTTGGATGAATCTTATTAACCCGTAAACGGTCCAAGCAGATCTACATTCACGTGTGTAGTGCTACAAAAGTAGATCTAAGTTTTTTTACATACAGTGGACCCCCGCTTAACGATCACCTCCAAATGCGACCAATTATGTAAGTGTATTTATGTAAGTGCGTTTGTACGTGTATGTTTGGGGGTCTGAAATGGACTAATCTACTTCACAATATTCCTTATGGGAAAAAATTCGGTCAGTACTGGCACCTGAACATACTACTGGAATGAAAAAAGTTCGTTAACCGGGGGTCCACTGTATTTTCAAATGTAGAAAAACAAAAAGATTACTTTTTTTACATACTGTCAAATGTTGAAAAAACGTATATATATGTTTCGACCGTTTACGGGTTAAGAGCCAGCTGGTACAGTTAACACACTGGCCTGCGAGTTTTAGCACTTGTCTTGGGTTCAAGTCCCTCCTGTTCCCTGGTTTATGAAAAAGTAAAGTTTGTCCTGTAAAAGTTAATGTTCTTCTCCCACTGATAGATTATACACAAATAACCCACACATGGGATAATGACCCTTATGACCACATTTTGGTCCAAATTGGACCATTAATTAGTCAGACATTGTGACTAATTAATGCTCCAAGTTGGACCAAAGTGTGGGGGATATTTGTGTATTGTTCCAGTCACAGTATTAAGACTATATACTCATTAAGAGGTTATTACTTACCCAGGTACCATTAGAGAGCTTCTGGCCTGTGTTAGGATCATATTTGACCATCTCTGAGGTATAGAATCCAATACCCATGATAAAAGCTCCTTCAACTTGGCCAATATCAATATACGGACTCATGCTCCGACCTGAGTCCTCTATAATGTCCGCTCGTCGGATCTGAGAATGTATATATAAAAAAGGATTTTTTTTTTTTATTAACACATTGGCCATTTCCCACCAAGGAAGGGTGGCCCCCCCCCCAAAAAAAAAAAAAAAAAAACTTTCACCATCATTCACTCCATCACTGTCTTGCCAGAGGTGCATTTACACTACAGTTATAAACTACAACATTTACACCCCTCTTTCAGATTGCAGCACTGTACTTCCCATCTCCAGGACTCAAGTTCGGCCTGCCAATATCCCTGAATCCCTTCATAAATATTACCGTGCTCACACTCCAACAGCACATCATGTCCTAAAAACCACTTGTCTCCATTCACTCCTATCTAACATGCTCACGCATGCTTGCTCGAAGTCCAAGCCCCTCGCACACAAAACCTCCTTTACCCCCTCCCTCCAACCTTTCCTAAGCCGACCCCTACCCCCACCTTCCCTCCACTACAGATTTATACATTCTCCAAGTCATTCTATTTCATTCCAGCCTCTCTACATTTCCAAACCACTTTAACCCCTCCTCAGCCCTCTGGTTTAGTTTTTTTTTTTTTAATCCTGCACCTACTAATTTCCCAACTACGAATTCCCTGCATTATATTCATACCACACATTGCCCTCAGACATGACATCTCCACTGCCTCCAGCCTTCTCCTTGTTGCAACATTCACAACCCATGTTTCACACCCATACAAGAGCGTTGGTATAACTATACTCTCATACACTTCCCTCTTTGCTTCCATGGATGCTCTTTGTCTCCACAGATTCCTTTTTTCCCTCAGTTGTGATTCACCTCATCTTTCACAGACTCATCTGCTGACACTTCCACTCCCAAATATCTGAATACATTCACCTCCTCCATTCTCTCTCCCTATTTCAAATGAATTATTATAACAGATTGATAACAATTCACATTTTCTCTTATAAACCTCCGGGATATTGTCAGATTTTTTGTAGATGTGACTCGGAAAAGTACAGTGAAATTTGAATAACATGTGATAAAGCCTTCACACTTACTCAATTTTGGATGATCTTTCTCAATCACAAGTACAAAAAAAACAAAACTATACACATGTATAGGTTTATACAAGAGCTGTTTTACAATACTGGGGAGCTCTAAATGAAGAAGGGTCATACACCAGCTGGGTAACTGGAGATTGATTACATTTGATTCAGTGATGAAAGGATGGTTGCAGTCCTACTGAATCATCAATATATCAACTATAAGGGTTACTGGCAACACACCTGTGCAACATTTGGCAATGTTTATTGTAGAAATGCTTGGCCAGCCAGTGGCTTCAGTCCAGTACAGAGAAAAGTGGAAGGTTAGGAAGAGTGAGGTGATCAGTCCCTCAGCCTGGAGTCTGTGTGTTCAGTCCATCAATTTCAAGACTGAAGACATCACCTCCGGAGAGAGGGACTGATCACCTGAAACTCGTCTCGTCTACACTGGGCTGAAGATGCCACTGACCAACCAAACATTCCCAAATACCTCGTTCAACTTGTGGGTATATTAAACCAAATAACAAAAACTTACCACAAAGACGCCAGTTAGAACATCAATTTCTAGCTCCAGGGCCGCAGCTCCCCAGATGTCGTAGCGCTCAGGATGTTCCTTACCGGCAGTCCTACACACCAGAGTTAATTTTAATAACATTTAATAATTTTTAATAGCTAGTCTCACACTATGCAAAAACGCTATGTACATAAAGGCCCGAAGATCTGGAACTCGCTACCGGAACCTGTAAAGGATCCCCTGACTACTTATAAATTTATAGCTTTGCTAAAAAATCATCTCATCTCTCAATAAAAACCAATTCAACCAAAACAAATGCTAACTAGTTATATTATATGACCTCTAGACTTTTAAACTTCTGCCAGTCCAGGAAATATTACTGCCTGAACCATTATTTGTAATATTGTTTTTATGTACAACTTCAGGATTATTATTCTTAAAAACCTCTACCTTGACTATCTTATATTATTAAAATTAAATAAAATTGTAATCCAGTTAACCACTACTATCTTGTCTAGTTTTAAGTAGCTACTATGTACTATTATCTGTCTAGTTTTAAGTAGTTACTACGTATTAGGATTAGTCTGCCCGAAACGCCCCGGCATGATAGTGACTTTCACTGTACTTACTTAGCACACCAAAATTGTAATTACACACTAACCTTTACAAAGAAATAAACCTTTATTTTTATGTAGCGCACATAATTATGTTTACGGTGTATAATTATGTCTAAACTGAATAAATATCTGTCTGGGTGTAAATTTATCTGTCTAAGCTGTATAATTAGCTGTCTTGAGTGTATAATCATGTCCAGGGTGTATATGTCTTGGGTGTATAATTATATTGGGTTTATAATTACAGAACATGGTGGGTCATTCAAGACCAGCAATGCAGGCTTGATCCTAAGTTCATTAACCTCGAGACATCTGTGTTAAGAGTACGTACTTGATTGACTCACGAAATCGTAACACAACTTCAATCGTTTCACTGTGGTTTCATAAGTCACAATGGCGGCTTTGAGGGGACTTGAGCTAGAGTGACAGCCATGCTAGTGTGACATTCATCTGTAAAAATCTGCATTTGTGGTCACAGTTCTGACTGACAGTGCAGGCTGACAGTCGTTTAATGGAAGTATAATCTGGATGCAAAACCAGGCTAGTACACTCGCCTGAAGCACTTACATTAATATAATTATAATATCCATAATATATTTATAGTATAATAATATCTATTTCTACAAGTGCATATACAAGGTATACAGACCATAGCAGACATCAATAACATGTGTACTACTATATAAAAATCCGCTTGTTATGCAGAGCATTTCCCGCAAATTAGGTCAGTTTTGTCCCAAGATGCTACCCACACCAGTGGACTAACACCCAAGTACCCATTTTATACTGATGGGTGAACATGGACAGCAGGTGTCTTATGGAAACACATCCTAATGTTATCCAGCTGTACCGGAGATGCGAACCCTGAACCTCTGTGTGAACCGAGTGCGCTAGTGATCGAGCTACGGGACACCCCATGGGAAATACCTTCCAAGACCTACCCTGGATACCTGAAACTACGGATAATGGTGAACCCTATATACAGTGGGACCCCCCATATATGCTAGTCCTGTATCTGTGGTTTGCCATGGTCCGAAAATAACCCTTAACTTTGCTTAATAATGGCCACAAAGTGCAAAAGTAGTGATGTCAGTTCTTCAAAGCCTAAGAGAAGCCGTGAAGTGCTCCCCATCAGTGAAAAAGTGATAAATCTTCACTTATTGTACATAATTTATCAATTAAACTTTACCCTAGGCATATATGTGAAGAAAAAAGGACATGTATGGGGGCTGGCTGCTATCCGTGGTTTGGTATCCATGGCAGGTCCTTGTAACGCATCCTCCATGGATATTGGGGTTCTACCGTGGTTTCAGTATTCACGGCAGGTCCTTGTAACACATCCTCCATGGATATGGCAGTTCTTCTATACAAGTTGTTTTTCCTTTACAAACTTTTGATAAAGTTTAATAAATTATACACATTAAATCAAGAATTATCACTTTTTTCCACTTCTCTCAGCTTCTCTTAGACTTCAAAGAACTACCAGCATCATTAGTATTGCACTTTGCCACCATTTCAGGGTCAGTGACATACATGTATGGCTTGAAAGCCAGGGTCGCTGCCATACTTATACGTCAAAATTCTAGCGCCTTCAAATCGAATGGAAGAAAGATGGTAAGCCTACATATGAAACAATGGAACTGCATGGTCAGTGTGCACAGTATAAAAAAAATCGTGCAGCATGCAGTGCATAAAGATATAAAAAAAATGACTTTTTGTTTAAAACAGGAACCTTGCAGTGTACTTTCATATAGTATTTATGTATTCTCATATTATTGGTCTTATTTGATAGAATGGAAGATATATTACAAAAATAAAGATGATTTTTATGGGTTTCAAGATGAAAAGTACCTTGAAATTGAGCTCAAAGTAGCGGAAATGTTTGACTTTTGCCGATGTTCAAGACCAAACAAATCACGCCACGCATCCAATACACGTCAACTGGCGAGTCTAATATTTCACAAGTGCGCTGATATCATTTATACCATTTTTACAATAATGCAGTAGCCTGCATAACAGTAATTCTATTTTTTGTGAGAATAAAAATTCAAAATGGAAAGCAAGAGTAATGACTAATGAACAAAGAAAATGTTATTTTAGTGCCAGGAATGTCTGTCTTGTTTATCCTGGACCCTATTTTGTCATTGGCATCCTTTAAAATGTGTGTGAAATTGGCCAACTGCCAATTTCTGACCACTTTATTGGGTAGCTGAAATTGGTAAATGGGCGGTTTCATGTACTTAGTCGATAGAACAAATGGAGTTCTTGTGAAATAGTCGATTTTCATCGATGAACAACAGAATTGGCTGAAAATAGGGCTCAAAGTGGGCGAAATTGCAGATTCACAAATATCGCTAACTTCGCGAGAGTGCAATTTAAGTTTTCCATCAAATTTCGTACTTTTGGTGGCATTACTATCGGGAAAACATTATCATTTCAAATGAATTTTTTTTTCTTAATTTTTCGACTATTAGAACGAGTTCAGGATTGGGGGGTCTCGACCCTGAAAGGGTTACGCAACATTAATGGTTATTTTTGATCCATAGTGGACCATTGATAACTGAAACAGCAGAAACTGAATCTGCAGATATGGGGGTTCTACTGTATTATTATTGTTATTGTATTTGAGGGGCTAGTGTAATATGAGAGGGGGGGCCTGAGCACCCCTTGGCCCAGGAAGTAACAAGGAAGTGCCCAGAAAGTGCCAAGAGTGTGCCCAGGAAGTGCTGAGGTAGTGCCCAGGAAGTGCCAAGAGAGTACCCAGGAAATGCCCAGAGTGCACCCAGGAAATACCCCAGGTAGTACCCAGGAAGTGCCAAGAGTGTGCCCAGGAAGTGCCCAGAATGCACCCAGGAAGTACCAAGAGAGTACCCAGGAAGTACCCCATGTAATACCCAGGAAGTACCCATAGAGTGCCCAGGAAGTACCTCAGGTAGTACCCAGGAAGTGCCCAAGAAGTACCAACTCACCAGTAACGTTGAGACAAGTCCACATCTTCAGCATGACACTTCTTCACTAACTGTAACCATGTTGGGTCTTTCCCTGTTTCCTTCTTCATCTTCTCCTTCACTACGTCCAGTCGTTGACGCAGTGATGTACAGGCGACCCTCACTCCCTGCCAGGTATTGTTTGGTAGGTTTAATGTCTACTACACCAGGGTCATTAATACTGGTTGGTTGATTAATGGGATTTAAAGTCTATCCACTACACAAGTCATTAAGGCTTGTTGGATCGTTAATGGGGTTTAAATTCTATCTACTACACCAGGGTCATTAAGACTGGTTGGTTGGTTGGTTAATGAGGATTTAATAAGAAGAATAACAATACTAATACAGTACTACCATAAATGATGATGATGACTGAAGACAGCAGGAGAGAGGGTAATCAATCCCTCAGTCTTAACCCAGGTGTTCACCAGGTACTGCTCTCATGCATGTGATCCATCAGACTGTTAGTACTGTCACTGGTTGAACTTCATGGTACTTACATGAGCACAGAGGTCAGTGCCAAAGGAGCCGCCAGTGACCATGGAGTTGGCACCCACCATGGTGTCGGAAGCCTTGACCACGATGTTTTCCAGAGGTATGCCAAGCACATAGGCTGCCACCTGTGCCACCTGCCAATCATCATCATCATAAGAATAATAATAATATGGTGGCCTGGTAGACAACACACTGGCTTCACACACTTAGTGTCCATGGTCTGATCCCTGGCAGGGGTGGAAACACTGGGTGTGTTTCCTTACGCATGTCCCCGTTCACCTAGCAAGCAAGTAGGTATCTGGGTGTTAGGCGACTGGTAAGGGTGGCATCCAGGGGGACAATATTGAAGGGCCACAATGGAAATAAGACAGTCCTTGATGACCTACTGACTTTCTTGGGTTATTCTGGGTGGCTAAACCTCCAGGGTTAAAAATCCAAACAAAATCTTATCTTATGGATGGGGGGTTTGAACCGATGGCAAGCAAGTCTTAAAACTTCTGTCGTAATACTAATAGCAATAATATTATCCATAATTTTAATACTAAAAATTAAAATGCCCATAATAATAATAATAATAATAATAATAATAATAATAATAATAATAATTGTAATAGCAGTGATAACAGCAGTAATAATGATTATACATAAAATAGTATTACAATAATTGCAATAAAAATATCAATAATTATAGTAGTAATAATTTCAATAATAATAATAATAATAATAATAATAATAATAATAATAAACATGCCTACATGTTCCACAAGCATCATTATCAACTTATGGGTTTAGCATATAATTTACAACAAGGTAAATAATAATGAATCAACATGAAGAGCAACAAAAGGCTTGAACTATAGTCATGAGATTGACAGGTCTAGGACAGTAGGCTAAGAGACAGTAGCCACTGACAGACAGTGACACTCTTCAATCAGAACTTCCACAGCTCAGTAGCAAATTTCTGAACTTCTCAAACTCACTACCATGGTTCAAGCTCCAATCTACCTTTCCATTCATTGACGGTCATCCGTCACGACTCAAATTGACTAAATCGAGTTTGTAAATATTTACTTTAGTGCTTGATAATAACCCACAAGTAGATAAACACAGGAAGGTGACCAATTTGTATATTTTGACCCCCTTCTGGGGTCCTCTAACAGATTACTGAAGAAGACCCCACATGGGGGTCAAAACATACAGATCAATCAACCTCCTGTGTTTGTGTCTCCTTGAGGTTACTGAGCAATGAAAAGTGTTTAATTCACACCGTAACATTAATTTGTATAAATCCTGCTGAGGTTCATTGATATATTCTCCTCAGCATCTATTATTCGTCCTATTTTTGTGTCAGTGATTTTACTCATGTCACTCGTTATTCATTAATCAATGTCATTAAAGTAAATTATGAAGAAGAATATGCCTTAAACTGATCCTTATGGAACACCAAGTTATTCATGTACCTTAGTATTGATACCTTGTCCCATCTCTATACCACCGTGAGAGATGGCCACGGTACCATCGTGCTCATATATGGTAACCTGGATACCGTAGCGGAACATTGAAGGGTAGTCGAAGCCGTACCACATTGGCAGGATGGAAAGTCCTCGCTTCTTCCATTTGTTTTTTCTGTGGAAAGAAATACAGTAAGTCCTTGACTTACAAACACATTAAGAATCTTCAGTATTGTATATAATTATTACCGTATTTGGCAGCTTATTAGACGCATTTTATTTTTCATAAAATGTCCCCAAAAATCACCCTGCGTCCTATAAACGGAAGGTCAGTGAAGGGAGCTATAAGTTTGGGGTGTGGGGTAGGCTGTAGCTCTCCCAGTTACATCTGATGCCAAGCCACTGAAACTAACAAGTCTTATAAGTGAAATACGGGATAGTGTGTATAATATCGTTACATCATTATTATACACAATACAGGTCCCCAACATGTTCGTTAGATGAGGACTTCCTGTATTGTTTATATCAAGCCAAATGCATTGTTTTACATTCCCATCTCTTCTAAATTAGGGTAACTATTTTTTCAAAGAAACACATTTACCATCATTCAGTCAGTAGTTACCTTGTACATGTATCACCATTAAATTTTAAATGAAGCACTGTTAATCACCAGCAGTCAGTTATATACGATAGTTACACAGTGGGAACTGATCATTGATAGATCTACTGTGCTTGAGGGTAAATAGGCCTAAGTTAGGCAATTGTTATGGTACAATTCTGAGAGTTGTTTGTAACTGTTATAGTCTAATTCTGTGAGCTGTTTACAGTCATGGTATAATTCCAAAAATTTTTTACAATCATGGTACAATTCAGCGAGTCATTTACAATCATGGTACAAATCTGCGCATCGTTTAAAATCATTGTACAATTCCACGAGTCATTTACAATCATGGTACAAATCTGCGCATCGTTTAAAATCATTGTACAATTCCACGAGTCATTTACAATCAAGGTACAGTTCTGCGAGTTGTTTACGTAGTATAATTCTACGAGTTGTTTGCAATCATGGTACAATTCTGTAAGTTTTACAATTGTTATGGTATAATTCAGTGCATCATTTACAATCACTGTACAATACCATGAGTGGTAGTTACATTTAGTGTAGTCGGTATCTGGTACCCTAAAGTAACTGACCTTGTTGAAGTCGTCCACTTCTCGTTGTCGCTGAACAATGGATGCCTGAGTCGTCAGCAGTGGAAGAATTTCATCCTTAACAACATTCTTCTGGTGCGGCGGAACAAACATGCGAGGTACGCCGGGAGCGACCATGTTGTTCAGTCGTACCTGCATCTTGTCCACCTTGAGGTAGCTGGCAATGTGTTCCATTATGTTCTCAATGGTCGCCACTGCCTCAACGTGACCTGTACCATCAGTGTTAGTGTTACTTTAACTTATATGGGCTCAAGGTCAAAACCCCTTCAAGGGTTTAAAACCTTGGAGGTTTTAAACCCTTGAAGGAGGTTTTGAATCCTGAAGGTTTCAGAATCCTGAAGGTTTCAAAAACCTTGAAGGTTTTTGAAACCTTAAAGGAGGTTTTAAAATCTTGAATGAGGGTTTTAAAACCTTAAAGGGGGTTTTGAATCCTGAAGGTGGTTTCATAACCATGAAGGTGGTTTTGAAACCTTGAAGGAGGGTTTAAAATCCTGAAAGAGGTTTTCAAAACCTTGAAGGAGGGATTTAAAACTGGTTCTACAGTAAGTGTTGTCACTCACCTGGTGTTCTACAGTAGGTGTTGGCAGCAGTGTCAGTGTTCACCATGGATGGAGTGAAAGTCAGGTTGGGAATATAATACGCATTCTGGACGGCACCAAATAGGAAGCTGACAGCGGACTCGTTAGAGACGTGTCCGGTGTCGGCGATCAACTCTATCTTGGCTCCTTCGATTTTCCCATTACCATCAAATCCGACCTGAAAAATGTATTGGAGCCCCCATAGCTCAGTGGTGAAGCTCTGGACCTGACAGTATCAGGGACCATGGTTCAAGCCCCTGGCTCTCTTTTATTCATCAACAGTCATACATTATGACACAGAATTCATATACAGCCTCTCCTCACTTAACGACAGAGTTCCATTCCTAAGACCACATCGTTAAATGAATTCATCGCTAGGAGGAGTATATTATAATGGTAGTGAGTGTCTCAACCATCTTTGATATTGCTTTAATGTCACCTTTATAACATCTCTGGTATATTTTTAAATGTTTAAACAGTAGTGTATTGCATATTGAAGTATGTATACAGAAAAGAGGAAATCAACTCTAATATACATTATTTAGGTATGAATAGTGGTCAGTGTGTCACAAGTCCAAGGCGTCGGTAAATGAGTATGACACTAAGAGAGGAGAGGCTGTATGTATCTCTCAACAATCCAGCCGTATCCCACCGAGGCGGGGTGGCCCAAAAGGAAAAACGAAAGTTTCTCCTTTTACATTTAGTAATACAGTGGACCCCCTCATACCGTTGGCATCACATACCGTTTATTCCGCATACCGCTCACTTTAATTGCAAAAATTTTGCCTCGCATACCGCTCAAAAACCCGCTCACCACTGTTCGTCCAAGACGCGTCCAATGTGCGCCTTAGCCAGCCTCACATGTTCCGCCGGTGGCATTGTTTACCAGCCAGCCTCCGCGGTAGCATCCAAGCATACAATCGTAACATTTCGTATTATTACAGTGTTTTTGGTGATTTTATCTGGAAAATAAGTGACCATGGGCCCCAAGAAAGCTTCTAGTGCCAACCCTACAGCAATAAGGGTGAGAATTACTATAGAGATGAAGAAAAAGATCATTGATAAGTATGAAAGTGGAGTGCGTGTCTCCGAGCTGGCCAGGTTGTATAATGAACCCCAATCAACCATCGCTACTATTGGTGGTACAGCTGCTGCTGCTGCTGCTGCTGCAGCACTGTCAGCTCTGCTGCTGTAGCACCGTCTGCTGCTGCTGTAGCACGTCTGCTGGCTTTGTAGCACCGTCTGCTGCTGCTGTAGCACCGTCTGCTGCTGCTGTAGCACCGTCTGCTGTGGCCTTGCTTGCTGTAGCACCGTCTGCTGCTGCTGTAGCACCGTTCTGCTGCTGCTGTAGCATTGTTCTGCTGCTGCTGCTGCTGTAGCATCGTCTGCTGCTGCTGGCTGCTGTAGCATCGTTGCTTGCTGCTGTAGCACTGTTGTTGGTGTGGCTTATTGAGAATATACCAAGAAACAATTAACCCCAGAGGATTTTCCACCCAGGATAATCCAAAAAAGTCAGTGTCATCGAAGACTGTCTAACTTATTTCCATTGGTGTCCTTAATCTTGTCTCCCAGGATGCAACCCACACCAGTCGACTAACACCCAGGTGAACAGGGAAAAATGCCTGGAACTAGTGCTCATATTGGTGAATTTAAAGCCAGCAAAGGTTGGTTTGAGAGATTTAAGAATCGTAGTGACATACACAGTGTGATAAGGCCTGTTCTGGAAGAAAATGCCAAACAGGACCTACAGTACTCAGGAGGAAAAGGCACTCCCAGGAGACTGTCTCATCAGTCATTGCTGCATCTTCAATAAAGGTAAGTGTCATTTATTCTTCATTTAGTAGACTAGTACATGCACAATATATACTGTGCATGTACTACTCTACTATTGTGCATGTATCCTTCTCTTTGTGTGTAGGAAAATGTATATTTCATGTGGTAAAAATTTTTTTTTCATACTTTTGGGTGTCTTGCACGGATTAATTTGATTTCCATTATTTCTTATGGGGAAAATTCATTCGCATACCGATTATTTCGCATACCAATGAGCCCTCTTGCACGGATTAAAATCGGTATGCGGGGGTCCACTGTATATACAGGAGAAGGGGGGTTATTAGCCCCCTTGCTCCTGGCATTTTAGTCGCCTCTTACAACACGCATGGCTTACGGAGGAAGAATTCTGTTCCACTTCCCCATGGAGATAAGAGGAAATAAACAACAAGAACTAGAAAGAAAATAGAAGAAAACCCAGAGGGGCGTGTATATATATGCTTGTACATGTATGTGTAGTGTGACCTAAGTGTAAGTAGAAGTAGCAAGATGTCCCTGAAACCTTGCATGTTTATGAGACAGAAAAAAGACATCAGCAATCCTACCATCATGCAAAACATATACAGGCTTTCGTTTTACACTCACTCAGCAGGACGGTAGTACCTCCCTGGGCAGTTGCTGTCTACCAACCTACTACCTAGAATATATATATACGTATATATTTATATATTTATTTAACAAGTTGGCTGTCTCCCACCGAGGCAGGGTGAACCAAAAACAAAGAAACTCCCCAAAAAGAAAATACTTTCATCACCATTCAATACTTTCACCTCACTCGTACAATCACTGTTATTGCAGAGGCACCCAGATACAACAATTTAGAGGCATATATAAAGATACAATATAAAAAGTGACCTGAAATAATATTATAAACTCCATATAGAATATAATATCAGGGCCCTAATTATATATACCATCCTATTACACATCCCTCCAAACTGCCAATATCTCTAACCCCTCCTTTAAAGTGCAGGCATTGTACTTCCCATTTCCAGAACTCAGGTCCAGCTATATAAAAATAAAAAGTTTCCCTGAATCCCTTCACTAAATATTACCCTGCTCACACTCCAACAGCTCGTCAGGTCCCAAAAACCATTTGTCTCCATTCACTCCTATCTAAAACACTCATGTACACTTGCTGGAAGTCCAAGCCCCTCACCAACAAAACCTCCTTTACTCCCTCCCTCCCAACCTTTTCGAGGACAACCCCTACCCCGCCTTCCTTTCACTACAGATTTATACGCTCTCCATGTCATTCTACTTTGATCCATTCTCTCTAAATGACCAAACCACCTCAACAACCCCTCTTCTGCTCTCTGACTAATACTTTTATTAACTCCACACCTTATCCTAATTTCCACACTTCGAATTCTCTGCATAATATTAACACCACACATTGCCCTTAACCCTTAAACGGTCCAAACATATATATACATTTTTTCAACATCTGAAAGTATGTAAAAAAACATAGATCTTTTTTGTTTTACATTTGAAAACGTGTAAAAAGCTTACCTATATTTTTTTTTTATATTTGAAAATACGTAAAAAAAAAGTAGATCTACTATTGTAGCACTACAAATTTGAACGTCGATCTGTTTGGACCGTTTAAAGGTTAAACAGGACATCTCTACTGCCTCCAACCGCCTCCTCGCTGCAGCATTTACAACCCAAGCTTCACACCCATATAAGAGTGTTGGTAATACTATACTTTCATACATTCCCTTTTTTGCCTCCACTGACAATGTTTTTTGTGTCCACATATACCTCAATGTACCACTCACCTTTTTTCCCCTCATCAATTCTATGGTTAACCTCATCCTTCATAAACCCATCCACTGACACATCAACTCCCAAATATCTGAAAACTTTCACTTCTTCCATACTCCTTCTCTGCAATGTGATATCCATTTTTCCTTTATCTAAATCATTTGATACCCTCATTACCTTACTCTTATCCATGTTCACTTCCAACTTTCTACCTTTACACACTCTCCCAAACTCACCCACTAACCTTTGCAACTTCTCTTTAGAATCTCCCATAAGCACAGTATCATCAGCAAAAAGTAACTGTCAACTCTCATTTTGTATTTGATTCCCCATAATTGAATCCCACCCCTCTCCCCAACACCCTAGCATTTACTTCTTTTGCAACCCCATCTATAAATATATTAAACAACCATGGTGAAATTACACATCCCTGTCTAAGACCTACTTTTACCGGGAAGTAGTCTCCCTCTCTTGTACACACCCTAACCTGAGCCTCACTATCCTCATAAAAACTCTTTACAACATTTAGTAACTTACTACCTATTCCATATACTTTCAACATCTGCCACATTGTTCCCCTATCCATATCATATGCCTTTTCTAAATCCATAAATGCAATAAAAACTTCCCTACCTTTATCTAAATACTGCTCACATATATACTTCAATGTAAACACTTGATCTACACATCCTCTACCCACTAAAACCTTGTGAATCCGCAATTCTACATTCTGTCTTACCTCTAATTCTTTCAATAATAACCCTACCGTACACTTTTCCTGGTATACTCTGTAAAAATTATAGAGGAATAAGTTTACTATCTCTTTTGTCCTCCTTCCCTTTATATAGAGGGACTATACACACACTGCCAATCCATAGGTACCTTCCCGTCTTTCATACATTTATTTAACTAAAACACCAACCACTCCAACACTATGTATCCCCCCTGCTTTTAACATTTCTGTCATGATCTCGTCAGTTCCATCTGCTTTTTCCCCTTTCATTCTACGTAATGCCTCACGCACCTCCCCCACACTCACATCCTGCTCTTCTTCACTCCTAAAAGATGGTATTCCTCCCTGGCCAGTGCATGAAATTACCGCTTCCCTTTCTTCGTCGACATTTAAAAGCTCCTCAAAATATTCTCGCCATCTATATACAGTGGACCCTCGCCTAATGATATTAATCCGTTCCTGAGAGCTCAACGTTAGGCGAAATTATCGTTAGCCACTAGACCAGCTGGAGTTTTGAGATTCTCTGACCGCGGGTTCAATCCCGGCCGGGGTATGGTTTGTTTGCAATCGTGTCATTACGATTTTGTGAGTCATGGTGAGGCTGCCAGTTTGGACCACAAGGCGGCTGAAAAATATGTGCATGAATTCAAGGAGTACATAAACAGTGAAGGACTGAAACCTGAACAAGTGTTCAATTGTGATGAAACAGGCCTCTTTTGGAAGAAAATGCCAAAGAGGACCTACATTACTCAGGAAGAAAAGGCGCTGCCAGGACACAAGCCTATGAAAGACAGGCTGACGTTAATGTTCTGTGCTAATGCTAGTGGGGATTTCAAAGTGAAGCCGTTACTAGTGTACCATTTTGAAAATCCCAGTGTTTTCAAGAAAAACAATGTTATGAAGAGTAAATTGTGTGTGTTTTGGAAATCTAATAGTAAGGCATGGGTCACGAGGGAAATTTTTGTAGAGTGGTTCAATGAAGTGTTTGGCCCTAGTGTGAAGAATTACCTCTTGGAAAAGAAATTGGATCTCAAGTGCCTCCTAGTAATGGACAATGCACCTGCTCATCCTCCAAGCTTGGATGACCTAATTCTGAAGGAGTTTGGGTTCATCACAGTAAAGTTCTTGCCCCCGAATACCACTCCTCTCCTCCAGCCCATGGACCAGCAGGTCATTGCAAACTTTAAAAAACTCTACACCAAAGCAATGTTTGAAAGGTGTTTGAACGTGACCTCAGACACTCACCTGACCCTACGAGATTTTTGGAAAGAACATTTCAGTATTCTTCATTGTGTAAGCCTTATAGGTAAGGCTTGGGAGGGAGTGACTACCAGGACTTTGAACTCTGCTTGGAGAAAATTGTGGCCAGATTATGTCCACAAGAGGGATTTTGAAGGGTTTGGAGCTGACCCTGATGAGCCTATGTCAGTTGTTAAATCCATTGTGGCACTGGGGAGTTCCATGGGGTTGGATGCGAGTTTGGAGGATGTGGAAGAGTTGGTGGAGGACCACAACGAAGAGCTAACCACTGAGGAGCTGCAAGAGTTTCAGCAGGAACAGCAACAGATCGCAGCTTAGAATCTTGCTGCAGAGGAGGAGGAAGAGAGATGGAGGAAGGTGCCGTCTTCAGAAATTAAGGAGATTTTTGAAATGTGGGGTAGGATGGAAAGATTTATGGAGAAACATCACCCAGAGAAGGATGTTGCAAGCCATATTGGCAACTTGTACAGTGACAGAGTCTTGGCCCATTTTAGGGAAGTTTTAAAGAGACGCCAGAAACAGAGCTCTCTGGACATTTTTTTTGCGAGACAGGACTCCAGTGACTCTCAAGGTGGTCCTAGTGGCATTAAGAAACAGAGGAGAAGTAACCCCAGAAAAGCAATTGGTACCCGAGGTGTTGATGGAAGGGGATTTCCCTTCCAAACAGTAATTCATCCAATCAGTCTCCTTCTCCAGTCTTCCATACACAAAGAATCGCCAATTTATTTATTTATTTATTTATTAAGTGTTATTCTGTTAATGTTTAATTCATCATGTGCCACTGTATTGTTTATGTACTACATCTATATTTCATGTAAAAAATTTTTTTGTTTTAATACTTCTGGGTGTCAGGAACAGATTAATTGGATTTACATTATTTCTTATGGGGAAAATTGGTTCGTAAATCATCCATTTCGATAATAGTCCCACTTCCAGGAACGGATTATGGACGATTATTGAGGGACCACTGTACATATATTTTTTTTTTTCTAGGTAGTATGCCAGTAGACAGCAACCACCCAGGGAGGTACTACTGTCCTGCCAAGTAAGTGTAAAATGGAAGCCTGTAATTGTTTTACATTATGGCAGGATTGCTGGCATCTTCTCTCTCAAACATGCAAGATTTCAGGTAGGTCTTTCTTCTTCTACTTAGGTCACACTACACATGCATGTACAAGCATATACATATATACACACACACCCCTCTGTGTTTTCTTCTATTTTCTTACTAGTTCTTGTTTATTTCTTCTCATGTCCATGGGTAAGTGGAACAGAATTCTTCCTCTAAGTCATGCGTGTCATAAGAGGTGACTAAAATGCTGAGAGCAAGGGGCTAGTAACCCCTTCTATATATATTTTTTTTTTTTTTTTTTCAACAAGTCGGCCGTCTCCCACCGAGGCAGGGTGACCCAAAAAAGAAAGAAAATCCCCAAAAAGAAAATACTCCCATCATCACTCAACACTTTCACCACACCCGCACACTATCACTGTTTTTGCAGAGATGCTCAGAATACAACAGTCCAGAAGCACACACACATAAAGATACACAACATATCCCTCCAAACTGCCAATATCCCAAACCCCTCCTTTAAAGTGCAGGCATTGTACTTCCCATTTCCAGGACTCAAGTCCGACTATATGAAAATAACCGGTTTCCCTGAATCCCTTCACTAAATATTACCCTGCTCACACTCCAACAGATCGTCAGGTCCCAAGTACCATTCGTCTCCATTCACTCCTATCTAACACGCTCACGCACGCTTGCTGGAAGTCCAAGCCCCTTGCCCACAAAACCTCCTTTACCCCCTCTCTCCAACCCTTTCGAGGACGACCCCTACCCCGCCTTCCTTCCCCTATAGATTTATATGCTTTCCATGTCATTCTACTTTGATCCATTCTCTCTAAATGACCAAACCACCTCAACAACCCCTCTTCTGCCCTCTGACTAATACTTTTATTAACTCCACACCTTCTCCTAATTTCCACACTCCGAATTTTCTGCATAATATTTACACCACACATTGCCTTTAAACAGGACATCTCCCCTTCTATATATGTTACTGAATTTAAAAAAAACTTTCGTTTTTCTTTTTGGGTCATCTTGCGTCAGTGGGATGGGGTGGTTAAAAAAAAAAAAAAAAATCAACAAACCATTTGTACTCCACTGAGGCAGAGTGACAATCATGCTGGTAACAACACTTCAGATTGTTGTATATTTTTTATGTGCAATAATTCTGAAATAAAGAATTTTAATTGAAAAATTTATGTGGGAATTATGCCTCTGGAAGACACAGTAGACACTGACCTCGTACTTTGAGAGGAAGGGTTCACGCCAGCCAGCGTAGGTCATGTTAGTAGTGAGGTCAGTCACTACACGTACTGGCTGCTTCACCTTCCTGGCTGCCACTGCTGCTGCTGTTGATACAATATGTTGTCTGCTGATCTTGGAACCATAGCCACCCCCAATACGCCGTACAGACACATTGATGCTGAAACAGTTTGATGAAATTAATATACGACTGCTATACAGGTGACATGCAACCTTAATGACCCTAATGTGGTGACTGGTGGTGTAGAGGTGACACGTAGTCTTAATGATCCTCGTATTGTAACCGGTGGTGTACAGGTGACATCTGGTCATAATGAACCTTGCATAGTAATGTACAGTGACAAAGTCTTAATGATTATATTTTAGTTAATAATATGTCAATAAATGCACCAATCAGAGTTCCATACCTATTGGTTGCTATTCCTAGGACCTGGGCAGTAGTGGCCTGTGTTTCAGTTGGCCACTGAGTGGTGCTGTAGACATCATACCCGTCCTCAGTAGGCACTACCCGGGCAGAGTGAGGCTCCATGTTGAAGTGGTACTGAGAACCTTGAGACAGCTCTCCTGTCAGTGTGTGGGCAGCTGTCTTCAATGCTTCTGAAAATGAAGGCAACTGTGACTGTCTTATGCAACAACAACAGATAAATATGATATTTCTGTTTAATTAATCATATTGTCACTTCTCTGACCATTTATCTACAAACATTTAGAGAAACTCCATGGGGAAGTAAAACAGATTTCTTCCTCTGGAAGCCATGCACGTCATAAGAGGCAGCTAAAAATGCCAGGAGCAAGGGGCTAGTAGCCCCTTCTCCTTTATACATTATGGAATTTAAAAAGAAACTTTTGTTTCTTTTTATGTCACCCTCCCTTGGTGGGATATGGCCAATTTGTCGAAAAAGTAGAGAAATGACTATAAGAGTAATGCGAATAAGTATTTGTTGTGTTGCTTCAGCTTCACATTGTTCCAGACTATGGAGGTGAACTCTTCTCCAGGCTGAGGTACTGACCACCTCAAAATTACACTGAGGTACGTGTCTTTCAGTGTATATACACTGAGGAGGCACAGATAATCTTGAAGATGACAGAAGAGGCTAAGCCTACTAGCAGAAGCAAGACTAATAATTGATAGGCAGTGTAGCAGGCCTACTTGCCCATGCTAAGCAGGTCCCTCTCAAATTCAGGCTGAGGGACTGGCCACCTCAAAACTATGTCTTTGAGGCGATGGACTGATTACACCTTTACATCTCTACTGCTTCTGCTGTCTCTGTATTCAACTAAAGAAGCCTACTGTGTAGGCAAAACATTTCTGAATAAAGATATCCAACTGTTGCACATGTGTCTTATGAACCCCAGGCTAAGTAAGCCACAATACCTGGCTTTCTAGTGTTGTCCTGACTTTGTTTCCCTATGAGGGTAAGGTTACTCAAAGAAATGCTTTTCACTCATTCATGCAGTCACTGTCATCCACCAAGGTCAGGTGACTTAAAAGTAAATCCATCCACCAACATCCATTCAATCCCTGTCTTGTCAGAAGTGCTGACATCACAGTTCAGTTGATCCTCTGAAATCCATTTCCACCCATCTGGGTCAATTATCCTAAACCATGAGTGACAACAATAAGTCTATACAACTAGCACAAAATTTTAAGCATGATAATACATAACAGGCCTTCTGTATTATAATTTCAAGCCAGATAATACATTACAGACCTTCAGCATTGCCTAGTGTGTATGGTTCTCTGGTGTTTGTGATGAAGTTCATGGATGTGTGTTTCTTGCCAGCCTTGAGAGCATCTTTAATGGTCAATATTGGTTTCTTCACATCCTCATACTCGACTATGACAAGTTTAGCGGCATGATAAGCAGTGTCACGATCCTTGGCCACCACTAGGCCTATAGGCTGACCTGCATATTTAACACGATCTTGCACGAAAATCTGTAAGAAAGACGACTGTTTGCTCATGTCCCTAAATATATATTTTTAACAACTTTTTGAAACCCTTTTTGATTTATGAAATCTTAACACAAATGCAAAAAATCACAGTGTGTATAGATGGTTTAGATAACTGGTAAGTAGATAATTAGCAAATCATTAAATACCTATGAGGCTCAGGACTTGTCTGATGAGGGTTTGAACCCTGCCCACCCAGTCATTTGATAGGAATTCCTCATAATTCATTTGATTTTATATTGGATCTACAAAAATCCAAAAGAAAAAAAAAAAATTGTATACTCACTTCCCTAAGTTTTTGTATTGGTATACCTGTGAGAGGTTTCAAGTTTTCTACTGCCAGAGTTAGGTTTGTCTAGTGCCTGCCTGGTCAAATAGGCTGTTGCTGCTGGTCCACATACATCTAACACAGCCTGCTTGATCTGGCACTTTCCATGCACATATATATATATATTATATATATATATATATATATATATATATAATATATATATATATATATATATATATATATATATATATATATATATTATATATATACACTTTTTTTTTTAACAAACCGGCCGTATCCCACCAAGGCAGGGTGGCCTAAAAGGAAAAATAAAAGTTTCTCTGATTTAACTTTAGGACTGTATACAAGAGATGGAGTTACTAGCCCCTTGCTCCTGGCATTTTAGTTGCCTCCTACGACATGCAAGGCTTATGGAGGAAGAATTCTGTTCTACTTCCCCATGGAAATAAGAGGAAATAGGAACAAGAATTAGTAAGAAAATAGAAGAAACCCCTGAGGGGTGTGTACATATATATGCTTGTACATGCATGTGTAGTGTGACCTTAGTGTCAGTAGAAGTAGCAAGATGTACCTGAAATCTTGCATGTTTATGAGACAGGAAAAAGACACCAGCAATCCTACCATCATGCAAAACAATTACAGGTTTTCATTTCACACTCGTTTGGCAGGACGGTAGTACCTCCCTGGGTGGTTGCTGTCTACCAACCTACTACCTACTACTGAGGCAGTAGGTAAAATGAAAGGGGGTAAGGCAGCCGGGATTGATGGGATAAAGATAGAAATGTTAAAAGCAGGTGGGGATATAGTTTTGGAGTGGTTGGTGCAATTATTTAATAAATGTATGGAAGAGGGTAAGGTACCTAGGGATTGGCAGAGAGCATGCATAGTTCCTTTGTATAAAGGCAAAGGGGATAAAAGAGAGTGCAAAAATTATAGGGGGATAAGTCTGTTGAGTGTACCTGGTAAAGTGTATGGTAGAGTTATAATTGAAAGAATTAAGAGTAAGACGGAGAATAGGATAGCAGATGAACAAGGAGGCTTTAGGGAAGGTAGGGGGTGTGTGGACCAGGTGTTTACAGTGAAACATATAAGTGAACAGTATTTAGATAAGGCTAAAGAGGTCTTTGTGGCATTTATGGATTTGGAAAAGGCGTATGACAGGGTGGATAGGGGGGCAATGTGGCAGATGTTGCAAGTGTATGGTGTAGGAGGTAGGTTACTGAAAGCAGTTGAAGAGTTTTTACGAGGATAGTGAGGCTCAAGTTAGAGTATGTAGGAAAGAGGGAAATTTTTTCCCAGTAAAAGTAGGCCTTAGACAAGGATGTGTGATGTCACCGTGGTTGTTTATATATTTATAGATGGGTTGTAAGAGAAGTAAATGCGGAGGGTCTTGGCAAGAGGCGTGGAGTTAAAAGATAAAGAATCACACACAAAGTGGGAGTTGTCACAGCTGCTCTTTGCTGATGACACTGTGCTCTTGGGAGATTCTGAAGAGAAGTTGCAGAGATTGGTGGATGAATTTGGTAGGGTGTGCAAAAGAAGAAAATTAAAGGTGAATACAGGAAGAGTAAGGTTATGAGGAAACAAAAAGATTAGGTGATGAAGATTGAATATCAGATTGGAGGGAGAGAGTATGGAGGAGGTGAACGTATTCAGATATTTGGGAGTGGACGTGTCAGCGGATGGGTCTATGAAGATGAGGTGAATCATAGAATTGATGAGGGAAAAAAGAGTGAGTGGTGCACTTAGGAGTCTGTGGAGACAAAGAACTTTGTCCTTGGAGGCAAAGAGGGGAATGTATGAGAGTATAGTTTTACCAACGCTCTTATATGGGTGTGAAGCGTGGGTGATGAATGTTGCAGCGAGGAGAAGGCTGGAGGCAGTGGAGATGTCATGTCTGAGGGCAATGTGTGGTGTGAATATAATGCAGAGAATTCGTAGTTTGGAAGTTAGGAGGAGGTGCGGGATTACCAAAACTGTTGTCCAGGGGGCTGAGGAAGGGTTGTTGAGGTGGTTCGGACATGTAGAGAGAATGGAGCGAAACAGAATGACTTCAAGAGTGTATCAGTCTGTAGTGGAAGGAAGGCGGGGTAGGGGTCGGCCTAGGAAGGGTTGGAGGAGGGGGTAAAGGAGGTTTTGTGTGCGAGGGGCTTGGACTTCCAGCAGGCATGCGTGAGCGTGTTTGATAGGAGTGAATGGAGACAAATGGTTTTTATACTTGACGTGCTGTTGGAGTGTGAGCAAAGTAACATTTATGAAGGGATTCAGGGAAACCGGCGGCCGGACTTGAGTCCTGGAGATGGGAAGTACAGTGCCTGCACTCTGAAGGAGGGGTGTTAATGTTGCAGTTTAAAAAACTGTAGTGTAAAGCACCCTTCTGGCAAGACAGTGATGGAGTGAATGATGGTGAAAGTTTTTCTTTTCGGGCCACCCTGCCTTGGTGGGAATCGGCCGGTGTGATAAAAAAAAAAAAAAAAATATACACTTTTTTTTCAACAAGTCGGCCATCTCTCACCGAGGCAGGATGACCCAAAAAAGAAAAAATCCCCAACACTGTCACCTCACTCACACAATCACCGTCTTTGCCAAGTCATCCAGATACAACAGTTCAGAAGCACATAGAAAGATATATAACATACCCCTCCAAACTGCCAATATCCCAAACCCCTCCTTTAAAGTGCAGGCATTGTACTTCCCATTTTCAGTACTCAAGTCCGGCTATATAAAAACTGGTTTCCCTGAATCTCATCACTAAACATTACCCTGCTCACACTCCAACAGCTCGTCAGGTCCCAAAAACCATTTGTCTCCATTCACTCCTATCAAACACGCTCACACATGCTTGCTGGAAGTCCAAGCCCCTCATCCACAAAACCTCCTTTACCCCCCTCCCTCCAACCTTTTTGAGGACGATCCCTACCCCGCCTTCCTTCCCCTACAGATTTATATGCTCTTCAAGTCATTCTACTTTGATCCATTCTCTCTAAATGACCAAACCACCTCAACAATCCCTCTTCAGCCCTCTGACTAATACTTTTAGTAACTCCACACCTCCTAATTTCCACACACTGAATTCTCTGCATAATATTTACGCCACACATTGCCCTTAGACAGGACATCTCCAATGCCTCCAGCCACCTCCTCGCTGCAGCATTTACAACCCAAGATTCACACCCATATAAGAGTGTTGGTGTTATGGGGCTATAGGACCCAATATGTATTTATAAGTAACAGTTACTCTGGAATACCTAATTATATTGAATTGATGGGGGCTTTGCTCTAAATGTCAGAAGGACTGATCAACCTTATGACTGAGAAGCAGCTGGGTCAAGCCTATTTTTCTCAATATAATAGGTTATACTATAGACACAAACACACAAATTTAAATAATAGTAGTTTATAAAGTTGTATTTCCTTTTGTAAAAGTAAAATTAAGGTGTGGTAGATTGTGGTAACTGGAGAATTGTGCTTGGCAACAGTCTTTTGTTTTGGTGGGAGGAGCTTAGCCTCTTTCTTCTCTCTCCTCGCACTGACTCGGTCTCTCTGTGGCTGGCCTTCAACCTGGCAGGATCTCTGGGTCCTTCTTCTATCTTTTGGGGCATTATGTGTGCTCCAGGGGTGAGTTTTGTTTATAATTTAAGTTGTGACCACCATACCCAGGGTGATTAAAGTGTGTCAAAACACTGGTTAGCCCAGAGTTATGTCAAGGAGAGAGGACTAAAGTTGTTGAGATATACCATGTGGGAGAACAGCTATGCAGTGTGTAGATCGTTGTTTTGAAAATGTGAGGCTGTAATTGTATATTCTGTACATATCTATTGAGAATACAGTTATATTTTTATAGTAGTAGTTTACATAACCTGTGAAGAGGGCTGGTGAAAGGGTATCAGAGACACTCAGGATGATCAGCCATGATGTAAGTATTACCCCTAGACAAATAAGACCATTAAGTAAAAGCTACCCCACACTAGAACAGTAGTGATGAGAACCTTACTATCAAAGTAATAAGGGACAAACCAACGTAACATGGGGGCCTGTCCGGGAGAGTTATTTGACTGCTAAAATAACTCAAAACATTCTTTGAACTATATGTGCTGGTATGGGGTAATAACAGTTGCATGTTTCTGGTAGAAGATTTACCAAGGTGGTGTCAGTGGAAGTGTTGTTTTCATATATTAGTTTACAGGTTGTTTTTCTCCTAAGGTGGGGGGAAAGGGAGTACACATTTTTGTTGTGGTTATGGTAAGTGCTATGTGCATAGTTTACATTCAATTTGTGTTATTTTATGTGCCTGTGGGAAACTTTGTCCACTGATACTGTAAGAGGGAGCAAGTGTTTAAAGATAAAACTATGTCAGAAGATGAGTCTTCAGATTTTTTAGGCTTCAGGGAAGAAGGTAATAATTCATCAGTAAACATGCTGTTAATAGTGAAGATGAGGAATCACCTACTCCAGGTGATATGGAAATGGAGAGAATGAGACTGAAATTAGCTGTACTAGAGGCTGAAATGAAATTAATGAAAGCTAGGAGAAAGAACGTCAAAGGTTAGGAGGTTCAGAACAAGAGCCTGAGCAGTACTTTAACATAACTAAAGCTGCAAATTTTGTCCCTAAGTTTACAGAGAGTGACCCAGATAGGTATTTTTCTTTTTTTGAGAAGACTGCTTTGGAGCAAGGATGGCCCAAACAGAAGTGGGCTACCCTAGTTCGCACACAACTTGTAGGTAAAGGATTCCAGAGAGTAGAGACTCTGGAGGGGCAAGATTTTTCTGATTATGATAAGATTAAAGAGGAAGTATTGCTTGCATACCAAATGATACCTGAGAAATATAGGCAAAAGTTCAGAATCAAAATTTCAGGATGGGCAGACCTTAACTGAGTTTGGGAATGAGAAACTGTTCCTTTTTAAGAAATGGGTTTGTTCTAAAGGAGTTAATAAAGACTATAACAAATTAGTAGATCTGATGGTTCATGAGGAATTGTACAATACAATCCCTGTTGACCTCAGAGAATATTTAGAGGACAAAAACCCAGATAATCTTTCTGAAGCACTGGATCTAGGTGACCGATTTTTGGCTCGCAGGGAATTGGTAAGTAAAAACAGTCATGCTGCTTCTGAAAATTTCCCCACTCATTCTAAACCTTATTCCAAGTCTTATGGTCATAAAGGTAAGTGGGACAAGAATTTTCAGGAACAAATGAAGGCTGAGGTGCCCTATAAAATAGAAGGAAAAGGTAAGTCAGCTGGAGTTCAAAGTTTACCTAGACAATCAGATAATGTTTCAGGTCCTCGAGTAAACAGTACCAGTCCTACACCAAATGGTAAAAATACCTTTAAGTGTTATGCCTGTTACTACTGTAACAAAAACTGGACACACTCAAAAGTTTTGCTGGTCAAGGCGGAGAGATCAGGAAAGGGAGGAACCACCCCAGAGGACTCTAACTGCAGAGATACATCCAGTTGCCTGCATTAGGTCTTCAAGGCAAGGTGAGGAGGAAACCTTTGGATCTAGACCCCAGGATGTGTATATTTTTAGTAGGTCCACAGTTGGTTTGCAAAAGGATGTAGGCAGAGTTGAGAACATATTGTCCTTGAGAGATGGATGTAGCACCTACTCTTTGCTACGTGCTGGAGTGCTACCAGTGTCTAAGGATACCTATACTGGGGTAGATATATTGTTGAAGGGTATTACGGGTTCAACCATAAGGACACTGTACACAAATTATGGGTAGAATCTGCATACCAAGTTGGCTATCTCCCTGTAGGTATCTCAGATGAAATTCCCTTCAAAGGGGTCGACCTCTTATTAGGGAATAATGTTATGGGTCTGTTAGACAGTGAGGAACAACTAGTTTGGGGGAAACCAAATCCCAAATGTTGGGAGGAAATGGCTAGGAAAACCCTGCCAGACCTTCTCCCTGATGGTTCCACCATGAGAAGTATGGCTCATGATCATGCTACCAACAGTCTTCATATTTCTCATGAGGATGGTGAGGGCTTAAGTTTGGTAACTCTGCTTTCTGATGTTGAACTGCAGTCAACTGAAGAAAAGGATGTTCCAGCCAGAGCTGAGCATGATTGGAGAATGGATCAGTTAAATAATGTGAGAGAGGCTGCACCTGCTAGGGTGCAATTAATTTCTGTGCAGGGAAAATGTCGCTGTTGCTGAGGAAGGATTTTTACAGTTAAATAAGTGTTTTCATTTCAGGGAGGAAAACTCTTACAAAGAATTCACCTCTGTTTGCAGTATCGATGGAAGGAGAACAAGGGTTTTGTCCCCAGATGGTGATGTCCAAGGTTTCCAGGCATTTCTTCTGGTCTCAGCTGTGGGAGACTGTCAGAGAGTATATTGAGACCTATCATGTCTTTCAATTTATAGGGAAACCTAGTCTAAGTATTAAACCTGTTCCCCTCCAGTCTATTTCGCACCAGGTGAACCCTTCAGCAAGCTGGTAGTAGATGTACTTGGTCCATTCCCAAGGACCAAACGGGAAATGATTATTTATTCACAAATATTTGCTCCACTACAGGTACCTGGAAGCAGTCCCTCTGCATAAGATAACTGCTCATGTAGTCTTAAGGTTTTGATGAAGTTCTTTTTTCATGTTTGTTTTCCTCAAGCAGTGCAAGAAGACCAAGGGCCTAACTTTACCTCAAAGCCTTTTAGAAATGTTTTTGAAGGGACTAAAGTAGAGCCTCAGTGTTCAACTGTGTATCACTCTCCATCTCAAGGGGAAAATAGAGAAATTACATCAAACCCTCAAGACAATGATGCCAGCCTATGGAATAGACAATACTAACAACTGGGATGAGAGGATCCCTTTCTTTGTATTTGCTGAGTGGGGAAGCACTGGAATCTCTGAGCTATTGGCTTGGGGAGGATGGTGATGCTCCCCCCTCGGAGCTTTTTCTCAGTTTCAGACACTGTTTGACTCGTATGAGGTGGATGGTACCAGTGAACGTGCCCATCAACCAGACCAGGATGATGATGTGGGACCATAATGTGGACCATGATACTCTGGAGGCTGGAGAGGAAGTGCTGATACTGGAGAAAATTCATGTGAAAATCTGTATGGCAAGTTGCTGTGAGCTGAACATGTTGTGGGGGAAGTTCCCAGGGGTTTAGAGATAAACCCACACCCCAAGCAAGAGAAGAATGAGTATAGTGTACACAGTAACGGTTTTTTAAATGGGTTTGAAGTTATGTCAAAAATTCAGAGAGACCAATGTTTTAATGGAATGTAAAGGGCTGCAAAACAATAATCTGTATGAAATACCAAAAGTGTATTTAAGAAATAACATGTGTGAAAAGATTTTGGGAAATGCATGCTTGGTTTTAATGAGAAAAATGTTGGAGAGTTGGCTCAGCCACCTTGGAACTTTATAAAAGTTTGGGATGTCAGTAATGGGGAAAAGTTGAAACTCAATGAAGAAATTGTTAAGGAAGCTGAGTCAATTCAACAAATTTTGTGAGGGAAAAATCTGTATGAAAAATTGGAGATGGAGGAAGAAGTGAAATTCTTCCAACACCAGTTTGTAGTGCTTAGTGAGAGTCAGTGGGGATTCCCATGCTTCATGGTTCCCAAATTAGATGGCACCCTGGCATAAACACTGACTACCACAGAGTACGTTTAACAACTAAGGCTTACAGGGTTAGAAAGATTGATACTTATGCACTAAAAGATGCAAACATTTTAAAATAAGCTAAAACATGGAAGATGTGATTTCCATGGTCTGTGTTCCAGTACCATTTTAATGTGTGTAATGCAAATTGTGTTCATTGTGTGCTTAAAATTTGTGTGTGAGATGGAACGTGATGGTGTTTGTGTAAACTTGGTGTATCCAACCTGGGTGCAAAGAGAAGTCTTTGGTGTTTGTTGTTGCACTGCGAGAGGTTGCAGAACTGTTATTGTCTATGAACAACCTTCTAAGTTTAAATGTCAACATTTTACCACAGGAAAGAAAATTTTCATTTTGGGGCTGGCTATTCAGCATTTGTACATGTCTCAGGATCTCTTCATCCTGTTCCTGTGTATAGTGACTAAAATCAGACTCTTAAAATGGGCTTTGTTCCTACAGCCTTTTAATTTGAAAGTTAAATATATAAAAGGCTCAGAGAATGTGGTTGCTGATGCTCTCTCTAGATGTTTCATGTAGATGCATGGTGCATACTTTGTACATAGTGTTTGTCATGTGCTGACCTTGTTGTTTTTGCAGTGGTGAACTCTCGGCGAGCTGAGTACTCTCTACCAGCCGTCTGACTGTAAAGGAGTTGAGTCGGAGCCAAAAGTGTGACGAGGGTCAGGGTGTACGTGAATGTGAGTTGAGGCAGTGGTTGACAACCTTCGGTAACATGAGACGTTCAGGAAGGTATGTGATGTGGTGTCTTGGTGTGCTCTATGTACAAAACGGCCCGACGATTTGCCTTTGGTGGTCCCTTGGACCCCTCCATGTTCTATGACAGCCTCCTCATAATAAGTTTGGAGGATCTGTGTGGAGTGGGACCTCGGAAGATGGGCTTAAGTGCCTGACCATGTTAAGGATCGTGAGTGTTGACTGGAAGTCTCACTGTTTGGTTCGGCCACCAAGTGAGAGACACCTTGACATGTTTTGTGAAGTTTCCTGCCTGGGGTACACCTGACTGCTCTGGGTTTGGCTCTACTCTCGTCTCCTGATCAGGAAGATGCCACCTGGAGTACCAGTTGCTTGCTGGATTACCATAGCAGAGGCACAGGCCTGTTGGTGCGGGCTTCACAGTGGGCATTGTGTGAAAAAATTTTTGCATTGTAATGTGTATTGTTTAAAAGTCACTAAAATTGTAATAGTTACACACTTGAGTATATGGGTATGGTTAAATTGCTTTTCTAAAAAATTCTGCAATCTCTTGTAAATAACAGTAAAGTGAAGAGTAGTTATGGTGCTGGGAAAATGTAGCATTTCTAGTAGTCTTGTTTACCGCCTTCAGACTTAAGCAATATACTTTTTACTAGCCGTATCCTGAGGGACACAGCTAGCTTTTGTGAGACTTCGTCTGGAGGTGGGGGGGTTGTTATGGGGCTATAGGACCCAATATGTATTTATAAGTAACAGTTACTCTGGAATACCTAATTATATTGAATTGATGGGGGCTTTGCTCTAAATGTCAGAAGGACTGATCAACCTTATGACTGAGAAGCAGCTGGGTCAAGCCTATTTTTCCTCAATATAATAGGTTATACTATAGACACATAAACACACAAATTTAAATAAGTAGTTTATAAAGTTGTATTTCCTTTTGTAAAAGTAAAATTAAGGTGTGGTAGAATTGTGGTAACTGGAGAATTGTGCTTGGCAACAGTCTTTTGTTTTGGTGGGAGGAGCTTAGCCTCTTTCTCTCTCTCCCTCGCACTGACTCGGTCTCTCTGTGGCTGGCCTTCAACCTGGCAGGATCTCTGGGTCCTTCTTCTATCTTTTGGGGGCATTATGTGTGCTCCAGGGGTGAGTTTTGTTTATAATTTAAGTTGTGACCACCATACCCAGGGTGATTAAAGTGTGTCAAAACACTGGTTAGCCCAGAGTTATGTCAAGGAGAGAGGACTAAAGTTGTTGAGATATACCATGTGGGAGAACAGCTATGCAGTGTGTAGATCGTTGTTTTGAAAATGTGAGGCTGTAATTGTATATTCTGTACATATCTATTGAGAATACAGTTATATTTTTATAGTAGTAGTTTACATAACCTGTGAAGAGGGCTGGTGAAAGGGTATCAGAGACACTCAGGATGATCAGCCATGATGTAAGTATTACCCCTAGACAAATAAGACCATTAAGTAAAAGCTACCCCACACTAGAACATGTAGTGAGAACCTTACTATCAAAGTAATAAGGGACAAACCAACGTAACAGTTGGTATCACTATACTTTTGTACATTCCCTTCTTTGCCTCCATGGATAACATTTTTTTTTGTCTCCATAGATACCTTAACCCTTTGACTGTCACAGGCCCCTTTCTGAAACTGTCATTCTATGTCGATAAATCTTTGGAAAAAAATAAATTATTTTTTCTTGTGAAATGATAGAGAATCTTTTCTCGATGGTAATGACACCAAAAGTACGAAATTTGGTCGAAACCTCACGGAATTATGCTCCCGCAAAGTTAGCGGTCTCAGTGACATGTACACATCAGCGATTTTGCCAACGTTGAGCCCTGTTTTTGGCCAATTCCGTTGTTCCAGTTGACCAAGCTCATAGCTATTTCTTTAGAACTCCATTTTTTCTATCTGTTGAGTACAAGAAACTGCCCATTTACCGATTTGAACTACCCAATAAAATGGTCAGAAATTGGCAATTTGGCCAATTTCATGCAAATTAAAAAAGATGCCAAATTTGAAATAGGGTCCAGAATAAACAATGTAGACATTCTTGGCACTAAAATAACATATCCTCTGTTCATTAGTCATATTTCTAGGCCCCTCTTATATTACTATTGCTTTCTATTTTGATTTTTTATTCATACAAAAAATAAAAAATTTACCGTTATGCAGACTACTGCATTATTGTAAAAATGGTATAAATAATATCAGTGCACTAGTGAAAGAATATTAGACTCCCCAGTTGACGTGTATTGGACGTGTGGTGTGATTTGCTTACTCCTGAACATTGGTAAAAATAGAACATTTTCGCTACTTTGAGCTCAATTTCAAGGTCGTTTTCATTGTAAAAGTAATCAAAATCATCTATTTCTGTAATATGTTTCCATTTTATCACCCGAGACCATGAAAACGAGAATACAACGATAAATACTATATGAAAATACACTTCAAAGTCAGCGTTTTAATAAAAAAAAGAAAACGGTCAACTTTTTTTTTTCCTCATTACGTACTGCGTGCTGCAGGATTTTTTTTTTTATGTGGTGCACACTGACCACACAAACCCATTCTCTCACACGTGGGCCTACCAGCTTTCTCCCGCTTGATTTGAAGCCGCTAGAATTTACGTGTATAAATACGTCGGAAACAGTGGTGCGTACGACATATATATACGACCGAAACAGTCAAAGGATTAATGCACCACTCACCTTTTTTCCTTCATCAATTCTGTGGTTAACCTCATCCTTCATAAACCCATCCACTAATAAGGCAACTCCCAAATATCTGAAAACTTTCACTTCTTCCATATTCCTTCTCTCCAGTGTGATACCTAATTTTTCTTTATCTAAATCATTTGATACTCTCATCACCTTACTCTTAAATATGTTCACTCTCAACTTTATACCTTTACACACCCTCCCAAACTTGTCCACTAACCTTTGCAACTTTTCTTTAGAATCTCCCATAAGCACAGTATCATCAGCAAAAAGTAATTGTCAACTCACATTTTGTATTTGATTCCCCATAATTGAATCCCACCCCTCTCCCCAACACCCTAGCATTTACTTCTTTTACAACCCCATCTGTAAATATATTAAGCAACCATGGTGACATTACACATCCCCGTCTAAAACCTACTTTTACCGGGAAGTAGTCTCCCGCTGTTCTACACACCCTAACCTGAGCCTCACTATCCTCATAAAAACTCTTTACAGCATTTAGTAACTCGCTACCTATTTCACATAGCTGCAACATCTACCACATTGCTCCCCTATACACTAAATCCGTAAATGCAATGAAAATTTCCCTACCTTTCTCTAAATACCGTTCACATATATGCTTCATTGTAAACGCTATCTACACATCCCCTACCCACTCTAAAGCCTCCTTGCTCATCTGCAATCCTACTCTCTATCTTACCTCTAATTCTTTCAATAATAACCCTACTGCACACTTTTCCTGGTATACTCAGTAAACTTATTACCCTATAATTCTTACAATCTCTTTTGTTCCCCTTCCCTTTATATAAAGGAACTATACACGCAAGTTATACTTTTGTATCAATCAAATAACATATTACTTGGGTAGAATTTTCCAGTAGATCCTTCATGTGTTAGCCCAAATCACCGACCAGTATGTTTTAAATAAGTGACCCACTGATCAGATCAGACCGGCTCCGAACCCTTGACTGGACCGAACCCTCGACTGGTCGAACCCTTGGCCGGTTTCAAACGGATTCGTTGGACAATAAAGCAGACTGTAAACGGATGGGGTTGTAGGCGCCCTTATAAACACAAACAATAAATATAAAACAAACTCCAGGAGCGTACTCCGGTAAGCTGTCCTGATATAAAAGTACAGTTAGAAATAGAAATACAGATAACTAGAGCTTTACTTAAAGAGGTTATTAATAGAGTATTCAAGAGGTTGCTAGTAGAATTACAGTAAATCAACCATTCAAATCATTATGAAGCTGTGTGTAGTCTGCAATAAATCAAACAAACGGGCTTCCACATGGATAAATTGTCATTTTTGTGGAAATTGGTGTCACGCCCCTTGTGCAGATATCCAAGAACTAGCTACAAACAGGTAAGTGTTTTTGGGTATGCCCAAAGGAGATAAATCTGTGGACTAAAATCACAAGGGTATTAAAAGAGGATAACATCAAAGCTGCTTTCATAGACAACCTGGAAGCTTTCTACAACAGATGGGAACATAAGTCTGGGCTGAATGGTACTGCCCTTGATACTGGCCATGTAGACAGAAACTGTAAGGCTGGAGGTGATGTCCTGGTAGTCAGTAAATGTGGGGCTGATAGTGCTGTCCTGGGAGACAGTAATGGTGAAGCTGGAGGTGCTGTCCTGGGAGACAGTAATGGTGAAGCTGGAGGTGCTGTCCTGGGAGACAGTAATGGTGAAGCTGGAGATTTTGTCCAGGTAGGCGGGAATTATACGCAGGAAGGAATGCATATAAATGATCTCATAGGGGACAGGAGCCGTAGTGGGGAAACTAGTGTAGTCAAAGATAAGATAAAACCAATATTGCAAACAAGAAATACAACAGGAAATAGCAAACAAGAGGACTCCACTAGCAATAGTGAGGATATATTACCAAAAACAACTGGTGGGAGCTCCATTGTTGGTGCTAGAGAAGATAGGAATAAGACAGGTAAACATGCACCAACAGGGAATACAGTCACAGAAACCCAAGGCAAACAGAAACCAAGCCTGTGCACATACTATGCACTTGGTATCTGCAGACATGGGAAATCTGGAAAAACAGATGGGACGTGCAACTATGACCACCCTAGAAAATGCTGTGCCCATATGACAACAGGAAAATGCAAACTCACTCCCTGTAAGCTTTTTCACCCCGAAATGTGTACCTCTTCAGTACAGGAAAGACTGTGCTATAACTTAAATTGCCAGGCACACCATCTAAAGGGGACAAAAAGATACAAAACATCCAGGCCATGGGAAAACCTGGGTAGCCACAGCCACTCAAGAGGGAGAGGTTTTTTAGTGCCAGGAAGGAAAAAAAAACTGGCAGGAAATGGCAGAAATAGTACACCAAATCCAGTCATTCCTGGAGTGGAACCACAGTCGATGGCCTTCACTCCAAACCAACAGATACAGATACTAATGCTGGAAAAAAAATCCGCCCCCCAGTACCAACAATACCACCAGTCCGATGACAGTCTTCTTTGCAAGTATACAGGGTCTAAACCCAGCAACAAACAACAAAATACCTTTCATCCATGGACTGCTTGCAGAGGCAAAGGCAATGTTCACGGCTTTCACTGAGACCCACATAAAGGATCACTTAGACAACGAAATATGGATCCCAGGTTACAACCTATACAGATGTGAGAGAGTGAACAGGCAAAAGGGGGGGGGGGGGGAAGGTTGGCCTGTACATTGCAGAGTCACTTGTTTGCACAGAACTGCTTAATGCCTCAAATGATTTAGTGGAAGTTTTAGCAGTAAAGGTCGAGAACCAAAACCTAGTCATTGTGGTAGTCTACAAGCCTCCGGATGCAACATCCCAGCAATTCCAGGAACAGCTGTTAAAAATTGACCACTGTCTGGAAAATCTTCCAGCTCCTGCACCCAACATCTTGCTCCTGGGGGATTTCAACTTAAGGCACCTAAAATGGAGGAATATAGCAAATAATACTGTTGCAGTAATAACACCAGGAGGTAGCTTAGATGAAAACTCACACTCACACGAGCTTTTAAATCTCTGCACAAAATTCAATTTAAACCAGTAAATAATAGAGCCTACTAGAATGGAGAATACACTAGACCTCATCTTCACTAACAATGATGATCTGATAAGAAATGTCACCATATCAAAAACAATATATTCAGATCACAACATAATTGAGGTTCAGACATGTATGCGTGGAGCCCCATACCGACAAAATGAGATAGTCACGAGGGAGCATTCACCAAATTCAACTTCAATAACAAAAACAAAGTGGGACCAAGTAAACCAAGTCCTAACCGATATAAGCTGGGAAGATATACTAAGCAACACAGACCCCAACTTATGCCTAGAACAGATTAACTTGGTGGCACTCGATGTATGCACAAGACTTATTCCTCTAAGAAAAAGGAGGAGTAGATGTAAAATAGAAAGACAGGCGCTCTCTTTACAGGCGACGGAAAAGAATAACAGAGCGGCTAAAAGAGGTCAATCTATCTGAAATGTGTAGGGAGACACTGGTCAGAGAAATAGCAAACATCGAACTTAAGCTAAAGGAATCTTATAGGAGTCAGGAAGCACGGGAAGAACTAAAAGCCATAAATGAAATCGAAAGAAACCCAAAGTATTTCTTCTCCTATGCCAAATCAAAGTCGAGAACAATGTCCAGTATTGGGTCTTTACTTAACCCTTTCAGGGTCTGTCCCGTAGATCTACGGCTTTACGTTCAGGGTCCAAACCGTAGATCTACGTCATGAGCTCAGCTCACTCTGATAAACTGAGTGGTAAATTTGGGCCTAGATATGAGAGAATACATCTATGTGGTATGTGTGCACCACATAAAACAAATCCTGCAGCACACTGTGTATAATGAGAGGAAAAAAACTGGGACCGTGATTTTCGATTAAAACAGCGACTTTGCAGTGTTTTTTTGTATGTTTTTTATAGTTGTATTTGTGATTTCTTGGTCTCATTTGATAGAATGGAAGACATATTACAGAAATAGAGATAATTTTGATTGGTTTTAGCACTGGAAATGGCTTGAAACCGAGCTCAAAGAAGCGGAAATGTTAAATTTTTGCCGATGTTCAAGAGTAAACAAACGACCTCACACATCTAATACTCGTCAGCTGGTGGGTTTAATATACATTCATAAATGTGGTGATGATATTTATACAATTATTACAATATTGCATAACAGTAAATCTTCTATTTTTTGGCGTGAATAAAAATTCATTATGTGAATAAAAAATCAAAGTGGAATTTATTTGTAAAGCCTCAAAACGTAACTAATGAACAGAGGAAATGTTAGTTTAGTGCCAGGAACACCTACATTGTTTATTCTGGATCCTATTTTGAAATTGGAATATTTTGAACTTTGTGTTAAATTTGGCCAAATTAACCAATTTCTGGTCACTTTATTTTGTAGTTGAAACAGTTAACTTGGCGATTTCTTGTGCTCAATCGATAGAATAGAAGTAATCCTAGTGAAATAGCTTAGAATTTGGTCGACTGGAATAATGTAATTGGCCTAAAATGGGAGTCAAAGTCGGCAAAATCGCCGATTCGTAAATATCGCTGACACATCAAAATTCACGAGAGCATAATTTCATCAATTTCCCATCAAATTTCGTACTTTTTGTTTTATTACATTCACAAAAAGATTCTCTACCATTTCATAAGAAAAAAATAAAAAATTTTTTTTTTTAAATTCTTGGACACTGGGGCACCACTTCAGATTTTGGCCTTGGACCCTGAAAGGGTTAAACAAGATGGGTCCTACACAGATGACAGCAAGGAAATGAGTGAGCTACTCAAGTCCCAATATGACTCAGTTTTTAGCAAGCCACTAACCAGACAGAGTCGAAGATCAAAATGAATTTTTTATGAGAGAGCCACAGAATTTGGTTAACACAAGCCTATCTGATGTTATCCTGACGCCAAATGACTTCGAACAGGCGATAAATGACATGCCCATGCACTCTGCCCCAGGGCCAGACTCGTGGAACTCCGTGTTCATCAAGAACTGCAAGAAGCCCCTATCACGAGCCTTTACCATCCTATGGAGAGGGAGCATGGACACGGGGGTCGTCCCACAGTTACTAAAAACAACAGACATAGCCCCACTCCACAAAGGGGGCAGTAAAGCAACAGCAAAGAACTACAGACCAATAGCACTAACATCCCATATCATAAAAATCTTTGAAAGGGTCCTAAGAAGCAAGATCACCACCCATCTAGAAACCCATCAGTTACACAAACCCAGGGCAACATGGGTTTAGAACAGGTCGCTCCTGTCTGTCTCAACTATTGGATCACTACGACAAGGTCCTAGATGCACTAGAAGACAAAAAGAATGCAGATGTAATATATACAGACTTTGCAAAAGCCTTCGACAAGTGTGACCATGGCATAATAGCGCACAAAATGCGTGCTAAAGGAATAACAGGAAAAGTCGGTCAATGGATCTATAATTTCCTCACTAACAGAACACAGAGTAGTAGTAGTCAACAGAGTAAAGTCCGAGGCAGGCACGGTGAAAAGCTCTGTTCCACAAGGCACAGTACTCTCTCCCATCTTGTTCCTCATCCTCATATCTGACAGACAAGGATGTCAGCCACAGCACCGTGTCTTCCTTTGCAGATGACACCCGAATCTGCATGACTGTCTCCCATTGCAGACACTGCAAGGCTCCAGGCGGACATCAACCAAATCTTTCAGTGGGCTGCAGAAAACAATATGAAGTTCAACGATGAGAAATTTCAATTACTCAGATATGGTAAACACGAGGAAATTAAATCTTCATCAGAGTACAAAACAAATTCTGGCCACAAATAGAGCGAAACACCAACGTCAAAGATCTGGGAGTGATCATGTCGGAGGATCTCACCTTCAAGGACCATAACATTGTATCGATCGCATCTGCTAGAAAAATGACAGGATGGATAATGAAACCTTCAAACGAGGGATGCCAAGCCCATGATGACATCTTCAGGTCACTTGTTCTATCTAGGCTGGAATATTGCTGCACACTAACAGCACCTTTCAAGGCAGGGGAAATTGCTGACCTAGAAAATGTACAGAGAACCTTCACGGCGCAATAACAGAGATAAAAACACCTCAATTACTGGGAGCGCTTGAAGTTCCTAAACCTGTATTCCCTGGAACGCAGGCAGGAGAGATACATGATTATATACACCTGGAAAATCCTAGAGGGACAAGTACCAAACTTGCACACGAAAATCACTCACTACGAAAGCAAAAGACTTGGCAGACGATGCAACATCCCCCCAATGAAAAGCACTGGTGTCACTAGCACGTTAAGAGACCATACAATAAGTGTCAGGGGCCCGAGACTGTTCAACTGCCTCCCAGCATACATAAGGGGGATTACCAACAGACCCCTGGCAGTCTTCAAGCTGGCACTGGACAAGCACCTAAAGTCGGTTCCTGATCAGCCGGGCTGTGGCTCGTACGTTGGTTTGCGTGCAGCCAGCAGTAACAGCCTGGTTGATCAGGCTCTGATCCACCAGGAGGCCTGGTCACAGACCGGGCCGCGGGGGCGTTGACCCCCGGAACTCTCTCCAGGTAAACACACACTGCCAATCCCTAGGTACCTTCCCCTCTTTCATACATTAAACAAAATACCAACCACTCCAACACTATGTCCTCACCTGCTTTTAACATTTCTGTCATGATCCCATCAGTTCCTGCTGCTTTACCCCCAGTCATTCTATGTAATGCCTCATGCACCTCCCCCATACTCACATCCTGCTCTTCTTCACTCCTCAAAGATGTTATACCTCCCTGGCTAGTGCATGAAATTACCACCTCCCTTTCTTCATTGACATTTAAAAAGTTCCTCAAAGTATTCCTGCCATCTACCCTATACCTCCAGCTCCCCATCTACTGACTCCTCTACTGTTTTTAGCTGAAATCCATTCGTTCCCTAGGCTTTAACTTTTTTATCTCACTCCAAATTTTTTTCTTATTTTCATCAAAATTCTTGACAGTGTCTCTCCCACTATCATCTGCTCTCCTTTTGCACTCTCTCACCACTCTCTTCATCTTTCTTTTACTCTCCATATACTCTGCTCTTCCTATAACACTTCTGCTTTGTAAAAACTTCTCATAAGCTATCTTTTTCTCTTTTATCACACCCTTTACTTCATCATTCCACCAATCACTCATCTTACCTCCTGCCCCCACCCTCCTATAGACACAAACTTCTGCCCCACATTCTAATACTGCATTTTTAAAACTATTCCAACCCTCTTCAACTCCCCCCCACTACTCATACTTGCACCAGCTCACCTTTCTGCCAATAGTTGCTTATATCTCACCCTAACTTCCTCTTCCCTTAGTTTATACACTTTCACCTCTCTTTCTTTTGTTGTCATTTTCCTTTTGTCCCATCTACCTCTTACTCTAACTGTAGCTACAACTAAATGATCCGATGTATCAATTGGCCCTCTATAAACATGTACATCCTGGAGCCTACCCATCAACCTTTTATCCACCAATATGTAATCTAAAACTTTCATTATGTGCTATATCATACCTTGTATACTTATTTATCCTCTTTCATAAAATATGTATTATATATCTTTTTTGTATTTATTTATTTATTTAGTAGGTTGGTAGACAGCAACTGCCCAGGGAAGTACAGTGGAACCTCAGCTAATGAACTGCTCCAACCTCGACCAATTATGTAAGTGTATTTTTGTAAGTGCTTTTGTAAGTGTATTTTTGAGGATCTGAAATGAACTAATCTAATTTACATTATCCCTGATGGGAATAAATTAATTCGGTAACGGCACCTGAACAGCCGTCTGGAATGAAGAAAGTTCAATATTTGAGGTTCCACTGTATTATCATCCTGCCAAGGGAATGTGAAACAAAAACCTGTAATTGTTTTACATGATGGTAGGATTGCTGGTTTCTTTTTTCTGTCTGTCTCGTAAACATGCAAGATTTCAGGTACATCTTGCTATTTCTACTTACACTTAGGTCATACTACACTTGCATGTACAAGCATATATATGCACACCCCACTGGGTTTTCTTTTGTTTTCTTACTAGTTCTTGTTTATTTCCTCTGATCTCCATGGGGAAGTGGAACAGAATTTTTCCTCCACAAGCCATGCGTGTCGTAGGTGGCAACTAAAATGCCGGGAGCAAGGGACTAGTATCCCCTTCTCTTTTATACAGTACTTAAGTCACAAAGAGAAGCTTCTGTTTATCTTTTGGGCCACCCTGCCTCGGTGGGAAACGGCCAGTTTGTGGAAAGAAGAAGAAGATGCACATGAAAATATAAATTATTCCCTACTGATAATACAATACATATAAGAAATGTTGAAGGCTTGATCCTTCTGTCATTAACCCTTAAACTGTCCAAACATGATCTACGTTCACTCGCTTAGCGCTCCGAACGTAGATCTACGTTTGATTTTACACGCTTTCTTATGTAAAGAAAAATGTAGATCTACGTTCAGAGTGCTACACGAGTGAATGTAGATCTACGTTTGGACAGTTTAAGGTTTAATATCAAGACTATTGATGTAATAGTATAGTAGTTTAATATCACTAACGTATCCCATGACCATCCTGTTGTTAGTTGGGATAGTTCCACAGTGGGGGAGGCTTGATTCTCCTGCTCCAGTTATCCACAAGACACTATAGAGACTAAGGTATCTTGATTCTGGAAACGTTTTGCCAGCCAGTGGCTTCTTCATTCTAGTGTAGAGAAAGGTGTAAGGTGAAGAGGAGTGTGAGGTTATCAGTCCCTAAACCTGGAGTTTGTGTGTTTAATCCATGAATCCTAATAAATAGTTCTTTTCTTAAGATTGATGACTTGAGCACATCCAACTCCCCAGTTGATGGACTGAGACCTCACACTCCTTGTCTTCCATCTTTCTCTACACTGAACCAAAGAACCACTGGCTGCGAAACATTTCCAGAATCAAAGATACCCAAAACATGTGACAAGGTCCCAATTAATCAACTTGTGGGCTAATTAAAACCACTTCTACACAGAGACAAAGCAGTGTCAACTTGCCGGGTCAGGGAAAGGCCCAGCCTTCACAAACGAAACTGTTAGTTGGCCTGGATTGTCTGACGCATTCATTCTCACGAAAGTCATCCACACATTCCACCTCTGTAAAAGATCACGAACTCATCTTAATACTCGTCTCTGATAAACAAGACTAGGTTTAATGGACACATGGGAAATTTCCTCTGTTACTTATATAAAAGTCCTACTGTTATTGTCATGACCTGAGACTAGTCCAGACTACAACACTGTCTTAGAGGACCATCTTGTAAAATGGATAGTTATGTATTGTGGTAGCCGGGTATTGTGCATGCAGGGTATGTGGTACGCAGGTCATTGTGGAAAAGCTCTCTCACTCTAGCAAGTCACTATTGATTTTATAAAGTTTTATCTATTGAGTCAATTTTTTCTACTGATAAAGACAGTTGCAGAAACAAACTTGATCAAATCATTGTACCTGTGGAACAAGTTTTCTCAAGTTCCACAGGTGAAACATCTCAGAACTTCATTACAAAGGTGCCTTTTTCACAACTTACAGCCTTTGTCATCACTGCAAAGTGTTAGTAGTCTCTAGATGTGATTTTTGTATGTTGATTTGTACTGCCCAGCTTCCAGGACTTGAGTCTAGATGTTAGGTAAAGGGACACAAGTGCAACTAATGTGACATTTTATTGTGACAACGTTTCGCTCTCCAGGAGCTTTATCAAGCCGTTAAAGAAGTACATGGCTGATAACACCAGGAGAGTGGAAACTTGCCATAATAAAATGTCCACATTAGTTGCAACTTAGTCCATTGCCTAAAATATGTCGGAAATTCTACCAACATTAATACATCGAGTCTAGGTCACCATAACAGACCCACCTTCCAGGATCTGAAGTCCGGTCACCAATGGTCCAGACTACCGATTCCAGGTCACATAAAAAAACTTTAATCTGAACTTACCATGGCTTCAGTAGTGCTCGACTGTACTTGAGCTTAGCATTAGCCACGGTGGAGTGCAAAGGCGCCATGAAGCTCAATAGGAGATATGGGATGTCATCTAAATACGCACTTCAACCTTAAAGCCAGGTAAGTCCACAAACAACCTGTGTTGGCTAAAAATAAGTTAGATAAGTACATGAAAGGGTGTGAGAAAGAGCTGCCTTTCATAGGCAAGTAGTCCCACTACGTGTGGGCGCTTTTGAGAGGTTGAGGTGAACCTACCTGCCTAGCATGGGCCAGTAGGCCTACTGCAGTGGTCCTTCCTTCCTTATATTCTTAAAAATTAGTTAATGGTTAGTTAAGGTCAAGACACATGAGCAAGTTTTGATCATTTCTCAAGAAACATTTCAGTGTTGAGACACTGGTCACTAACAACTGGTCATTGCAGTCAGTGATACATTAATAAATGTTCCTTCTTTCAACACACCGGCCGTATCCCACCAAGGCAGGGTGGCCCAAAAAGAAAAACGAAAGTTTCTCTTTTAAATTTAGTAATTTATATGAGAGAAGGGGTTACTAGCCCCTTGCTCCCGGCATTTTAGGTCGCTCTTCAACCACACATGGCTTAACGTGAGGAAGAATTCCTGTTCATCTTCCCCATGGAGATAGAGAAATAAACAAGAACAATAACTAGAAAGAAACTATAAGAAAAAAACGCAGAGGTGTGTATATATATGCTTGTAGATGTATGTGTAATGTAACCTAAGTGCAAGTAGAAGTAGCAAGACGTACCTGAAATCTTGCACGTTTATGAGACAGACAAAAGACATAGGCAATCCTACCATCATGTAAAACAATTACAGGTTTTCGTTGTACACTAACTGTATTTATTATGTTCACTACAACCAGGGACTATCTGTTAAAATATTGTTAACTAAACTTCTATGAAAATTGTGGAAATAAATTAATCATTATCACTATTGTTATTATTATTATTCTTTATTATTGTTACTATTATTCTTTTAACACATTGGCCATTACCCACCAAAGTAGGGTGGCCCAAAAAAGAAGAAACACTTTCATTATCATTCACTTCATCACTGTCTTGCCCTCTGGATAACAATAACACTACATTCTTAAGCCTACCCCATACATCTTTGACCCTACTGCCGATACTCTCACTAGTCCATCTATCATCCAATAGCTGTTTATATCTTACTCCAACTCCCTCCTCCTTTAGTTTATAAACCTTCACTTCTCTTACTTGCTGCTCTATTTTCCTTGTACCCCATCTACCTTTAACTCTCACTGTAAGCTAACAACTACAAAGTGATTGAATACTGTGGCCCTCTAAAACATGTCATCCTGAAGTCTACCCAACAGTCTGTTATCTACCAATACGTGGTCCAACAAACTACTGTCATTTTGCCCTACATCATATCTTGTATACTTATTATTTTTTTTCTTACAATGTTCCCCTTGCACTATAACCAACCCCTTTCTAAACAAGTTCAATCAAACACTCCTCCATTATCATTACATCTGGCACCCCCCCAAACTTTACTACCACACCCTTTCTAAATGCTTCTCCTACTTTAAGCATTTAGATCCCCTACCACAATTACTCTCTCACTTGGCTCAAAAGTTCCTACACATTCGCTTAACATTTCCCAAAATCTCTCTCCTCTACACTTCTCTCTTCTCCAGGTGCATGCGCACTTATTAAGACCCAACTTTTCACATCTACCCTTATTTTAATCCACCTAATTCCTTGAATTATACATTATAGATGGTAGTACGCTCCCAGGTGATGCTGTCCTACAACCTATCTTTTCTTTCTTTCAACAAACTTGCCATATCCCACTGAGGCAGGGTGACCCAAAAAGAAAAACAAAAGCTTCTCTTTTTAACTTTAGTATTGTATATAGGAGAAGGGGTTACTAGCCCCTTGCTTCAGGCATTTTAGTCGCATTTTACGACACACAGCTTACGGAGGAAAAATTCTGTTCCACTTCCCCATGGAGATAAGAGGAAACAAACAAGAACTAGTAAAATAATAGAAGAAAACAGAGGGTATTTTTTTTTTTTTTTTATTATCACAACCGCCGATTCCCACCAAGGCAGGTGGCCCGAAAAAGAAAAACTTTCACCATCATTCACTCCATCACTGTCTTGCCAGAAGGGTGCTTTACACTACAGTTTTTAAACTGCCACAATAACACCCCCTCCTACAGAGTGCAGGAATGTACTTTCCCATCTCCAGACTCAAGTCCGGCCTGTCCGTTTTCCCTGAATCCCTTCATATATGTTACTTAGCTCACACTCCAACAGCACGTCAAGTATAAAAAACCATTTGTCCTGCATCACTCCTATCAAACCCGCTCACGCCAAAAAAAATAATAAATGGCTGCTGAATCCCAAGCCCCTCGCTCACAAAACCTCCGTTACCCCCTCCCTCCAATCCCTTCCTAGGCGACCCCAACCCCGCCTTCCTTCCACTACAGACTGATACACTCTTGAAGTGTCATTCTGTTTCGCGTCCATTCACTCTACATTCCGAACACACCTCAACAACCCCTTCCTCAGCCCTCTGACAACAGTTTAGGTAATCCCGCACCTCCTCCTAACCTTCCAACTACATTCTCTGCATTATATTCACACCACACATGTGTTGCCCTCAGACATGACATCTCCACTGCCATCCAGCCTTCTCCTCGCTGCAACATTCATCACCCACGCTTTCACACCCATATAAGAGCGTTGGTAAAAACTATACTCTCATAAAAACAGTCCCCTCTTTGCCTCCAGGGACAAAGTTCTTTGTCTCACACAGACTCCTAAGTGCACCAACTCACTCTTTTTCACCCTCATCAATTCTATGATTCACCTCATCTTTCCATAGACCCATCCGCTGACACGTCCCACTCCCAAAAATCTGATACGTTCACCTCCTCCATACTCTCTCCCTCCAATCTGATAATTCAATCTTTCATCACCTAATCTTTTTGTTATCCTCATAACCTTACTCTTTCCTGTATTCACCTTTAATTTCTCTTTTGCCCACTCTAACCAAATTCAACCACCATCTCTGCAACTTCTCTTCAGAATCTCCAAGAGCACAGTGGTCAAATCAGCAAAGAGCAGCTGTGACAACTCCCCACTTTGTGGTGTGATTCTTTATTCTTTTAACTCCACTCCTCTTGCCAACCATCGCATTTACTCTCTTACAACCCCATCTATAAATAAATAAAACAACCCACGGTGACATCACACATCCATGTCTAAGCTACTTTTACTGGGAAAAAATTCCCCTCTTTCTACATACTCTAACATGAGCCTCACTATCCTACGTAAAAACTCTTCACTGCCTTTCCAGTAACCTTACCTCCTACTCCATACACTTGCAACATCTGCCACATTGCCCCCCTATCCACCCTGTCATAACGCCGTCCAACCCATAAATGCCACAAAGACCTCTTATCCTTATCTACGATACTGTTACACTTATATGTTACACTGTAAACACCTGGTCCACACCCCCCCTTACCTTTCAAAGCCTCCTTGTTGATCTGCTATTCCTATTCTCCGGCTTACACTTTAATTCTTTCAATTATAACTCCACCATACACTTACCCAGGTACACTCAACAGAACTTATCCCTATAATTTTTGCAGCTCTCTTTATCCCCTTTGCCTTTTTATACAAAATGAACTATGCCACGCTCTCTGCCAATCCCTAGGTACCTTACCCTCTTCCATACAATTTATTAAAATAATTGCACAACCACTCCAAACTTAATATCCCCACCTGCTATTTAACATTTCAATCTTTATCCCTTCAATCCGGCGGCCCTTTGCCCCCTTTCATTTTACCCCTTGCCTCACGAACTTACCTCCACACTCACAACTGGCTCTTCCTCACTCCTACAAGATGACTATTCCTCCTTGCCCTATACACAAATCAACAGCTTCCCTATCTTCATCATATCATTTAACAATTCCTCAAAAATATTCCCTCCATCTTCCCAATACCTCTAACTCTCCAATTAATAACTCACCTCTCCTATTTTTAAATGACAAGATTCCATTTGTTCTCTAGGCTTTCTTAACTTGTTAATCTCACTCCAAAAACTTTTTCTTATTTTCAACAAAATTAGTTGATAACATCCACCCACATCTCTCATTATGCTCTCTTTTTACATTGCTTCATTCACCACTCTCTTACTTCTCTCTTTTCCTCCATATACTCTCCCTCCTTGTCATCACTTCTACTTTTGTAAAAAACTTCTCATATGCTTAACTTTACTCCCTTACTACTCTCTTTAATCATCATTCCACCAATCGCTCCTCTTTTCCCTCCGCACCCACTTTCCTGTAACCACAAACGTCTGCTGAACACTCTAACACTACATTTTAAACCTACCCCATACCTCTTCGAACCCCATTGCCTATGCTCTCATTAGCCCATCTATCCTCCAATAGCTGTTTATATCCTACCCTAACTGCCTCCTCTTTTTAGTTATAAACCTTCACCTCTCTCTTCCCTGATGCTTCTATTCTCCTTGTATCCCATCTACCTTTTACTCTCAGTGTAGCTACTACATAGAAAAGTGATCTGATAATCTGTGGCCCCTCTATAAACCATTACCTCCTGAAGTCTACTCAACAGTCTTTTATCTACCAATACAAAATCCAACAAACTACTGTCATTTCCGCCCTACATCATATCGTGTAATAGCATATTTATCCTCTTTTTCCTTAAAAATATGTATTACCTAAACTAAACCCCTTTCTTATACAACGTTCAATCAAAGGGCTCCATTATCAATTACACCTGGCACCCCAAACCTTACCAACCACACCCTCTCTAAAAGATTCTCCACTTTAGGCAATCAAGTCCCCTACCACAAATACTCCTCTCACTTGGTTCAAAGGCTCCTTATACCTTCACTTAACATCGCCCAAAATCAACTCTCTCTCATCCTCTGCATCCTCTTCTTCTCCCAGTGCAACAACGCTTATATGACCCACTTCTCGCATCCAACCTTTACTTTTTAATCCACATACTTCTTGAAATTACACCATTCATATTCTCTTTTTCTCCTTCCATAACTGATCATTTAACATTACTGCTACCCCTTCCTTTGCTCTAACTCTCTCAGATACTCCAGATTATAATCCCATTTAATTCGCCCCACTGAAACTCTCCTACCCCCTTCAGCTTGTTTCGCTTAGGGCCGACAACCAACTTCTTTTCATTCATAACATCAGCAAACATCTGTTTTCTTGTCATCCGCACTACATCCATGCCCATATTAAGCAACCCATTTATAAAGTTTTTTCTTCCTTCTCTTTTTTAGTAATTGTATACTAGGATAAGGGGTATACTAGCCCATTGCTCCCAGCCATTTTAGTCGCCCATACGACAACGCAAGGCTAACGGAGAAAGATTCTTTTCTCCCACTACCCCTGACCATAGAAGACAATAAAAAAGATCAAGAGCTATTTAGAAAAAGGAGAAAAACCTTGATGTATGTATATATATATATGCATGTGCGTGTCCTGTGAGTGTGAACCAAAGGTAATTAGGAGATTAGCAAGATACCCTGTATATCTTAGCGTGTTTATGAGACAGAAAAAGAAACCAAGCAAACCTAACCATCATGCAAAACCCGCATACCGTGGCCCTTACATAAACGTTAAATATAAATCGCAAACGATACATAATAATCGCTAAGAAATTGCCTCGCATACCGCTAAAAAACCCCGCTCAACGCTGTTCGGTCCGAGAACGCGTCAAATGTGCGGCCTGAGCCGCCTCATAAGTTCCGCCGTGGCACAGATTACCAGCCAGCCTCTGCGGAAACATCCAGCATACAATCGGAACATATCGTATTCATACAGTGTTTTTGGTGATTTTAACTGCAAAATATGACCATGGGCCCCAAGAAAGCTTCTAGTGCCAACCCTACCAGCAATAAGGGTGAGAATTACTATAGAGATAAAAAGAGATCATTGGTAAGTATGAAAGTGGAGTGCGTTCCTCCGAGCTGGCCAGGTTGAATAATAAACCCCAATCATCCCTCTCGCTACTATGTGGGCAACAAAACGGCAATCAAGGAAGCTGTTTCTGCCAAAGGATCAACTGTGTTTTCGAAACAGGAGAGCAAAGTGATTAAAGAAGAAGAAGGGGCAGGTCAAGATCCAGCAGAGGGACCAGGAGGAGAGGGGACACACAGGACAGTAAGAAGGAGGCGAGGTAGACACTAGGAGGGTAGGGAAGGACAGAACAGAAGGTCGACAAAAGAAGGTAGGAGCGCGAGAAACAGGGAGGGGGGAGCGGAAGGGCAGAGAAGAGATCAGGGTGCACAAAGGCACGAGGAGGCGTCGGGCGCGCAGGGGCCCAAGCACGCAGGGCAGGGAAACTCCAGAGAGAAGAACGCGACGAAGGTGGGGAGGGTGAGGGAGCGTACACCTGGGGGGGCTGTTGCAGGGCAGGATCAGCACAGAGTGCACGCAGTATAGGGCGGAGAGGGAACAGCAGGCCAGGCCGATGGGGAGGGAAAGATGGCAGGGGGAAAGGGGCAAACACTAAGAGTGTAGGCAAGAAGCAATAAATGAGGGGGAGTAGAGAGTAGCAAGTAGACAGAGGAAAGCAGCAGAAGAGAAGGAGGGGGCAAGAGACAGCAGGAACCCCGCGCAGGGGTGCGAAGACGGAAGCAGCGAAAAAGAGTCAAGCAAGGTGGGGCAACAGCACACAGGCGAGACGTACCAAGGGAGGTGAAGGGGGGGAAGAACAGGGGGGTCTGAGAACAGCAAAAGGAGAGGGGAGAGGGATTGCAAGTGATGGAAGAATTTGAGAGACCTTTATGGTCATGGATAAAATAGAAAACAATAGCAGGAGGTGGAGCAGGAGATAGCATCTCACAAGTGAATCGAAAAGCGAAAAGGCTAGGAAGAAGCATGAGATTTAATTAAAAAAAATGCCTAGCAACAAGTGATGATGCGCGTGAAATTTAAGGCCCACAAAGGTTGGTTTGAGAGATTAAGAAGCGTAGTGGCATACATAGTGTGATACGAGCATTGTGAGGCTGCCAGTTCGGACCATCAAAGCAGCTGAAAAATATGTGCAGGAAGTTCAAGGAGACCATATACAGAGAAGGACAGAAACCAGAACACGTGTTTTAATTGTATGAAACAGCCTTGTATGGGTATGAAATGCCCAAGCCGGACCTACATTCACTCGGAGTACAAGCACTCCCAGGACATAAGCCATCAAGCCAGCTTACGTCTGAATTTATGTTCCAATGCTAGGTGATTGCCAAGTGAAGCTTTCTTAGTGTAATCCACTCAGAAACTCCCAGAGCGTTCAGGCAAAAGAGTATCATCAAGGCTAATTTGTGTGTGCGGTTTGTCAAACAGTACGGCATGGGTCACAAGGACTTTTTTCTATGACTGGTTACACCCATGCATTTGCCCCCACAGTGAAAAATTACCTAACCTGAAAAGAAATAAGACCTTAAGTGCTTCCTGTTGTTAGACAATGCCCCTGGTCATCCCTACAGACTTGGCAGAGGCGACTTTAAGGGACATGAGCCTTCATTAAAGGTGAAGTTTTTGTCCCATCCCTAAACCACTCCTCTCCTGCAGCCCAAGGACCCGCAGGTTATTGCAAACTCAAACAACTATAAACACAAAAGCTCTGTTTGAAAGGTGCTTTGTAGTGACCTCAGAAACCACAACTGACTGCTAAGAGAGTTTGAGAGATCACTTAATATCCTCCAATAGTGTAAACCTCATAGGTACGGCTAGTGGAGGGAGTGACCTAAGAGACCTTGAAGGCTGCTTGGAAGAAACTGTGGCCAGAATGTGTTAACCAAGGATTTTGAAGTTTTCAGGCTAACCCGAGAGAGTATGCTTTGAGGAGTCCATTGTGGCATAGGGCAAGTCCTTGGGTGGAGGTTAGTGGGGAGGATTTGGAAGAGTTGGTGGCAGGAGGACAAAGAAGAACTAACCATTGATGAGCTGCTAAATCAACTTCAACAGCAAGAGGCCCAACCTGAGAAACTGGTTCGCAGAATGGGAGAGAGAAATTGAAGAAGTTGCCTACTACAAAGATTAAGGAAATTTGTGCAATGTGGCGAAAGTGCAAACCTTTATGGCTGAAAATCAACCCTCACACAGCTATCGCACCGAGGCTGGTGACTAATACACTGACAATGTGTGAACACTTTAGGGAAGTCATACAGAAAACGAGAGGTACAGGCCACTATGGACATATTGTAGTGTGCCAAAAAGTCCCAGTGACACTGAAGCTGGTCCCTAGTGGCATTACAAGAAAGAAGGGAATAACCCAGAAAAGGACTTGACACCTCAAGTCGTTAATGAAGGGGAATTCCCTTCTAAACCCAGACTCCTCTCCTCCTCCCATCCCATCAATCACCATATCTTCAATCAAAAGGTAAGTGTCTTGTAATTGTGCATGCCTTTTTTCAGTTTTATAAAAAATCGAATGTTCATGTGTAAAATTTTTTCATACTTTTTGGTGTCTTGGCACGGATATAATTGATTTCCATTATTTCTTATGGGGAAAATTCTTTTTCATTTGCATAACGATAATTTAGCATACAAGAGCTCTCTGGAACGATTAATATCGATATGGGCGGGGGTCCACTGTTATGCTTTAACATGCATGTGTAGTGTGACGTAAGGTAAAGTAAAGTAGCAAGCTGTACTGAAATCTGCAAGTTTATGAGAGAAAAAAAAAAAGCACATCAATCCTACCGTCCAGTAAACAATTAAAGGATTCCATTTTACACTATCGCTTGGCAGGACAGTAGTACAGTGGTCCCCTCGTTTATATCGTATTTAATCTGTTCCTGGAGGTGCTACAAATTATTGAAATCTACGATTATACGAATAAATTTTCCCCCACAAGACAAATTCAATACAATTATCCATTCCTGACACCCAGAAGTGTTAAAACAAAACTTTTTTACATGAAATAAGAAGTAGTACATAAACAATATCAATTGAATGATGAATGAAACATCAACCCCTTCAGGTCCAAGTCCCAAATCTGAATTGGTGCCCCAGGTCCAATAATTTAAAAAAAAAAAAAAAAAAATTGTTATTTTTTTCTAGTGAAGTAGTAGAGAATTCTTTTTGTGAAGGTAATAAACAAAAAGTACGAAATTTGATGGAAAATTGACGAAATTATGCTCTCGCGAAATTTTGATGTGTCACGAATTACGAATCGGTCGATTTGCCGACTTTGAACTCCCATTTTAGCAATTACAATTATTCCATTCAGACAAATACTTAGCTTTTTCACTAGTAATTACTTCTATTCTATCGATTGAGCACAGAAATTCGCCAAGTCAACTGTTTACACTACAAATTAAAGTGAACGGAAATTTGTTAATTTGGCCACTTTAACACAAAGTACAAAATATTCCATTTCAAAATAGGGTCCCAGAATAAACAATGTAGGTATTCCTGGAACTAAACTAACAATCTTCTGTTCATTAGTTTACTTATTGAGTCTTACAAATAAATTCCATTTGGGATTTTATTCCTAATGACTATTTATTCACACCAAAAAAAATAGTAGATTTACTTTTGTTATGCACTCAGTAATAATTGTATAAATATCATCACCATATTGCTGAATGCCATATAAGCCCACAGCTGGCGTGTATTAAGATCGTGTGAGGTCGTTTGGTTACTACTTGACTAACGGCAATAAAAATAACATTTGCCCGCTACATTGAGCTCAGTTTTCAAGCCATTTACCCAGTGCTAAAACCATCCAAACATCTCTAGTTCGGTTAATTGTCCTTCCATTCTATCAAATCAGACCAAGAAAACGCAAATAGAACTATAACAAACATACGAAAAAACACTGCAAAAGTCGCTAGTTTTAATTTGAAAAATCATGATATTCAGTTTTTTCTCGTCATATACACAGCTTGCTGCAGGATCTGTTTTATGAGGTGCATTCTCCTCATATCTAGGCCCAAATGTACCACTCACAGTTTTATCAGATTGCTGTAGCTCATGACGTAGATCTACGGTTGGACCCTAAACGTAACCGTAGATCTACGGGAACGGACCCTCCAAAGGGTTACCAGCATAACACTTACCATTAATGGAGATTCTCTTAGTGTATGGGAGACTGAGGAGAGATAGAGTGATTGTTTATAGTTTGGAAGATGAAACCCCTTCCATCATCACCTCAGTACCAGTGCTTTTCTGGGTACTTCTCTTCTCTGTTCTTCTTCATGCCTCTAAGGACCACCTTGGAGTCACTGGAGGTTCAGTCTCACAAAATATACTGTCCAGAGAGCTCTGTTTATGGCATCTCTAACACTTCCCTAAAATGGGCCCAAGACTCGCATGTACATGTTGCCACAATGCTTGCCAACAGCCTTGGTCAATGTGATGTTTTCTTTTCTCCATAATCTTCCATCTTACCCCACAATTTTCAAAAATTCCCTAATTTCTGAAGAAGGCACCTTCTTCATCTCTCTCCTCCTCCTTGCAGCAAGATCTGAGCTGCGATCTGTTGCTCTTTCCTGCCGAAGCTCCCTTGCAACATCCTCACTGGTGACTCATCGCAGTGGTCTTCCACCAACACTTCCACATCCTCCAAACTCAACTTCCAACCATGGAACTCCCCCATGCCACAATAGATTTAACAACAGACATCAGGCTCCATCAGGGTCAGCCCCCAAACCCCTTCAAAATCCCTCTTGGTGGACACAATCTGGCCACAATTTACTCCAAGCAGAGTTCAAAGTCCCTGGTAGTCCTCCCCTCCCAACCTTACCTATAAGGGTTTATGCATGTGAGGATGCCCTGAAGTGTTCTCTCCCAAATCTCTTAAGTCAAGCGAGTGTCTGAGGTCCCATTCAAGCACCTTCGAACATTGCTTTGGTGTAGAGGTTTTTTAAGTTTGCAGACCTGCTGTCCATGGGCTGGAGGAGAGGAGTTGTATCCGGTGCAAGAACTTTTACTGGATGAACCCAAAAAAACTCCTCGTAAAATTAGGTCATCCAATTTGGGATGAGCATGTGCATTGTCCATTACTAGGAGGCCCATGAGATCCAATTTCTTTTCCAGGAGGTAATCATTCACACTATGGGCCCAAACACTTCGTTGAAACCACTTGAACGCAAATGTCCTCGTGACGCCATACCTTACTATTAGATTTCCAAAACACACAAATTACTCATCAAACATTGTTTTTCCTGAACACGACTGGGATTTTCAGATGGTTAACCCTCACTTGAAATCCCCACTAGCCTTAGCACAGAACATGAGCGTCAGCCAGTCTTTCCTAGCTTGTTTCCTGGGAGTGCCTATTTAGCCAACAGTGTACTGTAGGTCCTCTTGGCATTTTCTTTCCAACGAGGCCTGATTCCATCACATTTGAACATTTATGTTCAGGTTTCAGTTCCTTCAGCCTCTATGTACTCCTTGAATTCATGCACCTGCTCAACTCCCAAACTTGGATGACCAAATTTCGAGGAGTTTGGGTTCATCACAGTATGGATAGTAGGATAACTCAGTAACAATCCCGAGATATTCGCTTATGCAATTATGATGGGCATAGAGAACATTTATCATCTGTTACTTGGGGTAAAGAAGAGAGCTAACAATATGACATTTTTTCTGATCACAATACATGCTGGCTCAAAGAACGTTTATCCTTATAAAGAAATTAGAACAAATAGAAATGCCCCAAAATGGATGAGATAATAGCAGAAAACACTATGGCATAAGAAAGAGAATTTATAGGCGTATCAAAGAGGCGAGGGTCCATATGTTATGAATCAGTAAATTGACATTAATAGGACATTAAAAAGGGGATAAAGAAAAGCTAAAAGGGACTATGAAAATTAAAGATGCTAGGGAATCGAAAACTAACACCAAAAAGTTAATTCCAGGTATATAGAACAAAAAAGTCAGAGTAAGATAGGTACCCCCTTAAAAAAAACAATGGCATCTCACTGAGACAGAGAACGAAATGTACTCCATTTTAAATAATTATTTCTCTCGGTTTTTTAACACAGGAAGACACAAATAAATTTTTGTTTTTTATTTTTTTTTTTTTATCACACTGCCGATTCCCACCAAGTCAGGGTGGCCCGAAAAGAAAAACTTTCAACCATCATTCGCTCATCACGGTCTTGCCATAAGGATGCTTAACACTACAGTTTTTTAAACTGCAACATTAACACCCTCCTTCAGAGTGCAGTCACTGTACATCCTCCATTCCAGTACTCAAGTCCGGCCTGCCGTTCCCCTGAAATCCCTTCAAAAATGATACTATGCTCACACCTCAACAGCACTCCACGTATTAAAAACCATATGTCTCCATTCACACCTATCAAACACGCATCACGTGCATGCCTGCTGGAAGTCCAAGCCCATCTCGCACACAAAACCTCCTTTACCCCCTCCCTCCCAAACCCTTCCTAGGCCGCCCCCTACCCCCGCCATCCTTCCACTACAGACTGACACACTCTAGAATCATTCTGTTTCGCTCCATTCTCTCTACTGTCCGAACCACCTCAACAACCCTTCCTCAGCCCTCTGGACAACAGTTTTGGTAATCCCGCACCTCCTCGACAACTTTCCAAACTAAAACGAATTCCTCTGCATTAATTCACACCACACCCATTGCCCTCAGTCATGCATCTCCACTGCCTCCAGCCTACTCCTCGCTGCAACAATCATCACCCACGCTTCACACCCATATAAGAGGCGTTGGTAAAACTATACCTCATACATTCCCCCTTATGCCTCCAAGGACAGAAGTTCTTTTCCACCACAGACTCCTAATGCCACCACACCAATGCCGTCTTTTTCCCCATCAATTCTATGAATTCACCTCATCTAACATAGACCCATCCGCTGACACGTCCACGTCCCAATTATCTGAAACGTTCACGTCCTCATACTCTCTCCCTCCAATCTGATATTCAATCTTTCATCACCTAATCTTTATGTTAAATCCACATTACCTTACTCCTTTCCTGTATTCACATTTAATTTTCTTGCTTTTGCACACCCTACCAAATTCATACCACCCAATTCTCTGCAAGCCTTCTCTCAAATCACCCAAGAGCACAGTGTCATCAGCAAAGAGCAACTGTGACAACCCCACTTGTGTGTGATTCTTTACTTTTAACTCCATCGCCTCTTGCCAAGACCCTCACATTTACTTCTCTTACAACCCCATTTATAAATATATAAACAACCACGGTGACATCACACATCCTTGTCAAAGGCCCTAACTTTTTACTGGGAATAATTTTCCCTCTTTCCAATACTCTAACTTGAGCCTCACTAACCTCGTAAAAACTCTTCACTGCATTCAGTAACCTACCTCCTACCCCAACACTTCAACATCTGCCACATTGCCCCCCTATCCACCCTTCATACCCTTATCCCAAATCCATAAATGCCACAAAGACCTCTTAGCCTTATCTAAATACTGTTCACGGTATATGTTTCACTGTAAACACCTGGTCCACACACCCCCTACCTTCCTAAAGCCTTCCTTGTCCCATCTGCTATCCAATTCTCCGTCTTACTCTTAATCTCTTTCAATTATAACTCTATACCATAACCTTTAACAGGTAACACATCAACCAGACTTAACCCCCTATAATTTTTGCACTCTTTAACCCCATTGCCTTTATAAAAGGACTATGCATGCTCTCTGCCATCCCTAGGTACCTTACCCTCTCCTTACATTAATTAAATAATTGCACCAACCACTCCAAACTATATCCCCACCTGCTTTAACAGTTCTATCATTATCCCATCAATCCCAGCTGCCTTACCCCCTTTCATTTACCAACCTGCCCTCACGAACATCCCCCACACTCCCCACTGGCTCTTCCTCACTCCAACAAGAAGTTTATTCTCTTGCCCTATACCACGAAAATCACATATTTTTTGTATTTATTTATTTTATTTTAGTAGGTTGTGTAGACAGCAACTGCCCAGGTAGTACAGTGGCAACCCATCTAATGAACTGCTCCAACCCTTCACCAATTATGTAATGTATTTTTGTAATGATTTTATAATGTATTTTATGAGGATCTAAATGAACTAATCTAATTTACATTATCCCTGATGGCAAAATTAATCGGTAACGGCAACCTGAACACCGTCTGGAATGAAGAAAGTTCAATATTTGAGTTCCACAGTATTATCATCCAGCCAGGAATGTAAACAAAAACTGTTAATTGTTTACATGATGGTAGATTTCTGGTTTCTTTTTTCTTCTGTCACGTAAACATGCAAGATTTCAGTACATCTTGTCTATTCTACTTACACTTAGGTCTAACTACACTTGCATGTACAAGCATATATATGCACACCCCTCGGTTTTCTTTTGTTTTCTTACTAGTTCTTGTTTATTTCCTCTTGATCTCCACTGGGGAATTGAACAGAGTTTTTCCTCCACAACCCATGCGGGGGGGGGGTTTTTTTGGGGGGGGGGGGGGTCTGTAGGTGGCAACTAAAGGCCGGGAGCAAGGGACTAGTATCCCTTCTCTTTTATACAGTACTTAAGTCACAAAGAGAAGCTTTCTGTTTATCTTGTGGCCACCCTGCCTCGGTGGGAAACGGCCAGTTTTGTGAAAGAAGAAGAATGCACATGAAAAAATATATTAATTCCCAACAATAATACAATCATATAAAAATTTGAAGGCTTGATCTTCTTCATTAACCCTACACGGTCCCCAACCTAGATCTACGTTCACTCGCTAGCGCACCGAACGTAGATCTACGTTGGATTTTACCCACCCTTTCTTATGTAAAGGCAAATGTAATCTACGTTCGGTATGCTACACAGTGAACTATATCTACGTTTTGGACAGATTAAGGTTTAATATCAAGACTATTGATGTAAAGTGTAGTAGTTTAATATCACTAACGTATCCCATGACCATCCTGTTTGTTAGTTTGGGATAGTTTTCCACAGTGGGGGGAGGCTTGATTTTCCTGCTCCAGTTATCTCCACACGACACTATAGAGACTAAGGTAACCTTGATTCTGGAAACGTTTTGCCACCAGTGCTTCTTCATTCTAGTGTATAGAATGTGTAAGGTGAAGAGGAGTGTGAGGTTAAACAGTCCCAAAAAAACCTGTAGATTGTGTTTTTAATCCATGAATCCTAATAAATAGTTCTTTTCTTAAGATTGATGACTTGAGCACATCCAACTCCCCAGTTGATGGACTGAGACCTCACACTCCTTGTCTTCCATCTTTCTCTACACTGAACCAAAGAAACCACTGGCTGGCGAAACATTTCCAGAATCAAAGATACCCAAACATGTGACAAGTGTCCCATTTATCAACTTGTGGGCTTTTTAAACCACTTCTACACAGAGACTAAAGCAGTGTCAACTTGCCGGGTCAGGGAAAGGCCCAGCCTTCACAAACGAAACTGTTAGTTGGCCTGGATTGTCTGACGCATTCATTCTCACGAAAGTCATCCACACATTCCACCTCTGTAAAGATCACGAACTCATCTTAAGACTCGTCTCTGATAAACAAGACTCATGGTTTAATGGACACTTGGGAAATTTCCCTCTGTTACTTATATTAAAGTCCTACTGTTATTGGTCATGACCTGAGACTAGTCCAGGACCACAACACTGTCTTGAGGACCATCTTGTAAAATGGATAGTTATGTATTGTGGTAGCCGGGTATTGTGCATGCAGGGTATGTGGTACGCAGGTTATTGTGGTAAAGCTCTCTCACTCTAGCAAGCGGTATCAAGTCACTATTGATTTTATAAAGTTTTATCTATTGAGTCAATTTTTTCTACTGATAAAGACAGTTGCAGAAACAAACTTGATCAAATCATTGTACCTGTGGAACAAGTTTTCTCAAGTTCCACAGGTGAAACATCTCAGAACTTCATTACAAAGGTGCCTTTTTCACAACTTACAGCCTTTGTCATCACTGCAAAGTGTTAGTAGTCTCTAGATGTGATTTTTGTATGTTGATTTGTACTGCCCAGCTTCCAGGACTTGAGTCTAGATGTTAGGTAAAGGGACACAAGTGCAACTAATTGTGACATTGTATTGTGACAACGTTTCGCTCCTCCAGAGCTTTAATCAAGCCGTTCAAATAAGTAACATGGCTGATAACACCAGGAGAGTGGAAACTTGCCATAATAAAATGTCCACATTAGTTGCAACTTAGTCCATTGCCTAAAATATGTCGGAAATTCTACCAACATTAATACATCGAGTCTAGGTCACCATAACAGACCCACCTTCCAGGATCTGAAGTCCGGTCACCAATGGTCCAGACTACCGATTCCAGGTCACATAAAAAAACTTTAATCTGAACTTACCATGGCTTCAGTAGTGCTCGACTGTACTTGAGCTTAGCATTAGCCACGGTGGAGTGCAAAGGCGCCATGAAGCTCAATAGGAGATATGGGATGTCATCTAAATACGCACTTCAACCTTAAAGCCAGGTAAGTCCACAAACAACCTGTGTTGGCTAAAAATAAGTTAGATAAGTACATGAAAGGGTGTGAGAAAGAGCTGCCTTTCATAGGCAAGTAGTCCCACTACGTGTGGGCGCTTTTGAGAGGTTGAGGTGAACCTACCTGCCTAGCATGGGCCGTAGGCCTACTGCAGTGGTCCTTCCTTCCTTATATTCTTAAAAATTAGTTAATGGTTAGTTTTAAGGTTCAAGACACATGAGCAATGTATTGATCATTTCCAAGAAACATTTCAGTGGTTTGAGACACTGGTCACTAACAACTGGTCATTGCAGTCAGTGATACATTAATAAATGTTCCTTCTTCAACACACCGGCCGTATCCCACCAAGGCAGGGTGGCCCAAAAAGAAAAACGAAAGTTTCTCTTTTAAATTTAGTAATTTATATGAGAGAAGGGGTTACTAGCCCACTTGCCTCCCGGCATTTTAGGTCGCTCTTCAACCACACATGGCTTAACGTGAGGAAGAATTCCTGTTCATCTTCCCCATGGAGATAGAGAAATAAACAAGAACAATAACTAGAAAGAAACTATAAGAAAAAAACGCAGAGGTGTGTATATATATGCTGTAGAATGTATGTGTAATGTACCCTAAGAGCAAGTAGAAGTACAAACGTACCTGAAAATCTTGCACGTTTTTATAGAGACAGACAAAAGACATAGGCAATCCTACCATCATGTAAAACAATTACAGGTTTTCGTTGTACACTAACTGTATTTATTATGTTCACTACAACAAGGACTATCTGTTAAAATATTGTTAACTAAACTTCTATGAAAATTGAGGAAATAAATTAATTCATTATCACTATTGTTATTATTATTATTCTTTATTATTGTTACTATGATCTTTTAACACATTGGCCAGTACCCACCAAAGTAGGGGTCGGCCCAAAAAAGAAGAAACACTTCAATATCCTTCCTTTCATCACTGACCTTGCCCTCCTGGATAACAATAAACTACATTCTTAAGCTACCCATACATCTTTGAACCCTACTGCCGATACTCTCACTATTCCAACTATCATCCAATAGCTGTTTTTATCTTACTCCAACTCCCATCCTCCTTTAGTATTTAAACCTTCAACCTTCTCTACTTGCAGCTCTATTTTCCTTGTACCCCATCTACCTTTAACTCTCACTGTAAGCTAACAACTACAAAGTGATTGAATACTGTGGCCCTCTAAAACATGTCATCCTGAAGTCTACCCAACAGTCCTGTTATCTACCAATACGTGGTCCAACAAACTACTGTCATTTTTTTTTTTTTTGCCCTACATCATATCTTTGTATACTTATTATTTTTTTTCTTACAATGTTCCCCTTGCACTATAACCAACCCCTTTCTAAACAAGTTCAATCAAACACTCCTCCATTATCATTACATCTGGCACCCCCCCAAACTTTACTACCACACCCTTTCTAAATGCTTCTCCTACTTTAAGCATTTAGATCCCCTACCAAATTACTCTCTCACTGGCTCAAAAGTTCCTACACATTCGCTTAACATTTCCCAAAATCTCTCTCCTCTACACTTCTCTCTCTCCAGGAGCATGCGCACTTTATTAAGACCCAACTTTTCACATCTACCCTTATTTTAATCCACCTAATTCCTTGAATTATACATTATAGATGGTAGTACGCTCCCAGGTGATGCTGTCCTACAACCTATCTTTTCTTTCTTTCAAACAAACTTGCCATATCCCAACTGAGCAGGTTGACCCAAAAAAAAAACAAAAGCTTCTCTTTTTAACTTTAGTAATGTATATAGGGAGAATTGAAAAGGACCTGCAGTATGGGCCAACGGGCCTCCTGCAGTGTTCCTCCTTTCTTATTTTCCCCCTTTCAAAAAAAAAAAAAAAAAATTTCACCCACTTTTTTTGTCCAAACTGGCAGCCCACCATGCTTACCCACTATCCCAAACACACTTTTTAAATCTCTCAGACCAACCTTTTGTTCCCTTTAAATTCCCCGCATCAACCACTATTTGCAGGCAATTTTTTTACCAATCTGTGATTTGCCCCTTTTCACAAAAAACGACGTCATAATACTATCCCCTGCAAATTGTTTCTCTTTTATCCACACCAATAATAACTTCTAAACCCTCTTCAATTACGGCGATCTCATTTTTTTCACATATTTCCCCCCTTTAAACAACGCACCTTGTTTTCCTTTTTTTGGGCCATGATGGAACATTTTGGTTGTATAGGTTTGTTATACTTCTTTTTTACTGCTTTTAAATTTGTCAAAAATTTAAACACAAGTCAAATTTACCCCAAAATTAAATAATATTCTTATTCTTACCTGTCCATTTAAAATTTTGTTTATCACTACTTTTTTTTTTAAATCATTTTTCATTGGTATGAAATTATGAAATTTTCCCAAATTACTTTTTTCAAGTACCAAAACTATCTTTTGCTGCTAGTACAACCCTATTTTTTTTTTTTATTGTGCAATAAAGTAAAATTTTTTTTAAATATAAAAATCAGATTTACCCCAAACCAATATTTTTCATAGTGCCCCATCGTCCTTTTAACTTTGTTTACCTTTACTTAATTTTAGCCCCCTTATATTTTTTTCTCCTTAATTTGTTTATATAACTACCCTAGTTTATTATTCAAAATTTGGGTTAAAATAATCAAGGTGCTATTCCCCTCGGTAAAAAGTAAATAAGTTAAAATTTTTTGCCATTATTTCCCAAAGCTCATTTTTTTGATTTCCACTTTATTGTTCACCACAACTATATTAGTCCCTTTTTTATTTTTAATTTATACTACTATAATTCTAACTTTAAAAAATTTCCTCATGAAAAACCTTTCAATTCCCAACTCCATTATTTTTCACACTTTATTTGTATTAGTCCCTTTTTTATTTTCTCCTTTATTTAGCTTAAAAAAAAAAAAAAAAAAAAAATACCTTAGCTCATTATTTTACATTTGTTAAATTTAGGTGCATTTTTAGCTTAAAACTATTTTTTTTGTTTTATACTTAATTCTAACTATAGATTCATACAAATCTTATGTTTACAAGATTGATCCGAACCAACCTTTTATTTAATGACTTAAATGAATCAAACAGTTACTGAAATTATACACTCAAACAACAAAGGCACTTCTCATGCCAACAAAACATAACTATCTTTAACAAAATATCAATCTTTAAGAAGCTTAAAATGCCTAAGCTTAAAAAAATTTTTCCTTACAGCCAATATTCCATCATTACCAACTAAAACCCTGGCTAAAGCCTGATGTACGGATGTCTAGCCTTCGGGTTAACACCATACAAACTGTAGGCCAGACAACAAGGGGGGGGCACAGCCAATACTCTAACCAACAAAATGTTCACTAATTTGCACAAGGGATAAACATGGGGAATAATAATCCAAATTCAAAAAAAAATACCTAAAAAAAACCTTCTAAATTGATAAACACCCAAAGATTCCACAGTCAAAAAAACCCAATTTAGTCAAAACCTAGGAAGTATGATAACTGATGACCATGAACAAAGATCACTTGCAACTCTCGTGATTTCAATATAAATCTCCTGCAAGCCGGGCCCAAAATTTACTGAATTCACAAACACAATGAGAAACTTGTTGTCCCAACAGTAACAAAACCTACAAGTTACAGAACTTTTTTTTCCTACTTGACCACACTGGCCCAAACCCCATACCCCTTTTAAAATCGGGCAAAATTTACAGATAAAAACCACAGCCCACTACCCTACTTTCCTCTAACAACCCTTTTGAAAACTACCCCAAACACTACTAAAGTCCCCTTCGACTTCACAATGAGGCAGCCATTAATAACTTCAAAACAGCAGTAGCAAACTTTGACGGGCACACTGAGCTAGAAATTTTACGATATTGACGAATGTTTTAAAAATTTTCTAAAAAGACCCAATACCTCATAACAAGCATGCCCAAAAAAAACAAAACAGATGACAGCTAAGGCTGAACGCCCCTGGCTAACCCCCCGCATTCTAAAATCCATAAATACAAAAACACCAATAGAAAAACATACAGAAGGGGTCACAAACCAGAGACCAAAAAAAAAACGTTACTCTCGATCCAACCAGCCTGATAAGAAGGGAAAAAAAAATTGTTTTAGGAAAAATTATCCAACTTAGAGTGTAAAAAAATGACCTGGAAAAACCCTATCAGAAATTTGGGAACAAAAAAGAAAACACGAAAATGAAAAAAAATTTAGCAAAATCAGTAAACCCCCAAACTCCCCCCAACGAAAAAAGCAAAAAAACTAAAATGATTTTTCTCCACTAAGGAAAAAACCTTCCCAAATAAAACCCAACTCAGATACCCCACCCAAAAAACCTACCGGGAATACCCCCAAACACTGTTCCTACTCCGACAACCCAACGAAGTCTCCCTTTTTTACAAAACCCCTAAAAAAACAAGGAAGGGGGATTTAAATTACCTACCCCCTTTTTTATACAAAAAGTGTACAAATGCTATCACCAATCATTTCAACACTCTTAACAAATCCATTGAAACCTCCCCCTTTCCCCACAGTACTCAAAAAAGCAAGGGGCAAACCCCCACCACAAAGGAGGAGACCCAAAAAGCGAATAAATTAGGCCAATATCCAACTTACACCCCCTCTCAAAAATCTTTGAAAAATTTAATTCATAAAAGAATCTACTCCTACCCTTTTTCCCAAAACATTCAAACCCCCGCCATTTGGATTTAGCCTAATAAAAAAACTAATGATGCATTTAACATGCTAGAACAAATTTCCTGCAAAGAGAAAAAAAAAAAATCCCACTGGGGATCTTCATTTACTTACGTAAAGCTTTTGATACAGTTGACCTGACTTGCTCCAAAGTAAAATTGTCACACTATGGTATAAAGGGACTCCCTCAAAACCTCAAATCTTACCTCAGCAACAAACCTATGGACGCAAAAGGGGGAAGCTCTTCCGCACAACCAATTACAGTTGGGTCCCCCAGGAAGGTCCTTGGCCCCCCTTTTCCCTTTCCCCCTATAAAATACCTACCAAATGTTCCAATTTTTTCAAAACCCACATATTTTTTCAATGACCCTACAACGTCTTCTCCCACCCAGCCCCGCACGCTAGAATCTGTTGTAAAACCGAATTACAGAAAATATCTGCCTGGATGAGGACTAACAAACTTACACTAAACATTGGGACAAAACCTACTTCATTCAGTTTGGTAACAGAGCTACAGATGTCCTCTTAACATAATGATAACGGATCACCTATCACAAAGCTAACAGAGGGAAAATTCTTAGGAATACACCTTGATAATAGACTCAAATTTCATACACATATACAACAAATTTCTAAGAAAATTTCCAAGACTGTAGGCATACTATCGAAGATACGGTACTAATGCTCCACAGTCAGCCCTCCTGGCCCTATATCACTCTTATTTACCCCTATCTCACCTATGGAAATTTGTGCATGGGCTCAACAACAATTAACCATCTCAGACCACTAATTACCCAACAAAAGGCTGCAGTTAGAATGATGATAAATTCTCACTACAGGCAGCACACTCCACCAATATTCAATACACTAAACCAAACTCACCATTACAAAACATCCATACTTATTACTGCACCTTTTACATACATAGAACACTTAACTCTGATATTAACTCTCCCCTCAAACATCTCCTTGCCAACCTAAACAGAACACATGACCATAACACAAGGCACAGATCACTCTTTGATGTTCCTTGTGTCCATCTCACACTATGCAAAAACTCAATGCACATAAAAGGCCCTAAAATCTGGAATTCATTACCTGTAAATATAAAAGAAACACTACCTGTTTATAAATTCAAGTCTCTTCTCAAAGATCACTTACTCACCCAAAACCAAATAAATACTGAATAACTGAACCTTATAAATTGTATATCTTAAATGTTTCTCACAATTATATCACATAAATGGAGCGAAACAGAATGACTTCAAGAGTTTATCAGTCTGTAGTGGAAGGAAGGCGGGGTAGGGGTCGGCCTAGGAAAGGTTGGAGAGAGGGGGTAAAGGAGGTTTTGTGTGCGAGGGGCTTGGACTTCCAGCAGGTATGCATGAGCGTGTTTGATAGGAGTGAATGGAGACAAATGGTTTTTAATACTTGACGTGCTGTTGGAGTGTGAGCAAAGTAACATTTATGAAGGGGTTCAGGGAAACCGGCAGGCCGGACTTGAGTCCTGGAGATGAAGTACAGTGCCTGCACTCTGAAGGAGGGGTGTAAATGTTGCAGTTTAAAAACTGTAGTGTAAAGCACCCTTCTGGCAAGACAGTGATGGAGTGAATGATGGTGAAAGTTTTTCTTTTTCGGGCCACCCTGCCTTGGTGGGAATCGGCCAGTGTGATAAAATAATAATAAAAATGTTAAACCTAAAACCGAATCTAACTTTATTATTTTTTAAATACACTACCTAACAGAATACTCCATACGACTGAATGTACAACAATGCATGCAACCATATGACCTGTCTTTGTAATACTCACTTGTGCTTTATAGTAATCTGTTTACATTAATGTTTTATCACTGATTTCATCATTGCTTAGTTAATCTTAAGTTAATTTTAAGCCAGCCCGTAATGCTATGCATAGTATAAGTGGCTTTGGCATGCTGCTCTTATCTGTATTTTTTTGTACCTCTGTATGTGTGCTCAAACTGTAAATACATCCTGGCCAGTTCGGCCACACTTAAGCCACTTTCATATTGTTCAATGATGTTTTTCTTAAATTCAATTGTATTTCTCACCTTCTTTACCAAAGGTTTGGCACTAGGAGCTTTCTTTGGAGCCATGGTAGCTTATTTAGTACTTGCAAGTACTATAATAAAAGGAATTCACCTACTATCCGACTTATGACCGAGTTCGGTTCCGAGAAACTGGTCCTATGTCGAAATGGTCGTAAGTCGAACTTTACTACTGAATATCAACAAAACATTTTTGTAATGACTATTTTATTGTTTTATTTTGGTATTTCATGTTTTACTTTACTTTTTATGTTGTTAGTACTGTACTGTTAGTACTGTAAGGTTTAGGATAAACACTGTGTACAACACAAATAGTTGTTTATTTCCCAGAAATTTGGCATAAAAACATGGTCATAAATCAAGTGGTCGTAAGTCGAGCAGGCCGTAAGTCGGATGGTAGGTGTATTTTTTTTTATTTTTTTATTATCACACTGGCCGATTCCCACCTAAGGCAGGGTGCCCCGAAAAAGAAAAACTTTCACCATCATTCACTCCATCACTGTCTTGCCAGAAGGGTGCTTTACACTACAGTTTTTAAACTGCAACATTAACACCCCTCCTTCAGAGTGCAGGCACTGTACTTCCCATCTCCAGAACTCAAGTCCGGCCTGCCGGTTTCCCTGAACCCCTTCTTTAAATGTTACTTTGCTCACACTCCAACAGCACATCAAGTATTAAAACCATTTGTCCCCATTCACTCCTATCAAACACGCTCACGCATGCCTGCTGGAAGTCCAAGCCCCTCGCACACAAAACCTCCTTTACCCCCTCCCTCCAACCTTTCCTAGGCCGACCCCTACCCCGCCTTCCTTCCACTACAGACTGATACACTCTTGAAGTTATTCTGTTTCGCTCCATTCTCCCACATGTCCGAACCACCTAAACAACCCTTCCTCAGCCCTCTGGACAACAGTTTTGGTAATCCCGCCCCTCCTCCTAACTTCCAAACTACGAATTCTCTGCATTATATTCACACCACACATTGCCCTCAGACATGACATCTCCACTGCTCCAGCCTTCTCCTCACTGCAACATTCATCACCCATGCTTCGCACCCATATAAGAGCGTTGGTAAAACTATACTCTCATACATTCCCCTCTTTGCCTCCAAGGACAAAGTTCTTTGTCTCCACAGACTCATAAGTGCAACACTCACCCTTTTCCCCTCGTCAATTCTATGATTCACCTCATCTTTCATAGACCCATCCGCTGACACGTCCACTCCCAAATATCTGAATACATTCACCTCCTCCATACTCTCTCCCTCTAATCTGATATCCAATCTTTCATCACCTAATCTTTTTGTTATCCTCATAACCTTACTCTTTCCTGTATTCACCTTTAATTTTCTTCTTTTGCACATGCTACCAAATGGTAGGTGTACGTATTATGAAATATTTCGTAGGAGCAAGTGAGGGGACCGTCACTCACTGGTAAACAATGCCACACTGGCTGGGAAGGGAGGCCGCCCCGGCTCACAGCGCGCGTACACGTCCCGGATGAACTACTATTCGCTAGTCAATCTACGATTAGCGAGCCCATGTTTATATGAAAATATCGACATGATTTCCGAAATCTACAACTCTCAAGCCCTACGATTATCGAGAGACCACTGTACCTCCCTGGGTGGTTGCTGTCTACCAACCTATCACTATGTCACCCCATTTACATCCCACATTACTATTATTATTGTTCTTTGAACGTATGAGCCGTATTCCACTGAGGCAGGGTGGCCCAAAAGGAAAAACAAAAGTTTTTACTTTCAAATTTAGTCATGTATACAGGAGAAGGGGTTACTAGCCTCTTGCTCCCGGCATTTTAGTCGCCTCTTACGACACGCATGGCTTACAGAGGAAGAATTCTGTTCCACTTACCCATAGAGATAAGAGGAAATAAACACGAACAAGAACTAGAAAGAAAATAGAGAAAACCCAGAGGGGTGTGTACATATATCCTTGTACATGTATGTGTAGTGTGACCTAAGTGCAAGTAGAAGTAGCAAGACTTGCCTGAAATCTCGTATGTTCAATAGACAGAAAAAAAAAAGACACCAGCAATCCTACCAACATGTAAAACAATTACAGGTTTTTCATTTTACACTCGCTTGGCAGGACATTTAGTACCTCCCTGGGTGGTTGCTGTCTACCAACCTATCACTGTCACCCCATCTACATCCCACATTATTATTATTAATTATTATTATTGTGGCTACTTTTATAATTACCATTATAATTATTATTATTCATTATTTATACACCTTGACATAAGGTACCAGTAAGAGGTCATTACTCAATTACCTGATATCTGTATTGCTGACTCCAGCTTCGGTACAGGTTCACCTACTGGCCAGGTCTCCTGGTTCATATCAAAACTCTGTCGACCAGATGAAAGTGGTCGTACAATGTTGGGTCCGGCACTCTGGAACCTGGGACTGACTTTCTCACCCAGGAACCCCACCACTGTCTGAAAGTCGAATACATCGGAGCTGTAACACATGCTATATGGGTTTTAAATAGTTTCTTTGGTTACTACCATGAATTCTACCGTTTCTTACAGCTGGGCTTTAAGTAATAATATATCACAAGAACCACAATGGAAATAAGTCACTTGGCTGGCTTTTTTTGTGTTGTAACGGTGAAGAATTTACACGTTACTTTTTTTTCAACACATTGGTTATGTCTCACTGAGGCTAGGTGACCTAAAAAGAACAAAAGATTTTCTTTTTAAAATTAGTAATTTATACAGAAGGGGTTACTAGCCCCTTGCTCCTGTATTTTAGTCGCTTCTTACAACATGCATGTCTTACACATTACGATGTGTGATAATTGTACATACGTGTACCTGTACTTAGAGTTACTAAATTACTTAGATGACATTCTACATCAATAATTGAATGGAAAGATTGTTTTTTTTAGGAGGAGAGGAGTGAGAAAAGAGAGAAGACGTAGGGAAGGGGGAGGGAAAAGTGAGGAGGGTGTACAGGAAGGATAATGAGAAGGGAAGGGAGATGAGAGATAGGAAGAGGAGAATTAAGGTATAGAGAAGTGTAAGGAGACTGATCCCAGGTCTCCGCCTGTTCCGGAAACTGAACTCTGGTCCCTTGACCTTAGAGTCCAGTACTCTACAGTTTTAGGAGATCTTGATCTTGTGGAGGACAGAGACAGTAAGAGACTGTCAGTACTAACCTTATAGAACAGAGAGACGGCTAGAGACTTGCGGTACTCTGGCGAAGCATCTTGTGGATGGCTGTCTGGTATTATCTCCCTCTCCATAATCTTAGCAGCATCCAACAGTGTCTTAACATCACTCACTTTCTTGTTAAGCAAGAAATTCTCAGTCTTGGCAGCATGTATCTGTTAATATATGTATCTCTCCTTATACGTATCTTAGTATGTACATACATGTATATGTATCTCAGTATATCTGTTGGTGTATGTTTCTCTCAGTATATCTGTGAATATATGTATCCAGCCTTCAGACATTGCCAACAAACTTAATTTCTTCTCTACTGTAGGATTAAATCAAAAGACCTGCAAAAACCCCTCACAGTTGTAAACATCTACAGAGTACCACAGTCAAACATTTATCACTTTAGTGAAAAAATAGGAAACATGATTACTGATGCACACATGAATAAAGACCACCTACTACTAACAGGAGATTTCAACAAACATACTACATGACCAGGACCCATAAGTAACCAAATTCACAAACACAATGAGTAACTGCCTGTTGCTACGAGCAATATCTAAACCTACAAGAATCTCCGAGACAAGCATCTCCTTAAGATATCTTGACATGTCACATAGTTATTATACTGTGTCTCTGTATTCCTCAATAAGTGGACAATTAAGCACATAGTGTTCAAGATGTGACCATATGTCTGATCACATAATTTACATTTAGTTTGATCATCATCTGTGTCTCCCCCAAACTGCCAGAAGTACTTGTAACCAAGCCTAAGTCTGGCCACTACAACATCAGTCAGTACTTGTAACCAAGCCTAAGTCTGCCCACTACAACATCAGTCAGTACTTGTAACCAAGCTAAGTCTGGCCACTACAACATCAGTCAGTACTTGTAACCAAGCCTAAGTCTGGCCACTACAAAAATCAGTCAGTACTTGTAACCAAGCCTAAGTCTGGCCACTACAACATCAGTCTGTTCACATTGCACGTTGCTCCATAAACATACTTATCTATGTTCATGTTATCATAGTGGGTTATAGATCTACTCAGGCTTCTAACTGCATACCTATAACAATAATTTTCATTATTTACTTATCTCCTAATATTATTCCTAATGCTGCTTGGTCTGAGACCAGTGCATAGCACAAAAAATTATACCCAAAACCCCAAATGACAGGAAACAGTGACTTAGATGCTGTGGGGACTGACTGATTACTGTCATAGTACAGTACCAGTAACAATGTCAGAGTAACAGTAACAACTTACAAACTGGGGATTAATTCCTCCCAATAAGAGAGTGGGTTTCGTGAGGACCTTGAAGCCATCTCCAGCATTCAATTCCATCTTAAAACAAGCATTGACGTATGCATGTGCATTGACAGCCCTCGGTGTGATCTTGAAGGTCCGTAGCTGAAATAAAGTTACCATAATTTTATATGTATGTATATACTGATATATTGCTTTTATTATTATTTTATATGTATTGTAATCGATGTAATTTTATGTATATATACTATATGTATTTAATTGCTGCCAAAAGTAGAGATCTTTGAAATAGATATCTTTGAAGTAGAGATCTAAGAAGTACAGTAGACTGTTGATTAACATGGTAGTTATGCTCCTGAAAATTGTATGCATGACAAAAATTGTGTGAAAGAAACTGAAGAATGTATGGGAAAAATAGGGTTAGGTACCTTGTACCCCAAAAATGTATGTATATGTGTGTGTGTGTGTGTGTGTGTGTGTGTGTGTGTGTGTGTGTGTGTGTGTGTGTGTGTGTGTGTGTGTGTGTGTGTGTGTGTGTGTGTGTGTGTGTGTGTGTGTGTCTCAAAAATCAATATTTGCACCAATAACTCACTACAGTTGTGACCGGGTGTGGAAGTGTGAATTGCTCATTACTCTAAAATTTGTTCATGATTGTAGCCATGTATAAATGCAAGTAACCATTCTTACAGCATTCATTACCTTTGTAACTTGTGAGTTCATTACCTTGTACCTAGTTCAGCCATCAAAACTTTGGGGCCCAGTCCCTGGACCCATTGTGTACCTCTATAATCTGTTAATACCTTTGTAACTTGTCATGATTGTGACTAGACCTACCTGGAGTTCATTACCTTCGTAAATTGTGAATTCATTACCTCTGTAACTTGCTCAGCCATCAAAACTTTGAGGCCCAGTCCCTGGACCCATTATGTACCTCTGTAATCTTTTGACTACCGCCCACAGGATGGGTATGTGGTGCATAATAAACATATTAAACTTAACTAGGTCTCCAAATCTTACAAAAATAAAAATAATGTAATTGTTGTTCATTGTTGTGATGCATTATGTTTAACCCTTTGACTGTTTACGCCGTATATATACGTCTTACGCGGCACTGTTTCTGATGTATTTATACGCATAAATTCTAGCGGCTTCAAATCAAGCAGGAGAAAGCTAGTAGGCCCACATGTGAGAGAATGGGTCTCCATGGTCAGTGTGCACCATACAAAAAAAATTGGGGAGCCAGTGGTGCATTGTGGGAATGCCATTTCAGTTGTCCTTTTTCAGCATGTCTAGTGGTAAGAAATATGTGATTCCCCAGCAAATCTGGGACTCTTCTCTTCCCAAGTGATGCTCTAACACAGATGGAAGTGTCAGTGAAGATCAATTTCATGATTTGGAGGAGTTTGAGACCAAAAGCAATGGAGGAGGAGGAGGAAGGGAGGAAGAGGAGGAGGGAGGAGGAAGAGGAGGAAGAAGAGGAAGAGGAGGAGAAGAGGAGGAGGAAGAGGAGGAATAGGAAAAGGAGAAGAGGAGGAAGAGGAGAGGAAGAGGAGGAGAAGGAGGAAGAAGATGTAATAATATTGTTCCCTTGAAGCAAGAAAAAAAAAAGTCCACCCCATGACAGTGACAAGATAAGAGGAAATAACATCTGATAAGAGCTGACTTTGATGAGCGTAAACAAGGGTGGAGCTGATAAGGAAAGATTAGATGACCATTGCCCTCCCTTTGTTTTTGCTGGTACACAAACATTTCTGTCTGTCTATTTGTCTGTCTGTCAAGCTCCCTGTCTGTCCATCTAGCTCTCTGTCTCAGAGCCACAAGACTGTGTCATCACGTTTACTCACATCTTCAAGCAGAGTATAGCACTTTGGATTTCTTGGGTTATCCTAGGTAATTTACACCATGTATACTTGTATTTATGTGTATCTGTGAGACAGAGATAGACAGACAGATAGAAAGAGACCGATTGAAAGAGAACGAGGGAGAAAGATAATTAGATAGAATGGAGGGGAAGCAGCATCCGACCCCATTGTTTTGACAGGCGGGAGGGGGAGTGAGTAATGAGACAATATGTCATTTTGACAGCTGCCGAATCCTGACTAAAAAACAATTATAAGCCACACACTCGCACACAAGACAAGGAGGAGGAGGAGGAGAAGGAAAAGGAGAAGAAGAGGAGAAGAAGGAGGAGGAGGAGGAGGAGAAGAAGGAGGAGAAGAAGGAGGAGGAGGAGGAGGAGAAGAAGGAGGAGAAGAAGAAGAAGGAGGAGAAGAAGAAGAAGGAGGAGAAGAAGAAGAAGGAGGAGAAGAAGAAGAAGGAGGAGAAGAAGAAGAGGAGGAGAAGAAGAAGAAGGAGGAGAAGAAGAAGAAGGAGGAGAAGAAGAAGAGGAGGAGAAGAAGAAGAAGGAGAAGAAGAAGAAGAAGGAGAAGAAGAAAGAAGGAGAAGAAGAAGAAGAAGAAGTAGTAGAAGTAGAAGTAGATTTTTATTATTATTATAATCAAGGGGGAAGCGCTAAACCCGGAAGATTATACAGCGCCTGGGGGGGGGGGATGTGGAAGGCATTCAGGCTTAATTCGGGGAACTGGAGCACAGATCCAATTCCCTAAATCAAGAGCCCCTCACCAACATCAAGGAACCTTCCTTGAGGGGGTAGAAGTAGAAGAAGTAAAAGTTGAAGAAGTAGAAGAAGAAGTAGAAGTAGTAGTAGTATGTTCCCTTGAGGCATGAAAACAGTCCACTCCATGACAGTGACAAGATAAGGGGAGATAACATCTGATAAGAGCTGACTTTGATGAACGTAAACGAGGGTGGAGCTGATAAGGAAAGATTAGATGACCATCGCCCTCCCTTTGTTTTTGCTGGTACACAAACATTTCTGTCTGTCTATTTGTCTGTGTCAAGCTCCCTGTCTATCGGTCTAGCTCTGTCTCAGAAAGAGCCACAAGACTGCGTCATCAGGAAGGTAGGAAGGAAGGAATGATGACACACGACCATTTACCTAGGATAACTACATAACACAACTGCCTGCTAATACTTCGCAGAAAACTGCTCAGACAAGGTGTTTTGTCTTTGCACATAAAGGAAGTCCACAAAAATGCACACACACTGGTTTTATGTGTGAGGAGTGTAAAACACCACTGTGTATGAAAACATGTTTCAAAGAGTTCCACAAGCTGCAGAACTTCTAAGAATATGTTCGGTGACTATACATTGGTATATATATTATAGAACAATAGTAATAAACAATTTTTTGTATTGTTTGTTTTTGTAAACAAGTTTTGTAAACAATATATTGATAATTATGTTTGTGTGCTTATTGTGTTGTATACAACGAGTGTATATATGTACATTGCACCTTACTTTGGTCTCATAGGCCACACAAGTTATGTGAAAAAATAAAATAGTGAAAAAAAAAACAAAAAATCTTCAAATACAAGTAAACTAAAGTTTACCGGGTGAGTGGCAGTCGCTGCTGTTGCCGTACGCGGCTCATTTTCTTCAAACTTCACGGCTCTATCTCGGTAAGTACTGATGGCATTTTTTTTTTTTTGGACTAAAACACTCAGAAAAATAATCTTAACATTTTCATAAGAAAAAATAATTTTTTTTTTTCGAATATTTGGCGACATAGAATGACAGTTTCATAGAGGGGCCTGAAACAGTCAAAGGGTTAATGCATTGCTTAGAGGTACAAATGCTACAGAAATAATATTTCCTACCTTAAACCGTGGTTGCTGGTGTTTGTGGATGATTGTGAAGAGAGTGGAGAGGGATGCTTTAGCCCTACTGAGCTGAAGTGGATGGTTGAGGTTCTGGTACTAAAGTTGATATTTTTACTGGTGTATGGACAAATTTTATAATGCATCTCTGGTCTGTAATACATTATACAGCTGATGGTAAGGCATCATCAGCTGCTCTAGACTCCATTTCAGAGCAGTATTCCTAGATTTGCCAGGGTCTTCACTGAAAGTCTACTAGTTTAGCAGCAACATGCAGTTGTTCATGTAACTGTTGCATTGTTAATTGTAAGAAAAAATATTTATTACTCTTAACCTGTCTAGACTTGAGTAGTCTTAAGTATTAGGATTAGTCTGCCCGAAATTTAAGTATTAGGATTAGTCTGCCCGAAATTTAAGTATTAGGATTAGTCTGCCCGAAATTTAATTATTAGGATTAGTCTGCCCGAAATTTAATTATTAGGATTAGTCTGCCCGAAATTTAAGTGTATTAGGATTAGTCTGCCCGAAATTTAAGTGTATTAGGATTAGTCTGCCCAAAATTTAAGTATTAGGATTAGTCTGCCCGAAATTTAATTATTAGGATTAGTCTGCCCGAAATTTAAGTGTATTAGGATTAGTCTGCCCGAAATTTAATTATTAGGATTAGTCTGCCCGAAATTTAAGTGTATTAGGATTAGTCTGCCCGAAATGCCCCGGCATGAGAAGTGGCTTTCTTTTTATCTAAAATCAAAACTATAATTATACATTGTAACCTTTGTAAAGAAATAAATCTTTGTCAGGTTCTTCATCTTCCTCTGTTATCTTCCTCTGTTATCTTCCTCTGTTATCTTCCTGTTATCTTCCTCTGTTATCTTCCTCTGTTATCTTCCTCTGTTTTCTTCCTCTGTTATCTTCCTCTGTTATCTTCCTCTGTTATCTTCCTCTGTTATCTTCCTCTGTTATCTTCCTCTGTTATCTTCCTCTGTTATTTCCTTCTGTTATCTTCCTCTGTTATCTTCCTCTGTTATCTTCCTCTGTTATCTTCCTCTGTTATCTTCCTCTGTTATCTTCCTCTGTTATCTTCCTCTGTTATCTTCCTCTGTTATCTTCCTCTGTTATCTTCCTCTGTTATCTGTGCATTAAGCTCTGCCAACATTTCCTCTGGACTTGTCTTCATCATCTTCTAAGAGATCATTCACATCTTCCTTCACATCTTCAAAGCCATCACCTGGTAATAATCTTGCCAGCTGAACTATTTCCTGCACCTGACTCGTGTAAGGGAAAAACCAGTGAAAGAATTCACTACACTTCATCATAACTTTCCCCAGGCTGCATTTAATGTTGACTGTGACAGTTCCTTCCATGCACTTCTAGCACAGCTGATATATCCAATGTTAAAATTATTCAAATGTTTGGTACTGCCAGGTGGTAGTGTCCAGTGATGCAACTAGTTTTTTCATCACTTGTGTGTTTACCTGGAGAGAGTTCCGGGGGTCAACGCCCCCGCGGCCCGGTCTGTGATCAGGCCTCCTGGTGGATCAGAGCCTGATCAACCAGGCTGTTGCTGCTGGCTGCACGCAAACCAACGTACGAGCCACAGCCCGGCTGGTCAGGAACCGACTTTATGTGCTTGTCCAGTGCCAGCTTGAAGACTGCAGGGGTCTGTTGAAATCCCCTTATGTATGCTGGGAGGCAGTTGAACAGTCTCGGGCCCCTGACACTTATTGTATGGTCTCTTAACGTGCTAGTGACACCCCTGCTTTTCATTGGGGGGGATGTTGCATCGTCTGCCAAGTCTTTTGCTTTCGTAGTGAGTGATTTTCGTGTGCAAGTTCGGTGTAGTTAAACTTAAATGATCTAATAACTACACTATCCAGTGGTTGTACTAAAGATGTATTTGGAGATGAAAATACAATTTTTACATGTGGGTTAACATCCAACAAGTACGGGAATTATCAAGAGAAGAGAACCTTGACAAGATTCTTGCTGGAGAGGTACGTTTTAATTGTCTTTTAGGGTTGGTCTAGTAATTTGCCAGGTAGCACAGAAGGTAAAATATACAGCCATAGACTAGCTTCTTTATTGGAGTAATGGAGTTCACAATGGGCAGTGTGAGGTGTGCCGAAGCCAGTCCAGGAGGGGAGCTGTTCACAAGTACGCCACAGGTCAAGGAGAGGCACCTGCCCTCTGGCAGGGACTTAGGGAACTAGGCCCACAACAACTCGCTCCAGTGGGAAGTATGAGAACTAGCAAGTAGGCTTACTGTCTACAGGCAAAACTTGACTTCAGGAATAAAGTAATGCTTAAAGCAGTCAATAAATAATTCTTGTCATCCATGCTGACGGGTGTAACCTCCGAATTATGTACTGGTATGGCATACCTGGAGTATGCTTGGAGAGGGTTTCATGTGTCAATGCCCCCTGACTCTGAGACCAGGCCTCACAGTGGATCAGGGTCTGATCAACCAGGCTGTTACTTTTGGCCACATGCAAACCGATGTACAAACCACAGACTGGCTGGTCAGGTACTGACTTTAGGTGCCTATCCAGCACCTTTTTGAAGACAGACAGGGGTCTATTGGTAAGCCCCTTTATGTATGCTGTGAGGCAGTTGAACAGTCCTGGGCCCCTGACAATTTTTATGTTGTCTTAGTGTATATGTGGTGCCCCTGCTTTTCATTGGGGGAATGTTGCATCTCCCACTGAATCTTTTGCTTTTGTAGGGAGTGATTTTTGTGTGCAAGTTTAGTACTAATCCCTCTAGGATTTTCCGAGTGTATATTATCATGTATCTTTCTTGCCTGCATTCCAGGGAATACAAATCAAGGGACTTCAACTAATTCCAGTAATTTCGGTGCTTGATCATACTTGTGTGCCATGAAAGTTCTCTGTACACTCCAGGTCAGTAATTTTGCCTGCCTGCAATGTTCCAGCCTAGAGAGAATAAGCGATTTGAAGAGAATCATCACGGGTTTGGCATCCCTAGTTCTGAAGGTTCTTATTATCCATCCTATAATTTTTCTGGCAGATGAGATAGATACATTGTAGTGGTTTTTGAAGGTGAGACCCTCGGACTATCACTCCCAGGTCCTTCACATTAATTTTTCACTCTGTGTGGTTAGAATTTGTTGTATACCCTGATACCATCTTAATTTCAGTGGCGCATTTGAAGATTTGACTGATGTTCGCTTGGAGTCTTGTGGTGTCTTTGATGGAGAACACTTATGGCTATTCGGGTGTCATCCGCAAAGGAAGACATGAAGCTATGGCTTACATCTCTGTTTATGTCAGATATGAGGATGCACAACAGGATGGGTGGCCCGGTGGTCTGGTGGCTAAAGCTCCCGCTTCACACACGGAGGGCCCGGGTTCGATTCCCGGCGGGTGGAAATTCCGACACGTTTCCTTACACCTATTGTCCTGTTCACCTAGCAGCAAATAGGTACCTGGGTGTTAGTCGACTGGTGTGGGTCGCATCCTGGGGGACAAGATTAAGGACCCCAATGGAAATAAGTTAGACAGTCCTCGATGACGCACTGACTTTCTTGGGTTATCCTGGGTGGCTAACCCTCCGGGGTTAAAAATCCGAACGAAGTCTTATCTCTTATCTTATCTTAAGTACTGTGCCTTGTGGAACAGGGCTTTTTCACCATAGTTGCCTCAGACTTTAATCTGTTTACTATTACTCTTTGTGTTCTATTTATTATGAAGTTATAGATCAAATCTACCAATTTTTTCTGTTATTCCTTTATCACGCATTTCGTGTACTATTATACCATGGTCATACTTGTCGAAGGCTTTCCTTTTGCAAAGTCTGTGTATACTACATCTGTATTTTATCCTCTAAAGCATCCAGGACCTTGTCATAATGGTCCAGTAGCTGGGACAGGCAGGAGTGACCTGCTCTAAACCTGTGTTGCCCTGGGTGGTTTTATAAGAACATAAGAACGAAGGAACACTGCAGAAGGCCCTCGGCCCATGCGAGGCAGGTCCAAGTCCCTACGGCTTAAGCAATGCACCAACCTAGTCAGGTCAGGTCACATTGACTTAAGGGAGGAACACGGCAACCGACATGGTAGCACAAGCTATCAGGTCCAACTCACCACCCACCACATCCACTCATGTATTTATCCAACCTATTTTTAAAGTTACACAACGTTCTGGCCTCTATAACTGTACTTGGGAGTTTGTTCCACTCATCCACAACTCTATTACCAAACCAGTACTTTCCTATATCCTTCTGAATCTGAATTTTTTCCAACTTGAAACCATTGCTGCGAGTCCTGTTTAGGCTAGATATTTTCAGCACACTATTTAAACATCCCCTTTATTTATTCCTGTCTTCCATTTATACCCCTCAATCTATCCCCCTAATTCTACGTCTTTTAGAGAGTGCAGATTCAGGGCTTCAGTCTATCCTCATAGGGAAGATTTCTGATACATGGGATCAATTTTGTCATCCTCTTTGTACATTTCCAGAGTATTTATATCCATTCTGTAATACAGTGACCAAAAACTGAGCAGCATAATCTAAATGGGCCTAACCAAGGATGTATAGAGTTGAAGAACAACTGAGGATCCTTTTATTTATGCTTCTTGATATGAAGCCAAGAATTCTATTAGCTTCATTGTGAACACTTATGCACTGTTGTCTTACACTTAAAAATCACTTGACGCATTACTGCAAAGAAGCAAGCTGAAGCAACCCTTTGCTACCTTGAATCCTGGAGCACTTTTCTCTTGCTGACTGATGCAAGTTTTGTTAACATCTTTGTGCACACTTGTCTCATCAGCATTAAACACTTTCCATGGCTCAGTCAAACCCTCACAAAAAATTTCCTGCAATTCAGCAGGGAAATTACTTGCTGCTGTGCGATCTGCTAAAGAACTTTTGCTAGAAAACTTATTATGATGTAACAAACTTGTGGAACCAGCCAGTGCTAAACACTTGTTTAGGCATTCCTCAGCCAGTTCGGGAAAGGGGACAAGGTACCTAATGAATGAAGCTACAAAAAGGGGAAGGGGGAGTGATTTCTTGTATAGCTAACATTCATGTACTGGTCCTCTCTTTAATTTTTAATGTAAATATCTTAGTTTACTTTCTTACTGTATAACTCTTTTTATTGTAACTGATTTTCACCAGTCAAGTTTCTTAGCCATTTTTAACTTTTAAGGTTTAAATACAATATTACAAGGACTCCAATGAAAATAAGTCACTGACTTTTACAGGTTATCCTGGTGGATAATTTACAGTATATGATAATTGTACTTATGTGTATGTGTGCCTAAATCGACTTACTTGCTTACATATTACTAGGCCTCCCAAAAAAGCAATGGGCTTTGACACACAGGCGGGCTCCCTGCGAGATCACCAGAGGGGGGGAAAAAAATCCCATAGTCCAACACGCAGAACTCCTAATTTATATCCCAGAAGTGGCACCGTGCTAGTCCAATTCCAAAGAGTGGTCATTGAAAGTATGCCACAATTTTGAAATAGTGTAGCAGAGAAAATGTGTTAGAGAAGTGCAAGTTAATAGACGGTCTATTGTAGGTATCTCTGAAGTAGACATTGTTGAACTCTCGGGGTTTAAAAATCCCAACTGATCTTACCTTATCTTAACCAGAATAAACAACATACAATTTTTCTAGTAATTGTACCGTTTTTTAAATTAACTCTCTGAGTGAATTTAATAATTGTAGTTAATTACAAAGGAAGTGATTAATATCAGAACTACAACATCCTCACTTCATCCTTCAGAGTACAGGCACTGTACTTCCCACCTCCAGACACTGAAGGAATCTACATCATGCAGTAGTCCACTACCTTGGTGTTTGCAGTTGCAGGTGGCAGAGAGATGGAAAGTATAACTTTCCTTGACATATCAGTCTTGAGGAACTGTTCCAGGTTCACATGAGTGATGGAAGCATCACTGGAGTTGCCATGGTTAGTTCAGCATCAGCAGCCAGCAAGGTGAGGAATATGTCTGACTGGAATCCAGGATGAGTGTGTTTCATCATCAGATTACCAGCCCAACAACCAGCCTGTTGGGAGAAGCAAGGTGTGATTAAAACAAGATAATTGGAACAGTTTTTTGTTTTTAACACACAAGAAGCGGCAGGTGACCCGAAAAAGAAGAAATGAAAAGTTATTTTTTTATGTTTAGTAATTCATACAGTAGAAAGATGTTACTGGCACCTTGCTGCCAGCCAGTGGTGGCTCGTCCATAGGAGTGCATAGCTGCAGTCCCCCCAGATGCTCACTGCCAGACATACAACTTCATCAGCCTTGTGGTAAAATAATTTGCAACTGACAATTACAGGAAAGATCTCTTGTATGTTTTCAGTTTGGTGGCCATAAATGAATTGAAAGAAACCCCAAAGTATTTCTTCTCCTATGCCAAATCAAAATTGAGAACAACGTCCAGTATTGGGCCCTACTTAAACAAGATGGGTCCTACACAGAGACAGCAAGGAAATGAGTGAGCTACTCAAGTCCCAATATGACTCAGTTTTTTAGCAAGCCGCTAACCAGACAGAGTCGAAGATCAAAATAATTTTTTTACGAGAGCCACAGAATTTGGTTAACACAAGCCTATCTGATGTTATCCTGACGCCAAATGACTTGGACAGGCGATAAATGACATTCCCATGCACTCTGCCCCAGGGCCAGACTCATGGAACTCCATATTCATCAAGAACTGCAAGAAGCCCTATCATGAGGCTTTTACCATCCTATGGGGAGGGAGCATGGACACGGGGGTTGTCCCAGTTTACTAAAAACTACAGACATAGCCCCACTCCTCAAAGGTTTCAGTTAAAGCAATAGCAAAGAAACTACAGACCAATAGCACTAACATCCCATATCATAAAAATCTTTGAAAGGGCCCTAAGAAGCAAGATCACACCCACCTAAATTCAATTCAAAGTTTATTCTCTATAAGGATTACAATGCTGAGTTTACATGAATTGGTTATTGTGTGGTTTACATGTAGTAAAAAAATAATTAAAAAGTGTTCCACTAGAACACCATCAGAACACCACTAGATACCCATTTAGTTACACACCCAGGGCAACATGGGTTTAGAGCAGGTCGCTCCTGTCTGTCGCAACTACTGGATCACTACGGGCAAGGTCCCAGATGCAGTAGAAGATAAAATGAATGCAGATGTAATATGTACAGACTTTGCAAAAGCCTTCGAAAATGTGACCATGGCGTAATATGCACAAAATGCATGCTAAAGTAATAACAGGAAAAGTTGGTAGATGGATCTATTAAATTTTCCCCACAAACAGAACACAAAGAGTAGTAGTAACAGAGTAAAGTTGAGGCGGCTACGGTGAAATGCTCTTTCCAAAAAGGCACAGTACTCGCTCCCATCTTGTTTCTCATCCTCATATCTTTACAGACAAGGATGTCAGCCACAGCACTGTCTTCTTTTGCAGATGACACCCGAATCTGCATGACAGTGTCTTCCATTGAAGACACTGCAAAGGCTCCAGGGACATCAACCAAAACTTTCAGTGGGCTGCAGAAAACAGTATGAAGTTCAACGACGAGAAATTTCAATTATGTACTCCGATATGGTAAACACGAGGGAAATTAAAACTTCATCAGAGTACAAAACAAATTCCGGCCATAAAATAGAGCGAAAAACCAACGTTAAAGACCTGGGAGTGATCATGTCGGAGGAATCTCGCCTTCAAGGACCCAAACTTGTATCAATCACTCTGCTAGAAAAATGGCAGGATGAATAATGGAACTTCAAATAGGGGGTGCCAAGCACATGATGCACTCTCCAGGTCACTTGTTCTATTAGGCTGGAATATTGCTGCACACTAACAGCACCTTTCAAGGCAGGCAAAATTGCTGACCCAGAAAATGTTTCAGAGAACCTTCACGGCACGCATAACGGAGATAAAAACCTCAATTACTGGGAGCGCTTGAAGTTCCTGAACCTGTATCCCGGGGAATGCGGGCAGGAGATAATGATTAATACCCCTGGAAAAACCTGGGGGGAACTAGTACCAAACTTGCACAGAAAATCATCAAAAAAAAGAAAAAGACCGGCAGACGATGAAACCCAATGAAAAGCAGGGGGTGTCACCAGCACGTTAAAGGAAAATCAAAAGTGTCAGGGGCCGAGACTGTTCACCTGCCTCCCAGCTACGCAAGGGGGATTCCCAAAATCTGCACACAGAAATCACCCCTACGAAAGAAAAAAGACGGGCGGGTGATGCAAAATGCCTCCAATTTTAAAAGTAGGGGTGCCTTTTGGTACACAAGGAAAAACACAGTAAGTGTCCGGGGCCAAGACTGTTCAACAGCCCCCTCAAGATTGGGTAATTGCCAATAAGCCCTGGCTGCCTTCAAGAGGAGTGGAAGAACTTAAAGTCAGTCCCGGATCACCCGGGCTGTGGCCGTACGTTGGACTGTGTGCAGCCAGCAGTAAAGCTTATTTTGTCAGGCCCTGTCCATCGGGAGGCCTGGTTCATGGACCGGGCGCGGGGGTGTTGACCCCCGGGAAAATAACCTCCAGGAAACCCCCGGCTGTCTTCAAGCAGGCATGGACAAGACTAAAGCGGTACCTGCCCACCCGGGTGTGGCTCGTACATTGGATTGTGTGCAGCCGGGGCAGTAACCCCGGGTTTTATCAGGCTCTGATCCCAGGGGGCCCTGGTACGACCGGGCCGTGGGGCGTTGCCCCCCGGAACCCTTTTCCCGGGTAACCAGGTGGTGATAGTAGCGCAGTGTAGAGGAGGATCAGGAAGTCAGTCCCTCACCTTTAAACAAAAATTAAAAAATTTCCCTTAAAAGTAATAAAAAAAATTACATCCAAATTCCAGCAGAACTACGGGGCCCTTTTGCATGTAAGTTAAATTTTAAAATGACCTTTTTCAGTTTGCTCAATAAAAAAATAATTCCAAAATATAACTCACGATCAAAAACAAGCGGGAACGCTGGGATTTGAAACCATAGAAGTGTTTTAAAGAGAGTCCAGGGGGTTAACACTGGCCTGTGGCTCAGGGTTCACCTCCCAGGGATTTTCAATCCTCCCCCACCCCAGGGTTTAAAATTTTAAATTTACTGTTCACTGTAATAGAGCTTTGCAGAGAGATGACTGAACCCATTTTTTACACAAACTTTTTTTCTACTTACAGCATTATCTACAGTAACAGAACGAAGTAGAAATTGTCTACTAGTAACGTACTTTCCTGATGATACATTAGCCCCACCCCCCGGGTCAGCCGGGTTTTAAAGGGTTTAAGTAACGGGCCCTAGTCGCCAGGTGCTGGAATATTCTATCGTTGGTCAGACTGACGTTGGCCCCAGTTAAAGGGGTGATGGTTGTTCACGGTACGTTCCTTGACGCCACTGGTTGTATGTACAGTGTGGTCCGTATTCTTGAACACACCTGCAGTGGGGGTTCAAAATGAACAGTGAGTCAGTCCCATGCTGGAAAAATTTAAGTCACACTATAAATGGCTCATCACTGTACCTAGACTTCTATATTTGTACAATATTAATACAAGTGTAACCACGTCCTTACAGTGAAAATACCACTTTTTTAAACAGTGTTACTACCACTGTCCCCTTGTCCGTGTTCCCAACACTACCCTGAACTTCTCGTTCCTCCCAGTGTCTGAAAAAGCATTGTAGATCCCCTGGAAACAATGAAAAACAACTTTTATTGTTTAGGAGAGCTATTGTGCATGCTTTGTAGGTACTCCCATGCTACATCAATTTTGCACCCCCAAAAAACCACCTTTATTTTCCAAAATATATTAAACCCCCCACCCCCCAACTAACCAGTTTAATAAATCAAAAAAAACATGTTTCAATTAGTTCATATGAGATTAATTGTGCAGCTAACGCGCCCAAAACTGCTATTTTATAATGGAATTTTGTTCCCCTTTTTTGCCCCCAAAAAAAAGCAATGAAAAACGGTTTCCCGAAAAACGATTTTTACTTGTAAAGTGGGCTGGATGGTACCAGCGGACCCAGTCTACAGTCAGGAAGGACCATTGGGAAGGGACCAAGGATGGCCGGGGGCGAGTTTACTGCTGTGAGTGCACATCCTCCCGGTGCTTCCTTCCACACTTACCCTTTATTCTCCGTTTGGGCAGCCATCTTTTTAGTTCCTGCAACATTTTTTTCTTTAAAAAAAAAATATTCACCATCATTCAGTGAGTTACCATCTTTCAAGAGTGTTTAAAAGGTGGAAATAAATGGTATAAAATACCCACACAATGGAAATATTAAAAAACAAATGCGTATAATGTGATCCTTTTTTGACAAGTTTCCCCCACGCAGTGGGCTTTTTTAAGTCACAACGGATCTACTGGGGTTGGGAAGGTCGGGAGATTTATGTTAGACGTTGAGGTCAGGGGAAGATTGCTCACGTGATCTACCGGGTGGGGGGGTAGAGTTTGGGTAGCTAGGCGGGGGTATGGAAAGTGGAGTAGACCTTCTGCGTGTTCTTGTTTTATGTGGGTGCGATGAAGAAGTTTCTTGGGAGTGGTTAGCTATGTTATAGAAACCATTGTTCTGGTTTTAAATTCTTGGTTATAGAGATAAAGATGATTCCAGGATTCTTCTGTATTGAGTGTTGTCTTTGTGGCTAAAGTCTTGAGTTTCTGTGTTAATTAAATGGTTGTGTGAAATTTCGATGTTGTACCGGGATTCCTTGTATCGTCAGTCCTGCTTGCTATTGGTGTTTGAAATCGTGTTTGGAGGTCTCTTGTGTTTGCCACGTATAATTTGTTGAGTCATTAAAAGGGATTATGTTACCCCTGCGGGTGGAGGCTTTTCCTGTTATACTGGTGATGTCCTTGATGGTCGGGTTGTGGAGGAGAACTTGGGAAAGATTTTTGGCAAAGATGTTGGAAAATGTTGGGAATGGAGTTGGTGGGAAGGATATGTATCTCTTCTCGGGGTGTCTTCTCTGGGTGTGTTTAAGATGTTAAAGCTGCCGTCTGCGTTCTGATGAAGTGACGAGGATTAGTGGGTTTGGAAAAAAATTGTTAATTTAGTGCTTCTTCCTCAAGGAATCGTTGCTGCAGATTTTGAGTGCCGCAGGAAAAAGCCTATAAATTTCACCGTTTGGTTTTGGTGTCGTGGTGAGAGTAGAAGTGGAGAAGATCGTTTTGGTTGGTGGGTTTTCGATAGACTTTAAAACGAAGTTCGTGGTCAGCTTTGCAGAGTAGAACATCAAGAAAAGGAAAGAGTGTTGTCGACTTCTTCTTCAAGTGTGAATTGATTGAAGGCTCGACGGGTTGAGCTTGTCTTGGAGAGCTTGAACGTTGAAGCGTTTAGGAGTTATTACCTGGAGTTTACCTGGAGAGAGTTCCGGGGGTCAACGCCCCCGCGGCCCGGTCTGAGACCAGGCCTCCTGGTGGATCAGAGCCTGATCAACCAGGCTGTTGCTGCTGGCTGCACGCAAACCAACATACGAGCCACAGCCCGGCTGATCCGGAACTGACTTTAGGTGCTGTCCAGTGCCAGCTTGAAGACTGCCAGGGGTCTGTTGGTAATCCCCTTATGTGTGCTGGGAGGCAGTTGAACAGTCTCGGGCCCCTGACACTTATTGTATGGTCTCTTAACGTGCTAGTGACACCCCTGCTTTTCATTGGGGGGATGGTGCATCGTCTGCCAGTCTTTTGCTTTCGTAGTGGGTGATTTTCGTGTGCAAGTTCGGTACTAGTCCCTCTAGGATTTTCCAGGTGTATATAATCATGTATCTCTCCTCCTGCGTTCCAGGAATACAGGTTTAGGAACCTCAAGCGCTCCCAATAATTGAGGTGTTTTATCTCCGTTATGCGCGCCGTGAAAGTTCTCTGTACATTTTCTAGGTCGGCAATTTTCACCTGCCTTGAAAGGTGCTGTTAGTGTGCAGCAATATTCCAGCCTAGATAGAACAAGTGACCTGAAGAGTGTCATCATGGGCTTGGCCTCCCTAGTTTTGAAGGTTCTCATTATCCATCCTGTCATTTTTCTAGCAGATGCGATTGATACAATGTTATGGTCCTTGAAGGTGAGATCCTCCGACATGATCACTCCCAGGTCTTTGACGTTGGTGTTTCGCTCTATTTTGTGGCCAGAATTTGTTTTGTACTCTGATGAAGATTTAATTTCCCTCATGTTTACCATATCTGAGTAATTGAAATTTCTCATCGTTGAACTTCATATTGTTTTCTGCAGCCCACTGAAAGATTTGGTTGATGTCTGCCTGGAGCTTTGCAGTGTCTGCAATGGAAGACACTGTCATGCAGATTCGGGTGTCATCTGCAAAGGAAGACACGGTGCTGTGGCTGACATCCTTGTCTATGTCGGATATAAGGATGAGGAACAAGATGGGAGCGAGTACTGTGCCTTGTGGAACAGAGCTTTTCACCGTAGCTGCCTCGGACTTTACTCTGTTGACGACTACTCTCTGTGTTCTGTTAGTGAGGAAATTATAGATCCATCGACCGACTTTTCCTGTTATTCCTTTAGCACGCATTTTGTGCGCTATTACGCCATGGTCACACTTGTCGAAGGCTTTTGCAAAGTCTGTATATATTACATCTGCATTCTTTTGTCTTCTAGTGCATTCAGGACCTTGTCGTAGTGATCCAATAGTTGAGACAGACAGGAGCGACCTGTTCTAAACCCATGTTGCCCTGGGTTGTGTAACTGATGGGTTTCTAGATGCGTGGTGATCTTGCTTCTTAGGACCCTTTCAAAGATTTTTATGATATGGGATGTTAGTGCTATTGGTCTGTAGTTCTTTGCTGTTGCTTTACTGCCCCCTATGTGGAGTGGGGCTATGTCTGTTGTTTTTTTGTAACTGTGGGACGACCCCCGTGTCCATGCTCCCTCTCCATAGATGGAAAAGGCTCGTGATAGGGGCTTCTTGCAGTTCTTGATGAACACAGAGTTCCATGAGTCTGGCCCTGGGGCAGAGTGCATGGGCATGTCATTTATCGCCTGTTCGAAGTCATTTGGCGTCAGGATAACATCGGATAGGCTTGTGTTAATCAAATTTGTGGCTCTCTCATAAAAAATTCATTTTGATCTTCGACTCTCAGTCTGGTTAGCGGCTTGCTAAAAACTGAGTCATATTGGGACTTGAGTAGCTCACTCATTTCCTTGTTGTCATCTGTGTAGGACCCATCTTGTTTAAGTAGGGGCCCAATACTGGACGTTGTTCTCGATTTTGATTTGGCATAGGAGAAGAAATACTTTGGGTTTCTTTCGATTTCATTTATGGCTTTTAGTTCTTCCCGCGATTCCTGACTCCTAAAGGATTCTTTTAGCTTAAGTTCGAGCCAGGTGACAGACGAAGGAATAATGGTGGAGAAACGTTCGGCTTCTAGATGTTCCATGTATAGGTTCGCCAGGACTGCACTGAGTGCGAACCCATGGGTAGTCCAAAAGTCTGCTGAAAGAGGTGATTTTCGAAAGAGAAACACGTAAAGCCAACACATAGTTCAACAAGGTCGATGAAATCGCTGGCTGGAATGGGAAGATCATGTGAATCGTCAATTTTCCTGCGCAAGAGATCGATGGCTTGTTTAGTAGGTACTTTAGTGAATAGGGAAGTCACGTCAAGGCTGGAAAGTTTCTTGTTCCTGATGTTGATGTTGCGAATGCGATTGAGAAGATCACCTGAGTGTTTGAGATGTGCTGGACTGATAGTGCCCAAGAGTTTAGAGAGGTGTTTGGCGAGAATTCCTGAGAGCTGGTGGGGAGCACTGCCTATTCCCGAGGATATGGGCCTCAGTGGGATACCAGGCTTGTGAGTCTTTGGCAGGCCGTACATTCTGGCAGTCTGGGGTTGCTGGGCATGGTGTGCAGAAGTTTCTTCCCTTGTTCTGAGCCCCTCAGAATGCGGCGAGTCCTTTGAAGAAAAGTTTTAGTGAGGTTGTTTCCCCTTGGTTAGTTGTGAGAGGTTTGTAGGTATCTGGGTCATTAAGTAGATTAAGCATTTTGTTCCTGTAATCGTCAGTGTTCATGATAACAACACCACCTCCTTTATCAGCGGTGGTGACCCTGATGGTCGTGTCCTTCTGCTAAACCTTTGAGTGCATTGATGTAACGTCGAGGTATGACTGGGGAGCTGCGTGTTGAGAAG
>NC_069486.1:7078023-7158023 GCF_026875155.1 Cherax quadricarinatus
TGTCAATTTTTTTTAAACCCTTTGGGGCCCGTCTGTAGATCTATGGTTTTACTTTTCAGGGCCAAACATGATCTACCCCATGAGCTCAGCTCACTCTAAAAAAAATGGGGTTTGGTATTTTTTGGGCCTAGATATGGGAATAACTATGGGGTTTGGTGCCACATAAAACAGACCTGCAGCACCTGTGTATAATGAAAAAAAAAAAATGAAATCATGTTTTTCGATTAAAACGCACTTTGCAGTGTTTTTTCGTATTTTTTTTATAGTTGTATTTGCGATTTCTTGGTCTCATTTGATAGATGGAGACATATTACAAAAATGAGATGTTTTGATTGGTTTTAGCCTGGAAAGGCTTGAAAACGGGTAAAGTAGCAGAAGCAAATTTTTGCCGTTTTCAAGAGAAAACAAACGACCTCACACTTAAAAAACCGTCAGCGGGGGTCTAATATACTTTCAAAATATGGTGATGTATTTATAAAATTATACGTTTTGCAAAACAGAAATCTTCTATTTTTTGGTGTGAAAAAAAAATTCTTTATGTGAAAAAAAAATCAAAATGTTATTTTTTTTTAAAAAGCTCAAAACATAATAATGAACAGGGGGAAATTTTTAGTTTGTGCCGGGAATCCCTACATTTTTCATTTGGCCCCTTTTTTTAAAATTGGGAAATATTTTGAACTTTGTGTTAAAAGGGGCCAAAAATTAAAATTCCGATCACTTTTTTTTGTGTTGAAACAGTTGACTTGGCGGTTTTTGGCCAATCGAAGAATAGAAGTAATACTAGTGAAAACTAAGAATTTGGTTGTTGGAATAATGAAATTTGGCAAAAAAATGGGAGTCAAAGTCGCAAAATCCCCGATTCGAAAAATATCGTGACACATCAAAATTCGCGAGAGCAAAATTTGTAATTTTCCACCAAATTTCGTACTTTTTTTTTTTATTACCTTCAAAAAAGATTCCTACGATTTCAAAAAAAAAATAAATTTTTTTTTTTTAAAATTCTTGGACACTGGGCGGGACCCCGTTTTGGGCCTTGGCCTTGAAAGGGTTAATATTACAAATCAGATTTTTCCCCAAAACCAATATTTTTTCATAGTGACCATCTGTCATTTAACTTTTTTTACCATTACTTAATTTTGCCCCTTATTTATTTCTCCTTTATTTAAAGCTTTATTAATACCCTATTTATATTTTACAATTTTTAAAAATAATCAAGGTACTATTCTCGGGTGCTAAAGTGAATAAGTTCAGAATTTTCCCATTATTTTCCCAAAGCTCTTTTTTTGATTCCCATTTTTTCCCCACAATTTAAATTTACCCTTTTTATTATTAAAATTTTATATACTTAAATTTCCCCTTTTTATTTTTAAAATTTTTACTATAAATTTAATTTTAAAAAAATTCCCTTCATAGTACTCCTACTATCATACCCCAAGCTCCTTTTTTGATAATCACTATTTGTATTAGCCCTTTTGTATTGTTTTTTATTTTAGCTTAAAAACAAAAAAAAAAAAAACCTTAGCCTTATTTTACATTTGTTAATAATTCAGGGCTATTTTTAGCTTAAGATATTTACTTTGTTTTTATTTAAATTCTAACTTATTTTTCACTACAAATCTTATGATTAAAGCATTGACCCTTTTCCCAAACCTCTTTTTTTTAAATGCTTAAATGAAAAAAACAGTTCCCGTAATTATAACGCAGAACAATCAAAGGACTTCTCAGTCCCAACAACTTATATTTTTAAAACAAAATATCAGATTTTTAAGCAAGCATTAGATGCCTCATAGCTTTAAAAATTCCTTACATCCCAAATAGCCCTTCATTACACTAACTGAAACCTGGAAAAACCCCCCCTGATTACGTGTCTTGCCATTCCTGGTTAACAGCTTAACAACTTAGGCCAGCCCAACAAGGGGGGGGCACAGCCTTTTACTACTCAGACCAACTAAATGTTCATAATACTTGCCAAGGGATGAAATGGGGAATATATAATAGCAAATTCAAATCAAATAACTACAAAAAACCCCTACATTGATAAAAATCTACAGAGTTCCAGTCAAACATTAGCCAATTTAGTCAAAACCCAGGAAATATGAAAAACGATGCACGCATGAAACAAAGATCATTACTACTCTCAGGTGACTTCAATATAAACCCTTTCAAACCCGGACCCAACTTACTGAAATTTACAAAAACCAATGGTAACTTATGTGCTACCAACAGTAACAAAACCCACAAGAGTTACAAGACTAGGTTTCCCTACTTGACCCATCTGGGCCAACACCTATCCCCCTTAAATCAGGCATAAATTTTCAGATAAAACACAGACCCCTACCCTACTTTCCCCATAACAACTCTGGTAAACTACCCCCAAAACACTACTAAATCACCTTCAGACTTTTACAATGAGGCAGCCCTTTTAAAACTTCACAACAAACAGTAGCAAACATTTACTGGCCACGAGTAGAAAACTTACAGTATTGACGAAGAAATTTAAAAATTTTTTTTAAAAAAGACCCAATACCTCTAAACAAGCACGCCCCAAAAAAAATAAAAGATAACAGCTAAGAGATGAACAGCCCTGGAAACCCCGCATTCTCAAAACCATAAATCAAAAAACCAAATGAAAAAAAGTACAGAAAGGGTCACATAACCAGAGACCAAACAAAAAAGTTTCTCATCAATTCTAACCCCCTGATAAAAAGGCAAAAAAAAATTTTATTATGAGAACAGATTATCCCAAATTTTCGGGATAAAAAAGACCGGAAAACCCCATAGAAATTCTGGGAAAAAAAAAGATATCACGAAAAAGCGAAATAAAATTTGCAAAACAGATGAACCCCAATCCCCCCAACGAAACAGCAAACAAATCAATGATTTCTTTTCCCCTATAGGACAAAACCTTGCAAAAAAATCCCCAAACTCAGATACCACCAAATGACTACTCACCCCCAAATACCCAAACACTGTTCCCGCTCCCCATAAACCCCTACAAGTCCCTTATTATCAACGCACTAAAAAACAAGGCGGGATTTAAATACTTACACCCTTTATATCAAAAAAATGTCACAAGTGCTATCACCAACATTGCAACACTAACAAACCCGAATCCCCCCACCTTCCCTACAGTTCAAATCAAGGGTCACCCCGATCCAAAAGGAGGAACCAAAAAGAGTTAAATAAATATAGGCAATATCAACTTACACCCTCCCCAAAATCTTCGAAAAATTAATTCATAAAACGAATCTACTCCCACCTTTTCTCCCAAAACATACTCAACCCCTGCCAATTTGGATTCAGGCCTAATAAAAATACTAATGATGCTATTATACACATGCTAGAACATATATACACTGCAATAGAGAAAAAAGTCCCACTGGGGATCTTCATTGACTTACGTAAAGCTTTTGATACAGTTGACCATGACTTGCTCCACGTAAAATTGTCACACTATGGTATAAGAGGGCACTCCCTCAACTACCTCAAGTCATACCTCAGCAACAGAAGCCAATATGTGTACGCAAATGGGGCAAAATCTTCTGCACAACCAATTACAGTTGGTGTCCCACAGGGAAGTGTCCTTGGCCCTCTTCTCTTTCTCCTATACATAAATGACCTACCAAATGCTTCGCAATTACTCAAACCCACACTATTTGCAGATGACACTACATACGTCTTCTCCCACCCGAGCCCAGTCACGCTAGCCAATACTGTACTGTAAATACCGAATTACAGAAAATATCTACCTGGATGAGGACTAACAAACTTACATTAAACATTGACAAAACCTACTTCATTCAGTTTGGTAACAGAGCTACAGATGTATCTCTTAACATGACGATAAACAGATCACCTATCACAAAGCTAACAGAGGGAAAATTCTTAGGAATCCACCTTGATAATAGACTCAAATTTCATACACATATACAACAAATTTCTAAGAAAATTTCCAAGACTGTAGGCATACTATCGGAGATACGGTACTATGCTCCACAGTCAGCCTTCCTGGCCCTATATCACTCTCTTATTTACCCTATTCACCTATGGAATTTGTGCATGGGGCTCAACAACAATTAACCATCTCAGACCACTAATTACCCAACAAAAGGCTGCAGTTAGAATGATAAATTCTCACTACAGGCAGCACACTCCACCAATATTCAATACACTAAACTACTCACCATACAAAACATCCATACTTATTACTGCACCTATTACATACATAGAACACTTAACTCTGATATTAACCCTCCCCTCAAACATCTCCTTGCCAACCTCAACAGGAACACATGACCATAACACAAGGCACAGATCACTCTTTGATGTTCCTCGTGTCCATCTCACACTATGCAAAAACTCAATGCACATAAAGGCCCTAAAATCTGGAATTCATTACCTGTAAATATAAAAGAAACACTACCTGTTTATAAATTCAAGTCTCTTCTCAAGATCACTTACTCACCCAAAACCAAATAAATACTGAATAACTGAACCTTATAAATTGTATATCCTAAATGTTTCTCACAATTATATCACATAAATGTTAAACCTAAAACCAAATCTAACTTTATTATTTTTTAAATACACTACCTAACAGAATACTCCATACGACTGAATGTACAACAATGCATGCAACCATATGACCTGTCTTTGTCATACTCACTTGTGCTTTATAGTAATCTGTTTACATTAATGTTTTATCACTGATTTCATCATTGCTTAGTTAATCTTAAGTTAATTTTAAGCCAGCCCGTAATGCTATGCATAGTATAAGTGGCTTTGGCATGCTGCTCTTATCTGTATTTTTTTGTACCTCTGTATGTGTGCTCAAATTGTAAATACATCCTGGCCAGTTCGGCCACACTTAAGCCACTTTCATATTGTTCAATGATGTTTTTCTTAAATTCAATCGTATTTCTCACCTTCTTTACCAAAGGTTTGGCACTAGGAGCTTTCTTTGGAGCCATGGTAGCTTATTTAGTACTTGCAAGTACTATAATAAAAGGAATTCACCTACTATCCGACTTATGACCGAGTTCGGTTCAGAGAAACTGGTCCCAAGTCGAAATGGTCGTAAGTCGAACTTTACTACTGAATATCAACAAAACATTTTTGTAATGACTATTTTATTGTTTTATTTTGGTATTTCATGTTTTACTTTACTTTTTATGTTGTTAGTACTGTACTGTTAGTACTGTAAGGTTTAGGATAAACACTGTACAACACAAATAGTTGTTTATTTCCCAGAAATTTGGCATAAAAAACACGGTCATAAATCAAGTGGTCGTAAGTCGAGCAGGCCGTAAGTCGGATGGTAGGTGTATTTTTTTTATTTTTTTATTATCACACTGGCCGATTCCCACCAAGGCAGGGTGGCCCGAAAAAGAAAAACTTTCACCATCATTCACTCCATCACTGTCTTGCCAGAAGGGTGCTTTACACTACAGTTTTTAAACTGCAACATTAACACCCCTCCTTCAGAGTGCAGGCACTGTACTTCCCATCTCCAGGACTCAAGTCCGGCCTGCGGTTTCCTGAACCCCTTCATAAATGTTACTTTGCTCACACTCCAACAGCACGTCAAGTATTAAAAACCATTTGTCCCCATTCACTCCTATCAAACACGCTCACACATGCCTGCTGGAAGTCCAAGCCCTCGCCACAAAACCTCCTTTACCCCTCCCTCCAACCTTTCCTAGGCTGACCCCTACCCCACCTTCCTTCCACTACAGACTGATACACTCTTGAAGTCATTCTGTTTCGCTCCATTCTCTCTACATGTCCGAACCACCTCAACAACCCTTCCTCAGCCCTCTGGACAACAGTTTTGGTAATCCGCACCTCCTCCTAACTTCCAAACTACGAATTCTCTGCATTATATTCACACCACACATTGCCCTCAGACATGACATCTCCACTGCCTCCAGCCTTCTCCTCACTGCAACATTCATCACCATGCTTCACACCCATATAAGAGCGTTGGTAAAACTATACTCTCATACATTCCCCTCTTTGCCTCCAAGGACAAAGTTCTTTGTCTCCACAGACTCTAAGTGCACCACTCACCCTTTTTCCTCATCAATTCTATGATTCACCTCATCTTTCATAGACCCATCGCTGACACGTCCACTCCCAAATATCTGAATACATTCACCTCCTCCATACTCTTCTCCTCAATCTGATATCCAATCTTTCATCACCTAATCTTTTTGTTATCCTCATAACCTTACTCTTTCCTGTATTCACCTTTAATTTTCTTCTTTCGCACACCCTACCAAATGGTAGGTGTACGTATTATGAAATATTTCGTAGGAGCAAGTGAGGGGACCGTCACTCACTGGTAAACAATGCCACACTGGCTGGGAAGGGAGGCCGCCCCGGCTCACAGCGCGCGTACACATCCCGGATGAACTACTATTCGCGAGTCAATCTACGATTAGCGAGCCCATGTTTATATGAAAATATCGACATGATTTCCGAAATCTACAACTCTCAAGCCCTACGATTATCGAGAGACCACTGTACCTCCCTGGGTGGTTGCTGTCTACCAACCTATCACTATGTCACCCCATCTACATCCCACATTACTATTATTATTGTTCTTTGAACGTATGAGCCGTATTCCACTGAGGCAGGGTGGCCCAAAAGGAAAAACAAAAGTTTTTCCTTTCAAATTTAGTCATGTATACAGGAGAAGGGGTTACTAGCCTCTTGCTCCCGGCATTTTAGTCGCCTCTTATGACACGCATGGCTTACAGAGGAAGAATTCTGTTCCACTTACCCATAGAGATAAGAGGAAATAAACACGAACAAGAACTAGAAAGAAAATAGAGAAAACCCAGAGGGGTGTGTACATATATCCTTGTACATGTATGTGTAGTGTGACCTAAGTGCAAGTAGAAGTAGCAAGACTTGCCTGAAATCTCGTATGTTCAATAGACAGAAAAAAAAAAAAGACACCAGCAATCCTACCGACATGTAAAACAATTACAGGCTTTCATTTTACACTCGCTTGGCAGGACAGTAGTACCTCCCTGGGTGGTTGCTGTCTACCAACCTATCACTGTCACCCCATCTACATCCCACATTATTATTATTAATTATTATTGTGGCTACTTTTATAATTACCATTATAATTATTATTATTCATTATTTATACACCTTGACATAAGGTACCAGTAAGAGGTCATTACTCAATTACCTGATATCTGTATTGCTGACTCCAGCTTCGGTACAGGTTCACCTACTGGCCAGGTCTCCTGGTTCATATCAAAACTCTGTCGACCAGATGAAAGTGGTCGTACAATGTTGGGTCCGGCACTCTGGAACCTGGGACTGACTTTCTCACCCAGGAACCCCACCACTGTCTGAAAGTCGAATACATCGGAGCTGTAACACATGCTATATGGGTTTTAAATAGTTTCTTTGGTTACTACCATGAATTCTACCGTTTCTTACAGCTGGGCTTTAAGTAATAATATATCACAAGAACCACAATGGAAATAAGTCACTTGGCTGGCTTTTTTTGTGTTGTAACGGTGAAGAATTTACACGTTACTTTTTTTTCAACACATTGGTTATGTCTCACTGAGGCTAGGTGACCTAAAAAGAACAAAAGATTTTCTTTTTAAAATTAGTAATTTATACAGAAGGGGTTACTAGCCCCTTGCTCCTGGTATTTTAGTCGCTTCTTACAACATGCATGTCTTACACATTACGATGTGTGATAATTGTACATACGTGTACCTGTACTTAGAGTTACTAAATTACTTAGATGACATTCTACATCAATAATTGAATGGAAAGATTGTTTTTGTAGGAGGAGAGGAGCGAGAAAAGAGAGAAGACGTAGGGAAGGGGGGAGGGAAAAGTGAGGAGGGTGTACAGGAAGGATAATGAGAAGGGGAAGGGAGATGAGAGATAGGAAGAGGAGAATTAAGGTATAGAGAAGTGTAAGGAGACTGATCCCAGGTCTCCGCCTGTTCCGGAAACTGAACTCTGGTCCCTTGACCTTAGAGTCCAGTACTCTACAGTTTTAGGAGATCTTGATCTTGTGGAGGACAGAGACAGTAAGAGACTCAGTACTAACCTTATAGAACAGAGAGACGGCTAGAGACTTGCGGTACTCTGGCGAAGCATCTTGTGGATGGCTGTCTGGTATTATCTCCCTCTCCATAATCTTAGCAGCATCCAACAGTGTCTTAACATCACTCACTTTCTTGTTAAGCAAGAAATTCTCAGTCTTGGCAGCATGTATCTGTTAATATATGTATCTCTCCTTATATGTATCTTAGTATGTACATACATGTATATGTATCTCAGTATATCTGTTGGTGTATGTTTCTCTCAGTATATCTGAATATATGTATCCAGCCTTCAGACACTGCCAACAAACTTAATTTCTTCTCTACTGTAGGATTAAATCAAAAGACCTGCAAAAACCCCTCACAGTTGTAAACATCTACAGAGTACCACAGTCAAACATTTATCACTTTAGTGAAAAAATAGGAAACATGATTACTGATGCACACATGAATAAAGACCACCTACTACTAACAGGAGATTTCAACAAACATATTACACGACCAGGACCCATAAGTAACCAAATTCACAACCACAATGAGTAACTGCCTGTTGCTACGAGCAATATCTAAACCTACAAGAATCTCCGAGACAAGCATCTCCTTAAGATATCTTGACATGTCACATAGGTTATTATACTGTGTCTCTGTATTCCTCAATAAGTGGACAATTAAGCACATAGTGTTCAAGAGTGACCATATGTCTGATCACATAATTTACATTTAGTTTGATCATCATCTGTGTCTCCCCCAAACTGCCAGAAGTACTTGTAACCAAGCCTAAGTCTGGCCACTACAACATCAGTCAGTACTTGTAACCAAGCCTAAGTCTGGCCACTACAACATCAGTCAGTACTTGTAACCAAGCCTAAGTCTGGCCACTACAGCATCAGTCAGTACTTGTAACCAAGCCTAAGTCTGGCCACTACAACATCAGTCAGTACTTGTAACCAAGCCTAAGTCTGGCCACTACAACATCAGTCTGTTCACATTGCACGTTGCTCCATAAACATACTTATCTATGTTCATGTTATCATAGTGGGTTATAGATCTACTCAGGCTTCTAACTGCATACCTATAACAATAATTTTCATTATTTACTTATCTCCTAATATTATTCCTAATGCTGCTTGGTCTGAGACCAGTGCATAGCACAAAAAATTATACCCAAACCCAATTGACAGGAAACAGTGACTTAGATGCTGTGGGGACTGACTGATTACTGTCATAGTACAGTACCAGTAACAACTGTCAGAGTAACAGTAACAACTTACAAACTGGGGGTTAATTCCTCCCAATAAGAGAGTGGGTTTCGTGAGGACCTTGAAGCCATCTCCAGCATTCAATTCCATCTTAAAACAAGCATTGACGTATGCATGTGCATTGACAGCCCTCGGTGTGATCTTGAAGGTCCGTAGCTGAAATAAAGTTACCATAATTTTATATGTATATACTGATATATTGCTTTTATTATTATTTTATATGTATTGTAATCGATGTAATTTTATGTATATATACTATATGTATTTAATTGCTGCCAAAAGTAGAGATCTTTGAAATAGATATCTTTGAAGTAGAGATCTAAGAAGTACAGTAGACTGTTGATTAACATGGTAGTTATGCTCCTGAAAATTGTATGCATGACAAAAATTGTGTAAAAGAAACTGAAGAATGTATGGGAAAAATAGGGTTAGGTATCTTGTACCCCAAAAAATGTGTGTGTGTGTGTGTGTGTGTGTGTGTGTGTGTGTGTGTTTATGTGTGTGTGTTTATGTGTGTGTGTTTATGTGTGTGTGTTTATGTGTGTGTTTTATGTGTGTTTATGTGTGTGTTTATGTGTGTGTGTGTTTATGTGTGTGTGTGTTTATGTGTGTGTGTGTGTGTGGTGTGTGTTTATGTGTGTGTGTGTGTGTGTGTGTGTGTGTGTGTGTGTGTGTGTGTGTGTGTGTGTGTGTGTGTGTGTGTGTGTGTGTGTGTGTGTGACAACAATCAATATTTGCACCAATAACTCACTACAGTTGTGACCGGGTGTGGAAGTGTGAATTGCTCATTACTCTAAAATTTGTTCATGATTGTAGTCATGTATAAATGCAAGTAACCATTCTTACAGTATTCATTACCTTTGTAACTTGTGAGTTCATTACCTTGTACCTAGTTCAGCCATCAAAACTTTGGGGCCCAGTCCCTGGACCCATTGTGTACCTCTAGAATCTGTTAATACCTTTGTAACTTGTCATGATTGTGACTAGACCTACCTGGAGTTCATTACCTTTGTAAATTGTGAATTCATTACCTCTAACTTGCTCAGCCATCAAAACTTTGAGGCCCAGTCCCTGGACCCATTATGTACCTCTGTAATCTTTTGACTACCGCCCACAGGATGGGTATGGGGTGCATAATAAACATATTAAACTTAACTAGGTCTCCAAATCTTACAAAAATAAAAATAATGTAATTGTTGTTCATTGTTGTGATGCATTATGTTTAATGCATTGCTTAGAGGTACAAATGCTACAGAAATAATATTTCCTACCTTAAACCGTGGTTGCTGGTGTTTGTGGATGATTGTGAAGAGAGTGGAGAGGGATGCTTTAGCCCTACTGAGCTGAAGTGGATGGTTGAGGTTCTGGTACTAAAGTTGATATTTTTACTGGTGTATGGACAAATTTTATAATGCATCTCTGGTCTGTAATACATTATACAGCTGATGGTAAGGCATCATCAGCTGCTCTAGACTCCATTTCAGAGCAGTATTCCTAGATTTGCCAGGGTCTTCTTCACTGAAAGTCTGCTAGTTTAGCAGCAACATGCAGTTGTTCATGTAACTGTTGCATTGTTAATTGTAAGAAAAAATATTTATTACTCTTAACCTGTCTAGACTTGAGTAGTCTTAAGTATTAGGATTAGTCTGCCCAAAATTTAAGTATTAGGATTAGTCTGCCCGAAATTTAAGTGTATTAGGATTAGTCTGCCCGAAATTTAAGTACAGTGGACCCCCGGTTAACGATATTTTTTCACTCCATAAGTATGTTCAGGTGCCAGTACTGACCGAATTTATTCCCATAAGGAATATTGTGAAGTAGATTAGTCCATTTCAGACCCCCAAACATACACATACAAACGCACTTACATAAATACACTTACATAATTGGTCGCATTCGGAGGTAATCGTTATGCGGGGGTCCACTGTATTAGGATTAGTCTGCCCGAAATTTAATTATTAGGATTAGTCTGCCCGAAATTTAAGTGTATTAGGATTAGTCTGCCCGAAATGCCCCGGCATGAGAAGTGGCTTTCTTTTTATCTAAAATCAAAACTATAATTATACATTGTAACCTTTGTAAAGAAATAAATCTTTGTCAGGTTCTTCATCTTCCTCTGTTATCTTCCTCTGTTATCTTCCTCTGTTATCTTCCTCTGTTACCTTCCTCTGTTACCTTCCTCTGTTACCTTCCTCTGTTACCTTCCTCTGTTACCTTCCTCTGTTACCTTCCTCTGTTACCTTCCTCTGTTACCTTCCTCTGTTACCTTCCTCTGTTACCTTCCTCTGTTACCTTCCTCTGTTACCTTCCTCTGTTACCTTCCTCTGTTACCTTCCTCTGTTACCTTCCTCTGTTACCTTCCTCTGTTACCTTCCTCTGTTACCTTCCTCTGTTACCTTCCTCTGTTACCTTCCTCTGTTACCTTCCTCTGTTACCTTCCTCTGTTACCTTCCTCTGTTACCTTCCTCTGTTACCTTCCTCTGTTACCTTCCTCTGTTACCTTCCTCTGTTACCTTCCTCTGTTACCTTCCTCTGTTACCTTCCTCTGTTACCTTCCTCTGTTACCTTCCTCTGTTACCTTCCTCTGTTACCTTCCTCTGTTACCTTCCTCTGTTACCTTCCTCTGTTACCTTCCTCTGTTACCTTCCTCTGTTACCTTCCTCTGTTACCTTCCTCTGTTACCTTCCTCTGTTACCTTCCTCTGTTACCTTCCTCTGTTACCTTCCTCTGTTACCTTCCTCTGTTACCTTCCTCTGTTACCTTCCTCTGTTACCTTCCTCTGTTACCTTCCTCTGTTACCTTCCTCTGTTACCTTCCTCTGTTACCTTCCTCTGTTACCTTCCTCTGTTACCTTCCTCTGTTACCTTCCTCTGTTACCTTCCTCTGTTACCTTCCTCTGTTACCTTCCTCTGTTACCTTCCTCCCTTGTATCTGTGCATTAAGCTCTGCCAACATTTCCTCTGGACTTGTCTTCATCATCTTCTAAGAGATCATTCACATCTTCCTTCACATCTTCAAAGCCATCACCTGGTAATCTTCTTGCCAGCTGAACTATTTCCTGCACCTGACTCGTGTAAGGGAAAAACCAGTGAAAGAATTCACTACACTTCATCATAACTTTCCCCAGGCTGCATTTAATGTTGACTGTGGCAGTTCCTTCCATGCACTTCTAGCACAGCTGATATATCCAATGTTAAATTTATTCAAATGTTTGGTACTGCCAGGTGGTAGTGTCCAGTGATGCAACTAGTTTTTTCATCACTTGTGTGTTTACCTGGAGAGAGTTCCGGGGGTCAACGCCCCCGCAGCCCGGTCTGTGACCAGGCCTCCTGGTGGATCAGAGCCTGATCAACCAGGCTGTTGCTGCTGGCTGCACGCAAACCAACGTACGAGCCACAGCCCGGCTGGTCAGGAACCGACTTTAGGTGCTTGTCCAGTGCCAGCTTGAAGACTGCCAGGGGTCTGTTGGAAATCCCCCTTATGTATGCTGGGAGGCAGTTGAACAGTCTCGGGCCCCTGACACTTATTGTATGGTCTCTTAACGTGCTAGTGACACCCCTGCTTTTCATTGGGGGGATGTTGCATCGTCTGCCAAGTCTTTTGCTTTCGTAGCGAGTGATTTTTGTGTGCAAGTTCGGTGTAGTTAAACTTAAATGATCTAATAACTACACTATCCAGTGGTTGTACTAAAGATGTATTTGGAGATGAAAATACAATTTTTACATGTGGGTTAACATCCAACAAGTACGGGAATTATCAAGAGAAGAGAACCTTGACAAGATTCTTGCTGGAGAGGTACGTTTTAATTGTCTTTTAGGGTTGGTCTAGTAATTTGCCAGGTAGCACAGAAGGTAAAATATACAGCCATAGACTAGCTTCTTTATTGGAGTGATGGAGTTCACAACGGGCAGTGTGAGGTGTGCCGAAGCCAGTCCAGGAGGGGAGCTGTTCACAAGTAGGCCACAGGTCAAGGAGAGGCACCTGCCCTCTGGCAGGGACTTAGGGAACTAGGCCCACAACAACTCGCTCCAGTGGGAAGTATGAGAACTAGCAAGTAGGCTTACTGTCTACAGGCACAACTTGACTTCAGGAATAAAGTAATGCTTAAAGCAGTCAATAAATAATTCTTGTCATCCATGCTGACGGGTGTAACCTCCAAATTATGTACTGGTATGGCATACCTGGAGTATGCTTGGAGAGGGTTTCATGTGTCAATGCCCCCCTGACTCTGAGACCAGGTCTCACAGTGGATCAGGGTCTGATCAACCAGGCTGTTACTTTTGGCCACATGCAAACCGATGTACAAACCACAGACTGGCTGGTCAGGTACTGACTTTAGGTGCCTATCCAGCACCTTTTTGAAGACAGACAGGGGTCTATTGGTAAGCCCCTTTATGTATGCTGTGAGGCAGTTGAACAGTCCTGGGCCCCTGACAATTTTTATGTTGTCTTAGTGTATATGTGGTGCCCCTGCTTTTCATTGGGGGAATATTGCATCTCCCACTGAATCTTTTGCTTTTGTAGGGAATGATTTTTGTGTGCAAGTTTAGTACTAATCCCTCTAGGATTTTCCGAGTGTATATTATCATGTATCTTTCTTGCCTGCATTCCAGGGAATACAAATCAAGGGACTTCAACTATTTCCAGTAATTTCGGTGCTTGATCATACTTGTGTGCCATGAAAGTTCTCTGTACACTCCAGGTCAGCAATTTTGCCTGCCTGCAATGTTCCAGCCTAGAGAGAATAAGCGATTTGAAGAGAATCATCACTGGTTTGGCATCCCTAGTTCTGAAGGTTCTTATTATCCATCCTATAATTTTTCTGGCAGATGAGATAGATACATTGTAGTGGTTTTTGAAGGCGAGACCCTCTGACTATCACTCCCAGGTCCTTCACATTAATTTTTCACTCTGTGTGGTTAGAATTTGTTGTATACCCTGATACCATCTTAATTTCAGTGGCGCATTTGAAGATTTGACTGATGTTCGCTTGGAGTCTTGTGGTGTCTTTGATGGAGAACACTTATGGCTATTCGGGTGTCATCCGCAAAGGAAGACATGAAGCTATGGCTTACATCTCTGTTTATGTCAGATATGAGGATGCACAACAGGATGGGAGCAAGTACTGTGCCTTGTGGAACAGGGCTTTTTCACCATAGTTGCCTCAGACTTTAATCTGTTTACTATTACTCTTTGTGTTCTATTTATTATGAAGTTATAGATCAAATCTACCAATTTTTTCTGTTATTCCTTTATCACGCATTTCGTGTACTATTATACCATGGTCATACTTGTCGAAGGCTTTCCTTTTGCAAAGTCTGTGTATACTACATCTGTATTTTATCCTCTAAAGCATCCAGGACCTTGTCATAATGGTCCAGTAGCTGGGACAGGCAGGAGTGACCTGCTCTAAACCTGTGTTGCCCTGGGTGGTTTTATAAGAACATAAGAACATAAGAACGAAGGAACACTGCAGAAGGCCTACTGGCCCATGCGAGGCAGGTCCAAGTCTCCTACCGGCTTAAGCCAATGCACCCAACCTAGTCAGGTCAGGTCACATTGACTTAAGGGAGGAACACGGCAACCGACCTGGTAGCACAAGCTATCAGGTCCAACTCACACCCACCCACATCCACTCATGTATTTATCCAACCTATTTTTAAAGTTACACAACGTTCTGGCCTCTATAACTGTACTTGGGAGTTTGTTCCACTCATCCACAACTCTATTACCAAACCAGTACTTTCCTATATCCTTCCTGAATCTGAATTTTTCCAACTTGAAACCATTGCTGCGAGTCCTGTTTAGGCTAGATATTTTCAGCACACTATTTACATCCCCTTTATTTATTCCTGTCTTCCATTTATACACCTCAATCATATCCCCCCCCCCCCCTAATTCTACGTCTTTCTAGAGAGTGCAGATTCAGGGCTTCAGTCTATCCTCATAGGGAAGATTTCTGATACATGGGATCAACTTTGTCATCCTCCTTTGTACATTTTCCAGAGCATTTATATCCATTCTGTAATACGGTGACCAGAACTGAGCAGCATAATCTAAATGAGGCCTAACCAAGGATGTATAGAGTTGAAGAACAACCTGAGGACTCCTATTATTTATGCTTCTTGATATGAAGCCAAGAATTCTATTAGCTTTATTGCGAACACTTATGCACTGTTGTCTTACACTTGAAATCACTTGACGCATTACTGCAAAGAAGCAAGCTGAAGCAACCCTTTGCTACCTTGAATCCTGGAGCACTTTTCTCTTGCTGACTGATGCAAGTTCTTGTTAACATCTTTGTGCACACTTGTCTCATCAGCATTAAACACTTTCCATGGCTCAGTCAACCCTCACAAACAATTTCCTGCAATTCAGCAGGGAAATTACTTGCTGCCGTGCGATCTGCTAAAGAACTTTTGCTAGAAAACTTATTATGATGTAACAAACTTGTGGAACCAGCCAGTGCTAAACACTTGTTTAGGCATTCCTCAGCCAGTTCAGGAAGAGACAAGGTACCTAATGAATGAAGCTACAGAAAGGGAGGAGAGTGATTTCTTGTATAGCTAACATTCATGTACTGGTCCTCTTTTTAATGTTAATGTAAATATCTTAGTTTACTTTCTTACTAGTATAACTCATTTTATTTTAACTGATTTTCACACAGTCAAGTTTCTTAGCCATTTTAACTTTTAAGGTTTAAATACAATATTACAAGGACTCCAATGAAAATAAGTCACTGACTTTTACAGGTTATCCTGGTGGATAATTTACAGTATATGATAATTGTACTTATGTGTATGTGTGCCTAAATCGACTTACTTGCTTACATATTTACTAGGCCTCCCAACAAAGCAATGGCCTGACACACAGACAGGCTGCCTGCGAGATCACCAGATGGAGGGAAAAATCCCATAGTCCAACACGCAGAACTCCTAATTTATATCCCAGAAGTGGCACCGTGCTAGTCCAATTCCAAAGAGTGGTCATTGAAAGTATGCCACAATTTTGAAATAGTGTAGCAGAGAAAATGTGTTAGAGAAGTGCAAGTTAATAGACGGTCTATTGTAGGTATCTCTGAAGTAGACATTGTTGAACTCTCGGGGTTTAAAAATCCCAACTGATCTTACCTTATCTTAACCAGAATAAACATACAATTCTCTAGTAATTGTACCGTTTGTTAATTAACTCTCTGAGTGAACTAATAATTGTAGTTAATTACAAAGGAAGTGATTAATATCAGAACTACAACATCCTCACTCATCCTTCAGAGTACAGGCACTGTACTTCCCACCTCCAGACACTGAAGGAATCTACATCATGCAGTAGTCCACTACCTTGGTGTTCGCAGTTGCAGGTGGCAGAGAGATGGAAAGTATAACTTTCCTTGACATATCAGTCTTGAGGAACTGTTCCAGGTTCACATGAGTGATGGAAGCATCACTGGAGTCGCCAATGGTTAGTTCAGCATCAGCAGCCAGCAAGGTGAGGAATATGTCTGACTGGAATCCAGGATGAGTGTGTTTCATCATCAGATTACCAGCCCAACAACCAGCCTGTTGGGAGAAGCAAGGTGTGATAATACAAGATAATAGGCAACAGTTTTTGTTTTAAACACACAAGAAGCGGCAGGTGACCTGAAAGAGAAGAAATGAAAAGTTACTTTTTTTATGTTTAGTAATTCATACAGTAGATGATGTTACTGGCACCTTGCTGCCAGCCAGTGGTGGCTCGTCCATAGGAGCTGCATAGCTGCAGTCCCCCCAGATGCTCACTGCCAGACGTACAACTTCATCAGCCTTGTGGTAAAATAATTTGCAACTGACAATTACAGGAAAGATCTCTTGTATGTTTTCAGTTTGGTGGCCATAAATGAAATTGAAAGAAACCCAAAGTATTTCTTCTCCTATGCCAAATCAAAGTTGAGAAAAACGTCCAGTATTGGGCCCCTACTTAAACAAGATGGGTCCTACACAGATGACAGCAAGGAAATGAGTGAGCTACTCAAGTCCCAATATGACTCAGTTTTTAGCAAGCCGCTAACCAGACAGAGTCGAAGATCAAAATAAATTTTTTACGAGAGCCACAGAATTTGGTTAACACAAGCCTATCTGATGTTATCCTGATGCCAAATGACTTCGGACAGGCGATAAATGACATGCCCATGCACTCTGCCCCAGGGCCAGACTAATGGAACTCCATATTCATCAAGAACTGCAAGAAGCCCCTATCATGAGCTTTTACCATCCTATGGAGAGGGAGCATGGACACGGGGGTTGTCCCAGTTACTAAAAACTACAGACATAGCCCCACTCCACAAAGGTTGCAGTAAAGCAATAGCAAAGAACTACAGACCAATAGCACTAACATCCCATATCATAAAAATCTTTGAAAGGGCCCTAAGAAGCAAGATCACCACCCACCTAATTCAATTCAAAGTTTATTCTCTATAAGGATTACAATGCTGAGTTTACAGAATTTGGTTATTGTGTGGTTTACATGTAGTAAAATAATAATTACAAAGTGTACCACTAGAACACCATCAGAACACCACTAGATACCCATCAGTTACACAACCCAGGGCAACATGGGTTTAGAGCAGGTCGCTCCTGTCTGTCGCAACTACTGGATCACTACGACAAGGTCCTAGATGCAGTAGAAGATAAAATGAATGCAGATGTAATATGTACAGACTTTGCAAAAGCCTTCGACAAGTGTGACCATGGCGTAATAGTGCACAAAATGCATGCTAAAGGAATAACAGGAAAAGTTGGTAGATGGATCTATAATTTCCTCACAAACAGAACACAAAGAGTAGTAGTAAACAGAGTAAAGTCTGAGGCGGCTACGGTGAAATGCTCTGTTCCACAAGGCACAGTACTCGCTCCCATCTTGTTTCTCATCCTCATATCTGACAGACAAGGATGTCAGCCACAGCAGTCTTCTTTTGCAGATGACACCCGAATCTGCATGACAGTGTCTTCCATTGCAGACACTGCAAGGCTCCAGGCGGACATCAACCAAATCTTTCAGTGGGCTGCAGAAAACAGTATGAAGTTCAACGACGAGAAATTTCAATTATGTACTCCGATATGGTAAACACGAGGAAATTAAAACTTCATCAGAGTACAAAACAAATTCCGGTCATAAAATAGAGCGAAAAACCAACGTTAAAGACCTGGGAGTGATCATGTCGGAGGATCTCGCCTTCAAGGACCATAACATTGTATCAATCACATCTGCTAGAAAAATGGCAGGATGAATAATGAGAACCTTCAAAACTAGGGATGCCAAGCACATGATGACACTCTCCAGGTCACTTGTTCTATCTAGGCTGGAATATTGCTGCACACTAACAGCACCTTTCAAGGCAGGCAAAATTGCTGACCTAGAAAATGTACAGAGAACCTTCACCGCACGCATAACGGAGATAAAACACCTCAATTACTGGGAGCGCTTGAAGTTCCTGAACCTGTACTCCCTGGAATGCAGGCAGGAGAGATACATGATTACATACACCTGGAAAATCCTAGAGGGACTAGTACCAAACTTGCACACGAAAATCACTCAACAAAAGCAAAAGACTTGGCAGACGATGCACCATCCCCCCAATGAAAAGCAGGGGTGTCACCAGCACGTTAAGAGACAATACAATAAGTGTCAGGGGCCCGAGACTGTTCACCTGCCTCCCAGCATACGCAAGGGGGATTACCAAATCTGCACACAGAAATCACTCCCTACGAAAGTAAAAGACCGGGCAGGTGATGCAAAATGCCTCCAATTAAAAGTAGGGGTGCCATTGGTACACTAAGGAAAAACACCATAAGTGTCCGGGGCCCAAGACTGTTCAACAGCCTCCCATCAAGCATTAGGGTAATTGCCAATAAGCCCCTGGCTGCCTTCAAGAGAGAGCTGGACAGATACTTAAAGTCAGTGCCGGATCAGCCGGGCTGTGGCTCGTACGTTGGACTGTGTGCAGCCAGCAGTAACAGCTTAGTTGATCAGGCCCTGATCCATTGGGAGGCCTGGTCATGGACCGGGCCGCGGGGGTGTTGATCCCCGGAATAACCTCCAGGTAACCCCTGGCTGTCTTCAAGCAGGCACTGGACAAGCACCTAAAGTCGGTACCTGACCAGCCGGGCTGTGGCTCGTACATTGGATTGTGTGCAGCCAGCAGTAACAGCCTGGTTGATCAGGCTCTGATCCACCAGGAGGCCTGGTCACAGACTGGGCCGTGGGGACGTTGACCCCCGGAACTCTCTCCGGGTAATCCAGGTGGTGATAGTAGCAGCAGTGTAGAGGAGAAGATCAGGAAGTCAGTCCCTCACCTTTAACAATAATTATAAAATTCCTCTATAAGTAATCAAAAAATTACGTCCATAATTCAACAGCATGAACTACAGAGGCCTTTTGCATGTGAAGTTCAATTTACAATGACCTTTTTCAGTTGCATCAATAAGAAATAATTCACGAAATCATAACATCACGATCACAAACAAAGCAGGGAACGACTGGGATTTGAAACCATAGCAAGTGTGTTAAGCAGGGCTCCAGGTGGTTAACACTGGCCTGTGGCTCAGAGTTCACCTGCCACGAGTTCAACTCCTACCCACTCCATGGTTAATTTTAAAATACTGTATCACTGTAATAGAGCTTTGCAAGAGAGATGACTGAAGCCATTCTTACACAAACATCTATCTTATCTACTTACAGATATTATCTACCAGTAACAGAACGAAGTAGAAATTGTCTACTAGTAACGTACATTCCTGACTGATACATTAGCCACCACCTGCCAGTGGTCAGCCAGGGTTTTAAGGTACAAGTAACCAGGGTCACTAGTCGCCAGGTGCTGGAATACTTCTATCGCTCTGGTCAGACTGACGTTGGCTCCCAGTTCAAGGGGTGACTGGTTGTTCACGGTGTACAGTTCCTTGACGCCGCTGGTCGCTATGTACGCAGTGTACGGTCCGTCATTCTTGAACACACCTGCAGTGGGAGATGTTCACTAAATGAACAGTGAGTAACAGTACCATGACTGGAACAATAAGTCACACTATAATGGCAATCATCACTGTACCTAGACTTCTATACTTTGTACAATATATAATACAAGTGTAACCCTACTGTACCTTACAGTGCACAATACCACTATTTTAACAGTGTATACTACCACTGTACCTTGTCCAGTGTTGCCAACCACTAGCCTGAACTTCTCATTCTTCCCCAGTGTCTGCAAAGCATTGTAGATCCCCTGGAAACAATGATGAACAACATTTCATTAGTTTAGGAGATGCTATTGTGCACTGCTGTAGGCCTACTGGCCCATGCTAGGCAGGTCCAACTTGCACCCACCCAAAACACACTTGTATAATTGTCCAGCCTATACTTCAAACCCCATCCCCCAACTAACCAGTCTTAATGACTAAGTCCAACTATAACAACTGTGGCAATATAAACACAAATGCAGTATAATGTGATCCTTTATTGACTACGTTTCGCCCACACAGTGGGCTTTTTCAAGTCACAAACAGAACTACCTGGGGTGGAAGGAACGCGAGTATTTATAGTCCGGCTGAGGTCAGGTGAAGAATGCTGCATCTGATGATGTACCGAGTGGGGTTATAGAGTCTAAAAACTTGGGTAGCTTGGAAAGGAGATTGGATAAGTTTGTGAACAGACCTTCTACAGTGTTCTTATGTGGGATAGCGATGAAGAAGTTTCTTGGCAAGTGGTTCAGCTATGTTATAGAAGCCACTATTCTGGTTGAAGTTGTCGGATATAGAAATAAGTGATGATTCCAGGATTCTTCGGTATTGAGTGTTGTCTTCTGTGGCGATAAGTCTTGAGTTTCTGTAGTTTATCAAGTGGTTGTGTGAATTACGGTGTTGTACGCAGGCATTCCTTGTGTCGTCAGACCTGCTTGCGTATTGGTGTTCTGAAATATGTGTTTGGAGGTCCCTTGATGTTTCGCCCACGTATAACTTGTTGCAGTCATTACAAGGGATTATGTATACCCCTGCAGAGGATGGAGGCTTGTCCTGCCTACTACTGGTGATGTCCTTGATGGTCGTGGTTGTGGAGGTAGATACTTGGAATGATGTTTTGGCAAAGATGTTGGAAACATGTTTGGCAATGGAGTTGGTGGGAAGGACTATGTATCTCTTCTCGGCAGTGTCTTCTCTGGGTGTGTTGAAGATGTTTAATGCTCGCCGTCTGCAGTCTCTGAGAAGACACTGCCGAGAAGAGATACATAGTCCTTCCCACCAACTCCATTGCCAAACATGTTTCCAACATCTTTGCCAAAACATCATTCCAAGTATCTACCTCCACAACCACGACCATCAAGGACATCACCAGTAGTAGGCAGGACAAGCCTCCATCCTCTGCAGGGGTATACATAATCCCTTGTAATGACTGCAACAAGTTATACGTGGGCGAAACATCAAGGGACCTCCAAACACGTATTTCAGAACACCAATACGCAAGCAGGTCTGACGACACAAGGAATGCCTGCGTACAACACCGTAATTCACACAACCACTTGATAAACTACAGAAACTCAAGACTTATCGCCACAGAAGACAACACTCAATACCGAAGAATCCTGGAATCATCACTTATTTCTATATCCGACAACTTCAACCAGAATAGTGGCTTCTATAACATAGCTGAACCACTTGCCAAGAAACTTCTTCATCGCTATCCCACATAAGAACACTGTAGAAGGTCTGTTCACAAACTTATCCAATCTCCTTTCCAAGCTACCCAAGTTTTTAGACTCTATAACCCCACTCGGTACATCATCAGATGCAGCATTCTTCACCTGACCTCAGCCGGACTATAAATACTCGCGTTCCTTCCACCCCAGGTAGTTCTGTTTGTGACTTGAAAAAGCCCACTGTGTGGGCGAAACGTAGTCAATAAAGGATCACATTATACTGCATTTGTGTTTATATTGCCATTGTGTCGGTATTTTATACCATTTATTTCCATATAACAACTGTTCTCAATTAGTTACATACTGAAGATTAATTGTGCAGCTAACGCGCACACACTGCTCATTTTATAATGGAATTTCATGTTCACTTATGTGGCTAAGTACAAATGAACACAGTTTCAGAAATCGATTCTTACTTGTAAAGTGACTGGATGGTACCAGCGGACCGAGTCTACAGTCAGGAATGGACCATTGAGGACAGGGACCAAGGCTGGCCTGGTGGCGAGTTTACTGCTGTGAGTGCACATCCCTCCAGGCTGCTTCCTTCCACACTTACCCTTGCATTCTCCTGTCTTGTGGCAGCCATCTTTGTATGCTTCCTGCAACATTATTTCTTTAAAAAATAAATATTCACCATCATTCAATGAGTTACCATCTTTCAAGAAGTGTTGATAACACTGTTCAGATGACTCTGGACTAATCCCCTCAAGGAAGGCTCCTTGACGCTGGTGAGGGGCTCTTGATCTAGGGAAGTGGATCTGTGCTCCAGTTGGATCTGTGCTCCAGTTCCCTGAATTAAGCCTGAATGCCTTCCATCCCCCCATAGGCGCTGTATAATCCTACGGGTTTAGTGCTTCCCCCTTGATTATAATAATAATAATCTGGACTAACATCCTCACTCATCCTTCAGAGTACAGACACTACTTCCCCACCTCCAGAATTTATACATAAAATACGTGTAATAGTTTAAGGTATCTTCCCAACTGACAAACGTAAGGTTGTTATTACCTCAATGTCAGTAAGTCTCTCCTTCAAGGCCGGGTCACCGTCTACAGCCAAGGACTTGAAGGCATCCAGTATAGGCCTATAACCAGTACACCGACAGATGTTTCCGTCCAGGGACTTCTCCACCTGTGCAGCTGTCAGCGTCCCACTGGTGGACATCTGTCTGTAAATGTCACCAGTACAACATGGCTTTAAGATGGTTAATCTACGAACAATAATGGGTCCAGGGACTGTACCCAACATTACAGAGGTACATAATGGGTCCGGGACTGTACCTCAACATTATAAAGGAACATAATGGGTGCAGGAACCGTGTATACATACCCATACATAGTCATGATCATCCCAGGAGAGCAGTATCCACACTGTGTACCATAGAAGCCGTGTAGAGCTTTCTGTAGCTGGTGGTACCCATCGTACCTAGAACCCAGGTGCTCTATGGTACTGATGGACCATCCATGGCACGAGTACAGCAGTGCCTGGCACTGTAGGGGGAGAGAAGTGTTAGTAGTGGCACTGTATGGGAGGTTAGAGATTTTGTGAAGTTGTATATACATGTCCAGTGGCCTCTATAATTACACAGTTGTAATCAGATGTTCAACATATGCATGGATAATTTCCTGAGTGGCTCTGGCACTCAGACTGCGGCCTGAGTGCCAGGGAAGACTCAAATACAGCAGAACTTTTGCGAGTTGAAAACCTCATGCCAGCAAGAACACCGTCCCTGACACCACTTGAAGCTAAGACATGATGTGCCCCAGCTAGACATGATGTGCCCCAGCTAGACATGATGTGCCCCAGCTAGATATAAACCACCACCGTTGTAGCTAACTGATATACCACTTGTGCTGAAGGACACACTGTGCCTTAGTCATAGTTGTGGAAAATACTGTATATATTTTCCGGAAATACGGTAATTTATAGGTAAATAGATGCCCTATATTGTATTTTTAAAAAGTATGTTATCGAAAAAAAGTAGACTCGCCATCTTGGTTTCGAGTTTTGTACAAACGTTGGTGTAATGGGAAGAATTTTTCGTGCTCTAGAGGTTAAAATTGTGTTGACACCTCTCAAATAGGAGGCGAAATTGGTGGATGTGCATTCCTGCATAACTTGAGATATCAGACGGCTGGACAAGACAGCTCCAGGAACCTCAGATAAGCTCTAGATTTGTGTGTAATTCTGGCCAGCATTATTTTCATAGATTTAGTTAGAGTGAGGTTTTCTGAGTATGATACACATTAATTTTCAGTCAAATTGGTGAGTGATATTAAGATATATTTTCCTTCTGTTATGTAATTGTGTATATAACCATTTATTATTTTTAATATACAGTCCACAAATTTATATATTTACCAGTATCCCTGGTGTATGTATATTTCATTTAATTAATAGGTCCAGAGCAACTTGTGGTTATGACAGTGGTAGGTATCGAAGGGGCACATTTTTTGCGACCTAGGTGTCCCAAATTCCTACTTGTCTATGTAACATTGATAATAATTATCTTTGTTATCATTTACTGTTATGTACATAATTAGTTACATTCAGATAAATGCAATTTTCCACAATAGTGTTGTAAACTGTACTATACTTAATACCCTGACTGTTTACTGTAAATAAAGCTAATTGCATTAATAGCTCATTGCAGTTGTGATCAGGTGTAGACGTGTGAATGGTTCATTATTTTGTAACTTGTTCAGCTATCAAAACAACGGGGCCCAGTCCCTGGACCCAGTCCCTATGTACCTCCCTGGTGTTAGCGTTGCAGAACCTCTTGAAGTTGCCATAGAAATCGGGAACTATCTTGACCGTGTCTCCCAAGGGCTTCACCTCTGTCCCTCGTTTCTCGCTTCTAAGCCTGCCAGGGAGCAATCTCCCTTGGATTTCTCTTCTCATTTGATAGAACCGTATAACGTACCTTTCACTCTTAGAGCTAGAGTCCACGCTTTCCATTTGCCGGTCATCGGGAACTGGGCCTGATGATATTCATATCCGTATGTACAGCATCTACATTTTTCAGATCTTACAGTCCTTTTGCGTCTTTTCAATCTTGTTTGGATACAAGGGGTTCTCTCAACAATGGAAATCTGCCATTGTACTACCATTTCACAAACCAGGCACCTCGGGGCTTGATACCTCTCACTATTGTCCCATTGCTCTGACCAGTGTAGTCTGTAAGGTGATGGAACGACTGGTGAATAGACGTCTGATATAAGATAAGATAAGATTTCGTTCGGATTTTTAACCCCGGAGGGTTAGCCACCCAGGATAACCCAAGAAAGTCAGTGCGTCATCGAGGACTGTAACTTATTTCCATTGGGGTCCTTAATCTTGTCCCCCAGGATGCGACCCACACCAGTCGACTAACACCCAGGTACCTATTTGCTGCTAGGTGAACAGGACAACAGGTGTAAGGAAACGTGTCGAAATGTTTCTACCCGCCGGGAATCGAACCCGGGCCCTCCGCGTGTGAAGCGGGAGCTTTAGCCACCAGGCCACCGGGCCTGGTATTTGGAGATATAAACACACATGCAGTATAATGTGATCCTTTATTGACAACGTTTCGCCCACACACTGGGCTTTTTCAAGTCACAAACAGATCTGTTTGTGACTTGAAAAAGCCCAGTGTGGGCGAAACGTTGTCAATAAAGGATTACATTATACTGCATGTGTGTTTATTCCCATTGTGTCGGTATTTTATACCATTTATTTCAATGTTATTTGTAGACTTACAATAGTCTTTCTCCTCGTCAATGTGGTTTTCGCAAGGGCCGCTCTACTGTGGACCCCTTGTTCCACTTAGCTACACATGTGCGACATGCCTTTGCTAATAAGCACTCCGTCCCAGTAGTCTTATGATCTCGAGAAGGTACATGGCACCACTTGGAGGCAGAACATCTTAGCCCAGGCCCACTCCTCGAGCCTCCGCGGTAATCTACCGACCTTCCTTGCTGCTTTTTATCTGAAAAACATTTTCATGTCTGTTGACTCCTCGCTTTCCTCAGACTTTGTTCAGGCCGAGGGAGTTCCCCAAGGTTGTGTCCTCAGCACTACCCTTCCGTTCTTCCATCGCATATTTGGTCGTCACTTTATGTGGATAACTTCACTATAGTTTACGCAGGCGCTGACTGTCACCTGGTAGCGTCCTCCCTTCACGATGTGATTGACCGAGTTTCCCATTAGGCCACTTCTGGATTTAATTTTTCTAGTGCGAAAACCCATTTCATTACTTTCACTAGACGTCCTCTTGTCCCAGATATTCCATTGTATTTACACGGCTCACGTGTCCCAGAATGTGATACGGTAAAGTTTCTTGGCCTTCTATTCGATCACCGGTTGACATGGAAACCTCACATTTCCTCTCTGAAGGCAGCTTGCCATGGTCGGCTGAATCTTCTTAAAATTCTTGAGCATTGCTCATTTGGAGCAGATCGCCTGACGCTCCTCAGTTTGCATTCCACCCTAGGCTTGTCCAAGCTGGATTATGTCAACGAGGTCTATTCTGCGGCTTCTTGTACAACTCTAAGTTAGATCCCCTACATCATCAGGGTTTACGTTTATGCCTTGGTGCCTTTTGTTCATCCCCTGTTGAAGGCCTCTATGCTAAGGTTAATGTTCCTTCCATAGCTGATCGTCATGATGCTCATTGCCTTCGTTACTTTGTCCGCTCTCACGACCTTCGTATTCATTTTTCGTGTAGGTTGGTCTCATACATTAGTAGCCAGTTATTTGTTCGGCACCTCTGCTTACTCACTGTTTTCTCTTCATTTCCACTCACTCCTGTCTTTTCCCTAGTTTGCCTCTTTTGTATGTTTGTAGCGTCTGCCTTTTCCCTTCCCCCTTGGGAGGTTCCAATGGTGTGTGTCTGTTCTCCCGTACTGCCTTACGCCAAAGCTCTCCTACCTATGGCTGCTCCTCGCTCTTTTTCCATGATCACTTCCAGTCACACGCTCGTGCCGTCGGTTCATACAGATGGCTCCAAATCTGACTGTGTTGGGTTTGTGGCGGTGTTCCCTGACGATGTTGTCCGGGGTCATTTGTTTGACTCGGCTAGTATTTATACCGCCGAGTTGTATGCCATACTCCTGGCGCTTCTCCGTATCACATGTCTCCTTCGGCGTTTGTGATCATTTCAGATTCCCTCAGTGCTTTACAGGCCATTAAACAATTTAATTCCCCTCATCCATTGGTTCTTCGCATTTAAATTTGGTTGTACCGTGTGGATAGCAATAGCAAAGATGTCGTTTTCTGTTGGGTCCCTGGACACGTTGATGTGCCGGGCAATGCACAAGATGCTGCTACACGGTCAGTGGTGACTGATCTTCTGGTTTCCTGTATTATTATTATTATTATTATTATTATTATTATTATAATAAAAAGAAGCGCTAAGCCACCGGTTTCCTGTAGAGGTATTCCATTCAGGGATTATTTTAGTCACGTCTGACCATCTTCATGGCCGTTGGCAACAACGGTGATCGGACATGCACCATAAATTACACTACTAAACTGCTTTTGGGTTTGTGGCCGTCTTCTTACCACTGCTGCTGTACTGGTGTGACTGTGCTCTCTCGTCTCCGCATCAGCCGTACTCGCCTCACCCATCGGTATCTCATGGAATGACACCCTATTCTTCTCTGAGGTTTGTCGGGTTCCTATTTTGGTTCTTTACTTTCTTGTGGATTGTCTGGTTTACCAGCAAACTCGCAGGACTTACCTCCACCGACGCTGCCGTCCTACTGCTCTTACCTTGTCTTCCATTTTTGCAGACGGTTCTGCCTTGGAATTACCATCACTTTTTGACTTTGTCAGCAACTGCTTTACTGTACGAACTTTGACAGCCCTTCGTGTCCCTTCCAGCTCTTTTCTCCCCTCGCCTATAATACCCTCTCTACCTAGCTGTTTATAGCCCCGCCACAATTTTCTGCACTGCACCGCTGCACGACCCGTGTGTGTTTAGCACTTTATTTGATAATAATACTACTATACTATTTCTATTACTACTATACTACAGTTTCTACTACTATACTACTATTTCAACCACTACTATTACTACTACTGCTATCATTGCTGCTTTTGCTACCACTATCACTATTTCTACTATTACTGTTATATTTCTATTACTACTGAATATGTATGTTATACATGTGTCTTATTCATCAATAAAGACACCCAGGTGTTGTACATGCGTCTTATTCATCAATAATGACACCCAGGTGTTGTACATGAGTCTTATTCATCAATAAAGACACCCAGGTGTTGTACATTCGTTTCATTCATCAATACACACACCCAGGTATTGTACACTTGTGTTATTCATCAATAAAGACACTTACGGCCTGGACACTGATGGTTTTAGTTCGACCAGGAGTTTCATGGTCAGGTACGGTGGCCACGACAGTACACAAACCACAGCCTCCCTCACGACAAAGAGTCTTGGTCCCCACAAGCTGAATCTTGTGTCGTAGAAGTCCACTAGTCGGGTCCCAGATGGTACCTCGGGTCCCACTAGTACAAGTGAGAGTACTAATTAGTTACTGGTGAGTGCTAGTGGAAGAGTACTAGTTACTGCTAGTACTGATAGAGTACTAGTGGTCTACTAGTACTAGTTAGTAGTGAATATTAGTGCTAGAGTAATAGTTACTGGTGACTACTAGTTCTAATAGAGGACTAGTGGTAGTGTCAGTTACTGGTAAGTACTAGTAGTAGAGTACTAGTAGTAGAGTACTAGCAAGGACTCGTGTCTTAGTTATGTAGTGTAATGTTACTTCAGTACTGACCTTCACTCCTCTCCCGTCGGTCCCCGTCCCCGTCCTGTCCCCGTCCCTCCCTCTCTTCTTGTATCCTCACAAGGAACATCAAGGTCGTATCTCACAAGAGTCATATTACCTGGAAAACCAGTTACCCCCCCTACACGTCCCCCTTACCCGCTACCACAATCCATTTCCAATACCCCTTACCACTAACACTTTCCAGTAACCTTTACCACTACCACTTACCCCTACCCATCAGCTGCACAACCCAGGGCAACATGGGTTTACAGCAGGTTGCCCATGCCTCTCACAGCTACTGGACCACTATGACATGGTCTTGGATGGTCGCTCCTGCCTCTCACAACTACTGGACCACTATAACATGGTCTTGGATGGTCTATCCTGCCTCTCAACTACTGGACCACTATGACATGGTCTTGGATGGTCTATCCTGCCTCTCAACTACTGGACCACTATGACATGGTCTTGGATGGTCTATCCTGCCTCTCACAACTACTGGACCACTATGACATGGTCTTGGATGGTCGCTCCTGCCTCTCACAACTACTGGACCACTATGACATGGTCTTGGATGGTCGCTCATGCCTCTCACAGCTACTGGACCACTATGACATGGTCTTGGATGGTCGCTCCTGCCTCTCACAACTACTGGACCACTATAACATGGTCTTGGATGGTCTATCCTGCCTCTCAACTACTGGACCACTATGACATGGTCTTGGATGGTCTATCCTGCCTCTCAACTACTGGACCACTATGACATGGTCTTGGATGGTCTATCCTGCCTCTCACAACTACTGGACCACTATGACATGGTCTTGGATGGTCGCTCCAGCCTCTCACAACTACTGGACCACTATAACATGGTCTTGGATGGTCGCTCCTGCCTCTCACAACTACTGGACCACTATGACATGGTCTTGGATGGTCGCTCCTGCCTCTCACAACTACTGGACCACTATGACATGGTCTTGGATGGTCTCTCCTGCCTCTCACAACTACTGGACCACTATAACATGGTCTTGGATGCTCTAGAGGACAAAAAATGCAGATATAGTATACACAGACTTAGCGAAAGCCTTCGCCAAGTGTGACCATGGTGTAATAACACAAAATGCGTGATAAAGGAATAACAAGAAAAGTTGGTAGATGGATCTATAACTTCCTAACAAATAGAACACAGAGTAACAGTAAACAGAATAATAAAGTCTGAAGATGATACAGTGAAAACTGTTCCACAAGGCACAGTACTGGCTCCCAGCGTTCCACAAGGCACAGTACTGGCTCCCAGCGTTCCCACAAGGCACAGTACTGGCTCCCAGCGTTCCACAAGGCACAGTACTGGCTCCCAGCGTTCCACAAGGCACAGTACTGGCTCCCAGCGTTCCACAAGGCACAGTACTGGCTCCCAGCGTTCCCACAAGGCACAGTACTGCTCCCCAGCGTTCCACAAGGCACAGATACTGGCTCCCAGCGTTCCACAAGGCACAGTACTGGCTCCCAGCGTTCCACAAGGCACAGTACTGGCTCCCAGCGTTCCACAAGGCACAGTACTGGCTCCCAGCGTTCCACAAGGCACAGTACTGGCTCCCAGCGTTCCACAAGGCACAGTACTGGCTCCCAGCGTTCCACAAGGCACAGTACTGGCTCCCAGCGTTCCACAAGGCACAGTACTGGCTCCAGCGTTCCACAAGGCACAGTACTGGCTCCCAGCGTTCCACAAGGCACAGTACTGGCTCCAGCGTTCCACAAGGCACAGTACTGGCTCCCAGCGTTCCACAAGGCACAGTACTGGCTCCCAGCGTTCCACAAGGCACAGTACTGGCTCCCAGCGTTCCACAAGGCACAGTACTGGCTCCCAGCGTTCCACAAGGCACAGTACTGGCTCCCAGCGTTCCCACAAGGCACAGTACTGGCTCCCAGCGTTCCACAAGGCACAGTACTGGCTCCCAGCGTTCCACAAGGCACAGTACTGGCTCCCAGCGTTCCACAAGGCACAGTACTGGCTCCCAGCGTTCCACAAGGCACAGTACTGGCTCCCAGCGTTCCACAAGGCACAGTACTGGCTCCCAGCGTTCCACAAGGCACAGTACTGGCTCCCAGCGTTCCACAAGGCACAGTACTGGCTCCCAGCGTTCCACAAGGCACAGTACTGGCTCCCAGCGTTCCACAAGGCACAGTACTGGCTCCCAGCGTTTCACAAGGCACAGTACTGGCTCCCAGCGTTCCACAAGGCACAGTACTGGCTCCCAGCGTTCCACAAGGCACAGTACTGGCTCCCAGCGTTCCACAAGGCACAGTACTGGCTCCCAGCGTTCCACAAGGCACAGTACTGGCTCCCAGCGTTCCACAAGGCACAGTACTGGCTCCCAGCGTTCCACAAGGCACAGTACTGGCTCCCAGCGTTCCACAAGGCACAGTACTGGCTCCCAGCGTTTCACAAGGCACAGTACTGGCTCCCAGCGTTCCACAAGGCACAGTACTGGCTCCCAGCGTTCCACAAGGCACAGTACTGGCTCCCAGCGTTCCACAAGGCACAGTACTGGCTCCCAGCGTTCCACAAGGCACAGTACTGGCTCCCAGCGTTCCACAAGGCACAGTACTGGCTCCCAGCGTTCCACAAGGCACAGTACTGGCTCCCAGCGTTCCACAAGGCACAGTACTGGCTCCCAGCGTTCCACAAGGCACAGTACTGGCTCCCAGCGTTCCACAAGGCACAGTACTGGCTCCCAGCGTTCCACAAGGCACAGTACTGGCTCCCAGCGTTCCACAAGGCACAGTACTGGCTCCCAGCGTTCCACAAGGCACAGTACTGGCTCCCAGCGTTCCCACAAGGCACAGTACTGGCTCCCAGCGTTCCCACAAGGCACAGTACTGGCTCCCAGCGTTCCCACAAGGCACAGTACTGGCTCCCAGCGTTCCCACAAGGCACAGTACTGGCTCCCAGCGTTCCACAAGGCACAGTACTGGCTCCCAGCGTTCCACAAGGCACAGTACTGGCTCCCAGTGTTCCACAAGGCACAGTACTCGCTCCCAGTGTTCCACAAGGACACAGTACTGGCTCCCAGTGTTCCACAAGGCACAGTACTGGCTCCCAGTGTTCCACAAGGCACAGTACTGGCTCCCAGTGTTCCACAAGGCACAGTACTGGCTCCCAGTGTTCCACAAGGCACAGTACTGGCTCCCAGTGTTCCACAAGGCACAGTACTGGCTCCCAGTGTTCCACAAGGCACAGTACTGGCTCCCAGTGTTCCACAAGGCACAGTACTGGCTCCCAGTGTTCCACAAGGCACAGTACTGGCTCCCAGTGTTCCACAAGGCACAGTACTGGCTCCCAGTGTTCCACAAGGCACAGTACTGGCTCCCAGTGTTCCACAAGGCACAATACTGGCTCCCAGTGTTCCACAAGGCACAATACTGGCTCCCAGTGTTCCACAAGGCACAGTACTCGCTCCCAGTGTTCCACAAGGCACAGTACTCGCTCCCAGTGTTCCACAAGGCACAGTACTCGCTCCCAGTGTTCCACAAGGCACAGTACTGGCTCCCAGTGTTCCACAAGGCACAGTACTGGCTCCCAGTGTTCCACAAGGCACAGTACTCGCTCCCATCCTGTTCCTCATCCTTATATCTGACACTAACAAAGATGTCAGCCACAACACCGTGTCTTCCTTTGCAGATGACACCCGGACTGCCATGACAGTGTCATCTGTCGAAGACACTGCAAGACTCCAGGCGGACATCAACCAAATTTTTAAATGGTTCGCAAAAAACAATGTGAAGTTCAATGAAGAGAATTTTCAATTATTCTGCTATGGAAAATGTGAGGAAATTTAAACTATATCTTAGTATAAAACATATTCCGATCACACAACAGAGCGAAAAACTAATGTGAAGGACCTGGGAGTGATAATGTCAGAGGATCTCACTTCAAAAGTCTAAACAATATATCATTACCTGACTAGCTGGGTTGTGGTTCGTACGTCGGTCTATATGCGGCCAGTATTAACAGCCTGGTTGATCAATCCCTGATCTACCACGAGGCCTGGTCACAGACCGGACCGCGGGGGCGTTGATCCCAGAAATTCTCTCCAGGTATACTCAGGTATACCACTACCACTTACCCCCTACCCCTTATCCCTACCCCTTCCCCTTACTCTTCACCCCCACCCCTTACCCCTCCTACCCATTATCTCCTACCACCTCCCGGATGTAATGTATCACCATCACCTTGAAGGCCCTTGTTGCCCGTACTGGTTTACCTCACCCACCATGACTTGTGTATGTACTCTGCTGTGTATATCTCCGTGTGTATGCACTGATGTGTATACCTCAGTGTAGTAGACTTTAAACCCCATTAACATGTGTTGATAGTTACTCACCTGTGTATGTGTGGTCATTGATGGTCAGTGTCACAGCAGTTGATGCTTCCGTTGATGTCTTGTCTTGTTGTGGAGCCATTCTTGTGGCTAACCTGTACAGAACAAGACTAGGACGTGTATGGTAGGCGTTTTCGACACGTCCTGGACGTGTACTGTTGTTGTTGACGCTAGCACCTCCCTGATGTAGTCAGCAGTTGCAGCAGCGTCAGCATCTGTATGGGAATGTTCGTACCACACATGAAGCTGTGTATATAAAGTAAGATTTTCAAACAATTACAATTCTGAAGATCAAAAAATCATTCTCAGAGTGCATCAAATAATCTGTTTAGTTTCTTGAGTACCTATGTATATATATATATATATATATATATATATATATATATATATATATATATATATATATAGCAACACTAAAGTTCTTTCTAAAATTTTCTCATACGTTTAAAAGTATTTTTTCATTCATGTTAATGTAAAAATTAATAACTTTGTACCAAAAGAACCTTAGAAAACTTACCTGACCTTATTATTATAATTGCAATTTAATTTTGCCTAATAGAACCACACTACCACCATCAACCACTCTACCCCCCCCCCCCCCCCTCACACTGCTGCTGCTGCTGCTACTACCACCACCCCCACCACACTGGTACCACTTCAGTATGGGCCTGAAGTACACGGTGTACAGAATCTTGAACAATTCCTTACTGAGGAATCTGAACGCTATACTTAGGTTTGCCAGGCGCCCATATGCTGCAGCAGTTATCTGAATGATGTGCGCCTCAGATGTGTTCTATACTCACCCCAAGATCTTTTACCTTGAGTGAGGTTTGCAGTCTTTGGCCACCTAGATGCACTCTGTCTGCAGTCTTCTTTCCTCTAATCTTCATTACTTTGCACTTGGTGGGGTTAAACTCCAGGAGCCAGTTGCTGGATCAGGCTTGCAACCTGTCCAGATCCCTTTGTAGTTCTCTTGATCATCCGATTGAATTCTCTGCATTAGCTTCACATCGTCTGCCAACAGGGATATTTCTGAATCCATCCCTTCCGTCATGTCATTTACATATACCAGAAACAGCACCGGTCCTAGGACTGACCCCTGTGGATTATTATTATTATTATAATCAAGGGGGAAGCGCTAAACCTGGAGGATTATACAGCGCCTGCGGGGGGGGGATGTGGAAGGCATTCAGGCTTAATTCGGGGAACTGGAGCACAGATCCAATTCCCTAAATCAAGAGCCCCTCACCAACATCAAGGAACCTTCCTTGAGGGGACCCCTGTGGAACCCCGCTCGTCACAGGCGCCCACTCTGACGCCTTGTCACATACCATGACTCGCTGTTGTCTCCCTGTCAGGTATTTATTGATCCATTGTAGTGCCTTTCCTGTTATCCTTGCCTGGTCCTCCAGCTTTTGCAGCTCGTGTGTGGAACTGTGTCAAAAGCCTTCTTAGAGTCCAAGAAAATGCAGTCTACCTACCTACCCACCCACCCACCCTCCCTCCTCCTCTCCCTCCCTCTCTCCCTCTCCCTCCCTCTCTCCCCCTCCCTCTCTCTCCCCTCCTCCTCTCCCCCTCCCTCTCTCTCCCCCTCCCTCTCTCTCCCCCTCCCTCTCTCTCCCCCTCCCTCTCTCTCCCCCTCCCTCTCTCTCCCCTCCTCTCTCTCCCCCTCCTCTCTCTCTCTCCCTCTCTCCCTCTCTCTCCCTCTCTCTCCTCTCTCTGCTTCCTGCTGTCACCCTGAAATAGAACTCCAGTAGGAGTGTGACAGGATTTCCCGTCCCTGAATTCGTGCTAGTTGTTGTGAATAAACTCATTCCTTTCTAGGAGCTTCAACACTCTTTCCCGATAATCTTCTCTATGACTTTGCTACTGTACACTTCAGTGACACTGGTCTGTAGTTTAATGAGTGGTGTGTGTGTGTGTGTGTGTGTGTGTGTGTGTGTGTGTGTGTGTGTGTGTGTGTGTGTGTGTGTGTGTGTGTGTGTTTGCTTTCGTTCCCAGCCTTGTAAAAGTGGCCGCATCAACACTGGCTTCGCATGTGCATGACAGTTATAATCACGAAGGTCACTGTAGTGTTGTCTCAACCAGCCAGCCAATCCTGACTTATCTTACACCCACCACTGCTACAAATACCACCACTACCACCTACTTTTCCCATCACACCAACCACTACACCACCTCTACTCACCCACCACAGCACCAACCACTACACCTCTACTCACCCACCACAACACCAACCACTGCACTACCTCCCTGATCACACAACAACGGGGCAGTGTATGCTAGTAATCTAGTGTTGGATCAGACCGAGGCTTTACTCAGACACTGGCAGATGCTGCACCTCACTCGACAACACCTTACCCACCAACATTGGTACAATGATACAATGGAATTAAGTTACTTTGCCTTTTATGTGTCATTCTGGTGGATAATTTACACATACATCATTTTATGTATGATAATTGTCCTTTTGTGTATCTGAATAGACTTACAGTAATAGACAGTAGTGGCCTGGTTGATCAGGTCCTGATCCATCTCGAGGACAGGTCATGGACTGGTCCATGACCAGGAGTATACCTTCCAGATATACTCCAGGTAATTATGCTTTATAGATAAGAGTCAATGTCCAGGAAAAGGGACAAGTGTGACAATACCGTGACAATGTCAGTCCACAGCTCACGAACAAGAGCTGACAAGGAGAGACTAAAATAATGTGAACCATCTGGGTGTCTTTATTGTAGATGTTTCGCCATCCAGTGACTATCAATATAAATTCTAGGACATAATGTGAAGACTGTAGAACTATATACAAAAGAGGAGGTAATTAGTCCCTCAGCCCAGGAGCTGGTGTGAAGAATACCGCAGTTGTGAAGATTCACGACTTCTCACTAGTGATAACAGGGCATAAGAAGATGAATACCATTCTTAATGAAGTTCAAGCAATTTGTAATCGACTAGGCCTCATAATATCTTCCTCTAAAACTAAGATATTAACAAGCAAACGACATTCCCCACCCATCTATTTGCAGGGTGAAATCATTATCTACGTTAAAACTTACAGATATCTTGGTGTAGATGTGCCCTTTAACAAATCCACTATACCACAACTAAACAAGAAATGTAAAGCTAGGCTAAATGCTCTCAAAGCTGTTGCTGGCTACAATCCCAACTATGGTGCTAATGTGAGAATCGTGAGAATGATGTACATAGCCTATGTTAGGTCCTTAATTGATTATGCTGCTCCCATGTTGATATTAGCTAGAGAAAGTTCTCTCCGACCCTTGGAGTTAATGCAAAATGAAGCTCTCAGGATTATTCTTTGCTGTCCCAGATCTACAAAAGTTCTTAACATGAGGAAGGAGCTTGGTATTTCTAGTATCAGTGATAGGATTGTTGAAATTAACACTGTACTCGGTATTAGAATGTTGAGAAACGAACCAGACACTGTCACAGTGAATCTTACCAAGTGTCTAGAGGTAAATACACACAGATCTAAATGGATTGTGAAAACGTGCAATTGCATTAAGTTTTATAACGTGCATGAACTGTATCACTGTAGGCAACAAGAGCATTTCACCCCTCCATGGAAGATGTGTTCATTTAATATCACATACCTACAAGTCCCTCCCAAGAAGCTCATTGCTAGTAATCCCTTCCTTAAATCTCTTGTTAGAGCAACTGCTCAAGAAGAAATTTCTCACCTAGCTGGTAGTAATAAGTTATCACAAGTTATATACACTGATGGATCTAAACAGGAGTCTTCTGGCAGGGCTGCATCTGCTCTTGTTGCCACCTCCCTAGTTAAGAACCATAATAAATTTGTTGAGTTAGGCATAAGAATTAACAACTGGGCGTCTACACTGCAAACTGAATTGTTTGCAATCCTAATGGCGCTAAAGCTAACCTATGACACTGAGCTTGACTATCATCATTACTGATTCTATGTCATCATTGAAGGCTCTTGACTCATATAATGACTCCAACAACATGCTCATTGGGGAAGCCAGGTATAGATACTCAAAAATTAGGGACAAAGGAATTAATGTACAATTGCTATGAAATCCCCTCACACATTGGATTACTCCTTCATGATAAAGTTGATAGGACCCAAGAAAAAATCGAGAAGGAAATGTAGAATATAATTTTGGGTTAACGTGTCTAGCTTTTGGAATAATTTAGGAGGGGAAGTAAATAATGAAAAAAAATTGTTATAGGAAGGGCATTTTAAAGCCTGAGAAATTTCTTAACCCACTATGTAACATAAACGTAGATTTTATTTTTTAGGGACCCAACTTGAAATTTGTGAACAGCCCTGACTGATTTTTTGTAGTGGCCAGATTTAGGCTTGGTTAAAAGAAACCTGACGGTTGTTGTAGGGGGCCAACTTAGGTTTGGGTTCCAAGAAACCGACTTTTGGGTTTGTAGTGGCCAGACTTGGGGCCCCTTGGGTTACAAGAACTGACTGTTGTTGAAAGGGCCAGACGGGTTTGGGTTTAAAAAGTATTTGACTGTTGTTGTAGGGGCCAAAGGGGGGGCTTAGGCGGAAAAACAAGAACTGACGGGATTTGTAGTGGCCAACTTGGGGCTTGGTTACAAGTACTGCCCTGATTTTGTAGGGGCCCCGGGCCCTTAGGCTGGTTAAAAGGTACTTCTGGCGGGTTTGGGAGACAAAAGAGGGGGGGGGAAGGGGTTTTAAAACTAAAAAAAGGAAAAATTTAATGTGATCAGGCAAAAAGGCACTGTCTTAAAACACTATGTTTTAATTGTCCACTTATTGAAAAAATACAAAAGACAGACAGTAAAATAACCTATTTTCCCCTTGCCCAAGATATCTTATTAATAAAAATAAGAAAACCAAATATACAAAGGGAAAATTTTTCCCCTAAATTTGCTTAGTAATCTGGCATCTTTTTTTCTGGTAAAAATTTAAGTAAACCTATTAAAAAATTTAATAAAAACCCCATATGTTTTCCTTTTAAAACCCTTTGGGGCCTAGTTTCCTGGGCCTCTTGTGTATCCATATGTTTTCTCGTGCTCCCGCCCACAGGAGGGGTTAATGGGTGCACAATAAACTAGAAAACTTGGGGTGGCAAAATCTAACCCTAAAACCCACTATGATCGAATGGGTTTCTTTGGTTCATTTATTAAAATTTTGGGGAAACCCGGATCCTTGGACCCATTATTACCTCTGTGCCCGCAAAAAACCCCCCACCCCCTTCTTAAGGGTAAAGAAAGGGGCGCCACGAGTACGGTAACAGACAAAAATAAGTGCCCAGGGGCCCAAAGGGACTGTTCAACTGCCTCCCACTTACTGTACAGTGGGGATACAATGAATTGAAAGTTTTTAAGAACATAAAGGTTTTTTTGGGAAAACTAAAAAAAATAGGCGAAAATCAAGCCCTGAGCGGGATACCCAAACTGAGGCGGATTTAAAAGACATTCTTTAAAAATTTAAAAACACCCTCCCCCCCACAGAAACACTTCCCCCCCCCACAGCAACATTTCCACCCCCACCCCCAACACTCCCCCCACAGCAACACTCCACCCCCACACAACACCCCCACCCCCACAGCAACACTCCACCCCCACAGCAACACCCCACCCCCACAGCAAAACTCCCCCCCCACAGCAACACCCCACCCCCACAAAAAAAAACACCCACCCCCACAGCAAAAATTTCCACCCCCACAGAAACCACCCACCCCCACAGAAACACCCCCACCCCCCACAGAAACCCACTCCACCCCCACAGCAACACTCCACCCCCACAGCAACACTCCCCCCCCACAGCAACACACAGCGGAAAAACCCCTTTACAAATGTCCCCATACAAAAAGGTATAAAAAGAAAGAGGAAGTGCATTGTAAGCACAGTAGGCCTATCCCTATATAGGAATTAAAGAGGCTTGCAACCCCCTTGTTCCCCCCCTTTTGACTGCCCCCTTCATCCCTTGACGTGCAGTGATAAAGCAGGTCGGGGGGGACACCAAGAAAAGGGCGCGGGGATACAAATAAGTTTTTTTTATTTTAAAAATAAAACCCCAATACATGTAAAAGGTATCCCAGTACTGAAAAGGGAATACCAGTAAAAGTACAAGGTAAAACCAGAAACATGAAAAAGGGTTATAAGGAATCATAGCTAAAATCATGACAAACTACTAAATAGAAATTTGCTGTTACTGAGCTTTTCCCGCAAATTAGGTCATTTTGTCCCAAATTTTACCCCAAAACCAGTCCCCCTAACCCCCCAGGATGTGACCCACCCACCCCATTTAACACCCAGGGGGTGACCCACACCAGTCCACTAAAAACCCAGGATTTGACCCACACCAGTCCACTAAAAACCCAGGATGTACCCCCCCCCCCACCCAAAAAAAACACCCGGATGTGATCCACACCAGTCCACTAACACCCGGGATTTTACCCACACCACCCACTAACACCCGGGATTTTTGCCCCAAACCACCATCCACTAACACCCAGGATGTGACCCAAAAACCAGCCCCACAAAAACACCCAGGATGTGACCCACCCCCAGCCCAAAAACACCCGGGAAATGTGATCCACAACCACCCAAACTAACCCCGGGTTTGTACCCCACACCAGCCACAAAAAACACCCGGGAAAGGGCCCCCCAACACCTTTCCATAACATTTGGGGTACCTACTTGCTGGGGTGAACAAACAACGGGTGTAAGAAAGCGGGGCCTGGGGCCACGGGTTCGACCCCCCGGCGGGGGGAAAAAATTTCGCACTTTTTCCTTACCCCAACTGCCGTTCACCTAATGGGTACCTGGGTTTTAGTCGACGGGTGTGGGTCGCATCCTGGGGGCAAATTGGCCCCCCAATGGAAATAAGTTAGTCCCCCAAATGCGCACTGATTTTCTAGGGTTATCCGGGTGGCTAACCCTTGGGGGTTAAAAAATTCCAAACCCGAAATCTTTTTCTTCAAAAAATGCTTCCACCCGGGGGGAAAAATCGAACCCAGGCCCCAGCGTGTGGGGGAGAGCTTTGCAGCCACGTCACCCCGCCACCCCCAAAACTACCAAATTTTGGGCGGAAATGCTCGGGCGAAAAAAGCAATTTTCCCTATATAGTATTTATGTTACGATGTCAACTATATCAGTAACCTTTTTACATGAAAGGGAAATACCTTGTACAGGGTTACGGGTAAAAACCTTTTGTACGGGTAAAAATTTTAATTATTATTACTAAAAAAAAAATCAAGGGGATTTTTTTTTAAAAATAAACCCCAAAAAAATTTGAACAATTTAAACACATATGGCGCCCAAAAAAGGGGTGTTTTCCATACAAGCCGAACAGGGGCGAGACCAGACAACAACGGGCGAGGAAAAAACCTGCCTGACACTGGGGTGACAGGCCCCTAAGGTAACCACCACACCAAACATTTCCACCCGAATTACCCATATGGGTATAATGGTTTTTAAGTTTGAAACAAGATTACCTACTGTAAACTGTTCATCTAGCAGTAAGTGGGTACCTGGTTTTTAATTTTGGGGAGCACCCCACTAGACTCGAGAAATCCTACTTGTAACTCAGTACGAAACATGCTTTTGGTCTCACTCGCATTTTAAACTGCTTCTTTCCTCTCTATTGCCAATTTACACATAAATTTAAAACTTTAAACTGTGTCCCGGGGCTCAAACGCTAGAGCACCCCTCCTCACACCGGAGGCCCGGAGTTCGAATCCCCGGTAGGGCCCGGGAAAAAAACTTTTGGGACGATTTTCCATAAGAAAAACCTGCTTTTCCCTGTTCCCCCCATCATTAAAAAGGGGTACCTGGGTTTAAAGTGGACGGGTGTGGGTCGCATCCTGGGTTTAGTGGACTGGTGGGGGTCGCATCCTGGGGGGTTAGGGGACTTTGAGGGGGGCCCGCATCCGGGGTGTTAGGGACTGGTGTGGGTCCATCCTGGGTTTAGGGACTGGGGGTGGGTCGCATCCGGGGTGTTATGGACGGGTTTGGGGGTTTCCCATCCGGGGTTTGTTAGTGGACGGTTTGGGGGCCCGCATCCGGGTGTTAGTGGACGGGTTTTGGGTGGGATCCGGGGGGGGTTAGTGGACTGGTGGGTTTCACATCCGGGGTGTTAGGGGACTTTTTGTGGTTCCCGCATGGGGGGTGTTAGTGGCCCTGGTGGGTTCGCATCCTGGGGTGTTAGGGGCCCGGGTTTTGGGGGCCCCGCATCCTGGGGTTAGTGGACTGGGGGGGGTTTCACATCCGGGTGTTAGTGGACTGGTGGGGGTTTTCGCACCCCTGGGTGTTAGGGGACTGGTGTGGTTCGAAACCTGGGTTTTTAGGGGACTGGTTTTGGTTCGAATCCGGGGTTTTTAAAAGGGGAAAACTGGTTTTGGGTCGCATCCTGGGGGGTTTAGTGGACTGGGGGGGGGCCCCGCACCCTTTGGAGGGTTATTTGGACTGGGGGGGGGGCCCACATCCGGCCCAAAACTGACCAAAATTTGGGGGAAATCTCACAAAAAAAAAAGGCTTTTCTTTTATTAGTATGTCACTAAATGCCAGTTTATGGCCCTGTATCCCTTGTACATTTTTTTTGGTTTTTAAGAAAAAAAAAACTACAAAATCGCCTATTTGTTTTGGGCAGGGGACGAATCACGGCCCCGGGGCCCCCCCGCCTTTTCCGTTTCCTCCAGGAGGAAGAAAAAATATAGCCGTCTACAAACAACTTTAAAACTGACCATAGCTGATATCAATGACATACTAAAATTAAAAAGGGTCCCTGTTTAATAGTTACGGTACTGTGTACCTTTTGCCCATGTTTACCACACTCCCTGGTACCGGCAGGCCCATCACATTTCCCCTTGTCCCGGGCGGGGACCATAAACACCCCCCCGGGGTTTACCGGCAGGGCCCACCACACCCCCCCTGGAACACCAGGGACCACCACACTCCCTGGAACAGCAGGGCCACCACACTCCCGGGTACCAGCGGGGAAACCCCCAAACACTCCCCTGGAACCGGCAGGACCCCACACTCCCTGGAACCAGCAGGGACCACCACACTCCCGGGTTTACCAAAAGGACCACCAAAACTCCCTGGTACCGCAGGGACCACCACACCCCCCTGGACCAGCCGGGACCACCACACTTTCCCCGGCCCCAGCAGGGCCCCACCAAAAACTCCCGGTACCACCCGGGACCACCACACTCCCTGGTACCAGCAGGGACCACCACACCCCCTTTGGTACCACCCCGGGACCCCACACCCCCCTGGTACCAACGGGGAACCCACCACACCCCCGGTACCAGCAGGGACCACCACACTCCCTGGTACCAGGGGGGACCACCCACACCCCGGTACCGGGCAGGGCCCCACCACACTCCCCGGGTTCCCCAGCGGGGAAACCCCCCCCAACCCCTCCCGGGTACCAGCGGGGGACCCCCACACCCCCCTGGAAACCAGCGGGGAAACCACCACACTCCCTGGTACCAGCAGGGCCCCACCACATTTTCCCGGTCCCAAAAAAGGGGGGACCACCACACCCCTGGTACCAAAGCAGGGACCCCCACACTCCCTGGTCCACCCGGGGACCACCACACTCCCGGGTTTCCCCACAGGGACCACCACACCCCTGGTACCCGCAGGGACCACCACACTCCCTGGTCCCAGAAGGGCCCAAACCACACACCCTACCGGGCAGGGACCACCACCTCCCTTTGTACCAGCGGGGCCCCCACCAAACACTCCCTGGTCCCCAGCAGGGACCCCCACACCCCCCCGGGTTCCCCACGGGGGACCCACCACACTCCCGGGTTTACCAGCAGGGACCACCAAAACTCCCGGTACCAGCAGGGACCCATCACACTCCCTGGAAACCAGCGGGGACCACCCTTTTCCCCTGGAACCACAGGGACCACACAGCCCCCGGGTACCACCCGGGCCCAAACACATTTCCCTGGTCCCCAGCAGGGCCCCATCAATTTCCCTGGAAACCACGGGAACCAAATCACCCTCCCTTTTTAACCACCAAAACCATAACCACACAACCCCCTGGAAACCAGCAGAAGTATCAAACTCCCTGGAAACCCAGCAGAGAGTGGGGAAAAACTACCTGCTGGTACCAAAACCTCCCCTGTACCCTCCCGGGAAAGGTCCGGGAAAAGGACCCCAGGCAACACCGGGTTGTCTACACACATTCCCCTACAGTCACACAGGGATACACACAAGGTCTAAAACAGTCTACACCGGGGTGTACACACCCATTTTAAAACAGGGTGTAAAAAACCCGGGCTCACAGCAAACCACCAGGGTTTACACACAGGGTTTTCCACACAAACCAAACCTCCGGGGAAAACAAGTGATAAAGAGTCCCCCTTTCACAACCCCTGGGACCAGTAACCATAGGGGCCCAGGTTTGACTACACTGACCCCACACTCATGTGCTTTGGGTGCTGCGTTCTACCACTGACCCCACCTCATTTACTTTGGGTGCGGGCGCCCTCCCACTGACCCCCAACACTCATTTTTACAAATTTTTGCTGGGGGGGGGTCTTACCCGGGACCCCCACTATTACACTGAGTACGTTTTTCTACACAAGTTTTTGGGGGGAACACGGGGATGTGGGGCTCACATTTTTTAATTTGGGCCTATTTGGGGGGTTGCGGGGGTTCCCAATTCCCCTTGGGGAGCCTTTTAAAGGGGGGTTTGGGTTTAATTTTGGGCCCCATCTTTTTCCCCGGCTCCGTAAAAGTTTTTCTAATTCTTCTTAAAGGGGGAAGGGTTGGTTTCCTTTGCCTCCATAAATATCGGTCCCTTTTTTGCTCCACTTCTTGAAACTATGGCAAAATTTTACTTCCTGTGGGGAAAAGTGGGTGAAAGGGGGGGGTTAAAGGGGGGGTTGGGGAAAGGGGGAACCATTAAGGGGTTAGTTGGGGAAAAAACCCCCCTTTGGGGGTGGGGAAAATTAGTTTGGGGTGAATTTTTTTAAAATTTTTAGAAAAGAATTATTGGTGTGGGGGAATGTTGGGGTTTGTGGTTTTTAAGGGGGGGAAAAAAAGGGAGTTTTTTATGTTTTTTTTTTAAAGGGGGGGGGTTTGGGGTTTGATTTAATTTATTTGGGGGTTTACATTCATTTTTTTTTTTAAAAATTTTAAAATTTTCATAAATAGGGGGAAACCCAATTTTTATTTTCTTTTAAATTTGTCGGGCCTCTTTTTCCTGGCGTGGTTTTCCCAGGATGGGACCCCAAATTTAAAGGGGAAAAGACGTGTGTTAATAATTTTTTATTAACATTATTCTAAAACTCCCGGGCCCTTCCCCTATACTATTTGTTCTCCACCCAAAGGGGGAGGAGTTTTCCAAAAACATGGGTTCCCAAATCTGCCCGGGAAAAACCCCTTACAAAAAATTTAACTTTCAGAGGAACAAATCTAGGGCCAAAACCAAACCCCCTACCCAACAAAACTAAAGGGCCATTTTTTTTTTTTTTAAATATTTTTTTTTTTTAAATTAAAATTCATCAAAAATAAATTTTTTCTTGTTTTTTCCAAAATTTATATTTCCTTTTATTTTATTTTTCCATTATTTCTTTTGTTCAGTAGGAACCCTTTCCCCACGACCTTCCTACCCCCCTTTTGACTCATCCGATCTTCAACTTCCACTGGACCCCCTCGTTCATGTCACATTTTCTGGAACACGGGTCCCTATCCACCTTGCAATTCCTCTCAATTTTTTGATTTTTTCTTTAAACATGTCCCCCCCCAACCCCTTTTTCCCGCCCCATTTTTTGCAAATGATTTCCCTCAACCCTCCATCTAGGACATACCCCTTACCCCCCGGACTAGTCTTGTTGAAAACCTTTGCACTTCTCAAATTTTCTTAAAGTCCCTTAACCGGGTGTGGGTGTAAAACTGGTGCGGCAAACTCAGACAGGGGCCTCTTTAAACAAATGTGTACGAATTCCTTAAAATTTTTTCTTAGTGTCAAAGCGCTATTCAATTTTTGCCAGGCACCCATATTTTGCATTTTTAAATTTGGCAAAATTTTTGCCTCGGGAGATATACTCGTTATAAATGCTCACCCCCCAAAACCCTTTTTCCGGGAGTGGGGTTTTGGGTAGCCTTTTGCCCCCAAGCATGTACTCACTGGGGTTGGTTTTTCTTTGCCCTTTTCTCCCAAATTTTCAATTTTTAGCATTTTGTGGGGGTTTAAAACTCCGGGAGCCATTTCTTGGACCGGGCCTAAAACCCTGCCCTAGGCCCCTTTTGTATCCAACCAAACCCTTTCATCCACTAAAATTTCTAGCCTTTTTTTAAACTCTCTTCCCCTTTTTGGTCCTTGTATCCTTTATTTTTCTGCCCTTTCCCTGTTTTGTTCTGTCATGATCAAGGTACCCCCACTGGATTTTATTTCCTTTAGCGTGGGTTTCCCGGCGGGACCGTTCCTTTCTTTGTCTTTAAAATAAGTTTGACTGCCCCATTTCCCCCCCTTTCCCAAGTATCCCCATATTCTCTGAAATTTCTTTAGCTGGGTTTTCAGCCCTTTTTTGATGATATTTTCAAAAATCTTTTCTCTCTCCCCTGTCTTTCTTCTTTGAAACGTCCCTCTCTCCGGCCTCCTGAAGCACATAAATAAATTTTTTGACCTCTCCCTCTCCTTTTCCCCATCTCTGGGCCGTTTTTTAAGCATTCCCAATTGCTGCTTCCCTGATTCCCCCTCGCAGGGGCCCCTTATCACTATCTTAAATAAATGTTTTCTCTTAAAATTTGCTTTTTTCCTCTACCTGGAATTTTTGCGAACACTAATTTCCCCCCTTAAAGGCTGGTGAAATTGTTTGACCTGGAGATTGTACAAAGAAATTTTTCGCTGCAAAAAAGAAACATAAGGCACCTAAATTACCGGGAACAGTTAAAAATTCCTTGATTTGTTTTCCCCTTGGAAGGGCAGGCAAAATAAAGATGCATAAATAATATACATTTGGAAAATCCTAGGGGGATTAAAAAATTTTGCAGAAAAACAAAAATTTTTTAAAAATGAGAGCAAAAGACTGGGCAGGAGTTTAAATTTTTCCTCCAAGAAAAGCGGGGGACCCACAAGTAAAACAGAGACAACACAGTAAGGCGGGGCCCCCAAGACTTTCAAGCCCGCCTCCCACATACTTAAGGGGGATCCCCTTATGAAGGGTTTGCTTCAAAAAGGGCACTTGAAGACACCAATAGTCAGAACCGGACCAGCAGGGGTAGGGGTTTTCGTAGGCCCATTTTGGGCTTTGTCCCTACAGAAAACACCCGGGTTTTGGATCAACCCTGATCTACCACAAGGCCTTTTCTCAGACCGACCCCGCGGGGACTTTGACCCCCAAAAACCCCTCCAGGTATACACCCAGGTATCCTTACCTACAATCCCCCTAAATTTACCCCCTGTCACGTGCCCACATTTTTGCCACTTTCATTCCCGAAATTTTTCCGGGGCCTCCTGGGGGGCCCTAATGGGGCCTCCTGGTGGCCTAAATGGGGCCCCCTTTTTTTCCTGATGGGGCCCCCCCTGGTGGGTTTGATAGGGCCTCCGGGGTTTAAGCCTGATAGGGGCCTCCGGTAGCCTGAAAAAGGGGGCCTTTCCTGGTAGCCTGTTTGGGGCCTCCTTTTAGCCTGAGGGGGCCCTCCGGTAGCCTGTTTGGGCCTCCTGGTAGCCTATGGGGCCCCTGGAAAAGCCGATGGGGCCCCCCTTTGGAACCTGATAGGGGCCCCCCTGGAAGCCTAAAAAGGGGGCCCCTTGGTAGCCTGATAGGGGCCCCCCTTTGGTAGCCTGAGGGGTGCCTCCGGGAACCGATAGGGGCCTCCGGGAAACCCCTAAATAGGGCCTCCGGGTAGCCTGAAAGGGCCTCCTGGTACCTGATAGGGCCCCCTTTGGTAGCCTAAAGGGGCCCCGGGGTCCCCGATGGGGGCCTCCGGGAGCCGGGATAGGGGTTTTTCCTGGAACCCTGATGGGGCCCCCCCCTGGTAGCCTAAAAGGGGGCCCCGGGTTCCTGAAAGGGGCCTCCTGGAAAGCCTGAAATTGGGGCCCCCCCCTCCGGTTTACCCTTTAAAAGGGCCTCCGGGTTAGCCTAAATTGGGGCCTCCGGGGTACCCTTTGATTGGGCCTCCTGGAAAGCCTGTTTGGGGCCCCGGGAGCCTGATTGGGCCTCCTGGAACCCCTGATTGGGCCCTACTTAGGCTTTATCCCCTTTCCCTTTTCCCTAGGTCTCTCCCATTTGATTTTAAAGCCCAACCTTTTTCCCGATGTCCCCTCCCTTCCTGTTCATTGCTCTGTGTCAGTGTTGAAACCGAGGGGATTTTGTGAAACTGAATTTTTGTGTGAAACACAGAGGTAAGTTTCTCATTGTAAATAAACAAAACAAAACCACCTCCCCCGGTTATACAATACATACACCCCTCTCAGGTATATCAAACACACACACCTCTCAGTGAATTTATACACAGACACACCACCCCCTCAGTAAAATATACACAGACAAAACACCTCTCAGTGAAATAACACAAACAACCACACACCTCCTCAGTAAAAAATTTTCCACAGACACACCCTCTCATTGAATATACACAGACACACCACCTCTCAGTGAATATACACAGACACCTCTCAGTGAATATACACAGACACCCCAAAACCTCTCATTGAATATAAACAGACCCCAACACCTCTCAGTGAAATACCCAGACACACAAAACCTCCAGTAAAAAATCCCAACAACACACACACCTCTCGTGATATACACAAAAACATACAACCTCTAAAGGTATATACACAGACACATAAAACCCTCTCTTTTTGTTATACCTGTGAAATTTTTCACATTAAAGCCCCCAAACTAACAAGTAAAAATCCTTTCAAAAATTTAGGCTCCCAAAATAGGCCTATTGCCAAGTCTGATAATCATGGGCCCAGTTTATAGTTCAACCTTTTTACTGAGGCAAACGTTTGGGCCCCCCACTTTTAAAAGAGCTCTATAGATCTTTACCAAGGCTTTAAGGGGTTCCGAGTTTTTCAAGGGTCGATAAGCGCTGTAAATTTACAAAGGCTTTTTAAAAACTCGAAAAGCTTTAGGAAATTACAAAAGCCTTACTAAAGCTGATAGAAAAATCCGTAGACTAACTAAGAATGTAGAGCTTTAAAAAGCCTTTTTCCCCCCCCTTTGGAGAGCATAAAGACTTTACCATACCCTTTTTTAAAAGGAGCTATAGACCTTTTTTTTCAAATCTTTATAGAGGGACTGTACAGCTTTGGGGAAGGGTTGTAGAGACTGTAAGCTTACGACGCTTCTAAAGTGGGAAAGTTTGGGCGTAAGGAAACTGAAACGAGACCCTTTAAATGGGAGAGCGCTCAACCAGCAGTGCGTTTTTATATTAACCAAAATTTTAAAATATTTAAATGGTTTTGTACACGTACTCGCCTAATTTTTGGTTGCAGGGGGCGAATTTTATAGCTCCTGGGTTCCGGGCCCCTTCGCTGGTCGCTATTAAAGGGCACCCGCTCCCGCTCTAAGAGCTTTCCCTCATAAACCCCTTCCTTTAAAAATAAGTATGGATCCTGTCTCCACTGCATCACTCTCCAGAAAAGTTTCCCTTTGACAACTCTACGGGGTGATAAAAAAACTTCCTAACTCCCGTGACTCCCTCTGAGTTTTCACTTCCCAGTTTTTGATCCCCTTTTTGCTTTTGTCCCATCTCTAACATCCGTCTGTTCACCTTGTCGATTCCCTCATAAAAATTTTATGTTTTGTTTTCATATACCCCCCAAACCCTCCCCGTCCCCCACGTCATCAGGGTTTATTTTCTTAAAATTTTCCTCGTAGGAAAACCCCCTAGCTCCGGACTAGTCTTGGGTTTCAAACCTTTCACTTTCCCCTAATCCTTTTAAACCCTTTTTTTAAAACCCGGTTTTAGGGGTTTTCCCAAAATGGGGCGCATACTCCCAAAAGGGGCCCCCGTACAGTATTTCCCGGTTTTTTGAACGAAATTTTTACTAAGGTTTTCGAAACGCTATTCCAGGTTTGCTAGGCGCCCATGTGCTGCAGCAGTTTTTCTGGTTGAAAGTGCGCTTCAAAAATTGCCGGTAAATTTTAAATCACCCCAATATCCTTTCTTTTAGTGAGGTTTGGGAGTCTTTGACCTCCTAGACTGTACTCGAGGAAATTTTTTTCGATCTTCCCCCCATATTTAAACTTTCACTGGTGGGGTTAAACCCCCAGGGGCCAGTTGCTGGGCAGGGGGGTTTTCGCCTGTCCAATCCCCTTTTTATCCTGCCGGGTCCTCATCCACTTGAATTCTTTGAATTAGCTTCACGGGGCCCCTCTGCGACACACCATCGAATCCATCCCTTCCTTTTTGGGAGTTTACAATTTCTAGAAACAGCCCGGCCCCCAGGACTGACCCCCTTTTGGAACCCCCAAATTTTCACAGGGGGCCCACTGACACCTCGTCACGTACCATGACTCGTTTTGCCTCCCGTCAGGATTCTTGGGTCCATTTCAGTGCCCTCCCTGTTAAAACCTGCCTGATGCTCTATCTTTGGCACTAACTTCTTGGGGTGGGAAATGGGGTTTAAAAGCCCTTTTTAAAAGTCCAAGAAAATTTTCAACCCAAAACCATCATCTCCCTTTTCTTACTGCTGTCAACCTTTCTGTAAAAAATCCAGTATATACTGTGTGTATACATTTTGGGGGAGCACAGTAAAAGTAAAACCGTGTGTAAAAATGTGTTTGTACACTGTGCAAACGACAACGAAATAAAGGAATAAAAGAAACATAAATAAACAACGCAAACCAAAAAGCACGTTTAACAATACAGCCGTTGAACAATACAGAAAGTTGAACAATACAGCACGTTGAACAATACAGCACGTTTAAAAAACAGCACGTTAACAATACCAAGCAAAGTTTTAACAATACAAACAAAGTTGAACAATACAGCACGTTTAACAATACGCACGGTTTTAACAATAAAAGCACGTTTTAACAAACAGCACGTTTGAACCCCCACAGCACGTTAACCCCCACAAAAACAATGAACACCACAAAAACAATGAACACCAAAAACAAAAACGAAAAAACACTGGGATAGGCATTTCTTCTAAATTATATAAAAACTTGGTGAGCTCTGGGAGATGGTTTTGAAAAGCGTTTATCGACAAAATCAACTTTTTGTAACAGTTTTTGTCTTGATAACGAGTCACAACTCGTTACTTTGACTTTCGTACAATCAAATTTTCCCTCAAAACTCCTCTAAATAAATTTGTTTCCCCTTTTAAATTTCCCCTTTTTACAGTCAGTTCTCTTTAAAAGTTAAATTCACATATCTTCACCATATTCAAGTTGGGGGGAAGGGTAAACTTAAAAAGAACCAAATCAAAGCCCCCTGGAGAGCGAAACGTTTCCAAAAATAAAATGCCACCTTAGTTGCACTTTATCCCTTTTTCCCAACAAAATTGTCAGTTTAAATTTCCCCTACTTTAAAACAGGAATAATGAAAATCAGAAGGGTTTTTGAGGGAATCAGTCCCTCAAACCTTTAGTCGTGTAATCCCAAACCATCAATCTTGGGAAAAAATACAGTGTGGCTTTTAAATGTAACAAGGGAAGATAAGATAAAAATAAGATTTCGTTCGGATTTTAACCCCGGAGGGTTTTTGCCACCCAGGGAAAAACCAAAAAAGTCAGTGCTTTATCGAGGACTGTCAACTTATTTCCATTGGGGTCCCCCTTTAAACTTTTTTCCCCCAGGATGCGACTCACACCCGTCGACTAAAACCCAGGGACCTATTTTGCTGCAGGTTAACAGGGGCAATAGGTGTAAAAGGAAAAGGTTTGGAATTTCCACCCCCCGGGGAAACGAACCCGGGCCCCCCGGGGTGTGAAAACGGGAGCTTTACCCCCAGGTGTCGAGGTATATTACACTGGGCAAAACCAAGTTTTAGAATTTGGTCATGCCTATAGGTTTTGGCAAGGGGAAGAAACTTTCCGTAACCCCAAAATATTGCTGGGTCTGACCCGGAATAAAACAAAAGATTCAGAAACCCGACAAATTTTCCCCACCATTTTTCTACATTCCTGCAGCACAGCAAAAATGACCTTTCTTCCACCCTGTATTAGTCCATTTTGACATCACCTACGACTGCTGCACCCACCTGCCCCACCGTAAAAAGCCCCTTCCCGTGCATATGCCCGTATTCTTTTTTTAAAACTGATGGGCTGATTTTCATTTACTCCAGCTGGGGACGGGTTACCCAAACTTTCTGATTCTTCAATATTTCCCTTTTATGGATTTTTTTTTAATCCCAATGGCGCAAAAACTAACCTAAAGCACCAAGCTTGACTATAAAAAATTAAATGAAAAACCCATGTCTTTATTGAAGGTTTTTGACTCATAATGACTCCCCAAAAAAAAATGGGCCCTTGGGGGAAACCCGGGGAATACTCAAAAAAAAAGGGACAAAGGAATTAATGTAGTTGCAAAGGTCCCATCACACATTGGATTACTCCTTCATGATAAAGTTTAATATGTTTGGCCCCGGGAAAATACCCCCAAAAGGGGAATGTAGAAAAATAAAATTTTTGGGATAACTGTGGGCTAGCATTAGGAAAAAATTTGGGGGAGAAGAAAAAATGAAAAAGATTTTGGGGTTTAAAGGAAAAAAAAGCCCCGTTTTTAAAAGGCCCGATAGATCTTTTAAACCCCAAAAAGGAAAAACAAAGAACGTAAAAATAAGTTTTTGTTTTTTGGAGCAACCTTTCCCAATTTTGAACAGACTGCTGATGTTTTTAAGGCCAGTTAGGCTTGGTTACAAGTACTGACTGATGTTTTATAGCCAGACTTTGGGTTTTTTACCAAATAAATGACTGATGTTGAAGTTTCCCCCCACTTAGGCTTTGGTTTCAAGTACTGAAATGGGTTTTTGTAGTGGGGCCCGACCCTTTTGGCCCTTTGGGTTTTCAAGTACTTGACCTGATGTTTTTGTGGGGCCCGACTTTAAAGGGTTGGTTACAATACTGACTGATGTTGGTAGTGGGGAGAAATTAGGGTTTTGGGTTCAAACTGAAAAATTTAAAAGTTGAAATGGCCAAGGGTTTAAAGGGTTGGTTTTCAAGTAAGACTGGGTGTTTTTAGTGGCCAGACTTAGGCTTGGTTACAAGTACTGACTGATGTTTTTAGGGCCAGACTTAGGCTTGGTTAAAGTACGACGATGTTGTAGTGGGCCCAAATTAGCTTGGTTACAAGTACTGACTGATGTTTTAAAAGGGGCCCGACTTAGGTTGGTTACAATACTGCTGATGTTTTTAGTGGCCCGAACCTTTGGCTGGTTACAAGTACTTCCGGCAGTTTGGGAAAACCCCCCCCCCCAAAAAGATGATGGTCAAACTAAAATTTAAAATTTTGTATCAACCTAGTCCTCCTTGAACACTTTTTTGGGTTAATTTTCCACTTATTGAGGAATACAGAGACAGACAGTATAATAAACCCATGTGACCTTCAGAATCTTAAATTTAAAGAAAAAAAGAAACCAAAATAAATAAGCAAATTTCCAAAAATTTTCTTGTAAAGGTAAGTGAACAAAGTATGTAGATTTTAAAACCAAATGTATTCCCGTTAACCCTTTTGGGGGCCCAGTTCCAGGCCCCTTTTGTAAACCATATGCTCTCGCGCTTAAACCCTCCACAAGGAAAATATGGGGTGCACAATAAACTACCACTCGGTGGGGAAAATTAAATCTAGTAAAGGGATTGATGAAGTCATTTTGGGTGGCGAAACTTTTCCCTCGATAAAAATTGCCAAATTTGCCCTATGAAGGGGGTTGATCAGGCCTGATCCCCAAGGCCTGGTCACAGACGGGGCCCCCGGGGGGGTTGGGCCCCCGGAAAATCTCCCAGGTAAACCCCCAGGGATGTGTAATTTATAAAATTACCTGGGGTTTACTTGGGGGAGAGTTCCCCGGGGAAAACCCAGGGCCCGATCCACAAGGCCCCCCTGGTGGATCAGAACCTGATCAAACCCGGGTGTTTTTTGCGGGTGCACGCAAACCAACGTACTGCCACAAACCCGGTGGTCATGAACCGACTTTTTTTTTGCTTGTTCCCCGTGCCAGCTTGAAGACTGCCAGGGGCCCGTTGGAAAACCCCCTTATGGGAGCGGGAGGCAGTTGAACATCTCGGCCCCTACAAATTTTTGTTTGTCCTTTTTAACGGCTAGTGACACCCTGCTTTTTAAATTTGGGGGGGTGTTTCCCTCGTCTCCAAGTCTTTTGCTTTTGTAGTGAGTGAATTTTTTGTGTGCAATTCCCGGTTTCTATCCCTCAAAGGGTTTTTCCCGGGGTATATAACCCTGTAAACTCCCCGCCCGCCCTTTCCCGGGGGTACAGGTTAGGAACCTCAGGGGACTCCCAGTAATTGAGGTGTTTTATCTCCGTTTTTGGCCCCCGCGTGAAGGGGTTTTCTGAAAATTTTCTAGGTCAGCAATTTAACCCCGCCTTTAAAGGTGGTGTTAGGGGTGAAACAAAAATTTCCCGCCCAATAAAAACAAGTGACCTGAAGATTTTCATCATGGCTTGGCCTCCCCAATTTTTAAGGTTCTCATTTTCCAACCTGGCGTTTTTCAAACAGATGCCATTTATACAATTCTATGGTCCTTTAATTTAGATCCTCCGCATGACAACCCCCCCAGGGCTTTGACGTTGGTGTTTTTGGGTCTTTTGTGGCCAAAAATTTTTTTTGTACTCTGATGAAGATTTAAAATTTTCCCCGGTTTTTCCATATCAATTTAAAAGAAATTTCTCATCGTTGAACTTCTATTTTTTTTCTTTTTCGCCCACTGAAATAAATTTGGGTTTATGTCCGCCTGGGGGCCTTTCGGTCGCAATGGGTTTTCATCTGCAAAGGAAGAAAACGGTTTCCTTTTGCTGGGCATCCTTGTCTGGTCGGATATGAGGATGAGGGAACCAAAATGGGGGCGAGTACTGGGCCTTGGGGGAAAAAGGCTTTTCCCCCGTAGCAGGGGCCCCAGACTTTACTGTTTAAATACAAATCCCCTGTGTTCTGTTTGGGGGAAAATTTTAGATCCATCCCACCACTTTTCCGTTTTTTCCCCTTTTTCACGCTTTTTGCGGGTAATTTCGGGCCCCTGGGCACAAATTGGGCAAGGGGTTTTTGCCCAAATTCCCGTATTAATTTAAACTGGGATTTTTTTTTGTCTTCTAGTCATTTAGGACCTTGTCGTAGTGGGTCCAAAAATTTTAGACAGACAGGACGACCCCGTTTTTAAAAAACCCCTGTTGCCCCCGGGTTTTTTGGGGAACTGATGGGTTTTTAGATGGGGGGTGATCTTGCTTCTTAGGACCCCTTTTTAACGATTTTTATGATATGGGGTGTTTTTAATATCGGTCTTAGTTTCCTTTTCTGTTTCTTTACGCCCCCTTTTTGGAGTGGGGCTATGTCTGTTTTTTTAGTAACTGTGGGGCGAACCCCCCGGGCCATTTTGAATTTTGATAATGCATTAAACCCAAAAGGGCGATCAACCCCTCCTTGGGGAGGATGGTATAACCTAAAGCTTCTCAGAACCCCTAAGGCACGTGCCTGTAACCCTTTGTTGGCACTGTATAATTTTCAGTTAATTGAGGGGTTTTTTCCTACTTCCTGGACCAATAGCCCCTTTTAGCCTATCCCTAAGCCCCCCAAAAGCCTGAAAACATTTAGGCCGATCTCCCAAACCCAGTTTTCTTTGTAAAAACTTTTAAAGAATGAAAGCTTTAAAAACCCCTTTACTACCCGAATCAACATCAAATTTCCCCCCTACCCCCCTAAGGGTTCATGAAAGGTAAAAAAAGGGTGCAAAACGTATTTCCACCTTTTCCACTGCACACACCTCTACTATTTTAAACCCCTTTTCTTGATCTAAAATCTGCATTTGATATTTTCGAACAGAACCGTTAAATACATGAATTAGCCAAAAGAATTTTTTGGTGGTAAACTTAAATCTGCTGGATAATTGGGATTAAAAACCTTTTAAATAATTTTGTATTTCCCCCGGCCTTTACCCAAAGGGTTCAGAAGTGATTCAAAGAAATTTTTTCTTTTAGGTTTTCCCCCCGAAAGGGGGGAGTTTTTTAAATCCCATTTCCCATTTTTAAAATTTTGATTAAGCCCCTCCTAAAAGGCCCCTAAAAAACCCCAAACCCAAACATAAAGCTAAAAAACTTTGCTGATGATACATGAAACCATACAACAGGGGATAAGAAATAAACCAATTTTTAATAAGTTCAAAACAATTTGTAATCGACTAGGGCCCATTAAAATCCCTTTCCCCTAAAACAAAGATATTAACAAGCCCAAAAGACATCCCCCCCCCCATCCCATTTTCGGGTAAATCTTAGCCCAAAGTTAAAACTTACAGAAATCTTGGGGTAGATGTACCCCTTTAAAAAAATCCACTATACCACAAATAAACAAGAAAGGGAAAGCTAGGGAAATGCCTCAAAACTGTTTCTGGCTACAATCCCAACTATGGTGCAAAAAAGAGAATTTGTGGGGAAGGGTGTACATGCCTATGTTAGGCCTTTTAAATTTATTAATGCTGCCCCAGTTTTAATTAGCTAGAGAAAGTTCTCTCCGACCCCCTTTGGGGTTAATGCAAAATGAAGCCCCCTCAGGATTATTCTTTGGGTGCCCAGATCTCAAAAGTTCTTTAAATGAGGAAGGAGCTTTGGTTTTTTCTAGTATCATTAAGCATTGTTGAAAATTAAAACTGTACTCCCGGGATTAAATGTTTTAAAACGAACCAGACACCCGCCCCAGTGAATCCCTTAAACCCGGTTCTAAGGTTTAAAAACACACAGATCCAAATGGATTGTGAAAAAGTGCAATTGCATTAAGTTTTTTTAACCTGCATGAACGTATCACGAAGGGAAAAAAGAGCTTTTAACCCCCCCTAGGAAAAATGTGTTCATTTAATATCCATACCTACAAGTCCCTCCCAAGAAGCTAAATTTCTAGTAATCCCTTCCTTAAAAACTCTTGTTAGAGCAAATGCTCAAGAAAAAATTTTTTTGCCTAGCTGGTATAAAAAGTTTTAACACCAAATTATATACACGGATGGATCTAAACAGGAGTCTTTGGCAGGGCTTTCATCCGCTCTTGTTGCCACCTCCCCATTTTAAGAAAAGTAATAAATTGGTTGATTAGGGATAAGAATTAAAAACTGGGCGTCTACACTGCAAAAATGAATTGTTTGTAATCCCAATGGCGCTAAAGCTAACCTATGACACTGAGCTTGACTGTCATCATTACTGATTCTATGTCATCAAATTTAAAGGGCTCTTTGGCTTTATAAAAATGACCCCCAAAAAACATGCTCATTGGGGAAGCCAGGTATAAATACCCTTCAAAAAATTAAAAATTTTAGGGAAAGGGGGAAATTTAAAATTTAAAATTGGGGGGGAAAATTCCCTCACACATTGGATTACTCCTTCATGAAAAAAGTTGATATTTACCCAAAAAGAATACCCAGAAGGGGAATGTAAATAAAAACCCTTTGGGGGGGATTAGGGAAAAAATTTTGGAAAAGAAGTAAATTTAAAGAAAATGTTGGGTTTTAAAGGGAAACAGTTAAACCCCGATTTAAACAAAAACCCACAAAAATGAACGAAAATAAGTATGTTTAAAGGAGCAACTTGCAAAAGTGAACACTGGGCTGTGGGGTTTTTGTGGGGCCAAACTTAGGCTTGGTTTTCAAGTACTGAAGATGTTTTAGTGGCCAACCCTTTGGCCCTTTGGGTTTCAAGTACTACTGATTTTTGGAGTGGGCCCGGCTTAGGGTTGGTTCAAGGTACTTCCCGCAGATTTGGGGGGCACACAAAAGATGATTTAAACTAAATGTAATTAAAGTGATGGGATAAAGGTCACTCTCTTTAACAAAATATGGGGCTTAATTGCCACTTTTTGAGGAATACAGAGGGTAGACAGCATAATAACCCCATGTGACATTCAAATATTCCTTTTTAAGAAAATAAGATACCAGATATACTAAACAAATTTCCTAAATTTGCTTGTAACAGAAAAACCGGAGTTTTTTTCCTTTGGAAAAGAGGTTTTCCCCGGGGGGTTTTAACGCCCCCCCCCCCGGTCTGGGGAAACCCGGCCTCCTGGGGATCAAGCCTGATTTTAGCCAGGCGTTGCTGCTGGGTGGCCCCGCAAAACCAACGTACGAGCCACAGCCCGGCTGATCAGGAACTGGGCCCTTTTGGTGCTTGTCCAGTGCCCGCTTTAAAAAACTGCCAGGGGTCTTTTTGGTAATCCCCCCTTATTTTTTCTGGGGAAAGGGAGTTTAAAAAGGGCCCCGGGCCCCTGAAAACTTTTTTATGGTTTCCCCTTAACGTACTAGTGACACCCCCGCTTTTCATTGGGGGGATGTTGCATCGTCTGCCAAGTCTTTTGCTTTCGTAGTGAGTGATTTCGTGTGCAAGTTCGGTACTAGTCCCTCTAGGATTTTCCAGGTGTATATAATCATGTATCTCTCCCGCCTGCGTTCCAGGGAGTACAGGTTCAGGAACCTCAGGCACTCCCAGTAATTGAGGTGTTTTATCTCCGTTATGCGCGCCGTGAAGGTTCTCTGTACATTTTCTAGGTCAGCAATTTCACCTGCCTTGAAAGGTGGTGTTAGTGTGAAGCAATATTCCAGCCTAGATAGAACAAGTGACCTGAAGAGTGTCATCATGGGCTTGGCCTCCCTAGTTTTGAAGGTTCTCATTATCCATCCTGTCGTTTTTCTAGCAGATGCGATTGATACAATGCTATGGTCCTTGAAGGTGAGATCCTCCGACATGATCACTCCCAGGTCTTTGACGTTGGTGTTTCGCTCTATTTTGTGGCCAGAATTTGTTTTGTACTCTGATGAAGATTTAATTTCCTCGTGTTTACCATATCTGAGTAAATGAAATTTCTCATCGTTGAACTTCATATTGTTTTCTGCAGCCCACTGAAATATTTGGTTGATGTCCGCCTGGAGCCTTGCAGTGTCTGGGGCCCAAATTGGGTGTCATCTGCAAAGGAAGACACGGTGCTGTGGCTGACATCCTTGTCTGTGTCGGATATGAGGATGAGGAACAAGATGGGAGCGAGTACTGTGCCTTGTGGAACAGAGCTTTTCACCGTAGCTGCCTCAGACTTTACTGTTTACTACTACTCTCTGTGTTCTGTTTGAGGAAATTATAGATCCATCGACCGACTTTTCCTGTTATTCCTTTAGCACGCATTTTGTGCGCTATTACACCATGGTCACACTTGTCGAAGGCTTTTGCAAAGTCTGTATATATTACATCTGCATTCTTTTTGTCTTCTAGTGCATTTAGGACCTTGTCGTAGTGATCCAATAGTTGAGACAGACAGGAGCGACCTGTTCTAAACCCATGTTGCCCTGGGTTGTGTAACTGATGGGTTTCTAGATGGGTGGTGATCTTGCTTCTTAGGACCCTTTCAAAGATTTTTATGATATGGATGTTAGTACTATCGGTCTGTAGTTCTTTGCTGTTGCTTTACTGCCCCCTTTGTGGAGTGGGGCTATGTCTGTTGTTTTTAGTAACTGTGGGACGACCCCCGTGTCCAGTATGAATTAGATAATGCATTAACCAAAGGTCGATCAACTGCTCCTGGAGAGGATGGTATAACCTATGATATTCTCAGAACTCTAAGGCACGTGCCTGATAACCCTTTGTTGGCACTGTATAATCTCAGTTACATTGAGGGCGTTCTTCCTACTTCCTGGACCAATAGTCTCTTTGTGCCTATCCCTAAGCCCCAACAGCCTGATACATTTAGGCCGATCTCCTTAACTAGTTGTCTTTGTAAAACTTTTGAAAGAATGATGCTTAACAGACTGTACTACAGAATCAGACATCAACTTTCCCCCTACCTCTATGGGTTCATGAAAGGTAAAAGTGTGCAGAACTGTATTTCCACCTTTCTCACTGCACACACCTCTACTAGTTTTACCACTTTTCTTGATCTAAAATCTGCATTTGATATTGCGAACAGAACCGTTATACTACATGAATTAGCCAAAATGAATATTGGTGGTAGCTTACTCTGCTGGATAATAGGATACCTGTCAAATATAGTATCCTCTGTCCTTTACCAAGGCTTCAGAAGTGATTCTAAAGAAATGTCTTTAGGTACACCGCAGGGAGGAGTTCTTAGTCCCATGCTATTTAATATTCTGATTAATGCTCTCCTAAATGCTCTACCTGCCTCACCTAAACATATAGCTATAAGCTATGCTGATGATATCATGATCCATACAACAGGCATAAGAAGATGAATACCATTCTTAATGAAGTTCAAGCAATTTGTAATCGACTAGGCCTCATAATATCTTCCTCTAAAACAAAGATATTAACAAGCAAACGACATCCCCCACCCATCTATTTGCAGGGTGAAATCATTAGCTACGTTAAAACTTACAGATATCTTGGTGTAGATTACCTTTAACAAATCCACTATACCACAACTAAACAAGAAATGTAAAGCTAGGCTAAATGCTCTCAAAGCTGTTGCTGGCTACAATCCCAACTATGGTGCTAATGTGAGAATCGTGAGAATGATGTACATAGCCTATGTTAGGTCCTTAATTGATTATGCTGCTCCCAGTTGATATTAGCTAGAGAAAGTTCTCTCCGACCCTTGGAGTTAATGCAAAATGAAGCTCTCAGGATTATTCTTGGCTGTCCCAGATCTACAAAAGTTCTTAACATGAGGAAGGAGCTTGGTATTTCTAGTATCAGTGATAGCATTGTTTGAAATTAACACTGTACTCGGTATTAGAATGTTGAGAAACGAACCAGACACTGTCACAGTGAATCGTACCAGGTGTCTAGAGGTAAATACACACAGATCTAAATGGATTGTGAAAACGTGCAATTGCATTAAGTTTTATAACCTGCATGAACTGTATCACTGTAGGCAACAAGAGCATTTCACCCCTCCATGGAAGATGTGTTCATTTAATATCACATACCTACAAGTCCCTCCCAAGAAGCTCATTGCTAGTAATCCCTTCCTTAAATCTCTTGTTAGAGCAACTGCTCAAGAAGAAATTTTTCGCCTAGCTGGTAGTAATAAGTTATCACAAGTTATATACACTGATGGATCTAAACAGGAGTCTTCTGGCAGGGCTGCATCTGCTCTTGTTGCCACCTCCCTAGTTAAGAACGATAATAAATTGGTTGAGTTAGGCATAAGAATTAACAACTGGGCGTCTACACTGCAAACTGAATTGTTTGTAATCCTAATGGCGCTAAAGCTAACCTATGACACTGAGCTTGACTGTCATCATTACTGATTCTATGTCATCATTGAAGGCTCTTGGCTCATATAATGACTCCAACAACATGCTCATTGGGGAAGCCAGGTATAGATACTCAAAAATTAGGGACAAAGGAATTAATGTACAATTGCTATGGATCCCATCACACATTGGATTACTCCTTCATGATAAAGTTGATATGTTAGCCAAGAAGAGTACCCAGAAGGAGAATGTAGAATATAACTTTGGTATTAGGAATAATATTAGGAGAGAAGTAAATAATGAAAATGATTGTTATAGGAATGCAGTTAGAAGCCTGAGTAGATCTATAACCCACTAACATGAACGTAGATAAGTATGTTTATGGAGCAACTTGCAATGTGAACACTGACTGATGTTTGTAGTGGCCAGACTTAGGCTTGGTTACAAGTACTGACTGATGTTGTAGTGGCCAACTAGTTGTTACAAGTACTGACTGATGTTGTAGTGGCAGGCTTAGGCTTGGTTACAAGTACTTCTGCAGTTTGGGAGACACACAATGATGATCAAACTAAATGTCCAATTATGTGATCAGGCATATGGTCACTCTCTTGAACACTATGTGCTTAATTGTCCACTTATTGAAAATACAGAGATAGACAGCATAATACCTATGTGACATGTCAAGATAGTCTATATAATGAAAATAAATACCAGATATACTTAAGCAAATTTCCTAAATTCTGCTTTTTGTACAAGATTACCTGAGTCTACTGGAGGAGGAGTTCCGGGGGTCAACGCCCCCGGCCCGTCTGAGACCAGCCTCCTGGTGGATCAGAGCCTGATCAGCCAGGCTTGCTGCATGCTGCACGCATAACCAACGTACATGCACGCCCTGGGCTGATCATGGAACTGACTTTAGGTGCTTTCAGATGCCAGCTTAAGACTGGTCCAGGGCTTGTTGGTAAATTCCCCCATTATGTTTCTGGGAGGCAGTTGACACAGTCTGGGCCCTGAAACACTATTGTATGGTCTCTAACGTTCTAGTGACACCTTGCTTTTCTTGTAGGGGAATGGCATCGTCTGCCAATCTTTTGCATTTCGTATGGGTGATTTTCGTGTGCAAGTTCGGTACTAGTCCTCTAGGATTTTCCAGGTGTATATAATCATTGTAAATTCTCTCCTCCAATGCGTTCCAGGAATTACAGTTTTAGGAACCTACAAGCGCTCCCAATAATTGAGGGTTTTATCTCGTTATGCGCGCCCGTGAAAGTTCTCTGTGAAACTATAGACATGTATATATAAATCCATATGGTATTTTTTTAACCTATTGGGCCTAGTTCCTAGGCCTTTTGTGTATCCATATGCTCTCGTCTACCGTCCAGATGGATATTGGTGCACAATAACCATAGCCACTCGGAGGCAAAATCTAATCTAATCTATCCCCGTTCCATGCTCCCTCTCCAAGATGGAAAAGGCTCTGATAGGGGCTTCTGCAGTTCTTGATGAACACGGAGTTCCATGAGTCTGGCCCTGGGCCAGAGTGCATGGGCATGTCATTTATCGCCTGTTCGAAGTCATTTGGAGTCAGGATAACATCAGATAGGCTTGTGTTAACTAAATTCTGTGGCTCTCTCATAAAAAATTCATTTTGATCTTCGACTCTCAGTCTGGTTAGCGGCTTGCTAAAAACTGAGTCATATTGGTACTTGAGTAGCTCACTCATTTCCTTGCTGTCATCTGTGTAGAACCCATCTTGTTTAAGTAGGGGCCCAATACTGGACGTTGTTCTCGACTTTGATTTGGCATAGTGATTTTCGTGTGCAAGTTCGGTACTAGTCCTCTAGGATTTTTCAGGTGTATATAATCATTCCCGAAACTAAATTTGTCTACACACAAGTTTATATATACATGACTACCTCACACACCTAGCAAGTTTCTCACACACCTGACAACCTCCCCACACACCTGGCAACCTATTGACACCTCTGTTCATCCCATTTATCAAGCTTTAAATAAGAAAATAAAGTTCAGGACATGTATTATATAACAATATATCACAGGGAACACAATTTTATATTATTAAAGATTCGCCGGTGTTCTCCCGGCCCGGGCCTTTTCCAAGTGGTGGCCCGGCCTTGCCTCCCTGTCTTGGGAGTGTCTGAGACCTAAGTCTTCCATGGGAGGAGGCACAAGTACCCCCTCATCTTTGGGACCAACTGTCCCTAGGCCTAGCCACAACCTAGGCCTCTCTGGTCTGCCATCCCCGCCCCGAGGGGGCTAATGGGAATGACAGTCTTGTCAGCTGCAAGCCCGGGCTCAGGCACCTACCCTACCCTAGAAGGGCTGGACATGGTGTCGATTAGGGAACACAAAGCAACTAAATTAATTTGACCAATTTTAGTTGTTCTGTTGGTAATTTATATATTTGTAAATGATAATCGTAATCATCTAAATTTGTATAATTGCACTTATGTGTAGCTGTATCTGAATAAACTAAATTACTTACTATGTATGATAATCTATGTAACTATTTGTGTTAACCTGAATAAAGTTACTAGTTTCTCTTTAGCGACAGATATAAAGATGGTATTTAAAAACATTAGTCTACCATTAAAAGTTTTCTCTAATGTTTTGTTTGTTAGAAAACGGAAATAATGAGGATAACATGATGGGTAACTTGCATATTTTAATTGTGTCTACACTGTGATATAAATCAAATCAAGTTTATTCTCTATATAGATTACAGTGTGGGGTTTACATATTATAGGATATTGTGTGGTTTACATATATAAAACTAATTACAGAGAGGGCCACTGTCACATCTAGCATGACTAGGCATTTCGGGCAGACTCAAAGGCAGGATTATGAGTATACCAACAGGTTTGTAAGTCGATAGCCAGGCTTGTACACACCTGACAACCTCCCTGCACACCTGAAAACCGGTCTCAGACACATTCAGCTGTGTGCTTCTGATCCTTTATTCAGAACAACATAACTAATGCTTCTGGCTCCCCAACAAACGGACTACTAAAATTAGGATGAACAACACACTAAATACATATAGTACATATTGTCCTAACGTACAATTAACTGTGCACGGTATGAAAAGAAATCTATACTGGGTGATAGTCCCCCTCCCCAAAACAAACACGTAATTACTAACTTACATATTAAAAAGGTAACAAGTGAAAGCGCTGGCCTCACAGTTCCCTGTTTACACCCAATGTTCCTTATCCTCTCCTACAGGTGGCGCTAACCCGCCATATTGACAATCTCGTTTCGTCTACACCCCACAACCACCCTCCCAACATACTGACGACTTCCCCACACCCCTGACGACTCCCCCCACCCCTGACGACCTCCTCACACCCCTGACGACCTCCCCACACCCCTGACGACCTCCTCACACCCCTGACGACCTCCTCACACCCCTGACGACCTCCTCACACCCCGGGACGACCTCCTCACCCCCCTGACGATCCTCAATCCTTACAACCTTCCCATACATCTGACAATCTCCTCACAACCTAACAACTTACCTACACATCTAACAACGTCCCAACACCTGGCAGCTCCTACACACCTGACAATGTCACAACATACCTGATAACCTCCACAGTCATGACAACTTCCCCACTCCCTTGACAACCTCCCCATACCCATGACAACCTCCCCCACACCCATGACAACCCCCCACACCCATGACAACCTCCCCATACCCATGACAACCTCCCCACCCCCTGAAAACCTCCCCATACCCCTGACAACCCCCCACACCCCTGACAACCTCCCCATAACCCCTGACAACCCCCACACCCCTGACAACCCCCCACACCCCCTGACAACCTCCCCACACCCCTGAAAACCCCCCACACCCCTGAAAACCTCCCCACACCCCTGAAAACCTCCCCACACCCCTGAAAACCTCCCCACACACCCTGAAACCTCCCCCACACCCCTGAAAACCTCCCACACCCCTGAAAACCTCCCCACACCCCTGACAGCCTCTCCACACCCCCTGGCATCCTCTACATCAAAAAACACCGGCAGGTTTTTAAACCCACAGGCATTCATATTTACAGGGAAGTTTACAAGCCCAAAGAACAGGTTTTTTAAAAAAGAACAGGCAGACTTAAAAACCCGCAAGCAGGCTTTAAACCCACAAATAGGCTTATAAACTTACAGGCAGGGCTATAAACCCAGAGGAAGAATTATAAACTTACAGGCAGGCTTTTAAACTCACAGGCAGGTTTATAAAATTACAGGCAGGTTTATAAAACTTACAGGAAGGCATTTAAACCCCCATACAGGTTCATAAACTACAGGCAGGCTAAAGCTCCCGCTTCATACACGAGGGCCCGGGTTCGATTTCCCCGGGGGTGGAAACATTTCGACACGTTTCCTTACACCTTTGTCCTGTTCACCTAGCAGCAAATAGGTACCTGGGTGTTTTGTCGACGGTGTGGGTCGCATCCTGGGGGACAAGATTAAGGACCCCAATGGAAATAAGTTAGAGTCCTCGATGACGCACTGACTTTCTTTGGGGTTTTCCTGGGTGGCTAACCCTCCGGGTTAAAAATCCGAACGAAATCTATCTTAACTTAAAAACCTACAGGAAGGCTTTCATGTGGCACACCCAAAAGACTAGCCACTTCGTTGACGAAACCTAACATAAAACCTTTAATATCTATTTGCTACCAGTAATAGCTATACAGATCATAGCTGCCATCAATGACGTACTACTATATCGAAGCTGCTCGTTACCCTAGCTTTCCCGCAAATTATGTCAGTTTTGTCCCAGGGATGCGACTCACACCCAGGTACCCATTTTAAACTGATGGGTGAACAGGGACAGGGAAACAGCAGGTGTCTTATGGAAACACGTCATTTCCCGGGATCAGCCGGGCTGTGGCTCGTACGTTGGTTTGCGTGCAGCCAGCAGTAACAGCCGGGTTTTGATCAGGCTTGATCCACCAGGAGGCCTGTCACAGACCGGGCCGCCGGGGCGTTGACCCCCGGAACTCACTCCAGGTAAACTCCAGGTAAACTCCAGGTAAACTCCAGGTAAACTCCAGGTAAACTCCAGGTAAACTCCAGGTAAACTCCAGGTAAACTCCAGGTAAACTCCAGGTAAACTCCAGGTAAACTCCGGGTTAAACTCCAGGTAAACTCCAGGTAAACTCCAGGTAAACTCCAGGTAAACTCCAGGTAAACTCCAGGTAAACTCCAGGTAAACTCCAGGTAAACTTTCCCTAATGTTTTCCAGCTTTTAACGGGGATTCGACCCCCGGATCTCAGTGATGTGAGCGGAGTCCGCTAGCGATCGAGCTACGGGACACCATCCAGCTTCAAACAGATTTATAAACTTATAGGCAGGCCACGAGTTTTGTATACCCATAGCGGTCACGGAGGCCCGTGGCCTGGTAGGCAACGCTATGGCTTCTCACAGAGTGCTTGTGGTTCGATCCCCGGCAAGAGTGGAAACACTGGGCGAAATTTTTCTTACACCTGCTGTCCTTTTCACCTAACAGACAACAAGGAACCAGGTCCCACGACTGTTCAACTGCCTCACAGGGGGGAATTCCCAAATAAAACCCCTGGCTGTCTTCAAGACGGCACTGGACAGGCACCTAGTCAGTAACCGCCCCACCGGGAGGGTGGTTCGTACGTCGGGTTACGTGCGGCCAACAGAAAACAGCTTGGTTGGATTAGGGCTTGATCCATCATGAGGCCTGGTCACAGACCGGACCGCGGGGGTGTGACCCCCGAAACCCTCTCCAGGGTACTCCAGGTGTTAGGCGACTGGTGTGGGTGGCATCCTGGGGGGGAAGACTGAAGGATCACAATGGAAATAAAAGAGTCCTCGATGACGCACTGACTTTCTTAGGTTATCCTGGGTGGCTAACCCTCCCACCCTGGGTTATCCTGGGTGGCTAACCCTCCCTACCCTGGTTTTTCCTGGGGCTAAACCCCCCCTACCCTGGGTTATCCTGGGTGCTAACCCTCCCTACCCTGGGTTAAACCTGGGTGGCTAACCCTCCCTACCCTGGGTTATCCTGGGTGGCTAACCCTCCCTACCCTGGGTTATCCTGGGTGGCTAACCCTCCCTACCCTGGGTTATCCTGGGTGGCTAACCCTCCCTACCCTGGGTTATTTTGGGTGGCTAACCCTCCCTACCCTGGGTTATCCTGGGTGGCTAACCCTCCCTACCCTGGGTTATCCTGGGTGGCTAACCCTCCCTACCCTGGGTTATCCTGGGTGGCTAACCCTCCCTACCCTGGGTTATCCTGGGTGGCTAACCCTCCCACCCTGGGTTATCCTGGTGGCTAACCCTCCCCACCCTGGGTTATCCTGGGTGGCTAACCCTCCCTACCCTGGGTTATCCTGGGTGGCTAACCCTCCCTACCCTGGGTTATCCTGGGTGGCTAACCCTCCCTACCCTGGGTTATCTGGGTGCTAACCCTCCCTACCCTGGGTTTAACCTGGGTGGGGTAACCCTCCCTACCCTGGGTTAAACCTGGGTGGCTACCCCCCTTTCCCTGGGTTATCCTGGGTGGCTAACCCTCCCCACCCTGGGTTATCCTGGTGGCTAACCCCTCCCTACCCTGGGTTATCCTGGGTGGCTAACCCTCCCTACCCTGGGTTATCCTGGGTGGCTAACCCTCCCTACCCTGGGTTATCCTGGGTGGCTAACCCTCCCTCCCTGGGTTTTTCCTGGGTGGCTAACCCTCCCTACCCGGGTTATCCTGGGTGGCTAACCCCCCTACCCTGGATTTATCCTGGGTGGCTAACCCTCCCTACCCTGGATTATCCTGGTGGCTAACCCTCCCCACCCTGGAGTTACCTGGAGTTTACCTGGAGGAGTTTCCGGGGGTCAACAAGCCCCGCGGCCCGGTCTGTGACCAGGCCTCCTGGTGGAGCAGAGCCTGATCAACCAGGCTGTTGCTGTTGGCTGCACGCAAACCAACGTACGAGCCCCCAGCCCGGCTGATCAGGGAAAGACTTTAGGTGCTTGTCCAGTGCCAGCTTTAAGACTGCCAGGGGTCTGTTGGTAATCCCCCTTATTTTTGCTGGGAGGCAGTTTTTAACAGTCTCGGGCCCCCGACACTTATTGTATGGTCTCTTAACGTGCTAGTGACACCCCTGCTTTTCATTGGGGGGATGGTTGGGATCGTTTGCCAAGTCCCTTTTTCTTTCGTAGTGAGTGATTTTCGTGTGCAAGTTCGGTACTAGTCCCTCTGGATTTCAGGTGAATATAATCATGAAACTCTCCCTCCTGCGTTCCAGGGAATACAGGTTTAGAACCTCAAGCGCTCCCGTAATTGAGGTGTTTTATCTCCGTTAAAGCGCGCAGTTTAAAGTTTTTCTGTACATTTTCTAGGTCGGCAATTTCACCTGCCTTGGCAAGGTGCTGTTAGTGTGCAGCAATATTCCAGCCTAGATAGAAAAAAGTGACCTGAAGAGTGTCATCATGGCTTTTGCCTCCCTAGTTTGAAGGTTCTCATTATCCATCCTGTCATTTTTCTAGCAGATGCGATTGGATACAATTTATGGTCCTTGAAGGTGAGATCCTCCGACATGATCACTCCCCGGTCTTTGACGTTGGTGTTTCGCTCTTTTTTTGTGGCCACAATTTGTTTTGTACTCTGATGAAGATTTAATTTCCTCTGTTTACCATATCTGAGTAATTGAAATTTCTCATCGTTGAACTTCATATTGTTTTTTGCAGCCCACTGAAAGATTGGTTGATGTCCGCCTGGAGCCTTGCAGTGTCTGCAATGGAAGACACTGTCATGCAGACTCGGGTGTCATCTGCAAAGGAAGACACGGTGCTGTGGCTGACATCCTTGTCTATGTCGGATAGAGGATGAGGAACAAGATGGGAGCGAGTACTGTGCCTTGTGGAACAGAGCTTTTCACCGTAGCTGCCTCGGACTTTACTCTGTTGACGACTACTCTCTCTGTTCTGTTAGTGAGGAAAATTATAGATCCATCGACCGACTTTTCCTGTTATTCCTTTAGCACGCATTTTGTGCGCTGTTACGCCATGGTCACACTTGTCGAGGCTTTTGCAAAGTCTGTATATATTACATCTGCATTCTTTTTGTCTTCTAATGCATCTAGGACCTTGTAGTGATCCAATAGTTGAGACATACAGGAGCGACCTGTTCTAAACCCATGTTGCCCTGGGTTGTGTAACTGATGGGTTTCTAGATGGGTGGTGATCTTGCTTCTTAGGACCCTTTCAAAGATTTTTATGATATGGGATGTTAGTGCTATTGGTCTGTAGTTCTTTGCTGTTGCTTTACTGCCCCCTTTGTGGAGTGGGGCTATGTCTGTTGTTTTTAGTAACTGTGGGACGACCCCTGGGTTATCCTGGGTGGCTAACCCTCCCTACCCTGGGTTATCCTGGGTGGCTAACCCTCCCTACCCTGGGTTATCCTGGGTGGCTAACCCTCCCTACCCTGGGTTATCCTGGGTGGCTAACCCTCCCTACCCTGGGTTATCCTGGGTGGCTAACCCTCCCTACCCTGGGTTATCCTGGGTGGCTAACCTCCCTACCCTGGGTTATCCTGGGTGGCTAACCCTCCCTACCCTGGGTTATCCTGGGTGGCAAACCCTCCCTACCCTGGGTTATCCTGGGTGGCTAACCCTCCCTACCCTGGGTTATCCTGGGTGGCTAACCCTCCCTACCCTGGGTTATCCCGGATGGTTAACCCTCCCTACCCTGGGTTATCCTGGGTGGCTATGTGTCGTTCAACTGGGCTTGGTAGGTCGATAAGGGACACCTAATATAACCAATTAAATGGTCACACCTTGCCTTGACAAATAGCTGTCAGACACGCCTTTCGGCTCAAGTCTGAGGTCTTTTGTTCTTGACTGCGTCAGATCTCTGTCAGGTCAAAACACGTGGTGCGCACCCCATTGTAAGGGGGGGGGGTGCTTTGTAGAATCATATAAGCCCAAGGAACAGCATGATCAGGGGATTCGGGCAGAGCTGCTGCTGGTGTGCAGAGCTGAGCAGGAGTCGGGCGGAGCTCTGGCCTGGGTGCAGAGCTCTTCGAGAGCTGCTGCTGCTGGTGTGCAGGGCTCGGGAGAAGGCTGCTGGAGTCTCTGGAGGAGACTGTTAGACACATTGGGCAGAGTACTGGCTTGAAGCAGCACTCGGCTGTGTAGGTCTTGGGACCTGTGGCTGAGTTCCTGTGGTGAACTGTCCTCTGGACTACGTTGTAAGTTGTAATCTGTTTCGTCAGTTGATTGTATTCCCTATCTCACTGCTTATATGTACCATCCCCATTTACCTAAACCCAATAATGTTCTCCTGTTTCCAAAATATTTATTGTACAAGGACTTAATAACTGTGTTTGAGTGGAATAGTAATATTCACTGTCCCCGTTATGTATTTCTATTTCTTGTACTTTATTTTGTATATATAAGGCGATCTGACGATCTGTTGGAGTGTGAGCAGGGTAATTTTTTAGTGAAGGGTTCAGGGAAACCGGTTATTTTCATATAGTCGGACTTGAGTCCTGGAAATGGGAAGTACAATGCCTGCACTTTAAAGGAGGGGTTTGGGATATTGGCAGTTTGGAGGGATATGTTGTGGTATCTTATGTGTGTATGCTTCTAGACTGTTGTTTCTGAGCACCTCTCAAAAACAGTGATAATTGTGAGTGTGGTGAAAGTGTTGAATGATGAAAGTATTTTCTTTTTGGGGATTTTCTTTCTTTTTTTTTGGGTCACCCTGCCTCGGTGGGAGACGGCCGACTTGTTGAAGAAAAAAAAAAAAAAAAAAAAAAAAAAAAGGCGGAGTGAGTAAAGAGTGGACGAGTCATACGGTAGCGAGTAGAGTTAGTGTCGTGGTTGTTACCACTGACCTGTCATACCTACCTACCCGAGTGTCGTGGTTGTCACCACTGGCCTGTCATACCTACCTACCCGACGTGTCGTGGTTGTCACCACTGGCCTGTCATACCTACCTACCCGAGTGTCGTGGTTGTCACCACTGGCCTGTCATACCTACCTACCCGAGTGTCGTGGTTGTCACCACTGGCCTGTCATACCTACCTACCCGAGTGTCGTGGTTGTCACCACTGGCCTGTCATACCTACCTACCCGAGTGTCGTGGTTGTCACCACTGGCCTGTCATACCTACCTACCCGAGTGTCGTGGTTGTCACCACTGGCCTGTCATACCTACCTACCCGAGTGTCGTGGTTGTCACCACTGACCGGTCATACCTACCTACCCGAGTGTCGTGGTTGTTACCACTGACCGGTCATACCTACCTACCCGAGTGTCGTGGTTGTTACCACTGACCGGTCATACCTACCTACCCGAGTGTCGTGGTTGTTACCACTGACCGGTCATACCTACCTACCCGAGTGTCGTGGTTGTTACCACTGACCGGTCATACCTACCTACCCGAGTGTCGTGGTTGTTACCACTGACCGGTCATACCTACCTACCCGAGTGTCGTGGTTGTTACCACTGACCGGTCATACCTACCTACCTCCTTCCCGCTCACTGTCTCCCTCCTACCTACTCCCTCCCGATTACTCACATTCTCCAGTTATCCTTTACGTTCCATTACATGAGAGCTAACTCTCTTTACCCCGGGTTATCATGGGTGGCTACCCCTCCCTACCCCGGGTTATCCTGGGTGGCTAACTCTTCCTATCCTGGGTGGCTAACCTCTAGGGTTAAAAATTCGATGAGAATCTTATTATAAACCCACAGGCACACTTAGTATATACCGAGAGGCTGCTTTGTAAACTCACAGGCTGGTTTATACACCCTCTCTTCATTAATCAATTTATATATATATATATATATATATATATAAAATATTATATATATATATATATATATAATTATTATTTTTATTAAAATATCAATGTTACTCATTAAATTTTCAAATTTTTCGTTTTCTCAAGAACAAGAAAGCAATATAGAAAATGTTTAATGGTAGACTAATGCTTTTAAGTGGTGCCGTTGTATCTGTCGATCAAGAGGTGCATAATAGACAAGATAAGATTTCGTTCGGATTTTTAACCCCCGAAGGGTTAGCAACCCAGGATAACCCAAGAAAGTCAGTGCGTCATCGAGGACTGTCTAACTTATTTCCATTGGGGTCCTTAACCTTGTCCCCCAGGATGCAACCCACACCAGTCGACTAAGACCCAGGTACCTATTTCCTGCTAGGTGAACAGGACAACAGGTGTAAGGAAACGTGTCAAAAGGTTTCCACCCGCCGGGAATCGAACCCGGGCCCTCCGCACTTACTACTATGCACTCTACATCTACAGGACCTTAAACTCCAATATCAACCTTGACCTAAAATGCTTTCTTGATAGTTGTGACAGAACCCACAGGCATAACACCAGACACAAACATCTCTACGACTGTCATTCCCATTAGCCCCCTTGGGACGGGGATGGCAGACCAGAGAGGCCTAGCTTATGGCTAGGCCTGGGGACAGTTGGTCCCAAAGATGAGGAGGTACTTGTGCCTCCTCCCATGGGAGACTTAGGTCTCAGACACTCCCTAAAGAGGGAGTCAAGGCCGGACCACCACTTGGAAAAGGCCCGGGCCGGGAAAATACCGGCGAATCTTTAATAATAAATAATAATCTCTACGACATTCCCCATGTCCGACTAAACCTTTACAAAAATTCAATGTATGTCAAAGGCCCTAAAATCTGGAACACCCTACCTGAGAACTCTAGAACTGCAGACACATTCATCACCTTCAAAACTACCATTAGAAAACATCTTATCTCCCTGATACACCCCGCCAACTAACTACACGAATACCACCTGGTGGTTCACACTTACACTCACTCACCCATTTGACCATAAACAGAAATATTAATCTCAATCTTAAAATAATGAATCCTGTGATACTCCAATACTGAAACTATGTACTGTGCCAAAACAAAAGCATTCACATTGCTAAACTCACAAACTAGTATTTAGTCACTTAGCCATAATACCAACTTACCTCATAATTAATAATATTTTAAAATAAAGAATTAAACTAAGTCTGCCCGAAATGCCTAGCCATGCTAGGCGTTCTAGTGGTACACTCTGTAATGCCTAGCCATGCTAGGCGTTCTAGTGGTACACTCTGTAATGCCTAGCCATGCTAGGCGTTCTAGTGGTACACTCTGTAATGCCTAGCCATGCTAGGCGTTCTAGTGGTACACTCTGTAATGCCTAGCCATGCTAGGCGTTCTAGTGGTACACTCTGTAATGCCTAGCCATGCTAGGCGTTCTAGTGGTACACTCTGTAATCATTATTTAACTACATGTAAACCACACAACAACCAAATTCTCTAAATTCAACATTGTAATCTTTATAGAGAATAAACTTTGAATTTGAATTTAGCCATCAGGCCACCGGGCCATAAGAACACAAGACATAAGGAGTACTGGAGTAGGCCTACTGGACCATACTAGGCAAGTCCTCCTCAAAATAAAAACCTCTCAATGTACATACTTAGATATACCAGTGAGTATATGAACATATATACCTCTGAGTATATAAATAGAAATATACCTCTCAGTGTACATACCATGAGATATACACTTTGTGAGAAATTATGCGGGTAAATTTTACAGGCAATATCCCAAATTATTTCACCCCCCATAATTGTTTAGAAACTTTGGTACATCAAACAGTTTACTGATGTTGTTGCAGCTCTGAGTCAAGTGGGACTTTAAGGTCACCAGGTCACAACAACATCCCTCCTTCGTGCCCATCTTTCCCACGTTATCGTACCTCTGTAATCTGTAAATACCTTTGTAACTTGTCATGATTGTGACCAGACTTACCTGGAGTTCATTACCTTTGTAAATTGTGAGTTCATTACCTTTGTAAATTGTGAGTTCATTACCTCTAACTTGCTCAGCTATCAAAACTTTGGAGTCCAGTCCCTGGACCAATTATGTACCTCTGTAATCTTTTGACTACCGCCCACAGGATGGGTATGGGGTGCATAATAAACATATTAAACTAAACTAACACTAACCACGTTATCACATCTCATACGGCTGGAACCTAAATTATTATTACAACATATAATTCTCAAAATTATTTGAAATAATTATAGACTATATATTCGGCAATATCAATTACTTGAACTTAGTAATTTGCTTGGGTCATTTTATGTAAATAAATTACATTAAAAAATATAAAGGATATTACCATATAACAACGATTTAAGATTTGGCGTCATATCCTAATGCCTCTCTTTCGGTAGGTAATTTATATTGGCCAATACAAATTAACATTCCTGTAACGAGAAATACTCTGTGAGGCGTACATTACGTGTGGTGTATGCTTCATCAATTTCTGACGATACCTGGTCACAAACCGGACCACGGGGGGCGCTAATCCCTGGAACCCTCTCCAGGTATACCGCTTCAATTACACTATGGTTGATTTCACTGAAAAATTCTGCCGATTTCCCAATTCCTTGAGAGAGCCAACACACCCTCTCAAGACGGCCGCCCGGGCCATACTCTAATTCAGTTTTCCATTATTTTTTTGACCTCTCCTCTTGGGTCAAATAGAGCCGAGACCAGCAGTCAACCTTCCACACCCGTGTCACCAACACTACTCTGTCCTGTCCTGCCCTCTCGTCATGTACACAATCCCTCCTCCCCCACTCAGTTGGCAGCACCCACTCGCTTCCTCACAAGTAGTTTGGTAGTTTGGGACTACCATACATACTTTATATTTAAAATATATTATGTTAACACTTCGCATACACATTACTAATTATAGGAAGATGGGAGATATACCTCTCAGTGTACATGCAATGAGAGATATACCTCTCAGTGTACATGCAATGAGAGATATACCTCTCAGTGTACATGCAATGAGAGATATACCTCTCAGTGTACATGCAATGAGAGATATACCTCACAGTGTACATACCACGACAGATATACCTCTCAGTGTACATTCCATGAGATATACCTCTCAGTGTACATGCAATGAGAGATATACCTCTCAGTGTACATGCAATGTGAGATATACCTCTCAGTGTACATACCATGAGATATACCTCTCAGTGAACATACAATGAGAGATATACCTCACAGTGTACATACCACGACAGATATACCTCTCAGTGTACATGCAATGAGAGACATACCTCACAGTGTACATACCACGACAGATATACCTCTCAGTGTACATTCCATGAGATATACCTCTCAGTGTACATGCAATGAGAGATATACCTCTCAGTGTACATGCAATGTGAGATATACCTCTCAGTGTACATACCATGAGATATACCTCTCAGTGTACATACAATGAGAGACATACCTCACAGTGTACATACCACGACAGATATACCTCTCAGTGTACATACCATGAGATATACCTCTCAGTGTACATACAATGAGAGACATACCTCACAGTGTACGTACCACGACAGATATACCTCTCAGTGTTCATACCATGAGATATATGTCTCAGTGAACATACAATGAGAGATATACCTCACAGTGTACATACCACGACAGATATACATCTCAATGTACATACCATGAGATATATCTCTCAGTGAACATACAATGAGAGATATACCTCATAAAGTACATCTCATTTCTCATTAAAATATTTATTAGTTTTCGTAATATAACAGCCACATATATAGAAACAAATTAGAAAAACAGCAACTTCGTAAAAATCTTTATTTACAAATTTATATATAGATTTGAGCAAGAATCGTATATATATATATATATATATATATATATATATATATATATATATATATATATATATATATATATATATATATATATATATATATAAGGCACTGGTAGTTAAACATGACTTGATGAAGGTCCACACAGACTGAAACATGACTTAATAAAGCTCTACAGAGTGAAAGAAAACTTGATAAAGTTGTACACAGGGCGAAACGTCACACAGATGAATCCTCATCTTAAAGTTTTTTTAGTGATTGTCTTCAATATCTATTTCTAAGGTAGGTTTCTAATGTAGAGTGCTAATACACCTCAGCTAAGTGCACCCCTCGGGGAGTACTGTGTAAACAGAATGCACGGGAAATATAAGGCATGTGAAGATTTAAAAAATGCCTAAATGCTCGGTATTTTTGAAAAATACTCTTGTAAGTTGCTGTCATTGTTCACCTAGCAGTGAGCAGGTACCTGGGTGTTAGTCACCTTACATCTGCTGTCACTGTTTGCCTAACAGAAAGTAGATCCCTGGGTGTAAGTCACTTTATCGTCTCTTTTCTTGTTCTTCATCTAAGAATCTATTATCAAATGTATAATAGAATAAAACAGACGTAAAATCTTGTAATTGTCTATAACTCTGGCCTAAAATTAGCATAAAACTGTAGAATCTTTATTATAATTTAAATTATGTGTCCAATATATGTAATCTGGGGTAGACTGCCATCCATCGACACCATGCCTAACCCTTCTAGGGTAGGGCAGGTGCCTGAGCCCGAGCCTTTAGCTCATAAGACTGTCATTCCCATTTGCTCCCTTGGGGCGGGGATGGCAGACCAGAGAGGCCTAGCTTGTGGCTAGGCCTGGGGACAGTTGGTCCCAAAGATGAGGAGGTACTTGTGCCTCCTCCCATGGGAGACTTAGGTCTCAGACACTCCCTAAAGAGGGAGCCAAGACCGGGCCACCACTTGGACAAGGCCCGGGCCGGGAGAATACCGGCTAATATTTAATAATAATAGACTGCCATCATCGACACCATGCCTAACCCTTCTAGGGTAGGGTAGGTGCCTGAGCCCGAGCCTTTAGCTCATAAGACTGTCATTCCCATTTTCCCCCTCGGGGCGGGGGTGGCAGACCAGAGAGGCCAAGCTTGTGGCTAGGCCTGGGGACAGTTGGTCCCAAAGATGAGGAGGTACTTGTGCCTCCTCCCATGGGAGACTTAGGTCTCAGACACTCCCTAAAGAGGGAGCCAAGGCCGGGCCGGGAGAATACCGGCTAATCTTGAACTAACTAACTAGATCCAGTTGGTCCCAAAGATGAGGGGATACTTGTACCTCCTCCCATGGGAGACTTAGGGTAGCTGCGGGATTTTCAAGGATAGCTCCTGGTCAAAGAGGCTGACCAGGTCCCTACTTAACAGAACTCAGTGTGAATGCTTTGAGAAGATACCAGAGCAGCGAACGGACATCCCAGTGCATCGTTTCAGCGTAAATAGTTGAAGTGTTGTGCAGTTTCAGAGGATTTGGTGTTGTCGAGTCAGGACCAGTCAGCGCCTCCCTCCCTCTCCGCTGGGAGGGAGGGGGAGGGCGTGTGTAGTAAACAGTGACCCTCTCATAACGCCTCACCCCTGCGCGTCTCCCCCGCCTCACCCACCCAACTCCCAGCGCCACCCCATCTATAGAGGGTACTTCTTCCCTAACCCACGATGTCAGCGATGGCACTGCAGGGAGTGCCGGGCTCACAGGAACTTCCACTACAGGGACAGCATCGTGGAGTTCGACCGCGAGGCAGCTGTCAGGTGTGCCACAGGCAGTGTGTACTCAGTTCCTCAAGTTTCAACATCCGTGCACACGAGGGCCTGGGATCTTCAGTCAACTTGGCGTCCACCAGGACGCTGACATGTCCCTAGGGGAGCTCTCCATCGGGCTGCTAACGGAGTCACTGGCTTCTTGGACCTCTTGGGGAGGGTCGATGGTGCTCGTGCAAGCAGCGATCCTGGGGCAACTTGCTGCTGTTTGCAATGGCTGTCTACCGAGGAGAGACAGGCACCTAGCAACATCTGTTGTTGGGGCAATGGATGAATTCCCTGCTATGTTTGTTAACTGCTCATTACTCTGTAATTTGTCTATGATTGTAATCATGTCATAACGTGTTTATCATTCATTACCTTTGAAACTTGTCATGATTTTGACCAGCTCTACCTGGAGCTCATTACCTTTGTAAATTCTCATGATTAATGTGTTTATGATTCATTACCTTTGCAATTATTCATGAGTGTGACCAGCTCTACCTGGAGCTCATTACCTTTGTAACTTGGTCATGATTATGACCAGATCTAGTTCATTACCTTTGTAACTTGCTCAGCTATCAAAACTTTGGAGTCCAGTCCCTGGACCAATTATGTACCTCTGTAATCTTTTGACTACCGCCCACAGGATGGGTATGGGGTGACTACCGCCCACAGGATGGGTATGGGGTGACTACCGCCCACAGGATGGGTATGGGGTGACTACCGCCCACAGGATGGGTATGGGGTGACTACCGCCCACAGGATGGGTATGGGGTGACTACCGCCCACAGGATGGGTATGGGGTGCATAATAAACATATTAAACTAAACTAAGGTCTCGAGACACTCCCGAGATAGGGAGTCAAGGCCGGGTCACCACTACTTGGAAAAGACCCGGACCGGGAAAATACTGGCGAATAAGAATAAAAAAAGAAGATCTAGATTTCCATGATCCCTCGTAGGGCGGGGAAGGTGCCAGAGCTTGCTACCACTTGTAGCTCGCAAGACTGCCATTTCCATGAGCCCCACTGGGGCGGGAAAAATGGCAGACCAGAGGCCTAGTCTCTCCCTATGAGTCACGTGATGGCCGGGAATGGGGCTAGGCCTGGGGACAGTTGATCCCAGAAGATGAGGAAGTACTTGTACCTCCTTCCATGGCAGACATTGGTATCAGACACTCCCAAGACCGGGTCACCATCTGGAAAAGACTCGGGTAGGGAGAGTACCGGCGATTAAGATATAAAATATGGCTATAATAATAATATTTAAAGGGGTGGACCGGTAAGCCAGTGGAAGGCCTCGGTCAGATGACCAAGAGCTCCAGCTGTGGGTCATCATATGACCAAGACCCGCGTCAGGAAACACTTGTCCTGTTTCCTGACAAACCGTACCAACAATTTAAGCTGAGTTATATGGCAAGAGCTTTAATGTGTTGGTCATGGGACAGTGGAGCTTTTGATTCCAGGATGGAGAGTTGTTCTTGAGGAATTGTGGAAAAATCACACACACACACACACACACACACACACACACACACACACACACACACACACACACACACACACACACACGCAGGAGCTATGAATCGACCCTGCAACCACAGTTAGGTGAGTACACACACAACTGTAAGTTGAAAGGTCAAATGAGTCATAGAGATGTTAGGAAGTATTTCTTCAGCCTTTGAAAAAAACATACCACGGGCGGGATTGAACCCGCGGTCAGAGAGTCTCAAAACTCCAGACCGTCACGTTAGCCACTGGACCAGCTAGCCACAATGAGATTCGTCCAACTAGGTATTTTTCTACACCATAGGAAGGTTAGCATAGGCCACCACTGTGACCACAAATGCAAGTTTTTACAGACGAATCTCCAGCTAGCGTGGCTGTGACGAACTCTAGCTCAAGTTTTTACAGACGACGGCCATGCTAGCTGGAGATTCATCTGTAAAAACTTGCATTTGTGGTCACAGTGGTGCCTGTGCTAACCTTCCTATGGTGTAGAAATATACCTAGTTGGACGAATCTCATTGTGGCTAGCTGGTCCAGTGGCTAACGCGACGGCCTGGAGTTTAGAGACTCTCTGACCGCGGGTTCAAATCCCGCCCGTGGTATGGTTTGTTTGCAATCGTGTCATTACGATTTCGTGAGTCATGTTTTCAGCCTTTGAGATGTCAGGAAGTGGAACAATGTGGAGAGTGAATCAACCCATACAACCACATACAGCTGCGTACCCCGGTCCCTTTGGTACGACCTAGTAGCAACCAAGAAAGAAGTGGGACCAGAAGCTGTAAGTCAACTTCAGCAACCACATACAGGTGAATACACATATACAAGTATTTAAATGTGTATTCTCGCCAATCCAGGGTGTATACTGTTGTATTTTCGCCAATTCTCATCCACATAGTCAGAGTGGACGTGAGGAACACTGTGATCTGCAATATATAAATAATTAATTAAGTGTACGAATGTATAGAAATATATTTCTGTGAATAAATTTATTACAGTTATCCTTTAAAGATTTATTATTAGTTTTAAAAAAGAAATTATTTTAGTTACCCAATAATTCTTTTTCATTATGTTCACTGTTTTCTAAGTTTATTCATTTTTACCTGGAGAGGGTTTCGGGGGTCAACGCCCCCCGCGGCCCGGTCTGAGACCAGGCCTCAGGGGGCCTGATCAACCAGGCTGTTACTGCCGGTCGCCTGCAAACTGATGTACGAACCACAGCCCGGCTGGTCAGGTAGTGACTTTAGGTGCCTGTCCAGTGCCTTCTTAAGACAGTCAGGGGTCTATTGGTAATCCCCCTTATGTATGCTGGGAGACAGTTATACAGTCTTGGGCCCCTGACACTTATTGTGTTGTCTCTCAGTGTATTGGTAACGCCCCTGCTTTTTATCGGGAGAATGTTGCATCTCTTGCCGAGTCTTTTGCTTCCACAGGGAGTGATTTTCGTCTGCAAGTTTGGTACCAATCCCTCCAGGA
>NC_069486.1:7163023-7165523 GCF_026875155.1 Cherax quadricarinatus
TAGGAATAGACACCGAAGTGTCCCTGTTTGCAGATGATATGAAGTTGATGAGAAGAATCCAATCGGATGAGGACCAGGCAGAACTACAAAGGGATCTGGAGAGGCTGCAAGCCTGGTCCAGCAACTTGCTCCTGGATCTGGAGAGGCTGCAAGCCTGGTCCAGTAACTGGCTCCTGGAGTTCAACCCCACCAAGTGCAAAATCATGAAGATTAGGGAAGGGCAAAGAAGACCGCAGACGGAGTACAGTCGTCTTGGGGGCCAGAGACTACAAACCTCACGCAAAGAAAAGGAACTTGAGGTGAGTATAACACCCGGCACATCTCCTGAGGTGCACATCAACCTAATAACTGCTGCAGCATATGGGCGCCTGGCAAACCTAAGAATTGCATTCCGACATCTCGAAAAGGAATCGTTCAGGACCCTTATACACTGTGCACATTAGGCCCATATTGGAGTATGCAGCACCAGTTTTGAACCCAGACCTAGCCAAACATGTAAGGAAATTAGAGAAAGTGCAAAGGTTTGCAACAACACTAGTCCCGGAGTAAATGGCGTGTTCTACGAGGAGAGGTTAAGGGAAATCGACCTGGCGACACTGGAGGACAGGAGAGATAGGGGGGACATGATAACGACATACAAAATACTGAGAAGAATTGACAAGGTGGACAAAGACAGGATGTTAAAGAGATGGGACACAGTAACAAGGGGTCACAGTTGGAAGTTGAAGACACAGATGAATCACAGGGATGTTAGGAAGTATTTCTTCAGTCTCAGAGTTGTCAGGAAGTGGAATAGTTTGGGAAGTGATGTAGTGGAGGCAGGATCCACACATAGCTTTAAGAAGAGGCATGATACAGCTCATGGAGCAGGAAGAGTGACTTAGTAGCGACCAGTGATGAGGCGGGGCCAGGAGCTATGAATCGACCCCTGCAACCATAACTAGGTGAGTACACACACAATATGCACACACACAAACACACACACACACACACACACACACACACACACACACACACACACACACACACACACTCAAGCACGTCAAGAAGTTAGAGAAAGTACAAAGGTTTGCAACAAGGCTAGTCCCAGAGCTCAAGGGTATGTCGTACGAGGAAAGGTTAAGGGAAATCGGACTGACGACACTGGAGGACAGAAGGGTCAGGGGAGACATGATAACGACATACAAGATACTGCGGGGAATAGACAAGGTGGACAGAGATAGGATGTTCCAGAGAGGGGACACAGGGACAAGGGGTCACAACTGGAAGCTGAAGACTCAGACGAGTCACAGGGACGTTAGGAAGTATTTCTTCAGTCATAGAGTTGTCAGCAAGTGGAATAGCCTAGCAAGTGAAGTAGTGGAGGCAGGAACCATACATAGTTTTAAGAAGAGGTATGACAAAGCTCGGGAAGCAGAGAGAGAGAGGATCCAGTAGCGATCAGTGAAGAGGCGGGGCCAGGAGCTGAGTCTCGAACCCTGCAACCAATTAGGTGAGTACAATTAGGTGAGTACACACACACGCACACACACATACACACACACACACATTCAACACACACACACGTACACACAAACACACAGACACACACACACGTACACACAAACACACAGACACACACACGTACACACAAACACACAGACACACCACACACGTACACACAAAACACACAGACACACACGTACACACAAACACACAGACACACACACACGTACACACAAACACACAGACACACACACACGTACACACAAACACAGACACACACACACGTACACACAAACACACAGACACACACGTACACACAAACACACAGACACACACACACGTACACACAAACACACAGACACACACACGTACACACAAACACACAGACACACACACACGTACACACAAACACACAGACACACACGTACACACAAACACACAGACACACACACACGTACACACAAACACACAGACACACACACGTACACACAAACACACAGACACACACACACGTACACACAAACACACAGACACACACGTACACACAAACACACAGACACACACACACGTACACACAAACACACAGACACACACACACGTACACACAAACACACAGACACACACACACGTACACACAAACACACAGACACACACACACGTACACACAAACACACAGACACACACACACGTACACACAAACACACAGACACACACACACGTACACACAAACACACAGACACACACACACGTACACACAAACACACAGACACACACACACGTACACACAAACACACAGATACACACACGTACACACAAACACACAGACACACACGTACACACAGACACACATGTACACACAAACACACAGACACACACACACGTACACACAAACACACAGACACACACGTACACACAAACACACAGACACACACACACGTACACACAAACACACAGACACACACACACGTACACACAAACACACAGACACACACACACGTACACACAAACACACACA
>NC_069486.1:7170523-7314297 GCF_026875155.1 Cherax quadricarinatus
AAATGATGTGTTGAAGATCTTTGTTAATGGCACACACAATATCTCTGCTCCCTCTTTAAGGACCCACTGAGAGATGCTGTCTGGTCCCACCGCCTTTGAGGTGTCAAGTTCGCATAGCAGCTTCTTCACCTCCTCCTTGGTTATATGTACCTCATCCAGCACTTGCTGGTGTACCCCCCTGTTCTGATTTCCTGGAGTCCTACTGGTTTCCACTGTAAATACTTCTTTAAATCTCGTGTTGAGCTCCTGACATACCTCTCGGTCGTTTCTTGTGAACTCCCCATCACCCTTCCTCAGTCTGATTACCTGGTCCTTGACTGTTGTTTTCCTCCTGATGTGGCTGTACAACAGCTTCGGGTCAGTCTTGACTTTCGATGCTATGTCATTTTCATATTGTCGCTGAGCCTCCCTTATCTGTGCATATTCGTTTCTGGCTCTTCGGCTAATCTCTTTATTTTCCTGAGTTCTCTGTCTTCTGTACCTTTTCCCATTCTCTAGTACACCTAGTTTTTGCCTCCCTACACCTTTGGGTGAACCAAGGACTCGTTCTGTTCTTCCTATTATTTCTGTTTCCCTTGGGAACAAACCTCTCCTCTGCCTCCTTGCATTTTGTTGCCACATAGTCCATCATTTCTTGTACTGGTTTTCCTGTCAGTTCCCTCTCCCACTGAATGTCTTGAAGGAAGTTCCTCATGCCTGAGTAGTTCCCCCTTTTGTAGTTTGGTTTTTCCCACCCTATTCCTGCTACTCTCTCCACTTGGAGCTCAACTATGTAGTCGAAGCACAGAACCACATGATCATTAGCTCCCAGGGGCCTTTCATACCAGATGCGTGTGTGTGTGTTGTGTGTGTACTCACCTATATGTGGTTGCAGGGGTCAAATCACAGCTCCTGGCCCCGTATCTTCACTAGCCGCTACTAGGTCACACTACCTGCTCCAAGAGCCTGATCATATCTCGTCTTAAAGCTATGTATGGATCGTGCCTCCACTATTTCACTCTCCAGATTTTTTCCACTTCCTGACAATCTAAGGCTAAAGAAATACTTCCTAACATCCCTATGACTCATCTAATTTTTCAGTTTCCAGTTGTGTCCCCTTGTTCCTGTGTCTCATCTCTGCAACATGTTAGCCCTGTCCACCTTGTCAATTCCTCTCAGTGTTCAGAGTCGTTATCAAGTCCTGCCTCTCTCTCCTGTCCTCCAGTGTCATCAGGTTGACTTCCCTTAACCTCTCCTCATAAGATATACCCGTTAGCTCCAGGATTAGTCTTGTTGCAAACTTTTGCACTTTCTCCAATTTCTTGGTGTGTTTGGCTAGGTGTGGGTTCCATACTGGTGCTGCATACTCCAATATGGCCCTAACGTACACGGTGTACAGGGTCGTTTATGGCTCCTTACTTAGATATTGAAATGCTATTCTCAGGTTTGCCAGGCGCCCATATGCTGCAGCAGTTATTTGGTTAATGTGCACCTCAAGAGACGTGTTCTGAATGATGCTCACCCCAGGATCCTCTTCCTGAAGTGAGGTTTGTGGCCTGTACTCCGTCTGCAGTCTTCTTTGTCTTTCTCCAAGCTTCACAACTTTGCACTAGCTGGGGTTAAATGTAGACAGCCTGTACTGTCAGGACAGACAGCCTAAGCCGTCTGTTCTGACTAGTTCATATTTCGCGCCATTTAAGTGCTGCCCTCTGTAGGCTCACCCAGGTCAGTGGGAGGCTGAGCCCATTCGGTCTCACTCCTCAGCCGACCGACTTGATAGGCACAAGAGCACCCCCTCCACGGACTGGCTTGCGGTCACTCCCTCACACCGCCCGTTGTGTACTCACTCCTATCCAATTAAAGCCAAACTAGTCCACGGCCGTATCATTGCTACCTACGCTACCTCCATCGGCACTAAACCGCTGTTCAGCAGTAAGAACAGTAATAAACTCCAGAAGCTATTTGACAGACCAGGCTTGCAGCCTGTCCAGATCCCCTTGTAATCCTACCCGATCCTCGTTCCCATGTATTCTCCTTATTAACTTCACATCATCTACGAATTGGGACGCCTCTCTGAATATTTCTTCCATCACATCATTCACATATACAAGAAAGAGCACCAGACCCAGGACTGACCCTTGTGGAACCCCTCTCGACACATACGCCCACTCTGACACCTCATTACATGCCAATACTCGTTTCCTTCCTGTCATTTATTCCCTGAGTCATTGCAGTTCATTGCCTACTAACCAGTGTCTTGTGTGGTACTGTGTTGAAAGCTTACAGTGTCTTGTGTGGTACTGTGTTGAAAGCTTACAGTGTCTTGTGTGGTACTGTGTTGAAAGCTTACAGACAGTGTCTTGTGTGGTACTGTGTTGAAAGCTTACAGTGTCTTGTGTGGTACTGTGTTGAAAGCTTACAGTGTCTTGTGTGGTACTGTGTTGAAAGCTTACAGTGTCTTGTGTGGTACTGTGTTGAAAGCTTACAGACAGTGTCTTGTGTGGTACTGTGTTGAAAGCTTACAGTGTCTTGTGTGGTACTGTGTTGAAAGCTTACAGTGTCTTGTGTGGTACTGTGTTGAAAGCTTACAGTGTCTTGTGTGGTACTGTGTTGAAAGCTTACAGACAGTGTCTTGTGTGGTACTGTGTTGAAAGCTTACAGACAGTGTCTTGTGTGGTACTGTGTTGAAAGCTTACAGACCACAACAAGATGCAGCCACCTGAACTACCATTACCACCATGAACTACCATTACCACCATGAACTACCATTACCACCATGAACTAACATTATCACCATGAACTACCATTACCACCATGAACTACCATTATAACCATGAACTACCATTACCACCATGAACTACCATTACCACCATGAACTACCATTACCACCATGAACTACCATTATCACCATGAACTACCATTACCACCATGAACTACCATTATAACCATGAACTACCATTACCACCATGAACTACCATTATAACCATGAACTACCATTACTACCATTATCACCATGAACTACCATTCCTACCATGAACTACCATTATAATCATGAACTACCATTCCTACCATGAACTACCATTACCACCATGAACTACCATTATCACCATGAACTACCATTATAACCATGAACTATCATTCCTACCATGAACTACCATTCCCACCATGAAATATTCGCACCATGAACTATCATTACCACCATGACCTACCATTCCCTCCATGAAATACCATTCGCACCATGAACTATCATTACCACCATGACCTACCATTCCCTCCATGACCTACCATTACCACCATGAACTACCATTCCCTCCATGAACTACCATTACCCACTATGAACTACCGTGACCACCATGAACTACCATGACCACAATGAACTACAACGACCACCATGAACTACCATGACCACCATGAACTACCATGACCACCATGAACTACCATTACCACCATGAACTACCCTGACCACCATGAACTACCATGACCACCATGAACTACCATGACCATTAACTACCATTACCACCATGAACTACCATGACCACCATGAACTACTATGAGCACCATGAACTACCATTACCACCATGAACTACCATGACCACCATGAACTATGAGCACCATGAACTACCATTACCACCATGAACTACCATGACCACCGTGAACTACCATGACCACCATGACCACCATGAACTACCATTACCATGAACTACCATGACCACCATGAACTACCATGATCACCATGAACTACCATGAACTACCATTACCACCATGAACTACCATGACCACTATGAACTACCATTACCACCATGAACTACCATGACCATGAACTACCATTACCACCATGAACTACCATGACCACCATGAACTACCATGACCACCATGAACTACCATGACCACCATGAACCACCATGAACTACCATTACCACCATGAACTACCATGACCACCATGAACTACCATGACCACCATGAACTACCATTACCACCATGAACTACCATTACCACCATGAACTACCATGGCCACCATGAACTACCATTACCACCATGAACTACCATGACCACCATGAACTATCATTACCACCATGAACTACCATGACCACCATGAACTACCATTACCACCATGAACTACCATGACCACCATGAACTACCATGACCACCATGACCACCATGAACTACCATTAACACCATGAACTACCATGGCCACCATGAACTACCATGACCACCATGAACTACCATTACCACCATGAACTACCATGACCATGAACTACCATGACCACCATGAACTACCATTACCACCATGAACTACCATGACCACCATGAACTACCATTACCACCATGAACTACCATGACCACCATGAACTACCATGACCACCATGAACTACCTTTAAAACACCATGAACTACCATGACCACCATGAACTACCATGACCACCATGAACTACCATTACCACCATGAACTACCATGACCACCATGAACTACCATGACCACCATGAAACCCTTTTACCACCATGAACTACCATGACCACCATGAACTACCATGACCACCATGAACTACCATGACCACCATGAACTACCATTACCACCATGAACTACCATGGCCACCATGAACTACCATGACCACCATGAACTACCATTACCACCATGAACTACCATGGCCACCATGAACTACCATGACCACCATGAACTACCATTACCCTCAAGGCTGAACAGTGAGTACATATCAACGCTTTCTGCGTCCTGGTTAATTCGTGCATAACTGTACGTTGTACAGAGACGGAAGGAAGGAAGGAAGGAAGGAAGGAAGGAAGGAAGGAGAGAGATTGAGGAAGATAAATGAAGGTAGTGTAGTCTAGTGAAGTAGATAGACTTTAAACCCAATAAACCAACCCTCGTGCAGTAGACTTTAAACCCAATAAACCAACAATAACGTAGTAGATAGAATTTAAACTCAGATATAAATTTAGATTAATATTTAGAGTCAAATGGAATTTTGGACAAAACAATAAAAAACATTGACTTTCATGGTTTAATGAGATGGTTTATTGTAAACCACTGGACCACTGGACCTGCGGTCATGGACCAGGATGGAGCGAAACATCGGGTTTGTAGTCTGTTCGTTGCTGGTGACGCTGCGCAGATTTCTTGTACCTGGATAGTAACTGACTAGTTTGTACTATTCCAGCCAGAAGATCTGGATAGTAGAAGACTACCTGAAACAGGTTTCAGGCATGAAACTTGAAGCACTAACCTGAGTGTGGACCAAGACCACCAGGAAGCAGACGAAACACAGTTAAAGTGGACCAGTTTCTGATACCCGAGCCTCAGGGTTCAGATACCACAAGTCTTCCTGAAACAGGTTTTACACCTGAATCAGGTTTCAGGCATGAAATGTGAAGCACTAACCTTGGGCCTGAGTGTGGGCCAGCACCACCAGGAGGCAGGTGAACCACAAACACTGCTCCATTATACACAAATGCTTAAAAATGCTCCAGGTATCAACAGGTTGCACCTTGCTTCGTCCTCCGTCCCAGAGTTCAACAACTTTACTCCTCTGGGATTCCCCCTTGTGGCGAGTTCAACACGACTAGTCCTTTGGGATTTCCCGTTCAAAGGTTCAGTTCCCTCTTCCCTTGAAGCTTTTCGCGATAGGGGCGACGTCGGGGGATAATTTTCAAAGGCCCCGTGGGGTAGCGAGGGATGGGGAGGTTCAATACTTTCACTGCGGAGCTTCAAAAGAGAATGACGGCTCTTGTTGCCAGCTCTGTCGTTATATACTCGCCTCACCTTGGACGTCACCGTGACGTCACTGTGACGTCACTATTACATCACGTGGTATCCCCGGACGTACAGAAACCCCCATATAGTGAACACTTGCCCTCGTTCATCAGAAAACCCCGTTGTAGCGGCACTCCACCTGTCCCTTCCTGAATTTCTCAGGTTATTAACTAATCAACAATAAATTGAATTACAAATTCTCTCGTAACTGCAATATTAATGTTAGTTACGAGGACAAGGAAGAGTTACGATACTGATTTAAATAAGAATCACTGAAAGATTATATATATATATATATATATATATATATATATATATTATATTTTATATATATATATATATATATATATATATATAATGCTCCTGGTCTTCAAGATATGTTTCTGTCTCTATGTATGTATATTGGTGTATGTTTTTTTGTGTATAATGTGTTTGGTGTGTGTGTGTGTGTATGTTTTGTCTTTAGTAAGTTCTATGTAGATTATTGGACAGTTGTATGTAATTGTTTCTTAGCGGCATTTCCGAGTTTTGAATTGTTCTCTGTGTATTTCTTGGTCTTTGTGTGTATGTTGCTATGTATACTTGGTGTACTGAAGACTTGGTTCATGTACACACACACACACACACACACACACACACACACACACACACACACACACACAATTGGAAGATGAAGACAGGGATGTTAGGAAGTATTTCTTCAGTCATAGAGTTGTCAGGAAGTGGAATAGTCTGGGAAGTGATGTAGTGGAGGCAGGAAACATACATAGCTTTAAGACGAGGTATGTTAAAGCTCTTGGAGCAGGGAATGAGTGGACCTAGTCGCGACCTGTGAAGAGGAGGCGCCAGAACCTATGAATCGACCCCTGAAACACAATTAGGTCAGTACACACACACATAACACCAACCATCATCACAAGACAAACAAGAGAGGAGACACAATAACAACATACAAAATACTCTCCCAGCTCTCCTCTAACCTCCTATAACTCCACAAGACGGGCGAACCATCTCCCAAACTCCCCCAACAACTACACAGAACATAAGAAAGAAGGAGCACTGCAGAAGGCCTACTGGCCAATACTTTCCGGAGTTCATCGATCAAGGAAGTGCTCTCAGTACTGTACTTACGTAACAGGGAAGTACCACGGACAGTACACTTTCACAGGGACGAATTTTAGAAACACAGACAACGTACCAGTTCCACAACATTTCGTTCGGAAGTGACCATCTTCACTGAGCTCTGGGCGAAACATTGTGGAAAGTGCCTTAATTTTGGGAGGGATAAGAAAGTGCCACCTGCCTACTCATCTTCCTGCCACTTCCGGGATGAGCTGGCACTACTGAAGGACCCAAACGGGTTGAACGCTCCACGCGTAGAGAATAATGGATAACCCGGAACATACTTAATATACACTGTGTATATACCTGATATATATATATATATATATATATATATATATATATATATATATATATATATATAATATATATATATATATATATATATATATAGTACGTATTATTTTTGCAATAATAATAGTAATAATATTATTTGAAGGATTTTGAAAGTATTTTATTCTATAGATTTTTATTTTCATTCTCTGCTGGATGGTACAATGTGGTACAATGTGGTACAATGTGGTACAATGTCATAATGCAACACTGGGGTACAATATGGTACAATGTGTTAATGGTCCAATACAGTACAATGTGATAATGGTACACTATGGTACAGTATATTTGATAATGGTACAGTGTGGTACAATATCGTATAATCTGATAATGGTACAGTGTGGTACAATATCGTATAATGTGATAATGGTACAGTGTGGTACAATATGGTATAATGCGAAAATGGTACAGTGTGGTACAGTATAGTATAGTGTGATAATGGTACAGTGTGGTACAATATCGTATAATCTGATAATGGTACAGTGTGGTACAATATGGTATAATGCGAAAATGGTACAGTGTGGTACAGTATAGTATAATCTGATAATGGTACAGTGTGGTACAATATCGTATAATGTGATAATGGTACAGTGTGGTACAATATGGTATAATGCGAAAATGGTTCAGTGTGGTACAGTATAGTATAGCGTGATAATGGTACAATATGGTACAGTGATAATAGTACACTATGGTACAATAAGGAACAATGTGATAATGGTACACTGTGGTACAGTATGGTACAATGTGATAATGGTACAATATGGTACAGTATGGTATAATGTGATAATGGTACACTATGGTATAATGTGATAATGGTACACTATGGTATGTGATAATGGTACACAATGGTACACTATGGTACAGTATGTTATGTGATAATGGTACACTATGGTACAGTATGGTATAGTGTGATAATGGTACAATATGTTACAGTGTGATTATAGTACACTGTGGTACAATATGGTACAGTGTGATAATGGTACACTGTGGAACAATATGGTACAATGTGGTAATGGTACACTACCTGGAGATTATCCCAGGGGTCAACGCCTCCACGACCCGGTCCGTGACCAGGCCTCGTGGTGGTTCAGGACCTGATCAACCAGGCTGTTACTGTTGGCCGCACGTAAGCTAACGTAGGAACCACAGCCCGGCTGGTCAGTTGCTGACTTTAGGGGTCTGTCCAGCGCCTTCTGGAAGACAGCCAGGGGTCTTGAAGACAGTCAGAGGACTTGAAGACAGTTAGGGGTCTTGTGGAGAGTCAGGGGTTTGTAGACAGTTAGGGGTCTTGAAGACAGTCAGGGATCTTGAAGACAGTCAGGGGTCTTGAAGACAGTCAGGGGCCTTGAAGACAGTCAGGGGTCTTGAAGACAGTCAGAGGTCTTGAAGACAGGGGTTTGTAGACAGACATGGGTCTTGAAGACAGTCAGGGGTCTTGAAGACAGTCAGGGGTCTTGAAGACAGTCAGGGGTCTTGAAGACAGTCAGAGGTCTTGACAGTCAGAGGTCTTGAAGACAGAGGTCTTGAAGACAGTCAGGAGTCTTGTAGACAGGCAAGGAGTCTTGAAGACAACCAGGAGTTTTGAAGACAGTCAGGGGTCTTGAAGACAGTCAGAGGTCTTGAAGACAGTCAGGGGTCTTGAAGACAGTCAGGGGTCTTGAAGACAGTCAGAGGTCTTGAAGACAGTCAGAGGTCTTGAAGACAGAGATTGTAATAAAGTTGGTAGAATTACCGACAATATGTAAAGTAAAAGGACACAAGTGCAACTAATGTGACATTTATTGTGGCAACGTTTCGCTCTAGCTTTATCAAGCCATTACAAACAATACATGGACACAGAGGGTATATAAAGGCTCAGAGTGAGGTGAATACTAGTGAGGTACCATTTCGATGTTCACTAGTGGTAGTAGTAGTAGTAGTAGTAGTAGTGGTAGTGACAAAAGTATTACAATATGGTAGAGCAATTAATTCGTACATGAGTAATAGCTTTTATATCCTTTTACTCATGTACGAATTATTTGCTCTACCATATTGTAATACTTTTGTCACTACCACTACTACTACTACTACTACTACTACCACTAGTGAACATCGAAATGGTACCTCACTAGTATTCACCTCACTCTGAGCCTTTATATACCCTCTGTGTCCATGTATTGTTTGTAATGGCTTGATAAAGCTCCTGGAGAGCGAAACGTTGCCACAATAAATGTCACATTAGTTGCACTTGTGTCCTTTTACGAAGACAGAGATCTTGAAGACAGTCAGGGATCTTGTAGACAGTCAAGGGTGTTGAAGACTCCTGACTGTATGCTCATACTGCTGGCCGCAGGCAAGACAACCTCTGCACCACAGTCCGGCTGATCAGCAACTAAGTATCTATGAGGTGGTTGAACAGTCTTGGTCACCTGACACTTAGTGTTCTCTTTCAGTGTACTCATCTGTTCTTCAGTGGTGCAAGAACCTACTGTTCTATGTCTTGTTCTCACCTGGGATTTCTCTTTTTGTTCTTCTTGAGTCCGGTATAATAGATTGACCTCTATCCATAGTGATCTATCTGTTATCTTTGCTTCGTTGGGATAGATTCATGATAACATTTGTTCAGGGGTAGACATGTTCACAGATAGGTGTTCTCTGATAGATAGGTGTTCTCTGATAGATGGGTGTTCTCTGATAAATAATTATTCAGTAATAGTGTATATACACTGAGAGGTGTATGTCAGTGTATATACACTGAGAGGTGTATGCCAGTGTATATACACTGAGAGGTGTATGTCAGTGTATATACACTGAGAGGTGTATGTCAATGTATTTGTAGATGAATGGTTCAGAGAACCGACATGTTGATAAATTAGACACATGTGCAACTCTTGGGTATCTTTATTGAGGAAACGTTTCGCCACACAGTGGCTTCATCAGTCCATACGTAGGAGAAACTTGAAGAACAGGAGGAGAATGAGGTAATCAGTCCCTCAACCTTGAGTCGATGTGTTCAGTCCATCAATCTTGAATAGAATACGGCATATGAGCGGAGAAGCAGCTTATAAACCGTATGGCAGGAGAGGTGCAACAGTCATAGGTGGTGTCACATTTGTTCAATGTGGAAGTAGGTCGCCACCTATGACTGCTGCACCTCTCCTGCCATACGGTTTATAAGCTGCTTCTCCGCTCATATGCCGTATTCTACTCAAGATTGATGGACTGACCACATCGACTCAAGGTTGAGGAACTGATTACCTCATTCTCCTCCTGTTCTTCAAGTTTCTCCTACGTATGGACTGATGAAGCCACTGTGTGGCGAAACGTTTCCTCAATAAAGATACCCAAGAGTTGCACATGTGTCTAATTTATCAACATGTCAATGTATATACACTGAGAGGTGTATGTTACAAAATTTCTCAGTTACTGAGTATGCTAAGTGTCTGGAAACCCCTGGAATAGAAAGAGACTCTCTCAGCAGTTGGACTCTTGTTCTGACCAACTACAGTCACGACTGGAAAGCAGTGTATGGGGACTATCAGTCCCCATGATGGCAATCAAGCAGCAGTAGTATCCCTGGTGGTAGGTGACTGACTCATGTCACGGTTCAGTGAACATACTTATTGCTTGTTCAGGGAATGGCGGTACTTAGGTAAATCGCTCACTCCAGTTACGGTATGTGGGAACACGCGCTAGTTGATAGGGATGCGTGCAGAGTCAAGGGTGTGGTTCTCTAAACTATCCTTGAACACTGTACGACGTTGTAAACTGCGATTTCTGGTCGTGAAGGATCGTAGTACAGATTTCACCCTGAGAAAGGTCACTGACAGTCGTTGATCTTGTGAGTTTTCCTAGGTGTTAGTCGACTGGTGTTGGCCGCATTCTGGGGGACAAGATTGAAGGACCACAGTGGAAATAAGACAGTTCTTGTTGAACCACTGACTCTTTTGGTTTATCCTTTGTGGCTAAACCTCTGGGGCTATAAATCCGAAGAAAATCTTATCGGCAGACCAGCTTACAGGAGCAGTTCTTGCAGGAGAATCTTCTGCAGCTTCCAGCATCCGGCCAGTGCTCAAGGGTGACCTAGCTTCGACAGACTATCCTGAGAAAGTCCTAGATTTCTCAAAGTTCTCAATAGTGCTCGCTCTGTGGTAGCACTAGACTGTAAACCCACGGGTTTAACCCAACTTATTTCTCACTGTACTCCTGTCGACAAAGACACTAAACTCATCTGTGTGTCTGCGTACAGTTTGCCTCATGAGCAAGAAGTCCTTGTTGAAGAAATCATTACCAAAATACTCCTTGATGAAAAACTTAGTTGTCAAGTAAGTGTTGAGTGGTCAGACTAGCGGATCGTGACAGTTAGTGATCCCAGAATCACTAGTACCAGCAACTGTGAAGTTGATCCATGATATCCCAAGAGCAGCGCAGCCAGACCAACACCGCTGTGTCACATACGTAAGAAGGAAATATTTCCGACCTAAAATAGCAGCGGAAATTGCAAAGAGTGCATAAATGTGCTGTGTCTCCGATACAAAGGCGCCGCCACCGGTCCTAACACCAGACAAAGAGAGCTTCTGTCGCCCTGTTGACGAACTTCCAGACCTCAGAGACGGGTAACAGACACCTGCTTGTGATGGATAACTTGACACAGTGGGAAAAATATACACAAATGCAGGTTAATGCGAATCTTTATTGGCTACCTTTCACACACAGATGTCACAAACAGATCTACCTGAGCAGAGAGTACGTGAGTATATGTACTCTCTGGGTAGATCTATTTATCTGTGTGGGCGAAATGGAGGAAATGGAGTCAACAACGAATCGCGTTTTTCTGCATTTGTGTTTGTTTTTTCACCGTGTCGGCATTTTCTACCAATTATTTTTAACAAGACAAGGAAATGTGAACTGTGAACCCTAACAAAACTGTCGAGATGGTTGCTAATGCTGTCAGAAAATCTGTTTTCTTCCCTAATGCCTACTCGTGTGTCTGTCTTCTTGATAAATTAGACACATGTGCAACTCTTGGGTATCTTTATTGAGGAAACGTTTCGCCACACAGTGGCTTCATCAGTCCATACGTAGGAGAAACTTGAAGAACAGGAGAAGAATGAGGTAATCAGTCCCTCAACCTTGAGTCGATGTGTTCAGTCCATCAATCTTGAATAGAATACGGCATATGAGAGGAGAAGCAGCTTATAAACCGTATGGCAGGAGAGGTGCAGCAGTCATAGGTGGCGACCTACTTCCACATTGAACAAATGTGACACCACCTATGACTGCTGCACCTCTCCTGCCATACGGTTTATAAGCTGCTTCTCCTCTCATATGCCGTATTCTATTCAAGATTGATGGACTGAACACATCGACTCAAGGTTGAGGGACTGATTACCTCATTCTTCTCCTGTTCTTCAAGTTTCTCCTACGTATGGACTGATGAAGCCACTGTGTGGCGAAACGTTTCCTCAATAGAGATACCCAAGAGTTGCACATGTGTCTAATTTATCAACATGTCCGTTCTCTGAACCATTCATCTACAAGTCTGTCTTCTTGTTAAACGATGGATCAGCGATCGTTAACGCCACAATACAGGATCCTTGTTATTGATTTGGCATAAACCAAGCTCCATATCACCTTACTGAAAACAGAAATCAATACCATAGTTTTTGAAGGGGTGGATGGGTAAGCCAGTGGAAGGCCTCGGCCAGATGGCCAGAAGCTCCAGCTGCAGGTCATCATATGACTAAGACTCGCGTCAGGAAGCTCTTGAGCTGTTTCCTGACAAGTCTTACCTGTCCTAACAAATCACAGAAGCCTAAAGGTGACCATTAATCCGAGTTGTCCCACCTGAACAACTCGTCCCATAACAGCACAGGTGAAGAGGCACCCAACTTGACATTGTGTAGCCGTGACAAGCTCTCGTTCTGCCTCAACCTCTCCGTGATAATGAGAATTTCAACGTTAAGAAGTTGCGGACTTCCCAGCTCGTCTCTCAGAGACGACGATAAAATCTCAAGAAGGCAACAGATAAGCTTACTTCTAATCGTAATGCCAATTCTAAGGACAGTATGGTGGTACCAGGTTGAAAGTCATGTTGCAAAATTCCACTCAAAACCCTGGTATGTATAAGCTAGTTCTCAAATTTGTCGGTTCTTACAGTGTCTTCAGCCAGCAACAAGTTCCAGGTGAAGGAGCTTGCTAGTGGTGCAATTTAGGAGGCTCACTTCGACTACATTACATTAACAAAGTACTTGCTGAAGCTGTGAGATCGCAGGAGCTCAACGAGTACACAAGGTGAAGGAGTGTGAGTCTGTCCAAGTTTATCACTTGCATCTTCATATCTACGGTGTTCAACTCCATCCCAGAAGACTATAAGGAACAGAAGCGTCTTCTTGTTCAAATTTATTCTTAAAACCGAACATAGTTGTCACGGTGTCACCTCTGAACACTGGTCACATGTTCTCCTAAAACACCAATCATCTGTGACCAGCCTGCGCCATCCTGAGTCAACACTACACCTGTTGTATGAGCGTGGAATGCATTATAAGTCACAGCAGTGACAGGTGATGCATTTTTAGCGTGTTTAAGGAGGTACTGCAGGTAGTGGAAGGTCAGCACACACCCTACAACACACTCTAGCACCACCACACTCCACACGTTTTGGATGGTTTATCAGTGTAACGACAACGTTTCTCTGCGAGCTTAAGAGGTTACCAACTCGCCTCTGAACAAGCGAGTGACCCAAGCCAGCTTATACCTCTATACACTATCAATATACACTGAGAGGTGTATGGTTCTCAGTGTATATAGATTGAAAGGTGTATATTTCTGTATATACACTGAGAGGTGTATGTTTCTCAGTGTATATACACTGAGAGGTGTATGTTTCTCAGTGTATATACACTGAGAGGTGTATGCTACTCAGTGTATATACACTGAGAGAGGTGTGTCTCTCTGAGCGAAAGGGTAATAAAAGCGACACGTTGTGGAACAAGCCTTTATTGGGGGAGAGCTTCGAGCTGTGTAGAGCTTTGGCTGCGACGTTTTGCTCAATGTAGAACTTTGTCGTGGTTTGATAGAGCTCAGGGTAGGTAGAGACGTTTTGCTCACGCTTTAAGCTTAATTGGCATACCCGTGGCTTTATAAAGCTCACTGTGGGAGCGAAACGTTGCAAATAAACTCCCATAAAGCTCCCTTTAAATCTCATTACTACTGATAAAGCTCTACTCAGAGAAACGTCACCATTAAGCTCTACACAGTGAATTATATCACTATAAAGCTCTACACAGAGCGAAAAGTATCATAAAGTTCTTCAAAGGGCGAAACATGTCATAGAAATGGTCTACACAGAGTGAAACGTGACTTGATAAACCTCTACAGAGGGCGATACGTATCCTAAAGCTCTACACAGAGCGAAATGTCGCCCCAGTAAGAGTTTGTTCAACAACCTGTAACTATGACCTTCAGACGTAGCTCTGTTTCGCCCACCTACCTTTCTCCTCGTTCATAATCCCCACTTTTATTAATACCCATTAATCCAGGCCGGATTACAGTGAATTCTGATGACATTTGACCAGATTTCAACGAAATATGATAATCTGCAACCAGATTTCAGTGAATTCTGAAGACATATAACCAGATTTCAGTGAAATATGATAATCTGCAACCAGATTTCATTGAAATTTGTGACTTACAGCCAGATTTCAGTGAATTCTGATGACATAACCAGATTTCAGTGAAATATAACTTAATCAGATTTCAGTGAAATTTGATGATATATATCCAGATTTCAGCTAAATATGTTAACTTGTAATCAGATTTCAGTAAAATTTCATAATTTTAATGAAATCTTATTAGATCAGATTTTAGTGGAATCTGAAAACTGATAACTAGATTTAAGTAAAATCTGGATATAAATCATTACTCAAGATCAGATTTCAGTTAAATCTTTTTATCAGGGAAATGTGCCTATCGGATATTAATCCAGAACTGATTTCAGTGAAATCCGGCTATCAGTCATTAATCGAGACTAGATTTGGGTGAAATCTGACAATCAGAAAATATAGACCAGATTTCGCTGAAATCTATCTATCAAGCATTAATCCAGACCAGATTTCAGTGAAATTTGCCTATCAGCCACTAAACCAGTCCCGATTTCGGGGGCAGATTTAAGGAAGAATTTTGAATCGGTAAGAAAACTATATTCACATATCTTAAGGGGCGGATTTAAGGATTTAGGCGACGGATTTACGACATATTTAATCGACGGATTTGGGATTTACGTAAGCAACAGATTTCGACCCAAAATCTCCGTTGCAACAGAACACAACGGGAATTCAGACCACTGTTTAAATCTGTTAACAGAAAACAGAGAAGGCTACCCTAAGGCTCTAACAGTAAGCTTAAAGGGTAATCTTAAAGGGAAAGTTTACAAGGTAAGCTTACCAGGTAAGCTTAGAAGGTAAGTTTACTATGTAAGCTTAGATTGCCTGGTAAGCTTATAAGGTAAGCTTAGAAGGTAAGCTTACTATGTAAGCTTAGAAGGTAAGCTTAGAAGGTAAGCTTACTATGTAAGCTTAGAAGGTAAGCTTAGAAGGTAAGCTTACTATGTAAGCTTAGAAGGTAAGCTTAGAAGGTAAGCTTACTATGTAAGCTTAGAAGGTAAGTTTGCTAGGTATGCTTACCAGGTAAGCTTAGAATGTAATCTTACCAGGTAAGCTTACCTGATAAGCTTTGAAGGTAAGCTTGGAAGGCTAACTTAGAAGGTAAGGTAAGCATGTAAGCTTAGCAGATAAGCTTACCTGGTAAGCTTAGAAAGCTATCTTAGAAGGTAAACTTAGAAGGTAAGCTTGGAAGGCTAGCTTGCAAGGTAAACTTAGCAAGTAAGCTTAGTAGATAAGCTTATTAGGTAAGCTTAGCAGGTAAGCTTAGAAGGTAAGCTTAGAAGGTAAGCTTAGCAGGTAAGCTTACCAGTCAAGCTTAGCAGGTGAGCTTATCATGTAAGCTTAGCGTGTAAGCTTACTAGATGCCACAGTAGTCTAAGCTTGAGTAAGCTGGTTTAGTGTCAGGAGAAGTGCAACTTGAACCAGAGTAAATTAGGTTACACTTAAGTGGTGATAAGGAAGAGTTAAGTTCTAACTTTAATCTGTGTTTCAAGGTGACACTAAGTGGTGTTACAAGTGTTACAAGTGGTGTTACAAGTGTTACAAGTGGTGTTACAAGTGGTGTTACAAGTGTTACAAGTGGTGTTACAAGTGGTGTTACAAGTGTTACAAGTGGTGTTACAAGTGGTGTTACAAGTGGTGTTACAAGTGTTACCAGTGTTACAAGTGGTGTTACAAGTGTTACAAGTGTTACAAGTGGTGTTACAAGTGTTACAAGTGTTGTTACAAGTGTTACAAGTGCTGTTACAAGTGTTACAAGTGGTGTTACAAGTGTTGTTACAAGTGGTGTTACAAGTGGTGTTACAAGTGTTAAAAGTGGTGTTACAAGTGGTGTTACAAGTGGTGTTAGAACACAAGTGTTACAAGTGTCGTTACAAGTGGTGTTACAAGTGGTGTTACAAGTGATGTTAGAACACAAGTGGTGTTACAAGTGGTGTTAAAACACAAGTGTTACAAGTGGTGTTACAAGTGGTGTTAGAACACAAGTGTTACAAGTGGTGTTACCAAGTGGTGTTAGAACACAAGTGTTACAAGTGGTGTTACAAGTGGTGTTAGAACACAAGTGTTACAAGTAGTGTTACTTAGAACACAAAGCCTACTCACATCTCCGCCTGAACACATGTACAGTGTACACTGGACACATGTACAGTGTACACTGGACACATGTACAGTGTACACTGGACACATGTACAGTGTACACTGGACACATGTCCAGTGTACACTGGACACATGTACAGTGTACACTGGACATGTACAGTATACACTGGACACATGTACAGTGTACACTGGACACATGTACAGTGTACACTGGACACATGTACAGTGTACACTGGACACATGTACAGTGTACACTGGACACACGTACAGTGTACACTGGACACACGTACAGTGTACACTGGACACACGTACAGTGTACACTGGACACAACGTACAGTGTACACTGGACACACGTACAGTGTACACTGGACACATGTACAGTGTACACTGGACACATGTACAGTGTACACTGGACACACGTACAGTGTACACTGGACACATGTACAGTGTACACTGGACACACGTACAGTGTACACTGGACATATGTACAGTGTACACTGGACACATGTACAGTGTACACTGGACATATGTACAGTGTACACTGGACATATGTACAGTGTACACTGGACATATGTACAGTGTACACTGGACACATGTACAGTGTACACTGGACATATGTACAGTGTACACTGGACACATGTACAGTGTACACTGGACACATGTACAGTGTACACTGGACACAGTGTACACTGGACACATGTACAGTGTACACTGGACACATGTACAGTGTACACTGGACACAGTGTACACTGGACACATGTACAGTGTACACTGGACACATGTACAGTGTACACTGGACACATGTACAGTGTACACTGGACACACGTACAGTGTACACTGGACACACGTACAGTGTACACTGGACACATGTACAGTGTACACTGGACACATGTACAGTGTACACTGGACACACGTCCAGTGTACACTGGACACATGTACAGTGTACACTGGACACATGTACAGTGTACACTGGACACATGTACAGTGTACACTGGACACATGTACAGTGTACACTGGACCAACTCACAGACTTTTCGCTCACCATTAAATCTACACCAACAGACGAAACAGTATAAACAGTTCCAGTATACTTAGGTCTCCCTCCAACAGGTATATATTCTAAGTCTATTCTCAAAATAAATAACTAACCGTCTAATACCTTGTATAACATGAATATACCTTGGCATAACCATCGGTATATATCCTATATATGTATATATATACAACCACTTCCAGTGGTTATACCTCTAAATCAAGTGTATGTCTGAGTATACCTTTTTTAAACAGTGGGATATACTCTATGTTAGATCAAATGTATATCCGTATATACCTTTCGAAATAGAGGGATATACACGCACTTAAGCGATAGAAGAGGTATACTACTACTTAAAATAAGGGGAAAGGTATATACGCTCATGGAAGGTATATTCCCTTAAGGGGAAAGGTATATATGCTCGTATATACCAAGTGAAAGAAAGGTTTCAGGGTAAGCTTTTATTGGGGCAACGTTTCGCCCTTTGTAGAGCTTTGTGGAGGCTTGATAAAGCTCTATATAGAAGGGGGGCGAAACTGTTTTTTTCAAAAGCTCTAAACAGAGTGAAACGTGGCTTTATTAAGCTCTACACAGAGCGAAACGTGGCTCAATAAAGCTCTACACAGAGCGAAACGTGACTCGGTAAAGCTCTACACAGGGTGAAACGTGACTCGATAAAGCTCTACACAGAGCGAAATGTGACAGGTTAAAGCTCTACACAGGGTGAAAAGGGACTCGATAAAGCTCTACACAGGGTGGAACGTAGCTTTATAAAGCTCTACACAGAGGTGTGAAACGTGACTTTATATAAAGCTCTACAGAGAGCGAAATGTTGTTCCCATCAGAACCTCGACCCAGAACGACGTATCGAACCAATCAGATCAGCGAACACTCAGAGAGGAATATACATCCCTTACCAGCTAGAAAATATATACCAGTCTATGTATACTCTGTATACTAATTATACTATGTATATCATGCATACTATGTGTATTATGTATACTATGTATACTATGTATAACATATTATGTATACTATGTATCTTAGGTATACTGTGTATAGTATGCATACTATGTATACCATGTATATTATGTATACTATGTATATCATGTATACTATGTATAGTATGTATACTATGTATACAATGTATACTACGCATACTATGTATACCATGTATAGTATGTATACTATGTATATCATGTATACCTGTATAGTATGTATACTATGCATATCATGTATACTATGTATATATGTATACTATGTATACAATGTATACTACGCATACTATGTTATACCATGTTAGTATGTTACTATGTATATCATGTATACCATGTATAGTATGTATACTATGCATATCATGTATACTATGTATAGTATGTATACTATGTATACAATGTATACTACGCATACTATGTATACCATGTATAGTATGTATACTATGTATATCATGTATACCATGTATAGTATGTATACTATGTATATCATGTATACTATGTATAGTATGTATACTATGTATACAATGTATACTACGCATACTATGTATACCATGTATAGTATGTATACTATGTATATCATGTATACCATGTATAGTATGTATACTATGTATATCATGTATACTTGTATAGTATGTATACTATGTATACAATGTATACTACACATACTATGTATACCATGTATACTATGTATACTATGTATATCATGTATACCATGTATAGTATGTATACTATGTATATCATGTGTACTATGTATAGTATGTGTACTATGTATACAATGTATACTATGCATACTATGTATACCATGTATAGTATGTATACTATGTATATGATGTATACTATGTATAGTATGTATACTATGTATACAATGTATACTACGCATACTATGTATACCATGTATAGCATGTATACCATGAATACTATGTATAATATGCATAGTATTCATAGTATGTATATGTATACTATACATACTAATGTATACTATGCATACTATGTATATTATACATACTATGTATACTATATATACTATGTATACTATGCATACTATCTATACTATGTATACTATATATGCTATGTATATGTATACTACTGAAACTACGTATAGTATGAATACTAGGTATGGTGTATACATGCGTTGTATGGGAGAGGTTGCAGAATACACCATAGATGTATGAATAGCAGACTTGTATACATCTGGTATACATAGTTTTGTGTATGGGTATTTACGTTATACATAGATGCTGTTATGACACTGGTAAGATTTATGAGTAATGAGTAGTATCTGGAGGATTAGGGAGGTGTATGAGGGATCAGAGGAGGATTAGAGAGGTGTATGATGGTTGAGAAGAGGATTAGGGAGGTGTATGATGGGTCAGAGGAGGATTAGGGAGGTGTATGATGGGTCAGAGGAGGATTAGGGAGGGTATGATGGTTTAGAGGAGGATTAGGTAGGTGTATGAGGGATCAGAGGAGGATTAGGTAGGTGTATGAGGGATCAGAGGAGGATTAGGGAGGTGTATGATGGGTCAGAGAGAGAATTAGGGAGGTGTATGATGGTTTAGAGGAGGATTAGGGAGGTGTATGAGGGATCAGAGGAGGATTAGGTAGGTGTATGAGGGATCAGAGGAGGATTAGGGAGGTGTATGATGGGTCAGAGGAGAATTAGGGAGGTGTATGATGGTTTAGAGGAGGATTAGGTAGGTGTATGAGGGATCAGAGGAGGATTTAGGTAGGTGTATGAGGATCAGAGGAGGATTAGGGAGGTGTATGATGGGTCAGAGGAGAATTAGGAGGTGTATGATGGTTTAGAGGAGGATTAGGGAGGTGTATGAGGGATCAGAGGAGGATTAGGTAGGTGTATGATGGATGAGAAGAGGATTAGGTAGGTGTATGATGGTTGAGAAGAGGATTAGGGAGGTGTATGATGCTTCAGAGGAGGATTAGGGAGATGTATGATGGTTCAGAGGAGGATTAGGGAGGTGTATGATGGTTGAGAGGAGGATTAGGGAGGTATATGATGGTTGAGAGGAGGATTAGGGAGGTGAATGATGGTTGAGAGGAGGATTAGGTAGGTGTATGATGGTTTAGAGGAGGATTAGGTAGGTGTATGATGGTTGAGGAGGAGGATTTGCTAGGTGTATGATGGTTGAGAGGAGGATTAGGTAGGTGTATGATGGTTCAGAGGAGGATTAGGTAGGTGTATGATGGTTGAGGAGGAGGATTTGCTAGGTGTATGATGGTTGAGAGGAGGATTAGGTAGGTGTATGATGGTTCAGAGGAGGATTAGGTAGGTGTATGATGGTTTAGAGGAGGATCAGGGAGGTATATGATGGTTCAGAGGAGGATTTGCTAGGTGTATGATGGTTCAGAGGAGGATTTGGTAGGTGTATGATGATTCAGAGGAGGATTAGGTAGGTGTATGATGGTTCAGAGGAGGATTAGGGAGGTGTATGATGGTTCAGAGGAGGATTTGCTAGGTGTATGATGATTCAGAGGAGGATTAGGTAGGTGTATGATGGTTCAGAGGAGGATTTGGTAGGTGTATGATGATTCAGAGGAGGATTAGGTAGGTGTATGATGGTTCAGAGGAGGATTAGGTAGGTGTATGATGGTTTAGAGGAGGATTAGGGAGGTGTATGATGGTTCAGAGGATTAGGGAGGTGTATGATGGTTTAGAGGAGGATTAGGGAGGTGTATGATGGTTCAGAGGAGGATTAGGGAGGTGTATGATGGTTTAGAGGAGGATTAGGGAGGTGTATGATGGCTCAGAGGAGGATTAGGGAGGTGTATGATGGTTCAGAGGAGGATTAGGGAGGTGTATGATGGCTCACAGGAGGATTAGGGAGGTGTATGATGGCTCACAGGAGGATTAGGGAGGTGTATGAGGATTCACAGGAGGATTAGGGAGGTGTATGATGATTCATAGGAGGAGGATTAGGGAGGTGTATGATGATTTAGAGGAGGATTAGGAAGGTGTGTGATGGTTCAAAGAAGGATTAGGGAGGTGTATGATGTCTCAGAGAATTAGGGAGATATATGTTTCAGAGGAGGATTAGGGAGGTGTATGATGGTTTAGAGGAGGATTAGGGAGGTGTATGATGGTTTAGAGGGGGATTAGGGAGGTGTATGATGATTCAGAGGATTAGAGAGGTGCATGATGATTCAGAACAGGATTAGGGAGGTGTATGATGGTTGAGAGGAGGATTAGGGAGGTGTATGATGATTCAGAGGAGGATTAGGGAGGTGTATGATGATTCAGAGGAGGATTAGGGAGGTGTATGATGATTCAGAGGATTAGGGAGGTATATGATGATTCAGAGGAGGATTAGGGAAGTGTATGATGATTCAGAGGAGGATTAGGTAGGTGTATGAGGATTCAAAAAAGGATTAGGGAGGTGTATGAGGATTCAAAAAAGGATTAGGGAGGTGTATGAGGATTCAAAGGAGGATTAGGGAAGTGTATGAGGGATCAGAGGAGGATTAGGTAGGTGTATGATGGTTCAGAGGATTAGGTAGGTTTATGATGGTTCAGAGGAGGATTAGGTAGGTGTATGATGGTTTAGAGGAGGATTAGGGAGGTGTATGAGGGATCAGAGGAGGGTTAGGGAGGTGTACGATGGTTGAGAGGAGGATTAGGAAGGTGTATGATGGTTGAGAGGAGGATTAGGAAGGTGTATGATGGTTGAGAGGAGGATTAGGTAGGCGTATTAGGGATCAGAGTAGGATTAGGTAGGTGTATGATGGTTCAGAGGAGGATTAGGTAGGTGTATGATGGTTCAGAGGAGGATTAGGTAGGTATATGATGGTTCAGAGGAGGATTAGGTAGGTGTATGATGGTTCAGAGAGGATTAGGGAGGTGTATGGTGGTTTAGAGGAGGATTAGGGAGGTGTATGATGGTTTAGAGAGGATTAGGGAGGTGTATGATGGTTTAGAGGAGGATTAGGGAGGTGTATGATGGTTTAGAGGAGGATTAGGGAGGTGTATGGTGGTTGAGAGGAGGATTAGGGAGGTGTATGGTGGTTGAGAGGAGGATTAGGGAGGTGTATGATGGTTAGAGGAGGAGGATTAGGGAGGTGTATGATGGTTTAGAGGATTAGGGAGGTGTATGATGGCTCAGAGGAAGATTAGGGAGGTGTATGATGGTTCAGAGGAGGATTAGGGAGGTGTATGATGATTCAGAGCATTAGGGAGGTGTATGATAATTCAGAGGAGGATTAGGGAGGTGTATGATGATTCAGAGGAGGATTAGGGAGGTGTATGATGATTCAGAGGAGGATTAGGGAGGTGTATGATGTTCAGAGGAGGATTAGGGAGGTGTATCATGATTCAGATGAGGATTAGGGAGGTGTATGATGATTCAGAGGAGGATTAGGTAGGTATATGATGATTCAGAGGAGGATTAGGGAAGTGTATGATGATTCAGAGGATTAGGTATGTGTATGAGGATTCAAAGGAGGATTAGGGAGGTGTTTGAGGATTGAAAGGAGGATTAGGGAGGTGTATGAGGATTCAAAGGAGGATTAGGTAGGTGCATGAGGATTCAAAGGAGGATCGAAATCTTTCTAGAGGATTGAGAGAAGAATTATAGGATTTAATACAATATCAGATTAGGATTCAATAGCTTTATCAGATTTATCCAGCAGACAGATTTCAGGAGGGTAAACTGAGGGGCGAAACGAGCGAAACGAGAACATAAAGCCATGAAATTATAAACCCTGGGGCGACTGGCTTTATAATTAGCTGGCTTTACAATAGATAAATACTGGGCTTTAAGTCTTTTAGAGCCGAGAAAGACTTTACTAGGAGAGCTTTACGCTCTCTCAAGGCTTTATAAAGCTCTAGCAAGACTTAAAGCTCTCTCAAGACTTGATAAAGCTATGTCAAGATTTAATAAAGCTCTATGAAGATTTTATAAAGATCTATCAAGACTTTATAAAGCTCTATTAAAATTTTATAAAGCTCTAATAAGACTTTACAAAGCTATATCAAGACTTTACAAAGTTCTATCAATATTTAATAAAGCTCTTGATAGCGCTTTATCAAATATTGATGGAGCTTTATTAAGTCTTGATAGACTTAATAAAGCTCTATCAAGACTTATAGAGCTCTCTCAACACTTAATAAAGCTCTATCAAGACTTTATAGAGCTCTCTCAACACTTAATAAAGCTCTATCAAGACTTTATAGAGCTCTCTCAACACTTAATAAAGCTCTATCAAGACTATAGAGTCTCTAAACTTAAGCTCTACAAGACTTTAGAGCTCTCTCAACACTTAATAAAGCTCTATCAAGACTTTATAGAGCTCTCTCAGCACTTAATAAAGCTCTATCAAGACTTGATAGAGCTCTCTCAGCACTTAATAAAGCTCCGTGGAGACTTGATAAAGCTCTTATCGAGTCTTGAAGAGAACGTTTCGCCCAGAGGGCTCCAACAAGCTTTATAAAGCTCTCCTTTACCCAGTAAAGCCTCTCTCAAACGACGAGAAGTCACTGGGAGCCGCTTGGACACGTGTAGAGCTTTACCACGTAAAGCTGGTAAAGCTCTACATCGCTGGTAAAGCTCTACACCGCTAGTAAAGCTCTACACCGCTGGTAAAGCTCTACATCGCTGGTAAAGCTCTACACCGCTGGTAAAGCTCTACACCGCTGGTAAAGCTCTACACCGCTAGTAAAACTCTACACCGCTAGTAAAACTCTACACCGCTAGTAAAGCTCTGCACCGCTGGTAAAGCTCTACACCGCTGGTAAAGCTCTACACCGCTGGTAAAGCTCTACACCGCTAGTAAAGCTCTACACAGCTGGTAAAGCTCTACACCGCTGGTAAAGCTCTACACACAGCTTGTCACCAATGTTTACCCAGGAATGTCTATGTTTCGCCCTCCTGGCGGGCGAAATGTCGCCCCACGAAGACCATAAGGCCCCATCCCCGGCTTTATAAAGTCGAAATGTAATTATATGTAAAGTTAAGGTAATTAAGGAGAGTCAGAGAATTGTTAAAGTAATTAAGGAGAGTCAGTAATTATTAAGGTAATTAAGGAGAGTCAGTAATTAAGGTAATTAAGGAGAGTCAGTAATTATTAAGGTAATTAAGGAGAGTCAGAGTAATTATTAAGATAATTAGAGTCACAGTAATTAAGATAATTAAGGAGAGCCAGAGTAATTATTAAGATAATTAAGGAGAGTCAGAGTAATAAGGTAATTAAGGAGAGTCAGAAATTATTAAGGTAATTAAGGAAAGCCAGAGTAATTATTAAGGTAATTAAGGAGAGTCAGAGTAATTATTAAGATGATTAAGGAGAGTCAGAGTAATTATTAAGATAATTAAGGAGAGTCAGAGTAATTATTAAGATAATTAAGGAGAGTCAGAATAATTATTAAGATAATTAAGGAGAGTCAGAGTAATTATTAAGATAATTAAGGAGAGAGAGTAATTATTAAGGTAATTAAGGAGTCAGAGTAATTATTAAGATAATTAAGGAGAGTCAGAGTAATTATTTAGGTGATTAAAGAGAGTCAGAGCAATTATTAAAATAATTAAAAGAGTCGGGAATTTAAAAGGTAATTAAAGAGAGTCGGGAATTTAAAAGGTAATTAAGGAGAGTGTTAAAGGTAATTATTAAGGAAAGTCAGAGTAATTAGTAAGGTAATTAGTAAGGAGAGTCGTTCTAAGTAACTAGTGAGGTAATTAAGGATTTTTAAGTTTTTAAATATTTTTAAGTAATTAATAAGGTAATTATGGAAAGTCCTCAAGTTAAACAGAAAGGTAATTAAGGAGAGCCTTTAAGGTAATTATTAAGGTAATTGAGTAAAATTATCAAGATAATTAAGGAGAGTCTAAAAGTTAATTATTAAGGTTATTAGTAATAAGTAATTAGAGCAATTAGTGAGACAATGATCTAATTGATATAACTGTTCGTTTTGTAGAGGCTAATGACCCTTGAGCACATGATGTGAAGGTAATTAAGGTAATTAATAAAGAAATTAACGTAATTAAGAAGGTGATTAATAAAAATTAACGTAATTAAGAAGGTAAATACAAAAATTAACGTAATTAAGAAGGTAATTAATAAAGAAATTAACGTAATTAAGAAGGTAATTAATAAAGAAATTAACGTAATTAGGAAGGTAATTAATAAAGAAATTAACGTAATTAAGAAGGTAATTAATAAAGAAATTAACGTAATTAAGAAGGTAATTAATACAGAAATTAACGTAATTAAGAAGGTAATTAATTCAGAATTAACGTAATTAAGAAGGTAATTAATACAGAAATTAACGCAATTAAGAAGGTAATTAATAAAGTAATTAACGAAATTAAGGAGGGGTCTTAGAACAGTAATTAGAGTAATTAAGAAAAGAGATAATTAACATAATTAAGAAGGTAATTAAAAAGATGATTAACGTGAAGAAAATAATTACGCAAGTAATTATATAATTAAGAAGATAGCATAATTATGAAGGTAATTAAGTAGGTACTAAATGTAATTTAGGCAATTAATGTAATTCGAAGATAATTAATATAATTAAGAGGGAAAATAATGCAATTAAGACGATAATTAGTGCAGTGAAGAAGGTAATTAACGTAAGAAAATGAAATTAAGAAGATAATTAACGTAATCAAGAAGGAACCTAATGTAATTAACGTACATAACAATTCAATTAACGTAATTAAGACGGCAATGAATGTAATTATGAAAGTAATTAATGTAAATAAGTAATTAAGATATATTAATTATGTATAAGGGACGAGGATCATTAAGCCTGTTTTAAGCCATGTTATATGGCTTACTAAGCCATAATATATGTCTTAAGCCATGTTATATGGCTTACTAAGCCATAATATATGTCTTAAGCCATGTTATATGGCTTACTAAGCCATAATATATGTCTTAAGCCATGTATATGGCTTACTAAGCCATAATATATGTCTTAAGCCATGTTATATGGCTTACTAAGCCATAATATATGTCTTAAGCCATGTTATATGGCTTACTAAGCTATAATATATGTCTTAAGCCATGTTATATGGCTTACTAAGCCATAATATATGTCTTAAGCCATGTTATATGGCTTACTAAGCCATAATATATGTCTTAAGCCATGTTATATGGCTTACTAAGCCATAATATATGTCTTAAGCCATGTTATATGGCTTACTAAGCCATAATATATGTCTTAAGCCATGTTATATGGCTTAATTCGAGTCTTCAGTCATGACTATAGTAACTGCTTCAGCACGTTTCGTCGTGTTGGAAACGTGTCAGTTTAGGCCTCAACTGACCCAGTTTAGGCCTCAACTGACCCAGTTTAGGCCTCAACTGACCCAGTTTAGGCCTCAACTGATCCAGTTTAGGCCTCAGACCTAGTTTAGGCCTCAGACCTAGTTTAGGCCTCAACTGACTCAGTTTAGGCCTCAACTGACCCAGTTTAGGCCTCAACTGACCTAGTTTAGGCCTCAACTGACCCAGTTTAGGCCTCAACTTGCCCAGTTTAGGCCTCAACTGACCCAGTTTAGCCTCAACTGACCTAGTTTAGGCCTCAATGACCCAGTTTAGGCCTCAACTGACCCAGTTTAGGCCTCAAACTGACCCAGTTTAGGCCTCAATGACCTAGTTTAGCCTCAACTGACCAGTTTAGGCCTCAACTGACCTAGTTTAGGCCTCAACTGACCAGTTTAGGCCTCAACTGACCTAGTTTAGGCCTCAACTGACCTAGTTTAGGCCTCAACTGACCCAGTTTAGGCCTCAACTGACCCAGTTTAGGCCTCAACTGACCCAGTTTAGGCCTCAACTGACCTAGTTTAGGCCTCAACTGACCTAGTTTAGGCCTCAACTGACCTAGTTTAGGCCTCAACTGACCCAGTTTAGGCCTCAACTGACCCAGTTTAGGCCTCAACTGAACCTGGTTCCTCACACTTATGATAGGAGAAGTTAGGACTAATTTTGTTAGGTGTTCTGAGAGAAAGATGACCTTCACAAGTCTTGAATTTCAACATGATGGGCGAAACGTTCCATTTTTGCTTCATATTTTATTCGGAGAGGCACCTTCAATGTATATATATATATAATATATATATATATATATATATATATATATATATATATATATATATATATATATATATACAGGGAAGCGTTAAATCCGTTGGGGTTATAGAAATTCCTAGGCGTAAATTAAGGATGCTGATGGTAATAATAATAATAATAATAATAATAATAATAATAATAATCTCTTGACTCCTACGTATTTAGCGCTTCCTCCCATAATGACAATAATATTTGATAATAACTTGATGATAATTCACGATGATTATTTTCTGATGATAATCGATGATTTTGAATTTAGAAATTTAGAAATTTTGGAGGAGGATTCAAAGTGGCTTTTTAAAGTAAGCTTTAAGCTGGGGAGATAAAGCTTAGTGAGAAGACTCTGTTTAGAGCTTGTTTGACCCACAGGCTCCGGAGAGCTCTAGAGAGAGCTTTATAATGCTTAGCTTTGAGTCTAAATCGGCTTTATTTGGCTTAAGAGTGGAAAAAAGGCTTTATGAAGCTTTGAGTGAAAATCGGCTTAAAAGTGAGAAATCGGCTTTAATGCTTTACTCTGAAGGAAATTAAGTCTCATTTGGTTTTACTATGAGCTTTATTATGCTTTATTTTGAAGCAAAAAAGCTTCATTAAGCTTTAAATCAAAATAAGCTTTATTAAGCTTTACTTTGAGTCAACGCAGTCTTTATTAGTCACAAAACAGTGTTTTATAAAGCTCTGTTCTTGAGCGAAACCTCGCCTGTGGAAAGCTGGTTCTACACAGAGGGTTTCGGCCGCACTTGTGGGCGAAAGGTGCGTGAGGAACGATGTTTTGTGCGTTAATGAAGGCTTGTGGGAGTGTCTGTGGGCAGTGATGGACTACTGGTGCTTTATTGTGGGAGCCTGGGTGTTGTGGGAGCTTTTGTGGGAGTTGTGGGAGGTTCTGTGGGAAGTTGTGGGAGGTTTTGTGGGAAATTGTGGGAGGTTTTGTGGGAAATTGTGGGAGGTTTTGTGGGAAGTTGTGGGAGGTTTTGTGGAAGTTGTGGGAGGTGTGGAGGTCCTATGGGATTTGTGGGAGGTTTTGTGGAAGTTGTGGGAGGTTTTGTGGGAAGTTGTGGGAGGTTGTGGGAGTTTTGTGGGAAGTTGTGGGAGTTTTGTGGAAGTTGGGAGGTTGTGGAGGTCCTATGGGAATTTGTGGGAGATTTCTGTGGGAGTTGTGGGAGGTTTCTGTGGGTTGTGGAGGTCCTATGGGAAGTTGTGGGAGGTTTTGTGGGAAGTTGTGGGAGGTTTTGTGGGAAGTTCTGTGGGAGGTTCTGTGGGAACTTGTGGAAGGTCCTGTGGGAACTTGTGGAAGGTCCTGTGGGAAGTTGTGGGAGGTTTTATGGGAAGATGTGGGAGGTTTTGTGGGAAGTTGTGGGAGGCTTTGTGGGAAGTTGTGGGAGGCTTTGCGGGAAGTTGTGGGAGGATCTGTGGGAACATATGAAGGAACCTCAGGTTCTACACACTATGCCATCATTGTAAAACTCACAGTGTTCTAAAACTCAGTGTTCTAAAACACACAGTGTTCTAAAACTCAGTGTTCTAAAACAGTGTTCTAAAACACACAGTGTTCTAAAACACAGTGTTCTAAAACTCAGTGTTCTAAAACAGTGTTCTAAAACACACAGTGTTCTAAAACACACAATGTTCTAAAACAGTGGTTCTAAAACAGTGTTCTAAAACACACAATGTTCTAAAACAGTGGTTCTAAAACACACAGTGTTCTAAAACACACAGTGTTCTAAAACACACAGTGTTCTAAAACTCAGTGTTCTAAAACAGTGGTTCTAAAACACACAGTGTTCTAAAACAAACAATGTTCTAAAACAGTGGTTCTAAAACACAGTGTTCTAAAACACAGTGTTCTAAAACACACAGTGTTCTAAAACACACAGTGTTCTAAAACTCAGTGTTCTAAAACACAGTGTTCTAAAACACAGTGTTCTAAAACACAGTGTTCTAAAACACACAGTGTTCTAAAACTCAGTGTTCTAAAACACAGTGTTCTAAAACACACAGTGTTCTAAAACTCAGTGTTCTAAAACACAGTGTTCTAAAACACACAGTGTTCTAAAACACAGTGTTCTAAAACACACAGTGTTCTAAAACACACAGTGTTCTAAAACACACAGTGTTCTAAAACACAGTGTTCTAAAACACACAGTGTTCTAAACACACAGTGTTCTAAAACACACAGTGTTCTAAAACACAATGTTCTAAAACACACAGTGTTCTAAAACACACAGTGTTCTAAAACACACAGTGTTCTAAAACACACTGTTCTAAAACACACTGTTCTAAAAACACAGTGTTCTAAAAACACAGTGTTCTAAAACAGTGGTTCTAAAACACAGTGTTCTAAAACACAGTGTTCTAAAACACAGTGTTCTAAAACACAGTGTTCTAAAACACACAGTTCTAAAACACAGTGTTCTAAAACACACAGTGTTCTAAAACACAGTTCTAAAACACACAGTGTTCTAAAACACAGTGTTCTAAAACACAGTGTTCTAAAACACAGTGTTCTAAAACACAGTGTTCTAAAACACAGTGTTCTAAAACACACAGTTTTCTAAAACACACAGTTTTCTAAAACACAGTGTTCTAAAACACACAGTTCTAAAACACACAGTGTTCTAAAACACAGTGTTCTAAAACACAGTGTTCTAAAACACACAGTGTTCTAAAACACACAGTGTTCTAAAACACAGTGTTCTAAAACACACAGTGTTCTAAAACACACAGTGTTCTAAAACACACAGTGTTCTAAAACACAGTGTTCTAAAACACAGTGTTCTAAAACACACAGTGTTCTAAAACACACAGTTTTCTAAAACACAGTGTTCTAAAACACACAGTTTTTGTAAAACAGTGTTCTAAAACACACAGTGTTCTAAAACAGTGTTCTAAAACACACAGTGTTCTAAAACACAGTGTTCTAAAACACAGTGTTCTAAAACACAGTGTTCTAAAACACAGTGTTCTAAAACACAGTGTTCTAAAACACACAGTGTTCTAAAACACAGTGTTCTAAAACACAGTGTTCAAACACAGTGTTCTAAAACAGTGTTCTAAAACACAGTGTTCTAAAACACAGTGTTCTAAAACACACAGTGTTCTAAAACACAGTGTTCTAAAACACACAGTGTTCTAAAACAGTGTTCTAAAACACACAGTGTTCTAAAACACGTGTTCTAAAACAGTGTTCTAAAACACACAGTGTTCAAAAACAGTGTTCAAAAACACAGTGTTCTAAAACACAGTGTTCTAAAACACACAGTGTTCTAAAACACAGTGTTCTAAAACACAGTGTTCTAAAAACTCAGTGTTCTAAAAACACAGTGTTCTAAAACACTCAGTGTTCTAAAACACTCAGTGTTCTAAAACACTCAGTGTTCTAAAACACAGTGTTCTAAAACACACAGTGTTCTAAAACACAGTGTTCTAAAACACAGTGTTCTAAAACACAGTGTTCTAAAACACACAGTGTTCTAAAACACACAGTTTTCTAAAACACACAGTGTTCTAAAACACACAGTTTTCTAAAACACACAGTGTTCTAAAACAGTGTTCTAAAACACAGTGTTCTAAAACAGTGTTCTAAAACACACAGTGTTCTAAAACACAGTGTTCTAAAACAGTGTTCTAAAACACACAGTGTTCTAAAACAGTGTTCTAAAACAGTGTTCTAAAACACAGTGTTCTAAAACACACAGTGTTCTAAAACATAGTGTTCTAAAACACAGTGTTCTAAAACACAGTTCTAAAACACAGTGTTCTAAAACACAGTGTTCTAAAACACACAGTGTTCTAAAACACAGTGTTCTAAAACACAGTGTTCTAAAACACAGTGTTCTAAAACTCACAGTGTTCTAAAACTCAGTGTTCTAAAACACAGTGTTCTAAACACAGTGTTCTAAAAACACAGTGTTCTAAAACACTCAGTGTTCAAAACACTCATGTTTCTAAAACACTCAGTGTTCTAAAACACTCATGTTCTAAAACACAGTGTTCTAAAACACACAGTGTTCTAAAACGCAGTGTTCTAAAACACAGTGTTCTAAAACACAGTGTTCTAAAACACAGTGTTCTAAAACACAGTGTTCTAAAACACACAGTTTTCTAAAACACACAGTGTTCTAAAACACACAGTGTTCTAAAACACACAGTGTTCTAAAACACACAGTGTTCTAAAAACAGTGTCTAAACACAGTGTTCTAAAAACACAGTGTTCTAAAACTCAGTGTTCTAAAACACAGTGTTCTAAAACACAGTGTTCTAAAACACAGTGTTCTAAAACTCAGAGTGTTCTAAAACACACAGTGTTCTAAAACTCACAGTGTTCTAAAACACAGTGTTTTAAAACACAGTGTTCTAAAACTCAGTGTTCTAAAACTCAGTGTTCTAAAACACAGTGTTCTAAAACTCACAGTGTTCTAAAACACAGTGTTCTAAAACACAGTGTTCTAAAACACACAGTGTTCTAAAACTCAGTGTTCTAAAACACAGTGTTCTAAAACTCAGTGTTCTAAAACTCACAGTGTTCTAAAACACAGTGTTCTAAAACACAGTGTTTCTAAAAACACAGTGTTCTAAAACACAGTGTTCTAAAACACACAGTGTTCTAAAACTCAGTGTTCTAAAACTCACAGTGTTATTAAACACAGTGTTCTAAAACTCACAGTGTTCTAAACTCAGTGTTCTAAAACTCAGTGTTCTAAAACTCAGTGTTCTAAAACTCAGTGTTCTAAAACTCACAGTGTTCTAAAACACAGTGTTCTAAAACACACAGTGTTCTAAAAACAGTGTTCTAAAACTCAGTGTTCTAAAACTCATGTTCTAAAACTCACAGTGTTCTAAAACTCAGTGTTCTAAAACACACAGTGTTCTAAAACAAGTGTCTAAAACACAGTGTTCTAAAACACACAGTGTTCTAAAACACACAGTGCTCTAAAACACACAGTGTTCTAAAACACACAGTGTTCTAAAACTCACAGTGTTCTAAAACACAGTGTTCTAAAACTCTCAGTGTTCTAAAACACACAATGTTCTAAAACTCACAGTGTTCTAAAACTCACAGTGTTCTAAAACACACAATGTTCTAAAACACACAATGTTCTAAAACACACAGTGTTCTAAAACACACAGTGTTCTAAAACACACAGTGTTCTAAAACACAGTGTTCTAAAACACACAGTGTTCTAAACACACACAGTGTCTAAAACACACAATGTTCTAAAACTCACAGTGTTCTAAAACACAGTGTTCTAAAACTCAGTGTTCTAAAACACACAATGTTCTAAAACAGTGTTCTAAAACACACAATGTTCTAAAACTCACAGTGTTCTAAAATCACAGTGTTCTAAAACACACAATGTTCTAAAACACAGTGTTCTAAAACACACACTGTTCTTAAACACACAGTGTTCTAAAACACAGTGTTCTAAAACACACAATGTTCTAAAACACACAGTGTTCTAAAACACACAGTGTTCTAAAACTCAGTGTTCTAAAACTCAGTGTTCTAAAACTCACAGTGTTCTAAAACACAGTGTTCTAAAACATACAGTGTTCTAAAACAGTGTTCTAAAACAGTGTTCTAAAAGACACAGTGTTCTAAAACACAGTGTTCTAAAACACAGTGTTCTAAAACCAGTGTTCTAAAAACAGTGTTTCTAAAACACAGTGTTCTAAAACACACAGTGTTTTAAACACAGTGTTCTAAAACACAGTGTTCTAAAAACACACAGTGTTCTAAAACACAGTGTTCTAAAACACAGTGTTCTAAAACACAGTGTTCTAAAACACAGTGTTCTAAAACACAGTGTTCTAAAACACCAGTGTTCTAAAACACAGTGTTCTAAAACACACAGTGTTAAAACTCACAGTGTTTAAAAAACACACAGTGTTCTAAAACTCAGTGTTCTAAAACACACAGTGTGTCTAAAACACACAGTGTTCTAAAACACACAGTGTTCTAAAATCAGTGTTCTAAAACACTCACAGGTTCTAAAACTCAGTGTTCTAAAACTCACAGTGTTCTAAAACACACAGTGTTCTAAAACAGTGTTCTAAAACACACAGTGTTCTAAAACACAGTGTTCTAAAACACACAGTGTTCTAAAACACAGTGTTCTAAAACACACAGTGTTCTAAAACTCACAGTGTTCTAAAACTCAGTGTTCTAAAACTCACAGTGTTCTAAAACACACAGTGTTCTAAAAAAAGTGTTCTAAAACACACAGTTTTTTCTAAAACACAGTGTTCTAAAACTCACAGTGTTCTAAAACTCAGTGTTCTAAAAAAACACAGTGTTTTTAAAACACACAGGGTTTTTTAAAACATACAGTGTTCTAAAACTCAGTGTTCTAAAACTCACAGTGTTCTAAAACACACAGTGTTCTAAAACACACAGTGTTCTAAAACACACAGTGTTCTAAAACTCACAGTGTTCTAAAACTCACAGTGTTCTAAAACACACAGTGTTCTAAAACACAAAAGTGTCTAAAACACACAGTGTTCTAAAACACACAGTGTTCTAAAACTCACAGTGTTCTAAAACACACAGTGTTCTAAAAAACACAGTGTTCTAAAACACACAGTGTTCTAAAACACACAGTGTTCAAAACACACATGTTCTAAAACACAGTGTTCTAAAACACACAGTGTTCTAAAACACACAGTGTTCTAAAGCACATAGTGTTCTAAAACGAAAGCCCCACTAAGGGGTTAAGTGGCGACCACCGCCCCTTTAACCCCACCAGTACTCACCACTAAGGGGTTAAGGGGTTACCACAACACCTTACCAGCACCAGTACCCACCACTAAGGGGTTACCACAACCCCTTACCAGCACCAGTACCCACCACTAAGGGGTTAAAGGGCGACCACAACCCCTTACCAGCACCAGTACTCACCACTAAGGGGATAAGGGGCGACCACAACCCCTTACCAGCACCAGTACCCACCACTAAGGGGTTACCACAACCCCTTACCAGCACCAGTACCCACCACTAAGGGGTTAAGGGGCGACCACAACACCTTACCAGCACCAGTACCCACCACTAAGGGGTTACCACAACCCCTTACCAGCACCAGTACCCACCACTAAGGGGTTAAGGGGCGACCACAACACCTTACCAGCACCAGTACCCACCACTAAGGGGTTACCACAACCCCTTACCAGCACCAGTACCCACCCCTAAGGGGTTAAGGGGCGACCACAACCCCTTACCAGCACCATACTCACCACTAAGGGGTTTTCCACAACCCCTTACCAGCACCATACCCACCACTAAGGGTTAAGGGCGACCACAACACCTTACCACACCCGTAACACCACCACTAGGGGTTTTAAGGGGCGACCACAACCCCTTACCAGCACCAGTACTCACCACTAAGGGGTTAAGGGGCGACCACCACCCCTTACCAGCACCAGTACTCACCACTAAGGGGTTAAGGGGCGACCACCACCCCTTACCAGCACCAGTACTCACCACTAAGGGGTTAAGGGGCGACCACCACCCCTTAGTACCACACTTCACAGTCATAATGGAAGCCAAACATTTTAAATTATCAGTAATAATTAAGACTGTAACATTAACAACTTTCTTTCTCTATAAAAATTCCGTCAACTTTCTCTTTACAAAATGTATATAGATCTGATTATGTCTAATTTTTATACTCTATATAAACGATTATTTTCTAGAAATATAAAATTATTCAGAATTTATATAAGGAGTCAGACATATATATATATATATATATATATATATATATTATATATATATATATATAATATATATATATATATATATATATATATATATAATATATAATCTCAAATGTCAGTCGTTCCCTAAAGTGTAAAGTTGACCGTTAAAAGAGAGTTCTTTAACCGTGACTCACTGAATACCTTTCTTGCTAGATTATGTTTATTATCAGCAGACATTGCTCTCAGAAATGACCTCTCCATTGCCTTCAGTCTCCTCCTCCTTGCTGCAACGTTTAAAACCCATGTTTCACCCCCATACAACAGTGTTGGTACTGTTATTCTCTCATACAGACGCCTCAGTGCATCACTTGTCTTTTTCCCTTTTGTTTTGTGGTATATTTTATTTTTCACAAACTTATCTATCAACAAATTCACTCCCAAATATCTGAATACATTCACCTTCTCCATACTCTCTCCCTCCAATCTAATATCCAATTTTTCGTTACTTAATTTTATCATCTTACTCTTTCCTATATTAACTTTTAATTTTCTTCTCCTACATACCCTACCAAATTCGTCAACCAACTTCTGCAACTTCTATTCAGAATCTCCCAAAAGCACAGTGTCATCAGCAAAGAGCAACTGTGACAATTCCCACTTTGTGTTAGATTATTTATCTTTTAACCCCACACTTCTTGCCAACACCCCAGCATTCACTTCTCTTACAACTCCATCTATAACTATACTGAACAACCCTGGTGACACATTCTTGTCTAAGGCCTACTTTTACTGGGAAATAATCTGCCTCTCGCCTACATATTCTAACCTAAGCCGTAAAGACTCCAACTATTCCATACACCTGCAACATCTGCCACACTGGCTTCCCTATCCACCTTGTTATATGCCTTTTACAAACCCATAAATACAACAAAAACTTGCTTATCCATGTCTAAATACTGTTCACTTGTATGTTTCACTGTTGACCCTTTGTTTACCTTCTCGTTCATGCTTCGTTGTAAAAATTTGGTCTTCAAATCCCTTCCTAAATCCTGCTTTATCCTCTATCATCCTGTTCTCTCTCTCTTACCTATAATTCCTTCAATAATAACGCCACCACACACTCTACCTGTTATTCTCAACGGTATTATACCCCTATAATTCTTACACCCTCCTTTGTCCTCTTCTACCTTTATACATTGGTACTGTGTCCCTTTTACCCTTATACAATGGTACTGGGTCCTCTTCTCCCCTTGAACAATGGTACTCAATATACTCTCTCTTGATCCCTTCATTCATACACACATACTGAAGATATACAGCATCCATACACATAGTATTGTGTACTTTGCAAGACACACAGGCAACAGTTACGCATCTGTATTGTGAAACCTTTCTCCAGTCGAGTGCAGAAAGTAGGCAGAAGCAGCCTACTATGCAGGCGAAACGTTACGGAATAACTGTTACCTGTGTGTCGTGCCTCTGTCTGTACCATTTGGATTCTCACTGTTTCAGAATGTTGGAACCAATTGTCCATCTGTCTTGAGGTCGCGTACACTATTTTGAGATATTCTGTGGTATATCTTAATCCCAGCTGCCATAGCTGGTTTATGATCCCAGCTACCACAGCTGGTTTATGATCCCAGCTGCCACAGCTGGTTTATGATCCCAGCTACCACAGCTGGTTTATGATCCCAGCTGCCACAGCTGGTTTATGATCCCAGCTACCACAGCTGGTTTAAGACCCCAGCTGCCACAGCTGGTTTATGACCCCAGCTGCCACAGCTGGTTTATGACCCCAGCTGCCACAGCTGGTTTATGATCCAGCTACCACAGCTGGTTTATGATCCAGCTGCCACAGCTGGTTTATGATCCCAGCTGCCACAGCTGGTTTATGATCCCAGCTGCCACAGCTGGTTTAAGACCCCAGCTGCCACAGCTGGTTTATCACTGCCTCACACACTGTTCCACCTGGTTTATCACTGCCTCACACACTGTTCCACCTGGTTTATCACTGCCTCACATACCTCCCTCACACTCATATATATTACCTATTCTAACGTCTCCCCTCGTTTACTCATTAATCCCCCTCATCACTCGTTAAACCTCCCTCATCATTCTTAAACCTGCCTACTCGTTAAACCTCCCTAATCTCTCAAACCTCCCTCATCACTCGTTAAACCTTCCTAATGGCTCGTTAAACCTCCCTCATCACTCATTAACCCTCCCTATCACTCGTTAACCTCCCTATAGATACACTTTATATATATATTATATAATATATATATATATATATATATATATATATATATATATATAATATATATATATATATAATATATATATATAATTTTTATAGTTTATCTAATGCACTATGTATATATTATTCACGTTTAACAAATTAACGAAAAACTATATTTTCCCATTTGCAGAATTTGCTTTTAAAAAAATGGAGGGTTTGGGGTCTGGGAAGTCGAAAATTTTCTGTTGGCTCCCTTAGAAAAAAGGCCGCAACAACCACCCATTGAGGACTAATTGCACTTACCTGTTGCCACTGATTGCCATTGCAATAGCATCATGCGGAGAAAGAGGTGTACGTGCCTCGTAACTCAAAAATTCCCATTGTTTTTTGGTCTCTCCCATGCCTTCCACCCTTAATTTGAAAAAATTGAAAATCTTTCACACATGGAGGTAAATGTAGGTCTATATAATTAAAATTTTTGATTTTTATTGTAGAAGGCTAACAATGGGCCATCGTAGGTACAGAGAGTAATTAAATGTATGGTAATTACGTTTAAAAATGGCAGACAGGATGGAAAATTTTGAAAGGTACTGAAAAGGGCATAAACACAAGGTGAATCGATACAAATGGGTTCCAGTAGATACCAGTGGGTGCCAGTGGATACCAGTGGGTGCCAGTGGCCACCAGTGGGTGCCAATGGATACCAGTGGTTACCAATATAAACCAATAAGAACCAATGGGAGCCAGTGAGAGCCCAAAGGCCCCAGACCCAACACAAGAAGAACGACCCATCACTAACGCAAGTAACAACTCATTACCCCGGGCAGTTACCATTGTTAACCTTCTGTGTGATAGGGCAGTTAACATTTCTAACAAAATATATCGGGTGAAATTAGTATACAAAAGTACAAAAACCCTATATACAATTTATGTTGTGGCTGGGATACAGATTATGTATTGGCTGGGATACAGTCTATGTAGTGGCTGGCAGATTCAATTCTTTCTAGCAATGATGTTGACGAACTCTGGAGAACAGGAGAGAGACAGAGATTAGTATTATTGTGACTTGATGAATACAACACAGGTACAACACCTAGGTGTCTTTATTGATGAATAAGACACATGTACAACACCTAGGTGTCTTTATTGATGAATAAGGCACGTGTACAACACCTAGGTGTCTTTATTGATGAATAAGACACATGTACAACACCTGGGTGTCTTTATTGATGAATAAGACACATGTACAACACCTAGGTGTCTTTATTGATGAATAAGGCACGTGTACAACACCTAGGTGTCTTTATTGATGAATAAGACACATGTACAACACCTGGTGTCTTTATTGATGAATAAGACACATGTACAACACCTGGGTGTCTTTATTGATGAATAAGACACATGTACAACACCTGGTGTCTTTATTGATGAATAAGACACATGTACAACACCTGGTGTCTTTATTGATGAATAAGACACATGTACAACACCTGGGTGTCTTTATTGATGAATAAGACACATGTACAACACCTGGGTGTCTTTATTGATGAATAAGACACATGTACAACACCTGGGTGTCTTTATTGATGAATAAGACACATGTACAACACCTGGGTGTCTTTATTGATGAATAAGACACATGTACAACACCTGGGTGTCTTTATTGATGAATAAGACACATGTACAACACCTGGGTGTCTTTATTGATGAATAAGACACATGTACAACACCTGGGTGTCTTTATTGATGAATAAGACACATGTACAACACCTAGGTGTCTTTATTGATGATAAGACACATGTACAACACCTAGGTGTCTTTATTGATGAATAAGACACATGTACAACACCTAGGTGTCTTTATTGATGAATAAGACACATGTACAACACCTGGGTGTCTTTATTGATGAATAAGACACATGTACAACACCTGGGTGTCTTTATTGATGAATAAGACACATGTACAACACCTAGGTGTCTTTATTGATGAATAAGACACATGTACAACACCTAGGTGTCTTTATTGATGAATAAGACACATGTACAACACCTAGGTGTCTTTATTGATGAATAAGACACATGTACAAAACCTGGGTGTCTTTATTGATGAATAAGACACATGTACAGCACCTAGGTGTCTTTATTGATGAATAAGACACATGTACAACACCTGGGTGTCTTTATTGATGAATAAGACATGTGCAACACCTGGGTGTCTTTATTGATGAATAAGACACATGTGCAACACCTGGGTGTCTTTATTGATGAATAAGACACATGTACAACACCTGGGTGTCTTTATTGATGAATAAGACACATGTGCAACACCTGGGTGTCTTTATTGATGAATAAGACACATGTACAACACCTGGGTGTCTTTATTGATGAATAAGACACATGTACAACACCTGGGTGTCTTTATTGATGAATAAGACACATGTACAACACCTGGGTGTCTTTATTGATGAATAAGACACATGTACAACACCTGGGTGTCTTTATTGATGAATAAGACACATGTACAACACCTGGGTGTCTTTATTGATGAATAAGACACATGTACAACACCTGGTGTCTTTATTGATGAATAAGACACATGTACAACACCTGGGTGTCTTTATGATGAATAAGACACATGTACAACACCTGGGTGTCTTTATTGATGAATAAGACACATGTACAACACCTGGTGTCTTTATTGATGAATAAGACACATGTACAACACCTGGGTGTCTTTATTGATGAATAAGACACATGTACAACACCTAGGTGTCTTTATTGATGAATAAGACACATGTACAACACCTAGGTGTCTTTATTGATGAATAAGACACATGTACAACACCTAGGTGTCTTTATTGATGAATAAGACACATGTACAACACCTGGGTGTCTTTATTGATGAATAAGACACATGTACAACACCTGGGTGTCTTTATTGATGAATAAGACACATGTACAACACCTAGGTGTCTTTATTGATGAATAAGACACATGTACAACACCTGGGTGTCTTTATTGATGAATGACACATGTACAACACCTGGGTGTCTTTATTGATGAATAAGACACATGTACAACACCTGGGTGTCTTTATTGATGAATAAGAACATGTACAACACCTGGGTGTCTTTATTGATGAATAAGACACATGTACAACACCTGGGTGTCTTTATTGATGAATAAGACACATGTACAACACCTGGGTGTCTTTATTGATGAATAAGACACATGTACAACACCTGGGTGTCTTTATTGATGAATAAGACACATGTACAACACCTGGGTGTCTTTATTGATGAATAAGACACATGTACAACACCTGGTGTCTTTATTGATGAATAAGACACATGTACAACACCTGGGTGTCTTTATTGATGAATAAGACACATGTACAACACCTGGGTGTCTTTATTGATGAATAAGACACATGTACAACACCTAGGTGTCTTTATTGATGAATAAGACACATGTACAACACCTGGGTGTCTTTATTGATGAATAAGACACATGTACAACACCAGGGTGACTTTATTGATGAATAAGACACATGTACAACACCAGGGTGACTTTATTGATGAATAAGACACATGTACAACACCAGGGTGACTTTATTGATGAATAAGACACATGTACAACACCTGGGTGTCTTTATTGATGAATAAGACACATGTACAACACCTAGGTGTCTTTATTGATGAATAAGACACATGTACAACACCTAGGTGTCATTGATGAATAAGACACATGTACAACACCTATGTGTCTTTATTGATGAATAAGACACATGTACAACACCTAGGTGTCATTATTGATGAATAAGACACATGTACAACACCTAGGTGTCTTTATTGATGAATAAGACACATGTACAACACCTGGGTGTCTTTATTGATGAATAAGACACATGTACAACATGTGTCTTATTCATCTACTGAATGGAAAATTGATTATTATTAAAGCAGCCTTAATTTATTTTCATGATACTTTCAATAAAAACCTATAATGTATGAGTATAATCTATGATGTATGAGTATAATCTATGATGTATGAGTGTATTCTATATTGTATTATACATTCAAACCCACGTGGAGTAAAATTTTTGATATTTTGATAATAAAATAATTTATTTGTGGAGTAAATTCTCCAGTAGGGGGGGTATCTCTCAGCTCTCTCAGCCCCCTTCAGCCCCTGAGGGACTCAGCCCTCCTGGAAGAGGGCTAATGGACTCTCTTCCTCATAAACAGATTAACTGGATCCATGTGTTGTACCAGCATCTTGGTCACGCCATCCTCTCCTTGCTAGAGATCGGTTTTAATTGCAACTACAAATGACAGTTAAAGGAGAAACCTGCACCCACTTTATCTACAATTTGAGACTATTATGAATTGTAGTCTATAGCTAGATAACATTAAATCCGCCATCTTGTATTGAAAACTGTGACGATGTTTAGCAAGGAGAGATATCACACTGAGTTCAGCATATCGTACTAGAGACGCCTGAGGAGCGAGGGGGCAGGGTGCTGTGGAGCTCAGATTGCTTCAAGGAATGCATGAGAAACATGTGTCGTGAGTGCGATGCCTCAAGACAAAGGGACAGTAGTGACTAGAAAAGTCAATACAATTCCCAGGATATTTGTGGTAGAACTAATTACGCAGTGTTATTATGTATCCGTGTTCTTCCCGTTGTGGATAATACCACGAAAGTATGAACAAATGATGGAACTGAGTAGTGTAGTGTAACCGATAGCGAGTGATTGCAAAATTCCTGACGTAGTGGTGAAGAGTGCAATATTCTACGAGGCACTCGAGCCTTCACTCCAATCAAATCACCGATATCGGTCTTAATGGTGCTGTCAACACCATAGCTTGTGTTACACAAGCAAGGTTAAACTTAATATCTTGTAATGCAACTTAACTGCAGTTTTGGGCTGACTCAGGGGATTTGGGCTGTCCTTTACAAAGCCATGAGGTATGGGCTTTTGAGCCCAAACCAAGTGTTTCAGATGAAATTCTGAAATATTCGCTCCTTTGGGACAAATATATATTAATACTCGTTATTCTATAGCTCAGGTGTGGGGATGCCATGACCTGGTGGCCTGACTGGCAAAGGTCTCGCTTCACACACGGAGGGACAGGGTTTGATTCCCGGTGGGGTAGAAACATTTCAACACGTTTCCTCACACCTGTTGTCCTGTTCATCTAGCAGCAAATAGGTACCTTGGTGTTAGTCAACTGGTGTGAGTGGCATCCTGGGGGACAAGATTCAGGACCACAATGGAAATAAGTCAGACAGTCCTCGATGATGCACTGACTTTCTCGAGTTATCCTGGGTGACTAACCCTCTGGGGTTAAAAATCTGAATGAAATCGTATCTCCCGAAGGAGACTCCTTGAATGAGGCTGCAGGAAATCTGTATCATAGAAGCTATGTATATTTCATTTCGTGTCGTAAATATAGACTTGGCTGGTAAAATTCTCCACAGCTTTATTCAAGACTGAAAAATGAATTAGAAAATACTTACTGCTGTACAATAAGGAGAAATATGTATAATTAGCAGGAATTAATTTTCATTTAAGAAAATCCCTGAGGTCTTTTGTTTTTAATACCAGTTCTCAGGACCACTTATTCTCAATACTGGTATTACATGGTAGACAGTTGTCTTAGAAACCCACTGTCTCCTCCTGGTTAAAGGTTGGTGACTCATGGTTCCCTCACAATAAAGGTCCTTCTCTACATAGTTACCTTTAGTGTCATGTTGAAGGGACAAGGAATTCTTATTAATCTTGCGTCTTACCTTTAAAATTAATAATAAGAACAATACTATTACTACTACTGCTAGTACTACTAGTACTACTACTACTACTACTACCACTACTACTATTTACCTTCATAATTAACCCTGCCATCACTGTTGGGGGCGGCTTCCTTTATCATATCTTCAACTTCCTGCTCTGACATCTTCTCACCCATGCTGGTCATAACATGGCGGAGTTCAGTCGACGACAGATACCCAGAGTTCTTCTTGTCAAACACCCTGCAAAATGGGGTTGATGTCAGCGACTTATGATTTTTGGTTGAGTTGTTGGGTGGAATGATAGAAAAATAATGATTTTTGGATGGAAAACTGTGAAAACAGGGTTTAGATTCTTTTGAAAGTCTAGTTGGGACTGTAATAAAATAGAAAATCAGCCTTCTCACACAATATCACAAAATATATATATATAAAATTATTATATAAAATATATATATATATAATATATATATATATATAATATATATATAATATAAATATATATATATATATAATATATAAATATATATATATATATATATATATAATAATATATATATATATATATATATATATATATATATAAATATATATATATAAATATATATATATATAATATATATATATATATATATATATAGTTTTACCAACGCTCTTATATGGGTGTGAAGCATGGGTGATGAATGTTGCAGCGAGGAGAAGGCTGGAGGCAGTGGAGATGTCATGTCTGAGGGCAATGTGGGTGTGAATATAATGCAGAGAATTCGTAGTTTGGAAGTTAGGAGGAGGTGCGGGATTACCAAAACTGTTGTCGAGAGGGCTGAGGAAGGGTTGTTGAGGTGGTTCGGACATGTAGAGAGAATGGAGCGAAACAGAGTGACTTCAAGAGTGTATCAGTCTGTAGTGGAAGGAAGGCGAGGTAGGGGTCGGCCTAGGAAAGGTTGGAGGGAGGGGTAAAGGAGGTTTTGTGTGCGAGGGGCTTGGACTTCCAGCAGGCGTGCGTGAGCGTGTTTGGTAGGAGTGAATGGAGACAAATGGTTTTTAATACTTGACGTGCTGTTGGAGTGTGAGCAAAGTAACATTTATGAAGGGGTTCAGGGAAACCGGCAGGCCGGACTTGAGTCCTGGAGATGGGAAGTACAGTGTCTGCACTCTGAAGGAGGGGTGTTAATGTTGCAGTTTAAAAACTGTAGTGTAAAGCACCCTTCTGGCAAGACAGTGATGGAGTGAATGATGGTGAAAGTTTTTCTTTTCGGGCCACCCTGCCTTGGTGGGAATCGGCCGTGTGATAATAAAAAAATAATAAAAATATATATATATATATATATAATATATATATATATATATATAATATATTATATATATATATTATATAATATATATAAACACTGCGACTAGCCATGGATTCGAACCCATATTGTTTTAGCCCTGCCTCATGTTGAGCCAAAATCACATGATGCTTAGCCCACAGGACCACACAATCCTACAAGAATCAAGCACCCAGCAGAGCTAGATGTTTTACCTTGATCCGAGGGCAATTTTATTATACTCCCCGTTTGGTGTACTAGCCTCCACAAGCAGTATTTATATTATTGTGACCACAAACGAGTGGTATTGAGTCAATAACAACACTGCGACTAGCCGAGGATTCAAACTCATTTAATTTTGGCCCTGCCTCATGGTAAGAGAAAATCACATGATGCTCTAACCCACTGATTCTTGTATGATTGTGTGGTTCAGTGGGTTAGAGCATCACCACGAGGCAGGGCCAAAACGACATGGGTTCGAATCCTCCGCTAGTGGCAGTGTTGTTATTGACTCAATACCAGTCATTAATGGTCACAATAATATAAATACTACTTGTGGAGGCTAGTACATGAACGGAGATTAGAATCAAATTAGCTCAGAGGTACCCACACCACCGTATGTCCACGGATCAAGGTAAGACACCTAGCTCTACTGGGTGCTTGAATCTTGTAGGATTTTGTGGTTCACTGGGTTATAGCGTCATGTGGTTTTTGCTCACCACAATAGTATAATTGCTANCTTTAAGACTAGTACACTAAAGGGTAGGGCATAGAGTAAAGACAAGCCGTTTGGAGCTCTAGAGACCGCTCAACCCCTATGCCGTATGTTTCTTGGCTATGTTTGGTAAAACACTACCATCTGCTGGGCTGCGTAATCTTTAAGAACTTCACGTGTGCTGTGGGGTTAAAAGCTCATGTGGTCTACTCACAATAGGCTCATTACTTAAGATTTGGTTCATGATTGTAGCCATGTCATTAACGTAAGTAACATTTTACAGATTCATAACCTTTGGTAACCTTGTGAGTTCATTACCTTTGTACCTAGTTCAGCTATCAAAACTTTGGGGGCCCAGTCCCTGGACCCATTACGTACCTCTGTAATCTGTAAATACCTTTGTAACTTCATGATTGTGACCAACCTACCTGGAGTTCATTACCTTTGTAAATTGTGAGTTCATTACCTCTGTAACTTGCTCAGCTATCAAAACTCTGGAGTCCAGTCCCTGGACCCATTATGTACCTCTGTAATCTTTTGACTACCGCCCACAGGATGGGTATGGTGTGCATAAACATTAAACTAAACTAAACAATAGGCGTGCCAGTACAGCATGAGTTCGAGTCCTTGCCTAGTGCAGTGCTATTATTGATCAATACCACTCGTTCGTAGTTACAATATTATATATATATATATATATATATATATATATATATATATATATATATATATATATATATATATATATATATGTCGTGCCGAATAGGCAGAACTTGCGATCTTGGCTTAAATAGCAACGCTCATCTTGCCATATAGGACAAGTGAAAATTTGTGTATGCAATAATTTCGCCAAAATCATTCTGAACCTAACGAAAAAAAATATATTTGATTGTGTTTGTTTAGTACTAAATTATGGTAAACGTATTTAAAATATATTAGTTGGGTTAGGCTAAAATAAATTGCTCTTGTTATAATAAGGTTAGGTAAGTTTTCTAAGTTTTTTTGGCGCATTATTAAAAATTTTTATATTAACATTAATGAAAAAAATATATCTTTAAACGTATAAGAGAAAATTTCAGAAAGGACTTAATTTTAAATGAGTTCTTGCTAATTGACCAGTTTTACATATTCGGCACGACATATATATATATTTTATATATATATATATATATATATATATATATATATATATATATATATATATATATATATATATATATATATATAAGATATACATATTAAGGAAATATAGAGGAAAAACATACACCAATATTCGCACAGTAGTTGTTTACTCACTTAAAAGCTTCCTTGAGTTCATCTTCATTACCAATATCCTTCAGTTTTTTGCTCATCATTTGAAGGAACTCGTTGAACTCAATGGTACCATCGGCGCACGTTTCGACCTCTCCCACGAGCTTCCTCAACTCTGTTTCTGTAATGGGTTTTTTCTCGTTACTTCCTAAAAAGATTTTTTTTATTCTGGTGTTATATCTTTGGTTTTCTCGCTCAGTTGTGACATGACAATGGGTTCAGGATTGAGCGAAACGTTGCTTTTGTGGTTTAGGATGGACCAAAATGGTGTTTTAATGAGATTTGTGGTCCAGAAGGGATGAAAAGTTTGTTTTAACGGGATTTGATGTCCACAATGGTTCGAAACATCTTTATAACAGGAATTTTGGTTTACAATAGATCGAAACGTCATTTAAATCTATGTATTGTAGTTCAGAATGTATCGACACGTTTTAATTGGTGATTTATGGTCCAGAATGGACAGAAACGTCGTTTTGACGTTTTTTCCAGAATGGTTCAAAACATCGTTTTATTGGGACTTTTGGTAACCGAGAGACACATGTCGGAGAAAAACGTGTCAGAGAGAAATGTGTCGGAGACAAATGTGTTGGAGAGAAACGTGTCAGAGAGAAACGTGTGAGAGAGAAACGTGTTAAAGAGCGAAAATTTCACTTTAGAGAACAACATTTACCTGATGGGCAAAAATTACCTGATGGGCAAAAATTTACCTGATGGGCAAAAATTTATCTGATGGGCAAAAATTTACCTGATGGGCAAAAATTTACCTGATGGGCAAAAATTACCTGATGGGCAAAAATTTACCTGATGGGCAAAAATTTATCTGATGGGCAAAAATTTACCTGATGGGCAAAAATTTACCTGATGGGCAAAAATTTACCTGATGGACAAAAATTTACCTGATGGGCAAAAATTTACCTGATGGGAAAAATTTACCTGATGGGCAAAAATTTACCTGATGGGCAAAAAATTACCTGATGGGAAAAATTTACCTGATGGGCAAAAATTTACCTGATGGGCAAAAATTTTACTTAATGGGCAAAATTTTATCTGATGGACAAAAATTACCTCGTCGAAAAAACCTGATGAGCAAAAAATACCTGAGGGGCAAAAATTTTCCTGATGGGCAAATTTCTTTTACCTGATTGTCACAATTTTACCTGATAGTAAATTTTTTACCCGATTGTCAAAATTGTACCCAATTCCTTCAATTTTTACCTGATTGTCAAAATTTTTACACAATTATCAAAATTTTTAACCTGATTGTGAGAAATTCTAGCTGATTGTCATTTTTTTTACCTGATTGTCAGTTTTTCTTTACCAGAGTATCAAATTTTTTACCTGATTGTCAAAATTTTGACCTGAATGTTAAAATTTTGACCTGGTGGTTAAAATTAACCTGGTAGTCAAAAATTTTACCTATTGGTCAAAATTTTGACCTGAAGGTTAAAATTTTGACCTGGTGGTTAAAATTAACCTGGTAGTCAAAAATTTTACCTATTGGTCAAAATTTTGGCCAGGTTAAAATTTTGACCTGGTGGTTAAAATTAACCTGGTAGTCAAAAATTTTACCTGTTGGTCAAAATTTTGACCTGAAGGTTAAAATTTTGACCTGATGGTTAAAATTAACCTGGTAGTCAAAAATTTTATCTATTGGTCAAAATTTTGACCTGAAGGTTAAAATTTTGACCTGATGGTTAAAATTAACCTGGTAGTCAAAAATTTTACCTATTGGTCAAAATTTTGACCTGAAGGTTAAAATTTTGACCTGGTGGTCAAAATTTTGACCTGATGGTCAAAATTTTGACCTGATGGTCAAAATTTTGAGGTGAATGTGGAAATATTTACCAGATGGTCGCTGCCCCAGGGATCTCATGACAACTCCAAGTTCAGCTGTAGTAATCATTCCATCTTCATCTTTGTCGAATAACATAAATGCTTCTTTGAACTCAGCTACCAGGTCGTCAGTCAACCCATACTCCACCTGCAGGGCATCAATGTGACATCAATATGACGTCAATGTGACAAAGACCACGTGAACAGAATATTGTGACAGTGTGACACAGAGTGATCAGAACGTTGTGACAGTGTGACACAGAGTGATCAGAACGTTGTGACAGTGTGACACAGAGTGATCAGAACGTTGTGACAGTGTGACACAGTGATCAGAACGTTGTGACAGTGTGACACAGAGTGATCAGAACGTTGTGACAGTGTGACACAGAGTGATCAGAACGTTGTGACAGTGTGACACAGAGTGATCAGAACGTTGTGACAGTGTGACACAGAGTGATCAGAACGTTGTGACATCAATGTGATATAGATCACGTGAACACAACACTGTGATGTCAATGAGAACATAAATAGTATAACATCAGCGTGGCAAACCATGTAAACACGACATTGTGACGTCAATGTAGCATAAATGAGGACATCAATGTGACATTGACGAGGACAACAGTGTGGCGTGAATGAAGACATCAATATGACATCACTGACCTAACATGTTATATAATCACGTTCGAGACGGACTTAACAGGATGCTATATACGTTGACGTTCACGACGGGCATACCATGATGTTCAGTTTGGAGACTCAAGTCGAACATAACCAGAACAACACGAGAGTTTGTACAGTCCATAATTTGAGGACTCAATTACGTTTCTTTCCATTATTGAACTGTTGGGTACAATTATCTGGGCGGCAGCCCACCCCAGAGGGTGATTGTATATTGCATTCGACACCTGGCCTATCCTGATTGAGTACTGATGTTGTGATAATCTGGTTTCTAGTGGTTTACCTGTCTGACCAATGTATGAGAGTGAGCAGAGAGTGCACGGGACCTTGTAAACACCACCCACATTATTACGTGGTGTATTATTAACCAATCTCTGTTTCACTGTCCTAGTGTTTTGGAAAGTAAGGGTTATGTTGAATTTTTGTAGTGCCTCACACAGGCAGAACAAATTATCGTTGTATAGTAAGACCAATATATTTTCCCTGGAAGACGTTTCCTTAGGTACGGGTATTGTAAGGTTACAGGTGCTCTAGGTGGTGTGCTGCAATAACAGACTCCAACCTCAGTAACATTAGTGAGGAAGTAGTCATAGGGGTTTATTTGGGTATGGGTGCGCATATACAATTTGGGATAACCCAAAAAAGAGGCAGAGTGACCTATTGAGATCTTAACCCATTTAGGTACAGTGACCCAAGGTACACATAGTTGATTGCAACATGGTGTTTGCAATTAGTTTAGTGGTTTATTGAATTAGGTAGTTAGTAATATAATAATGATAATAGCCGCATTACAAAGAAATTCAGGAATTGCCTAGTTATTATAAGGGAGAAAAATCTGAATAATCGAGATCGTACAGACATATTGGTGCTGAGAATATTATCTGAATATTCTAGAAAGTTCTGGGACATCAGGTATTACCTGACATTTATACCTTTTATTTCATCAGTTCCGGATCAGCCGGGCTGTGGCTCGTACGTTGGTTTGCGTGCAGCCAGCAGCAACAGCTGGTTGATCAGGCTCTGATCCACCAGGAGGCCTGGTCACAGACCGGGCCGCGGGGGCGTTGACCCCCGGAACTCTCTCCAGGTAAACTCCAGGTATGTTAGAAGATTGTACACAATAACTGCATTGTGTATGTGGATGATCCACTGTTGTAACCTAACTTCTTACGTCACATAACCTGATCCCAGCAGTTAGAGGCTTAGGACTGGCTATTACTATCTCCTAGTTACTATATCTTATGTTATCTACAAACTGTGGGGTGGGGTGGGGTAGGCCTCCCTACCCCCACCCTATTTGGGGTGGGGTGGGGGGTACCGGTGGTGGCTGGCATTCATCCGGGCTTCCCCTCTCTCAGAGATCTGGCTGGTGCCACTCACGCTACCATATTCTGAAAAAACTTCCCCTCATTTTCTCCGGTTGTTGCCCTTGCAACAATGCACAGCTCCTGATGACGCACTGAGAAGTGTGAAAGTACTTCAGCTTAAGATTTCCACCCCTCGTGACTTGTCTTGCATATATATACACAGGAAAGAAACATGATTTGTGCACCAGGCTACCCAGCTTTTGAGGCATTTGTGGCTGAGTGAATCACAACGCTGCCTGGGAACCTTGCACGTCTCTCAGTAGCAGTAGTGAACCCTCTTGATTATTTTTCCCTGTATAACCCCCCTTCTTTCTACGTGGTGCATATATGCTTAACAATTCGTAAACAGGCGATATTGTTTACATTGTCTCTACGTCCACAGCAGGACTCGAACCTGCTGTGTATCAAAAATAACTTTCGAAACGAGCTTGGTGCCCGGGGGTATGGGGAAACATCGCTTAGCTTCGGCTAAGCGCCCATACTTATCGCGGGTCTAGCTCTGTGGTAAAGTACTGTGGACTCTGATACAGAGTTAGCAGGTTCGAGTCCTGCTGTGGACGTAGAGACAATGTTAATATATATATATATATATATATATATATATATATATATATAAATATATATATATATATATATATATAAACACACACATACACCTGGAGTCTTCCTCGAGGGTGTTCCAGGGATCAACTCCCCTGCCGCCAGTCCCTGACAAGGCCTCCCGTTGGATCAAGGAATGATCACTAGGCTGTTATTGCTGGCCACATGTAGTCCAAAGTATGAACCACAGCCTGGCTGGTCAGGTACTAGCTTTAAGTATCTGTCCAGCTCCTTCTTGAAGACAGCCAGGAATCTATTGGTAACTCCTCTTACGTATGCTGGGAGGCAGTTGAACAGTCTTGGGCTCCTGACACTTTTTGTGTTTTCTCTTAGTATACTAATGGCGCCCCTACTTTTCATTGGGGACGTGTTGCACTGTCTGCCCTGTCTTTTGCTCTCACAGGGAGTGATTTCTATATGAATATTTGGGACCAACTCCTCTAGGATTTTCCAGGTGTAGATTATGATGTATCTCTCGCCTACGCTCCAGTGAGTACAAGTCAAGTGGTTCCAGGTGTTCACAGTAAATAAGGTGTTTAACAGAACTTATATGTACAGTAAAGGTTCTCTGTACATTCTCTTGATCTGTGACTTCACCTGCCTTGAATGGATATGTTAGTGTACAGCAATATTCCAGTCTAGAGAGAACAGGTGACTTAAAAAGGATCAGCATTGGCTTGGGATCTCTTGTTTTGAAGGTTCTCGTTATTCATCCTATCATTTTCCTCGCAGATTTGGTAATGACACTGTTGTGATCCTATAGACTAGATCCTCTGACATTAACACTCCCAGGTCATTCATACTACTTTTCCTCTCTATAGTGTGATTAGAGTTTGTGGTATACTCAGTTCTAATTATCTCCTCCAGTTTTCCATAACGGAGCAGTTGGAATTTGTCTTCATTAATCATATTGTTTTCCGTTGTCCATTGGAAAACTTGGTAAATGTCTTCTTGGAGGTTAACCGCGTCCTCAATAAATGACAGTCTCGTGCAGATCCTAGTATCGTCTGCAAAGGATGACACGGTGCTATGGTTTACATCTCTATGTCTGATATGAGAATGAGGAACAGGATGAGGGCGAGTACTGTGCCTTGTGGGACTCAGCTTTTCACTGTAACCGCCAATGGCCTTTGCTTACTGTTACTCTGTGTTCTATATGTTAGTAAGATGAAGATTCTTCTATCCGCTTTTCCTGATATTCCTTTATCACGTATTTTGTGCACTATTCAACGATGATCGCACTTGTCAAAGGCTTTTGCAAAACCTGTGTATACTACATTTGCATTTTGTTTGCTTTCCAGTGCATCCAAGACCATGTCATAGTGGTCCAGTAGCTGTGAGAGGCAGGAGTGACCTGTTCTAAACCCACACTGCCCTCAGTTGTACAGTTGTTGGGTATCCAAGTGGTTTGTGATCATTCTTCTTAGACATTAGAGCTATTGGTCTATAGTTCTTAGCTATTTACTGCCACCCTTGTAGAGTGAGGCTATATCCGTAGTTTTTAGTGATTGTGGGATGAGACCCATGTCTATGCTTCCTCTCCATTGCATACTTAATTAAGGCATGTACACAAGGTTTCTTGCAGTTCTTAATGAACATGGAGTTGCATGAGTCTGGGCTTGGAGCTGAGTGCATGGTCATGTTGTCAATGACTGTTTTAAAGTCCGGTGGAGTTAGGGTTATGTCAGAAAATTGGTAAACATTGACAGTGTTTTAAGGCTCATTCACGAAAAAATCATTTGGATTGTCGATCTTTAGACTGATTATGTCTAGGTAAACAGAGTCGTATTGAGACCTCGGTATCCCACTCATTTCTTTGTCATCATCTGGCATATGAAAAGAAATATTTTTAATTTTTTTTCGATTTCTTGTATCTCCTGTCAGTCCTGGATCCTGTATGAATCATTCAACTTAAGCTCAATATTTTCCACTTCCATGGTCAGCACTGCCTTCCGTGTTTCAGATAATTTAACTCCCTTGAGAGGTCAGTGATTCTTCGTCCTCTCTTGTAGAGGGAGCCTCTCTCTCTCTCTCCAGTTTACTTCTTTTTTCTTATGGGAATATACTTGAGCATACTTCAGCGGCCAGAAAGTTGATCCTTTCAAGGCACAGGTTAGGGTCCATGTTATTTAAGATATCTTCCCAAAAAGTTTTATTTAGGTAATAGTTTACCTGATCCCAGTTAGGAGAGAGCTAGATAGATAGGTAGATAAAAGGATAGGTAATTAGATAGATAAATAGAAAACTAGACTGATTGATGAATAGCAAGATAGAATGATAGCCAGATAGACATATTAAAAGGGTAACTAAAACATAAGATAACCATATTAAAGGGTAACTAAAGTATAATCCACAAACTAACCAGAGGGGTAACTAAAGTATAATCCACACTCACCAGAGGGGTAACTAAAGTATAATCCTCACTCATCACAGGGGTAACTAGAGTATTATTCACACTCACCAGAGGGGTAACTAAAGTATAATCCACACTCACCAGAGGGGTAACTAAAATATAATCCTCACTCCCCAGAGGGGTAACTAAAGTATAATTCACACTCACCAGAGGGGTAACTGAAGTATAATCAACAAACTCACCAGAGGGGTAACTAGAGTATAATCCACACTCACCAGAGGGGTAACTAAAGTATAATCCACACTCACCAGAGGGGTAACTAAAGTATAATCCACACTCACCAGAGGGGTAACTAAAGTATTATCCACACTCACCAGAGGGGTAACTAAAGTATTATCCACACTCACCAGAGGGGTAACTAAAGTATTATCCACACTCCCCAGAGGGGCAACTAAAGTATTATTCACACTCACCAGAGGGGTAACTAAAGTATAATCTATATTCACCAGAGGGGTAACTAAAGTATAATCTACACTCACCAGAGGGGTAACTAAAGTATTATCCACACTCACCAGAGGGGTAACTAAAGTATAATCTACACTCACCAGAGGGGTAACTAAAGTATTATCCACACTCACCAGAGGGGTAACTAAAGTATAATCCACACTCACCAGAGGGGTAACTAAAGCATAAACCACACTCACCAGAGGGGTAACTAAAGTATAATCTATACTCACCAGAGGGGTAACTAAAGTATAATCCACACTCACCAGAGGGGTAACTAAAGCATAAACCACACTCACCAGAGGGGTAACTAAAGTATAATCTATACTCACCAGAGGGGTAACTAAAGTATAATCTACACTCACCAGAGGGGTAACTAAAGTATAATCCACACTCACCAGAGGGGTAACTAAAGTATAATCCACACTCACCAGAGGGGTAACTAAAGTATAATCCACACTCACCAGAGGGGTTTACCTGGAGTTTACCTGGAGAGAGTTCCGGGGGTCAACGCCCCCGCGGCCCGGTCTGTGACCAGGCCTCCTGGTGGATCAGAGCCTGATCAACCAGGCTGTTACTACTGGCTGCACGCAAACCAACGTACGAGCCACAGCCCTGCTGGTCAGGAACCGACTTTAGGTGCTTGTCCAGTGCCAGCTTGAAGACTGCCAGGGGTCTGTTGGTAATCCCCCTTATGTATGCTGGGAGGTAGTTGAACAGTCTTGGGACCCTGACACTTATTGTATGGTCTCTTAACGTGCTAGTGACACCCCTGCTTTTCATTGGGGGGATGTTGCATCGTCTGCCAAGTCTTTTGCTTTCATAGTGAGTGATTTTCGTGTGCATGTTCGGTACTAGTCCCTCTAGGATTTTCCAGGTGTATATAATCATGTATCTCTCCCGCCTACGTTCCAGGGAATACAGGTTCAGGAACCTCAAGCGCTCCCAGTAATTGAGGTGTTTTATTTCCGTTATGCGTGCCGTGAAGGTTCTCTGTACATTTTCTAGGTCAGCAATTTCACCTGCCTTGAAAGGTGCTGTTAGTGTGCAGCAATATTCCAGCCTAGATAGAACAAGTGACCTGAAGAGTGTCATCATGGGCTTGGCCTCCCTAGTTTTGAAGGTTCTCATTATCCATCCTGTCATTTTTCTAGCAGATGCGATTGATACAATGTTATGGTCCTTGAAGGTGAGATCCTCCGACATGATCACTCCCAGGTCTTTGACGTTGGTGTTTCGCTCTATTTTGTGGCCAGAATTTGTTTTGTACTCTGATGAAGATTTAATTTCCTCGTGTTTACCATATCTGAGTAATTGAAATTTCTCATCGTTGAACTTCATATTGTTTTCTGCAGCCCACTGAAAGATTCGGTTGATGTCCGCCTGAAGCCTTGCAGTGTCTGCAATGGAAGACACTGTCATGCAGATTCGGGTGTCATCTGCAAAGGAAGACACGGTGCTGTGGCTGACATCCTTGTCTATGTCGGATATGAGGATGAGGAACAAGATGGGAGCGAGTACTGTGCCTTGTGGAACAGAGCTTTTCACCGTAGCTGCCTCGGACTTTACTCTGTTGACGACTACTCTCTCTGTTCTGTTAGTGAGGAAATTATAGATCCATCGATTGACTTTTCCTGTTATTCCTTTAGCACGCATTTTGTGCGCTATTACGCCATGGTCACACTTGTCGAAGGCTTTTGCAAAGTCTGTATATATTACATCTGCATTCTTTTTATCTTCTAGTGCATTTAGGACCTTGTCGTAGTGATCCAATAGTTGAGACAGACAGGAGCGACCTGTTCTAAACCCATGTTGCCCTGGGTTGTGTAACTGATGGGTTTCTAGATGGGTGGTGATCTTGCTTCTTAGGACCCTTTCAAAGATTTTTAAGATATGGGATGTTAGTGCTATCGGTCTGTAGTTCTTTGCTGTTGCTTTACTGCCCCCTTTGTGGAGTGGGGCTATGTCTGTTGTTTTTAGTAACTGTGGGACGACCCCAGTGTCCATGCTCCCTCTCCATAGGATGGTAAAGGCTCGTGATAGAGGCTTCTTGCAGTTCTTGATGAACACAGAGTTCCATGAGTCTGGCCCTGGGGCAGAGTGCATGGGCATGTCATTTATCGCTTGTTCGAAGTCATTTGGCGTCAGGATAACATCGGATAGGCTTGTGTTAACCAAATTTTGTGGCTCTCTCATAAAAAATTCATTTTGATCTTCGACTCTCAGTCTTTGGGTTTGCGGCTTGCTAAAAAATGAGTCATATTGGGACTTGAGTAGCTCACTCATTTCCTTGCTGTCATCTGTGTAGGACCCATCTTGTTTAAGTAGGGGCCCAATACTGGATGTTGTTCTCGACTTTGATTTGGCATAGGAGAAGAAATACTTTGGGTTTCTTTCGATTTCATTTATGGCTTTTTAGTTCTTCCGCGATCCTGACTCCTATAAGATTCCTTTAGCTTGAGTTCGATGCTTGCTATTTCTCTGACCAGTGTCTCCCTACGCATTTCAGATATATTGACCTCTTTTAGCCGCTCTGTTATTCTTTTCCGTCGCCTGTAAAGGGAGCGCCTGTCTCTTTCTATTTTACATCTACTCCTCCTTTTTCTTAGAGGAATAAGCCTTGTGCATACATCGAGTGCCACCAAGTTAATCTGTTCTAGGCATAAGTTGGGGTCTGTGTTGCTTAGTATATCTTCCCAGCTTATATCGGTTAGGACTTGGTTTACTTGGTCCCACTTTATGTTTTGTTATTGAAGTTGAATTTGGTGAATGCTCCCTCGTGACTAGTCTCATTATGTCGGTCTGGGGCTCCGAGCATACATGTCTGAACCTCAATTATGTTGTGATCTGATTTATATTGCTTTTGATATGGGTGACATTTCTTATCAGATCATCATTGTTAGTGATGATGAGGTCTAGTGTATTCTCCAGTCTAGTAGGCTCTATTATTTGCTGGTTTAAATTGAATTTTTGTGCAGAGATTTAAAAGCTCGTGTGAGTGTGAGTTTTCATCAGAGCTGCCTCCTGGTGTTATTACTGCAACAATATTATTTGCTATATTCCTCCATTTTAGGTGCCTTAAGTTGAAATCCCCCAGGAGCAAGATGTTGGGTGCAGGAGCTGGAAGATTTTCCAGACAGTGGTCAATTTTTAACAGCTGTTCCTGGAATTGCTGGGATGTTGCATCCGGAGGCTTGTAGACTACCACAATGACTAGGTTTTGGTTCTCGACCTTTACTGCTAAAACTTCCGCTACATCATTTGAGGCATTTAGCAGTTCTGTGCAAACAAGTGACTGCAATGTACAGGCCAACCCCCCCCCTTTTGCCTGTTCACTCTGTCACATCTGTATAGGTTGTAACCTGGGATCCATATTTCGTTGTCCAAGTGATCCTTTATGTGGGTCTCAGTGAAAGCCGCGAACATTGCCTTTGCCTCTGCAAGCAGTCCACGGATGAAAGGTATTTTGTTGTTTGTTGCTGGCTTTAGACCCTGTATATTTGCAAAGAAGAATGTCATCGGACTGGTGGTATTGTTGGTACTGGGGGGAAGGGATTTTTTTTCCGGCATTAGTATCTGTATCTGTTGGTTTGGAGTGGAGGCCATCGACTGTGGTTCCACTCCAGGAATGACTGGATTTGGTGTACGATTTCTGCCATTTCCTGCCAGTTTTTTTTCCTTCCTGGCACTAAAAAACCTCTCCCTCTTGAGTGGCTGTGGCTACCCAGGTTTTCCCATGGCCTGGATGTTTTGTATCTTTTTGTCCCCTTTAGATGGTGTGCCTGGCAATTTAAGTTATAGCACAGTCTTTCCTGTACTGAAGAGGTACACATTTCAGGGTGAAAAAGCTTACAGGAAGGGAGTTTGCATTTTCCTGTTGTCATATGGGCATGGCATTTTCTAGGGTGGTCATAGTTGCACGTCCCGTCTGTTTTTCCAGATTTCCCATGCCAGCAGATACCAAGTGCATAGTATGTGCACAGGCTTGGTTTCGTTTGCCTTGGTTTCTGTGACTGTATCCCTGTTGGGCATCCCAAAAACACTTCCCCTGTTTTAATATTTCTTGTGCAGTTCTTGGCATTGCAAAAGGGCGTGACACCAATTTCCCCCAAAAAAAAACTTTTTATCCTGGGGAAAAGCCCGTTTGTTTGGCTGACTGCAGACTACCCAGTTCAAATGTTTTGAATGTTGTTTTACTGAATTTCACTAGCAACCTTTGAATATCTATTAATAACCTCCTTAAATAAGCTCTAGCTTTTTTGTATTTTTTTTTTAAACTGTATTGTATATTGGACAGTTTACCGGTACTTTCCCGGTTTAATTTTGTTTTTTTTTATAAGGGCCCTAAAAAACCCCCACCCTTTCCAGCTTTTTTATTGCCACGAAACCGTTTGAAACCAGTCAAGGGTCGGACCAAAAGGGGTTTGGCCAGTCTTTTTTTACCATCGATCATTGAAGGGGCACTTATTTAAAAATACAGTCTTTTATTTGGGCTAACAAAATGAAATCTTTTTTGGGTTTATTATCAAAATATAATTTGGTTTGAAGAGCCTTTATTTTGGCAGCCCCTAAAATTACAAGGGCACCTAAACCCCTTTTTATAAATCCTTATCATTTCTATTTTTTTTTTCGTTCCACCAAATAAATTATATTACACATATCTTAAATTTTGAAAACCTTTTTCTTTAAAAATCTTCTCTTTATAAAAACCGCTTACCTACATTAAAAATAAATCAATAAAACTTGGAAATTTCAAAAAAAAAAACAATAAATCCCCCCACTCCACTAATACCAATAATATTTTATTTATACAACCTTATTCTGCTATTCACTTTATACTAAAACATAAAACTACAACCAAAATTAAAAAACACTTTACCTTTAAAATTTCACTTTTCACCTCCCTTTAAACTTACATTCAAAAAATTTACCTTTTTCAAAACCTTTTCCTTTATCACAATATATAGGGAGCCCTTTTAACCATACACTATTATACTCATTTTATCAGGGGACTTTCTTTCCCTCTACCAAAAGTTTTAATTAAATTTTTTTTTTCCACACGGGACACAGGCCTATGATTCCCCTCTGGCAGTAAACTCTGCTAGGTAGTGCACACTAATTCTCCTTTTTTTACTCAGTATATAATGTTTTCCGCCCAAGATTGGTTCCAGGCGCTAGAGGGATGTATCGTATAGGATTGATGACACAAATTAAAGTTCTAGCACGTAAGAGCGACCGTGAAAACACCAGAAAAACCCGGAGCACAACGAGGCACGCGGCACTGTTACCCTACCGGGTTTAGGGGTAACTAAAGTATAATCCACACTCACCAGAGGGGTAACTAAAGTATAACCCACACTCACCAGAGGGGTAACTAAAGTATAACCCACAAACTCACCAGAGGGGTAACTAAAGTATAACCCACAAACTCACCAGAGGGGTAACTAAAGTATAATCCACACTCACCAGAGGGGTAACTAAAGTATAATCCACACTCACCAGAGGGGTAACTAAAGTATAATCCACACTCACCAGAGGGGTAACTAAAGTATAACCCACAAACTCACCAGAGGGGTAACTAAAGTATAACCCACAAACTCACCAGAGGGGTAACTAATGTATAAACCACACTCACCAGAGGGGTAACTAAAGTATAACCCACAAACTCACCAGAGGGGTAACTAAAGTATAACCCACAAACTCACCAGAGGGGTAACTAAAGTATAACCCACAAACTCACCAGAGGGGTAACTAATGTATAAACCACACTCACCAGAGGGGTAACTAAAGTATAACCCACAAACTCACCAGAGGGGTAACTAAAGTATAACCCACAAACTCACCAGAGGGGTAACTAATGTATAAACCACACTCACCAGAGGGGTAACTAAAGTATAATCCACAAACTCACCAGAGGGGTAACTAAAGTATAACCCATAAACTCACCAGAGGGGTAACTAAAGTATAACCCACAAACTCACCAGAGGGGTAACTAATGTATAAACCACACTCACCAGAGGGGTAACTAAAGTATAACCCACAAACTCACCAGAGGGGTAACTAATGTATAAACCACACTCACCAGAGGGGTAACTAAAGTATAAACCCCACTCACCAGAGGGGTAACTAAAGTATAATCCACAAACTCACCAGAGGGGTAACTAAAGTATAATCCACACTCACCAGAGGGGTAACTAAAGTATAATCCACACTCACCAGAGGGGTAACTAAAGTATAATTCACACTCACCAGAGGGGTAACTAAAGTATAATGCACACTTACCAGAGGGGTAACTAAAGTATAATCCACAAACTCACCAGAGGGGTAACTAAAGTATAATGCACACTTACCAGAGGGGTAACTAAAGTATAATCCACACTCACCAGAGGGGTAACTAAAGTATAATCCACACTCACCAGAGGGGTAACTAAAGTATAATCCACACTCACCAGAGGGGTAACTAAAGTATAATCCACACTCACCAGAGGGGTAACTAAAGTATAATGCACAAACTCACCAGAGGGGTAACTAAAGTATAATCCACACTCACCAGAGGGGTAACTAAAGTATAATCCACACTCACCAGAGGGGTAACTAAAGTATAATGCACAAACTCACCAGATCAATGGTAACAATAAGATCATATTGCTGATGTTTCATGCCCTTCTTGCCCTTCTTGCCCGGCTTGCCCCCTGGCACCTTGCTAGGTGCCTGCTTCACCTGGGTCTTCTGGGCAGTAGGCTTGCCACCTTGCTTGCTCTTAGAAGGAGTGCCAGTCTTCTGGCCGGCACTCTTACCGGCTTGACTCTTAGGCACTGCATCCACGGAGCCACTCTTACTGCGAGCCTGTAAAATATTGCAGGTGTTAGTAGGTGTTAGATGGTGTTAGAAGGTGTTAGAAGGTGTTAGTAGGTGTTAGTGGCTGTTACTGTGTGTTAGCATGTGTTAGTAGGTGTTAGTGGGTGTTGGTGGCTGCTCTAGTGTTTGTTAGCCTGTGTTAGTAGGTGCTAGATGGTGTTAGAAGGTGTTAGAAGGTGTTAGTAGGTGTTAGTGGCTGTTACTGTGTGTTAGCATGTGTTAGTAGGTGTTAGTGGGTGTTGGTGGCTGCTCTAGTGTTTGTTAGCCTGTGTTAGTAGGTGTTAGATGGTGTTAGAAGGTGTTAGTAGGTGTTAGTGGCTGTTACTGTGTGTTAGCATTTGGTAGGAAGTGTTAGTGGCTGTTACTGTGTGTTAGCATGTGTTAATAGGTGTTAGTGGCTGTTACTGTGTGTTAGCATGTGTTAGCAAGTGTTAGTGGCTAGTACTGTGTGTTAGCATGTGTTAGTAGGTGTTAGTGGCTGTTGGTGGCAGCTCTAGTGTGTTAGCGTGTGTTAGGAGGTGTTAGAAGGTGTTAGGTGTTACAGGTGTTAGGAGGTGTTAAAAGGCATTACTCGGTGATAATAGATATTAGTTAGCAGGTTTTAGCAGGCGTTAGTAGGTGTTAGCAGATGGCAGGTGCTGGTACGTGCTAGCAAGTATTAGTAGGTGTTAGTGGATGTTAGCAAGTGTTAGTAGCTAGTATGTGCCAGTAGGTGTTAGCAGGTGTTTTCACGTGTTATTGGGTGTTAGTGGGTGTTAGTAGGTGTTTATAGGTGTTAGTAGATGTTAGTAGGCGTTGAATGTTAAAAGGTCTTAGTAGGTGTTAGCAGGTGTTAATACGTGTTAAAAGGTGCTAGTAGGCATTAAAAGGTGTTAGTAGGTGATAGCAGGTGTTAGCAGGTGTTAAAATGTGTTACTAAATGTTAGCAAATGTTACTAGGTGTTACAAGGTATTAGCAGGCGTTAGTAGGTGTTAGTAGATGTTAGCAATTGTTACAAGGTATTAGCAGGTGTTAGTAACTGGTAATGTGTGCTATTAGGTGTTAGTAGATTTAGTGCTATTAGGTGTTAGTGGGTGTTAGTAGGTGACAGTAGGTGTTAAAAGGTGTTAATAGATATTAACAGATGTTAGTAGGTGTTAAAGGTGTTAGTGGTGTCAGTAGGTATTAGTGGGTGTTAGCAGGTGTTAATAGGTATTGCAAATGTTAGGTGTTAGCAGGTGTTATTAGGTGTTATAAGGTGTTAGTAAGTGTTAGAAGGTTTAGTGGGTGTTAGTGGGTGTTAGTAGGTGTGAGTGGGTGTTAGTGAATGTTAGTGGGTGTTTAGTGGGTGTTAGGTGTTAGTGGGCGATAGTAGGTGTTAGTGGGTGTTAGGTGTTAGTGGGTGCAGTAGGTGTTAGTGGGTGTTAGTGGGTGTTAGTGGGTGTTAGTGGGTGTTAGGTGTTAGTGGGTGTTAGTGGGTGTTAGTAGGTCTTAGTGGGTGTTAGTGGGTGTTAGTGGGGGTTAGTAGGTGTTAGTGGGTGTTAGGTGTTAGTAGGTGTTAGTGGGTGTTAGTGGGTGTTAGTGGGTGTTAGGTGTTAGTAGGTGTTAGTGGGTGTTAGTGAGTGTTAGGTGTCAGTGGGTGTTAATGGGTGTTAGTGGGTGTTAGTGGGTGTCAGTGGGTGTTAGGTGTTAGTGGGTGTTAGTGGGTGTCAGTGGGTGTTAGTGGGTGTTAGTGGGTGTTAGTGGGTGTTAGGTGTCAGTGGGTGTTAATGGGTGTTAGTGAGTGTTAGTGGGTGTTAGTGGGTGTTAGTGGGTGTTAGTGGGTGTTAGTGGGTGTTAGTGGGTGTTAGTGGGTGTTAGTGGGTGTCAGTGGGTGTTAGTGGGTGTTAGTGGTGTTAGGTGTTAGTGGGCGATAGTAGGTGTTAGTGGGTGTTAGGTGTTAGTGGGTGCAGTAGGTGTTACTGGGTGTTAGTGGGTGTTAGTGGGTGTTAGTGGGTGTTAGTGGGTGTCAGTGGGTGTTAGTGGGTGTTAGTAGGTGTTAGGTGTCAGTGGGTGTTAATGGGTGTTAGTGGGTGTTAGTGGGTGCTAGAGGGTGATAGTGGGTGATAGTGGGTGTTAGTGGGTGTCAGTGGGTGTTAGTGGGTAAAAGTAGGTGAACAGATGAGGGTGAGAGTGGAAGCAGGTGTTACTATGCATTGGGCAGGTGTTCATCGGTAATTAAAACACCTGAGGCAGGTGTCTCCTGGACACAGGTGTCATCACACACCATTAAAATAGCACCTGCAGTGCCTCTCTCAAGGAAGGAGCCATTAAAACAACGGCCAAAAATTAGGCATATGGCCCGCAGGCGCATTATCAAAATCTCCGTAACGATTTTCAGAAAGTTTTGAAACCCCGCAGGACCGTCTAGATGTACGACCCAGGGTAGCATGGGTCGCTCCTGCCTCTCACAAGTACTGGAGCACTATTACAAGGTCAGGGTCGCTCCTGCCTCTCACAAGTACTGGAGCACTATTACAAGGCCAGGGTCGCTCCTGCCTCTCACAAGTACTGGAGCACTATTACAAGGTCAGGGTCGCTCCTGCCTCTCACAAGTACTGGAGCACTATTACAAGGTCAGGGTCGCTCCTGCCTCTCACAAGTACTGGAGCACTATTACAAGGCCAGGGTCGCTCCTGCCTCTCACAAGTACTGGAGCACTATTACAAGGTCAGGGTCGCTCCTGCCTCTCACAAGTACTGGAGCACTATGACATGGTCAGGGTCGCTCCTGCCTTTCACAAGTACTGGACCACTATGACATGGTCCTGGATGGTCGCTCCTGCCTCTCAAAACCACTGGACCACTATGACATGGTCTTGGATGGTCACTCCTGCCTCTCACAACTACAGGACCATTATGACATGGTCTTGGATGGTCGCTCCTGCCTCTCACAACTACTGGACCACTATGACATGGTCTTGGATGGTCACTCCTGCCTCTCACAGCTACTGGACCACTATGACATGGTCTTGGATGCTCGCTCCTGCCTCTCACAACTACTGGACCACAATGACATGGTCTTGGATGGTCGCTCCTGCCTCTCAAAACCACTGGGCCACTATGACATGGTCTTGGATGGTCGCTCCTGCCTCTCACAACTACTGGACCACTATGACATGGTCTTGGATGGTCACTCCTGCCTCTAACAACTACTGGACCACTATGACATGGTCATGGATGGTCGCTCCTCCCTCTCACAACTACTGGACCACTATGACATGGTCTTGGATGGTCACTCCTGCCTCTCACAGCTACTGGACCACTATGACATGGTCTTGGATGGTCGCTCCTGCCTCTCACAACTACTGGACCACTATGACATGGTCTTGGATGGTCACTCCTGCCTCTCACAACTACAGGACCATTATGACATGGTCTTGGATGGTCGCTCCTGCCTCTCACAACTACTGGACCACTATGACATGGTTTTGGATGGTCACTCCTGCCTCTCACAGCTACTGGACCACTATGACATGGTCTTGGATGGTCGCTCCTGCCTCTCACAACTACTGGACCACAATGACATGGTCTTGGATGGTCGCTCCTGCCTCTCAAAACCACTGGGCCACTATGACATGGTCTTGGATGGTCGCTCCTGCCTCTCACAACTACTGGACCATGATGACATGGTCTTGGATGGTCACTCCTGCCTCTCACAACTACTGGACCACTATGACATGGTCTTGGACGGTCGCTCCTGCCTCTCACAACTACTGGACCACTATGACATGGTCTTGGATGGTCGCTCCTGCCTCTCACAACTACTGGACCATGATGACATGGTCTTGGATGGTCACTCCTGCCTCTCACAACTACTGGACCACTATGACATGGTCTTGGACGGTCGCTCCTGCCTCTCACAACTACTGGACCACTATGACATGGTCTTGGATGGTCGCTCCTGCCTCTCACAACTACTGGACCACTATGACATGGTCTTGGATTGTCACTCCTGCCTCTCACAACTACTGAACCACTATGACATGGTCTTGGATGGTCGCTCCTGCCTCTCACAACTACTGGACCACTATGACATGGTCTTGGATGGTCGCTCCTGCCTCTCACAATTACTGGACCACTATGACATGGTCTTGGATGGTCACTCCTGCCTCTCACAACTACTGGACCACTATGACATGGTCTTAGATGGTCGCCCCTGCCTCTCACAACTACTGGACCACTAAGACATGGTCTTGGATGGTCGTTCCTGCCTCTCACAACTACTGGACCACTATGACATGGTTTTGGATGGTCGCTCCTGCCTTTCACAACTACTGGACCACTATGACATGGTCTTGGATGGTCTATCCTGCCTCTCACAACTACTGGACCACTATGACATGGTCTTGGATGGTCGCTCCTGCCTCTCACAACTACTGGACCACTATGACATGGTCTTGGATGGTCGGTCATGCCTCTCACAACTACTGGACCACTATGACATGGTCTTGGATGGTCGCTCCTGCCTCTCACAACTACTGGACCACTATGACATGGTCTTGGATGGTCGCTCATGCCTCTCACAACTACTGGACCACTATGACATGGTCTTGGATGGTCGCTCATGCCTCTCACAACTACTGGACCACTATGACATGGTCTTGGATGGTCGCTCCTGCCTCTCACAACTACTGGACCACTATGACATGGTCTTGGATGGTCGATCCTGCCTCTCACAACTACTGGACCACTATGACATGGTCTTGGATGGTCGCTCCTGCCTCTTACAACTACTGGACCACTATGACATGGTCTTGGATGGTCGCTCCTGCCTCTCACAACTACTGGACCACTATGACATGGTCTTGGATGGTCGCTCCTGCCTCTCACAACTACTGGACCACTATGACATTGTCTTGGTCGCTCCTGCCTTTCACAACTACTGGTCCACTATGACATGGTCTTGGATGGTCGATCCTGCCTCTCACAACTACTGGACCAGTATGACATGGTCTTGGATGGTCGCTCCTGCCTCTCACAACTACTGGACCACTATGACATGGTCTTGGATGGTCGCTCCTGCCTCTCACAACTACTGGACCACTATGACATGGTCTTGGATGGTCGCTCCTGCCTCTCACAACTACTGGACCACAATGACATGGTCTTGGATGGTCGCTCCTGCCTCTCACAACTACTGGACCACTATGACATGGTCTTGGATGGTCGCTCCTGCCTCTCACAACTACTGGACCACTATAAAATGGTCTTGGATGGTCGCTCCTGCCTCTCACAACTACTGGACCACTATGACATGGTCTTGGATGGTCGCTCCTGCCTCTCACAACTACTGGACCACTATGACATGGTCTTGGATGGTCGCTCCTGCCTCTCACAACTACTGGACCACTATGACATGGTCTTGGATGGTCGCTCCTGCCTCTCAAAACACTGGGACACTATAACATGGTCTTGGATGGTCGCTCCTGCCTCTCACAACTACTGGACTACTATGACATGGTCTTGGATGGTCGCTCCTGCCTCTCACAACTACTGGACCACAATGACATGGTCTTGGATGGTCTCTCCTGCCTCTCAAAACCACTGGGCCACTATGACATGGTCTTGGATGGTCGCTCCTGCCTCTCACAACTACTGGACCACTATAGAATGGTCTTGGATGGTCGCTCCTGCCTCTCACAACTACTGGACCACTATGAACATGGTCTTGGATGGTCGCTCTGCCTCTCACAACTACTGGACACTATGACATGGTCTTGGATGGTCGCTCATGCCTCTCACAACTACTGGACCACTATGACATGGTCTTGGATGGTCGCTCATGCCTCTCACAACTACTGGACCACTATGACATGGTCTTGGATGGTCGCTCATGCCTCTCACAACTACTGGACCACTATGACATGGTCTTGGATGGTCGCTCCTGCCTCACAAGTCATACAGACAGTAATTTACACAGAGTGACTCAGTCATTTATAAGAGTGAGTAATGGGAGAGGCGACCAGCCAACACCATCCAGCCAGCCAAACATGGCAGGTACAGTGGAGGGAGGGCACAGTGAGGACGTACAGTTGAGGTGGAGGGTGTACAGTAGAGGGACAGGTACATGAGGAGGGTACCAGTGAGGGACGTACAGTGAGGAGGGTACAGTGAGGGAGGGCACAGTGAGGGACGGTACAGTGAGGGAGGGTACAGTGAGGGACGGTACAGTGAGGGAGGGTACAGTGAGGGAGGGCACAGTGAGGGACGGTACAGTGAGGGAGGGTACAGTGAGGGAGGGTACAGTGAGGGAGGGTACAGTTAGGGAGGGCACAGTGAGGGACGGTACAGTGAGGGAGGGCACAGTGAGGGACGGTACAGTGAGGGAGGGTACAGTGAGGGAGGGTACAGTGAGAGGGTGCAGTGAGGGAGGGTACAGTGAGGGAGGGTACAGTGAGGGAGGGTACAGTGAGGGAACGTACAGTGAGGGAGGGTACAGTGAAGGATGGTACAGTGAAGGAGGGTACAGTGAGGGAGGGTACAGTGAAGGAGGGTACAGTGAGGGAGGGTACAGTGAGGGAGGGTAAAGTGAAGGATGGTACAGTGAAGGATGGTACAGTGAAGGAGGGTACAGTGAAGGAGGGTACAGTGAAAAAGGGTACAGTGAAGGAGGGTACAGTGAGGGAGGGTACAGTGAAGGATGGTACAGTGAAGGATGGTACAGTGAAGGATGGTACAGTGAAGGATGGTGCAGTGAAGGATGGTACAGTGAAGGATGGTACAGTGAAGGATGGTACAGTGAAGGATGGTACAGTGAAGGATGGTACAGTGAAGGATGGTACAGTGAAGGAGGGTACAGTGAAGGAGGGTACAGTGAAGGATGGTACAGTGAAGGATGGTACAGTGAAGGAGGGTACAGTGAAGGATGGTACGGTGAAGGATGGTACAGTGAAGGATGGTACGGTGAAGGATGGTACAGTGAAGGATGGTACAGTGAAGGAGGGTACAGTGAAGGATGGTACAGTGAAGGATGGTACAGTGAAGGATGGTACAGTGAAGGAGGGTACAGTGAAGGATGGTACAGTGAAGGATGGTACAGTGAAGGATGGTACAGTGAAGGGTGGTACAGTGAAGGATGGTACAGTGAAGGATGGTACAGAGAAGGATGGTACAGTGAAGGATGGTACAGTGAAGGAGGGTACAGTGAAGGAGGGTACAGTGAAGGATGGTACAGTGAAGGAGGGTACAGTGAAGGATGGTACAGTGAAGGATGGTACAGTGAAGGAGGTACAGTGAAGAGGGTACAGTGAAGGAGGGTACAGTGAAGGAAGGGTACAGTGAAGGATGGTACAGTGAAGGAGGGTACAGTGAAGGATGGTACAGTGAAGGATGGTAAAGTGAAGGAGGGTACAGTGAAGGAGGGTACAGTGAAGGAGGGTACAGTGAAGGAGGGTACAGTGAAGGATGGTACAGTGAAGGAGGGTACAGTGAAGGAGGGTACAGTGAAGGAGGGTACAGTGAAGGAGGGTACAGTGAAGGATGGTACAGTAAAGGATGGTACACTGAAGGAGGGTACAGTGTAGGAGGGTACAGTGAAGGATGGTACAGTGAAGGAGGGTACAGTGAAGGATGGTACAGTGAAGGATGGTACAGTGAAGGACGGTACAGTGAAGGATGGTACAGTGAAGGATGGTACAGTGAAGGAGGGTACAGCGAAGGATGGTACAGCGAAAGATGGTACAGTGAAGGATGGTACAGTGAAGGATGGTGCAGTAAAGGATGGTACAGTGAAGGATGGTACAGTGAAGGATGGTACTGTGAAGGATGGTACAGTGAAGGATGGTACGGTGAAGGATGGTACAGTGAAGGATGGTACAGTGAAGGATGGTACAGTGAAGGATGGTACAGTGAAGGATGGTACAGTGAAGGAGGGTACAGTGAAGGATGGTACAGTGAAGGATGGTACAGTGAAGGATGGTACAGTGATGGAGGGTACAGCGAAGGATGGTACAGCGAAAGATGGTACAGTGAAGGATGGTACAGTGAAGGATGGTGCAGTAAAGGATGGTACAGTGAAGGATGGTACAGTGAAGGATGGTACAGTGAAGGATGGTACAGTGAAGGATGGTACTGTGAAGGATGGTACAGTGAAGGATGGTACGGTGAAGTATGGTACAGTGAAGGATGGTACAGTGAAGGATGGTACAGTGAAGGATGGTACAGTGAAGGATGGTACAGTGAAGGATGGTACAGTGAAGGATGGTACAGTGAAGGTTGGTACAGTGAAGGATGGTACAGTGAAGGATGGTACAGTGAAGGATGGTACAGTGAAGGATGGTACAATGAAGGATGGTACAATGAAGGATGGTACAGTGAAGGTTGGTACAGTGAAGGATGGTACAGTGAAGGATGGTACAGTGAAGGATGGTACAATGAAGGATGGTACAGTGAAGGATGGTACAATGAAGGATGGTACAGTGAAGGATGGTACAGTGAAGGAGGGTACAGTGAAGGATGGTACAGTGAAGGATGGTACAGTGAAGGATGGTACAGTGAAGGATGGTACAGTGAAGGATGGTAGTGAAGGATGGTACAGTGAAGGAGGGTACAGTGAAGGATGGTACAGTGAAGGATGGTACAGTGAAGGATGGTACAGTGAAGGAGGGTATAGCGAAGGATGGTACAGTGAAGGATGGTACAGTGAAGGATGGTGCAGTAAAGGATGGTACAGTGAAGGATGGTACAGTGAAGGATGGTACAGTGAAGGAGGGTACAGCGAAGGATGGTACAGCGAAAGATGGTACAGTGAAGGATGGTACAGTGAAGGATGGTGCAGTAAAGGATGGTACAGTGAAGGATGGTACAGTGAAGGATGGTACAGTGAAGGATGGTACAGTGAAGGATGGTAGTGAAGGAATGGTACAGTGAAGGAGGGTACAGTGAAGGATGGTACAGTGAAGGATGGTACAGTGAAGGATGGTACAGTGAAGGAGGGTACAGCGAAGGATGGTACAGTGAAGGATGGTACAGTGAAGGAGGGTACAGTGAAGGATGGTACAGTGAAGGATGGTACAGTGAAGGAGGGTACAGTGAAGGATGGTACAGTGAAGGATGGTACAGTGAAGGATGGTACAGTGAAGGATGGTACAGTGAAGGATGGTACAGTGAAGGATTGGGACGTTTAAGGATTTTAAATGAAGGGGAAAAAAAATATAAAAAAGACTGGGATAAAATATTTTAAACAAATATTGACGGGAAATTTTTGTAAATTTTTTGCCACTCTCACTCTCATCTCACCCTTCAAATCTCCCCCCCCCCCTTCCCCCCACTCTCCCACTCTCACTCTCTTCACCCCTCTCGCTCTCTCTCACCACTCCCCACCCTCTCACCCCCTCCACCACCTCCCACTCTCACCCACTCCCCTCTCACCCCCCTCCGCTCTCTTCACCCCCTCTCACTCTTCTCCCCACCTCACTCTCTCTCACCACTCTCACTTCTCTCACCAATTTTCACTCTCCTCACCCCTTCACCTCTCTCACCACTCTCACCCTCTCCCACTCTCACCCCTCTCACCACTCCCCACCACTCTCACTCTCTCACCCCTTTTCGCTCCCCCTCTCCCCATCTCCTCCCCTCTTTACCCCTCTCACCTCTCTCACCACTTCCCCTCTCTCTCAACCCCCTCAATCTCCTCACCACCTCACTCTCTCTCCCTTCCCTCTCTCTCACCCTCCACTCTCTCTTTACCACTCTCACTCTCTTCAACCCCCCTCTCACTTCTCTCACCACTCTCACTCTCTCTCAAACCCCCCTTTACTCTCTTTTCCCCCCACTCCACCTCTCTCACCCAACCCCCCCACTCTCACCCTCTTCACCACTCTCGCTCTCCCCTTTTACCATCCACTCTCTCTCACCACTCTCAATCTCTCTCACCACCCCCTCACTCTCCTCACCACTTCACTCTCTTCCCCCCACCCCTCCCCTCCCCTTTTCACCCTCTCAACCCCTCCCCCATCTTCCCCCACCTCACCACCTCACCCCCCCTCACTCTCTCACCCCCCGCTTTCTCCCCCACTCTCACCTCCTCTCCCCACTCTCGCTCTCTTCACCCCCTCACCCCTCACCACTCTCACCCCCCCTCACCCCCCTCACCCCCTCCCACCCTCTCACTCTCCTCACCACTTACTCTCTTTTCACCCCCCTCACTCTCTCCACCACTCCCAATTTTCCTCACCACTCTCACCCCTCCCCACCCCACCAAATCTCCCCCTCTCACCCTTTTCACTTTTCCTCACCCCTCTCATCTCCTCACCCCTCACCCCCCCCTCACTATCCTCCCACTTCACCTCTCTCCCCACTTCACTCTCTGTCACCCCTCCCCACCTCTCTCACCAAATCTCCCCTCTCCACCCCCCCTCACCACTCCCCCCACTCCCCTCCAACCCCCCCCGCTCCCACCCCCCTCCCCCCTTCCCTCCCCCCTCTCACTCTCTCCCCACAAATCCCGCCCCCTTCCCCACCCTCTCACTCCTCTCACCCACTCCCCCACCCCCCCCCTCACCAACCCCCCCACCTCTCACCCCCCCAACCCCCCTCCCACCACACCCCCCAACCACTCTCCCCCTCCTCCACCACCCCCACTCCCCCCTTTTCACCAAAACCCCGCTCTCTCTCACCCCCTTCACTCTCTCCCCCACTCTCCCTCTCCACCCCCCCCCTTCACAACCCCACCCTTCCCCCACTCTCCCCCCTCTCCACCTCCTCCCCCCCCCCTCTCACTCTCTCTCCCCCACTCAAATTTTCCCCCCACCCCCCCCCTCAAACCCTTTTACCACACACACCAAATCTCACCCCTCTCCCACCCTCTCCCCTTTTCCCCCCCTCACCCCCCACCCCCCACACACTCCACCCCCCCCACCCACACCTACCACCCACCCCCCCCACCAAATCCCCACCCCCCACTCCCTCCCAAACCCCCCCTTTACCCCCCCCTCACTCCCCCACCCCCCTCTCCCCCCCCACCAAAACCCCAACCCCCTCACACCCCCCACCCCCTTCTCCTCTCCCCACCAACACTCTTTACCCCTCTTTTTCACCCCTCAATTTTCTCCACCACCCCCCCACTCTCACTCTTCTCACCCACTCTCACTCTTTCCCCCACTCTCACTCTCTCTCAACCCCTCTCACTTTTTCTCACCACTCTTCTCTCTCAAACCCCTCAAACCACCTCCCCTCTCTTTTTCAAACCCCTTTTCATATCCCTTTACCACTCTCACTCTCTTTTCAACCCCTCTTTACTCTCTCTCACCCTCTCAAAAACTCTCTCCCCCTCACACCCCTCCTTTACTAAACCCCTCACCACTCCACTACCTCACCCTTTTCACCATCCCCCACTTCACCTCAACCCCTCTCACTCTCACCCCCTCACTATTTTTTCACCAAATCTCATATCTCTCCCCATTTTCCCCCCCCCACCTCACCCCTCTCAAACCCCTCTCACTATCTCTCCCCCCTTCCTTTCTCTCACCCCTTTTCCACCCCCCCCTCCACTTTCCCACTCTCACTCTCACCCCTTCAATATTTCCCACTCTCACTTTTCTCTCACCACTCCACTCCCCTCCATCACTCTCACTCTCTCCCCAAACCCCTCTCACTCTCTCAACCCCTCTCCCTCTCCCAACCCCCGCACCTCACCACTCGCACTCTTTCTCCCACTCCCCACTCTCCCCCACCACCCTTTTACTCTCACCACTCTCCTTCACCCCCTCTACTCTCTCTCCCCCACTTCACTCTCCTCACCAAACCCCATTTAAACCCCTCTCACCCCTCACTCTCTCCCCTCTCCTCACCACTCTCACTCTCTCAACACTCTCAATCTTTTCACCCCTTCACTCTCCCCCACCCAAACCTCACCCCTCACTCTCTCTCACCACCTTTACTCCCCTCTCACCACTCTCACCCTCACCACTCTCACTTCTTTACCACTCTCACCACTCTCAAAACTCTCTCCCCCACTCCAATCTCTCTCACCACCCAATCTCCTCACCACCCCCACTTTTCCCCACCATCTCAATCTCTCCCCCACCTCTCTCTCTTTAAAACTCCACCACTCTCCCCTCTTCACCAAATCTCTCTCACCCTCCCCCTCTCTTTCCCAATCCACGTCACCCCTTCACTCTCTCTCACCCCCTCCTTTTCACCCTCTCACCACCCCTCACTCTCTCACCACTCCAAATCTCTTTCACCCCCCTCGCCCCTCACCACTCTCACTCTCTCTCCCCCACTCAAATATCTCTCAAAACCCCTCTCCCTCTCCACCATCTCCTCTACCACCTCACTCTCTCTCACCGCTCTCACCCCTCCTCACCACTCTCCCTCTCTCTCAAACCCCTTTTCACTCTCTCTCACCACTCTCATCTCCTCACCACCCACTCTCCTCCCCTTCCCCCTCACCCCTCCCCTCAACCCCTCCACTCTCACCCAATCTCACTCTCTACCCCTCTCAATCCCCTCACCACTTCCCCCTCTCTTCCCACTCTCCATCTCGCCCACCTCTCACTCTCTCTCACCCTCTCACTCCCCCAAAACCCCTCTCACTCCTCCACCCTCTCACCCCTCTCAACCCTCTTCACTCCTCCCCACCCCCTCACTCTCTCTCACCACTCTCACTCTCTCTCACCCCCCTCCCCCTCACCCCCACTCTCCCCTCCCACTCTCACTCCTCTCCCGCTCCACTCTCTCTCAAACCCCTCTCACTTCTTCACCCCTCTCAAACCCCCTCCCACTCTCATCTGTCCACCACTCTCACCCTCCTCTCCAACTTCCCCACCTCTCACCACCCCCCCTCCTCTCACCCCTTTTCACTTCCCTCAACCCCCCTCTCACTCCCCCTCCCCAAACCCCTCTCACCACTCACTACCCCTCACTTTTCTCTCACCACCTTTTCACTCCTCACCCCCTCTCACTCTCTCACCACTCCCCACTCTTCTCAAAACCCCCTTTACTCTCTCTCACCATCTCACCTCCCCTTTAAAACCCCTCTCACTCTCTCTCACCACTCTCACTCCCCTCTCACCATTTTACCCCCCTCCCCACCACTTCCCCCTTCCCCCTCTCACCAATCCAATCTCTTCCCCACTCTCACCTCTCTCACCCCTTCACTCCTCACCCCTCTCACTCTCTCTCCCCCCCCTTTTCACAAAAAAAACTCTCACCCCCTCACCCCCTCCCCCTCACCACTCTCACTTCTCTCAAAAACTCTCACTCTCTCAACCCCTCCCCCCACCTCTCACCACCTCCTCTCTCTCACCCCTCTCACTCTCCTCACCACCCCTCACTCTCCCCTCACCCCTTTTCACTCTCTCTCACCATTTTCCCCTATCTCTCACCACTCTCTCTCACCAAATTCTTCACCACTCTCACTATTTCACCCCTCTCCCCCACAAATCTCTCTCCAAAAACTCTTCACCCTCCTCTCACCCTCTCCACTCTCTCTCACCAAATCTCACACTCTCTCAAACCTCTCACTCTCTCAGCAATCTACTCTTCACCCCTTCCCCTCTCTCTCACCACCCTCATTTTCTCCACTATCTCCACCAACCTCCACCCCTTTCTCTCACCACTCTCACTATCTCCAAAAACTCTCTCACCCCTCTCTCTCACCACTCTCACTCTCTCTCACCCCTCTCAAACCCCTCTCACCCTCTCCTCTTTCTCAACCCCTCCAAAAACCACTCTACTCTCTCTCACACTCTTCAAATATCTCTCCCACTCTCACTCCCCTCCCCCACCACTTTACACCAATCTCACTCTCTCTCACCACTCTCACTATCACTTTCCCCCCTCTCACTCTCTCTCACCACTCCCCACTTCTGTTTACCAAATCTCAATCTCTCTCACCACCTCCTCTCCTTTTCCCCCTCCACTCTCTCCACCCCCTCCTCCCTCCCAAATCTCGATTTTTCTCTCACCCTCTCCCTCTTCTCACCCTTCAAAATCTCTCTCACCCCCTCCGCTCTCTCTCACCCTCTCGCTCTCTCTCACCCCCTCACTCTCTCTCCCCCACTCTCACTCTTCACCCTCTCGCTCTCTCCAACCCCTTCGTTTTCTCCAAAAATCTCACTCTTCCCCTCCCAAAGCTCACTCCCCTTTTCCACCCGGGGCCCCCTCTCACCACTCTCCCCCTCTCCCCACCACTCTCACTCTCTTCACCAATCTCCTCTCTTCACCACTCACAATTTTTCCCCACCACACACACCAAACCCCAAATCGTCCTTTAAAACTATCCAATATTTCTAAACTCTAAATCTTCTCACCAAATCACACCAAAACCCAAAATTCTTCAAACCCCTCCACTATTTTCAAAATTCCCTCTCTCTCACCCCTCAAAACCCCTCTCATCTCTCTCAAAACCCTCCTTCTCTCCACCACTCTCACTCTTCTAAACCCCTCTCACTCCTCTCACCACTCTCAATCTCTCTACCATCACAAAAATTCCCCTTCTCTCTCACCATTTACTATTTCACCAATCTCGTCTCTCTCACAAAAACCCCCACTCTCCTCAAACCCCTCTAAAAAATAAAAAAAAAATAAATCTCACCAAAAAACCCCTCTTTAACCCCTCACTATTTCTTTACCAAATCTCACTAATTTTAACCACTCACACCACCTCACTTTTCCCCCTCACCAAAATCTCACAACTCTCACCCCTCTCCATCTTCACCACCCCTCCCCATCACCCTCTTCAATCCCCCACCAATCCCCACTTCCCCCCACCTTTACTATCTCTCAAACCCCTCTCCTCCTCTCACCCCTCTCAATTTTCTCTCATCACTCTCACTTCTCCCCAACCCCTCCCCTCTTAAAAAACCCCTCACTCTCTCACCCCTCGCACCTTTACAAAAAACCCCTCTTCTCACCACTTCCAACTTCTCTCAACCCTTTCCCTTTTCCACCTTTTCCTCACCCTAGCCAAAAACCTTTTCCCACTCTCCCCCTCTCCACCATCCACTCTCACCTCTCACCTCACCTTCACTCTCTCCCACTTCCCTTCTCAAATTAAATCTCTCAAAACTCTTAAATCTTCACCAAACTCTCACCAATTCAACTATCTCCTCAAACTTCCCACTCTCCCCTCAACACTCCCACTCTACCACACCACTCCTCAATTAAACCATCTCAAGCTCCCCTTTACCCCCTTCCCAATCTCCCACCAATCCAAAACCCCTTCAACCCCCTCATTTTCTCTCAACCACCCTCATTTTCACCACTCTCACTCTCTCACCCCTTCCTCTCTCAACACTCTCCCCACTTTTCAAATTTTCACCCCCCTTTTTCCCCACTCTCAAACCCCTCTCACAAATCTCACTGTCACCCCTCTCACTCCTCTCACCAAATCTCACCTCAATGTCACCAAATCCCCCCCCCTCTCTCTCCCACTTCACTACCACACCCCACCCCTAAATCTCCCTCGCTCCCAATCTCTCCCCACTCTCACCTTTTTCTCACCACTCCACTCTCTCCCCTCCACCTCACCATCTTCTCAACCCCTCTCACTCCCCACCCTCTCACCTCCACCCACTCTCCTCCCCACCCCTCCCACTCTCCCACCCCCCCCCCCCCCCCCCCCCCCCCCCCCCCCCCTCTCTCCCCCTCCCCTCTCAACCCCTCTCACTTTTCTCCCCACTCTCACTCTTCTCAAAAACCCCTTTTACTCTCTCCACCACTCTCCCAAACCCCCCTCACCCCTTCACCCCTTTTCCCCCACTTCACCCTCTCCCCCAATCTCACTTCTCTCACCAAATCTCACTCTCTTCACCACTCTCACTCTCTCTCACCCCTTCACTCTCTCTCACCACCCCCATCTCTCCCCCCCCTCACCACTCTCATCCTCTCAAAACCCCCTCTCACTCTCTCTCAAACCCCTCTCCCCCTCTTCCCCACCCTCTCACTCTCTCTCACCACCCCACTCTCTCCCACCACTCTCACCCTCCTTTACCCTCTCACCCCCTCAAACCCCTCCACTCTCTCTCACCCCTCCCCCACTCTCTTCACCCCCCTCTCACCCTTCCCCAACCCCCTCACTCTCTCTCACCACTCTCACTCCTCTCACCACTCTCACCTCACCACTCCCCAAATCCCTCTCCCCCCACTCTCACCCCTCTCTCACCCACTCTCACTCTTCCCCACCCTCTCACCCCTCCCTCACCACTTTTCCCCTTCCCCTCTCACCCCTCTCACTCTTTCCCCCACTCTCAACCTTTTCTCACCAAATTTAAACCCCCTCCCCCACCACTCTCACTCCTCTCCAAACCCCCTTCACTCTCCCACCACTCTCACTTCTCTCACCACCCCCTCAACCCCTCTTCCCCACTCTCTTTTTCTCTCCCACCCTCTCACCCTCTTCTCACCACCCCCTCCCCCTCTTCACCACTCTCACTCTCTCTCCCACTTCCCCTCTCTCACACCCACCCCTCACATCTCCCCCCCACCCCTCTCTTCCCCCCAAAACCCCCCTCAAAAATTCACTTTTTCCCCCCCAAAAACTCTCCCCTCCCCCCCACTCTCTCTCACCACTCCCCCTTTTCCACTTCCCCTCACCCCCCCCTCCCCTCTCTCTTCAAAACCCCTCTCACCATCTCTCACCCCTCTCCTCTCCTTTCCCTTTCCCCCTCTCTTCACCCCTCTCACTCTCTCTCCCCCAAAACCCCCTTCCCCCTAACTCTCCAACCCCCCTTTCACCAAATCTCACAACTTCACTCTCACCCTCTCCCCCCTCTCTCTCACCCCTCTCACTTCTCTCCCCCCTATCTCTCCCCCCACCCCCCTCTCCCCCACTCTCTCTCACCCCTCTACTTCTCCACCACTCTCCCACTCTCCCCTCACCATTTTCCCCTCACCCCTCTCACCCTCTCACCACCCCTCCAAATTTTCACCCCCTCCCCCACCCCCCCTCTCCCCCACCCTTTACCTCTCTCAACTCTCACCCCTCTCACTCTCACCACCCCCCTTCACCCCTCCCCTCTCACCACCCCACTCCCCTCTCACCACCTCACCCCTCCACACTCTCACTCTCACCACTCCATCCCCCCCCCTTCCCCCCCTCTCACCCACTCACTCTCACCACTCCCCACCTCACCACTCTCCCCCTCCCACCCCCTTCACCCCTTCACTCACCTCTCTTTACCCCCTCACCACTCTCACTCTCACCACTTTTTCCCACCCCTCACTCACCTCCTCACTCTCAACTCTCCTCTACCACTCCTCTCACCACTCTCTCTCAAACCCCCTCCTCTCACCCCCCACTTTTCACCCCTTTACCTCACCACTCAACCTTTTCAACCCCCTCTCACCCCTCACCCTCTTCTCACCACTTCACTCTCCCCAAAATCTTTTCCCACCACTCCCCCCTCACCACTCCCCACCCCTCAAACCAAATCTCCCTCACCCTCCACTTCACCACTCTCACTCTCACCAATTTCTCAACCACTCTCACCCCACCCCCACTCCACCACCTCACTCTCACCACTCTCCCCTTTTACCACTCTCCCCTCCCCCCTCCCTTTTCACCATTCTCTCACCCCTCTCCCTCTCACCACTCTCCCGTCTCACCACTCTCCTCTCACCCTCTCACTCTCAGCCCCCCTCACCCCTTTTCACTCTCACCCCATCCCCCACCCTCACCCCTTTTCCACCACTCCCACTTCCCCCCCACTCTCATCTCACCCCTCTCACTCTCACCCCAAATTCCCCACCCTCACATTCTCCTTTTCCCACTCCATCTCACCCTCCACTTCCCCCCACCCCAATCTCCCCCACTCCACTTTTCACCACTCCAAAAATCCCCACCACCCACTGTCTCCACCACTTAATTCCCCCACTTCCCCACTCTCCCCCCCACTCCCCCCCACTGGGCCCCACCCCCACTGTCCACCACCCCCAAAGTCTCCCACTCCCCCTTCTAAAATCACACTGTCTTTAAAACCCCTCTCAAAGTCTACCCCCTACACTGTCTCCCCCCCCACTCTCACCACTCCACTCTTTAACCCCTCCACGGGTTTTAAAACCCCTCACAAAGTCCACCACTCACACTCCACCCCTCACACTTTTCCCCCACCACACTTCCCCCACTCACACTGTCTCAAACCCCTAACCCCCTTTTCCCCACCACTCACAAAGTTGTTTTTCACCACCCCACTGTCTCACCACTTCCTCTCACCACTCCCCCTCCCCCACCCCCACCACTCACACTTTCACCCCTGTTTTCCCCCCTTTACACGTCTCCACCCTTTCTCACCACTCCCTTTTCTCACCACTTCCTTTTCACCATTTTCCCCTGGTTTCACCACTCCACACCTTTACCACGTTCCCCCACTCTCCCTCACCCCTGTTTCACCACTCCCCACTTTCACCCCCCTCCCCCCTTCCAAACCCCCTCACCTCTCAACCCTTCTCATTCACCAAACCCCACTGCCCCAACCAAAACCCCTCTTCCCCCCCACTGTTTTCACCACTCACACTCTCCCCCCACCCCTGTCCTCAAACCCCTCACCCGTCCCCCCCCAAATGTTTTCACCACTCCCTTTTCCCCCACCACGCCCCCCACCACTCACACTGTCTCAACCACTTCCTTTCACCACTCACACTGTCCCCCCAACGTCCTTTACCACTACCTTTCCCCCACAAATGTTTTCACCACTTACACTGTCTAACCACCGGCCTCACCACCACACTGGGCTCCCCCCCCACGTCTCCCACCCCAAATCTCCCCTCACAAATGTTTTCACCACTCACTTTTAACCACCCACTGGGCCCCCCCACTCCACTTTTCAAACCCCTCCACTTTTCCCCCCAAATCCACACTCTACCAAACCCCTTTGCCCCACAACCAAAAACGTCCACCACCCACCTCCACCACTCCCACTCTCACCACTTTACAACCCGTCCACCACTCAAAACCCCGTTTAACCCCCTCACCCCTTTCACCCCTCACCTGGCTCACCACTTCCCCCTCACACTCTCCTTTTCCAAAAACTTCCTTTCACCACTCACAAATGTCTCACCACGCCCCCCACCCCGTCTCCCCCTTTTCCATTTTCCCCCACTTTTCCCCCTGTTTTCACCACTCACACTGTCTCACCACCCCTGTTCAACCCTGCTCACCCCTCACACTGTCTCACCCTTCACTTTTCCCCCCACGCTCCCCCTGTTTTCACCAAAATCCTTTTTTCACCACCCCCACCCCTTTACACCTTCCCCAACCCCTGTTTTCACCCCTCCATGTCTCACCACCCCCACCCCTCTCCCAAACCCCCCACTGGTTTTCACCCCTCACACTGTCTCACCACCCCCCACCCTCCCCTCACCACTCTCCCTCACACTTTTCACCACCCCACCCCCTGTCCCTCACCCCTTTACCCCTTCCACCCCTGGCCCCACCCCCCTGTCTCCCCAAATCCCTGTCTCACCACTTTCTCACCACCCCACACTGTCTCACCCCTTCCCCCCACCCCTCCCCCTTGTCCACCATGTCTCTCATCACTCCCCAAAACCCAACCCCAGCCTCCCACCAAAACTGCCCCCACCACTTAACTGTCTCCCCCCACGGGCTCCACCACTCCACTTTTTCCCCCCCCACCCCACCCGGCTCACCACGGGCTCTCACCAAAACCCCCCAAAACGTCCTCAACCCCCAAAACTGTCTCACCAATGTTCCCCTCACACTCACAAAACCCAAAACGCCTCACCAAAAACCCGGCCACCCAAAATTTTCTCCCCACCACTACACGGGGCTTTACCACTCCCACCCTCCCCCACACGTTTTCAACCAATGGCCCACCACTTCCAACCACCAAAATCACCAAAACCCAAAACCCCTCAAACGTTAATAAAAATTTTTACCCCTAAGCCCCCAACAACTTTACAAAAAAATCCCTGCCAATGTTAACCCTCCCCATTAAAAGGGCCCCCAAACCTTTTTCCCCCTTTAATGGGTTTCCACCATGTTTTCCCCCTTATTCCCCCCTTTTTTTTCCCATGTCTTTTTATTCCCAAAAACCCCAAAAAAGGCCTTTTTCCCTTTGGGGCCTTATTTTGTTTTGGCATTATACCCCCAAAATCGTTTTTTTTTAAAAAAATTTTTGGGGTTTAACTTAAGGTTCCCCTTAATGTCCCAATTCATTAATTTTTTTGGGGGCTTAACTGTTTTTTCATTTTCCCCCAAAAAAGGCCTTTTCCCCAAAAAGGGGTCATTAAAATTCTTTTTTCATTAAAGCCGGGGGCATTAAATGTTTTGAAATGGCCCTTGGCCCTTTTTGGGGCCCCCTTAAAGGTTGGGTTTTGGGGGGTCAATAAAGGTTTTTGGGGGTTTATTTGTCTGTTTTGGGGGGTCCCTTTTTTTTCTGTTTTTTTTGGGCAATTTTGTCCGTTTTGGTGGTCTTATGGTTTTTTTTGGTTTGGGGCCCTTATGTCTGTTTTTGGGTCATTATGTTTTGTTTTTTGGTCCTTATGTCTTTTTTTTGGTCATTATGTCTGTTTTTTGGGGTCATTATGTCTGGTTTTTTGGTTTTTTTCATTTTGGCTGTTTTGGTGGGCATTATGTTGTTTTTTGGTGGTCATTATGTTTTTTGGTGGTCATTATTCTGTTTTGGGGGGGGCCCATGCCCGGTTTTTGGGGGTCATTATGTCCCGTTTTGGGCATTTAAAGGCTGTTTTGGTCATTAAAGTCTGTTTTTTGGGCATTATGTTGTTTTTTTGGGGGGTCAATTTTGTCTGTTTTTTTTGGTCTTATGGGCTGTTTTTGGTGGTCATTATGTCTGTTTTTATTATTAAATTTTTTGGGGGTCATTAAAAGTCTGTTTGGTGGTCATTATTCTGTTTTTGGGGGTCATTTTTGGCTGTTTTTTGGGAAATTTTGTCCCCGTTTTGGGGCAGTGTCTGTTTTTTTTGGTCATTATTTTTTTTGTTTTGGTTTTTCATTATGTCTGTTTTTTGGGGGTCATTAAAGTCCCCGTTTTGGGGGCAATTTTGTCTGGGTTTTGGGGGGTTAATTTATGTCTGTTTTGGTCCCTTATGGCTGTTTTTGGGGGTCATTTGTCTGTTTTTTGGGGGTCTTAGGCCTTTTTTTGGTGGTATTAGGTTTTGTTTTGGTCATTGGGTTTTTTTGGTGGTCATTATGTGTTTTTGGTCAATTTTTTGGGGTTTTTGGGGGGTCATTATGTCTGTTTTTGGGGTCATTATGTCTGTTTTGGTGGGCATTATGTCTTTTTTGTGGGGATTAGTCTGTTTTTTTGGGCATTATGCTGTTTTGGTCATTAAGTCTGTTTTGGGGTCATTATTTTGTTTTTGGTGGTCATTATGTCTGTTTTGGGGGGTCATTTGTCTGTTTTGGTGGGCCCTTATGTCCCGTTTTTGGTCCCTTAGTCCCCGGGGTTTTGGGGGTTTTTATGTCTGTTTTGGTGTATTATGTCGTTTTGGGTCAATTTTGTTGTTTGGGTTTTGGTGGGCAAATTTTGTTCCCCCCCTTTTTTATGGTCATTTTTGTTTTGTTTTTGGGGGTTTATTATGTTGTTTTGGTGGTCATTTTGTCCGGGTTTTTGGGGGGTCATTATGTCTGTTTTGGGAGTCATTATGTCCCGTTTTTTGGGGGTCATTATGTCTGTTTTTTGGGGCATTAAAGTCTGGGTTTTTATGGTCATTAACGGGTTTTGGGGGGGTCATAAAGTCTTTTTGGTGGTTTATTAAAGTCTGTTTTTTGGGGGTCATTTGTCTTTTTTTGGGTTTAATGTTGTTTTAGGGGCATATGTCTGTTTTGGGGGGTATTATGTCTTTTTGGGTCGTATGTTGGTTTTTGGGGGGCATTTTTGCTGTTTTGGTGGTTTATTAAGTCTTTTTTTGGTTCATTATGTCTGTTTTGGTCCCTTTTGTTGTTTTTGGTCATTATGTCTGTTTTGGTGGGCATTATGGGCTTTTTGTGGTCCATTTTGTTTTGTTTTGGTGGTCCCTTTGGCTGGGTTTTGGGGGCCCCTTAGGTCTGGGTTTTTTTTGGGCATTATGTCTGTTTTTGGGGGGGCTTTAAGGGCTTTTTGGTGGTCATTAATTTTGGGTTTTTTGGAATTTTGGCTGGTTTTTGGGGGTCAAATTTTTGGGGCTTTTTTTTGGTAAATAAATTTTTGGGCGTTTTGGGTGGGCCATTAAAATTTTTGGGGGTTCATTTATGGGCTTTTTGGTTTCCCCTTTTGTCCCCCGTTTTGGTGGTTTAATTAAATGGTATGTTTTTGGGGCTTATTTTTTTTGGGGCATTGGTCTTGTTTTTCCCTTTGTTTCCCCGTTTTGGTGGTGGGGAAAAAATTTTTTTGGGGGTCATTATTGGTTGGTTTTTGTTTTGGGTTTTTATTATTCCTTTTTTTTGGCATTTAAAAATTCCCCCGTTTTGGGTTTTCCCTTTATGGTCCTTGTTTTTTTTCTTTTGTTCTGGTTTTTTTGGTATTAAATTTTTCTTTTTGGTTCATTTTTTGTTTTGGGGCCCCTTAAAAATTAGTTTTGGTTTGGGAATTTTTGGCCCCGGGTGGTCATTCTGGGTTTTTGGTGGCATTTTTGGTTTTGTTTTTGGGCAATTTTGGGTTTTGGGGCAAAATGTCTGGTTTGGAAAAGGGGCCCTTTTCTGTTTTGGGGGCAATGGGGCCTGCAGTCCCCTTTTTTTCTTAGGAGTAATTTTGTGGAAATTTGGGGGAAATCCTTAAATTTAAAAAGGGGCCCTTTTTTTTATTTTAAACCCCCCCGTATTCCTTGTGCAGGTTCAAAAGGGCCTTTAAACTCCAAGGAGTAAAAAAAGGTCCAAGAGCTGCAACTGTTCCCTGTAATTGAGCTGCTTGACTTTATTTATACGTGCAGTGAAAGCTCTCTGTTAATTTCCAGGTCTGCTGTTTCCCATGTCTATTAGGCGAAACTGCAGACCTGGAGAAAACGAGTGATTTAAAGAGGATCATCATTGGCTTGGCATCTCTTGTTTTGAAGGTTCTCTTTATCCATCCTATCATTTTCCTAGCACTTTCAAAGTTCCAACATCGTAATGTTGGGATCTCTGACATTATCACTCCCAGGTCTTTCACATTAGTTTTTTGCTCTTTTGTATGGCTGGAATTTGTTTTCCACAGAAAAGTGATTGAAATTTGTCTTCATTGAACTTCATATTATTTTCTGAGGCCCACTGAAAAACTTAGTTAATATCCGCTTGGAGATTTACAGTGACCTCGACGGATGACACTGTCATGCAAATTCTTCAACATCCACAAAGGAAGACATGGTGCTGTGGCTCACATCTGTTTATGTCACATATGAGGCTGAGGAACAGGATGGGAGCCAGTACTGTGCCTTGTGGAACACTGGGAGCCAGTACTGTGCCTTGTGGAACACTGGGAGCCAGTAACTGTACCAGTGGAACACGGGAGCCAGTACTGTTTCCTTGTGGAAACACTGGCAGCCAGTTTCTGTACCTTGTGGAACACTGGGAGCCAGTACTGTACCTTGTGGAACACTGGGAGCCAGTACTGTACCTTGTGGAACACTGGGAGCGAGTACTGTGCCTTGTGGAACACTGGGAGCCAGTACTGTGCCTTGTGGAACACTGGGAGCCAGTACTGTACCTTGTGGAACACTGGGAGCCAGTAACTGTACCTTGTGGAACACTGGGAGGCGAGTACTGTGCCTTGTGGAACACTGGGGAGCCAGTACTGTACCTTGTGGAACACTGGGAGCCAGTACTGTACCTTGTGGAACACTGGGAGCCAGTACTGACCTTGTGGAACACTGGGAGCCAGTACTGTACCTTGTGGAACACTGGGAGCCAGTACTGTGCCTTGTGGAACACTGGGAGCCAGTACTGTACCTTGTGGAACACTGGGAGCCAGTACTGTGGCCTTGTGGAACACTGGGAGCCAGTACTGTGCCTTGTGGGGAACACTGGGAGCCAGTACTGTGCCTTGTGGGAACACTGGGAAACCCGTACTGTACCTTTTGGAACACTGGGAGCGAGTACTGACCTTGTTTAAACACTGGGAGCCAGTACTGTGCCTTGTGGAACACCCGGGAGCCAGTACTGTGCCTTGTGGAACACCCGGGAGCGAGTACTGTGCCTTGAGGAACACTGGGAGCCCGTCTGTGCCTTGGGAACACTGGGAGCGAGAGTACTGTGCCTTGTGGAACACTAGGAGCGAGTACTGTGCCTTGTGGAACATGGGAGCGAGTACTGTGCCTTGTGGAACATGGGAGCCGGTACTGTACCCTTTTGGAACCTGGGAGCCCGTACTGTACCTTGTGGAACACTGGGAGCGAGTACTGTGCCTTGTGGAACACTGGGAAACCAGTACTGGGATCTTGTGGAACACTGGGAGCCAGTACTGTGCCTTGTGGAACACTGGGAGCGAGTACTGTGGCCTTGTGGAACACTGGGAGCGAGTACTGTGCCTTGGGAACACTGGGAGCCAGTACTGTGCTTGTGGAACACTGGGAGCGAGTACTGTGCCTTTGGAACACTGGGAGCGAGTACTGTTTCCTTGTGGAACACTGGGAGCGAGTACTGTGCCTTGTGGAACACTGGGAGCGAGTACTGGCCTTGTGGAACACTGGGGGCCAGTTACTGTACCTTGTGGAACACTGGAGGAGGAGTACTGTACCTTGTGAAACACTGGGAGCCAGTACTGTACCTTGTGGAACACAGGGAGGCCAGTACTGTGCCTTGTGGAAAAACTGGGAGCCAGTACGTACCTTGTGGAACACTGGGAGCCAGTACTGTGCCTTGTGGAACACTGGGAGCCATTACTGTGCCTTGTGGAACACTGGGAGCCAGTACTGTGCCTTGTGGAAACATGGGAGCCAGTACTGTGCCTTGTGGAACACTAGGAGCCAGTACTGTGCCTTGTGGAACAGAGTTTTCACTGTATCCTCTTCAGACTTTATTATTCTGTTTACTGTTACTCTGTGTTCTATTTGTTAGGAAGTTCTAGATCCATCTACCAACTTTTCTTGTTATTCCTTTATCACGCATTTTGTGTTATTACACCATAGTCACACTTGGCGAAAGCTTTCGCTAAGTCTGTGTATACTATATCTGCATTTTTTGTCCTCTAGAGCATCCAAGACCATGTTATAGTGGTCCAGTAGTTGTGAGAGGTAGGAGCGACCCAAACCATGTCATAGTGGTCCAGTAGTTGTGAGAGGCAGGAGCGACCCTGACCATGTCATAGTGCTCCAGTACTTGTGAGAGGCAGGAGCGACCCTGACCATGTCATAGTGCTCCAGTAGTTGTGAGAGGCAATAGCGACCCTGACCATGTCATAGTGCTCCAGTACTTGTGAGAGGCAGGAGCGACCCTGACCATGTCATAGTGCTCCAGTAGTTGTGAGAGGCAGGAACGACCATCCAAGACCATGTCATAGTGGTCCAGTAGTTGTGAGAGGCAGGGGCGACCATCCAAGACCATGTATAGGGTCCAAATAGTTGTTTAGAGGCAGGAGCGGGCCATCCAAGACCATGTCATAGTGGTCCAGTAGTTGTGAGAGGCAGGAGCGACCATCCAAGACCATGTTATAGTGGTCCAGTAGTTGTGAGAGGCAGGAGCGACCATCCCAAAACCATGTTATGTGGTCCAGTAGTTGTGAGAGGCAGGAGGACCATCCAAGACCATGTCATAGGGGGTCCAGTAGCTGTGAGAGGGGAGGAAGGACCATCCAAGACCATGGGTTGTAGTGGTCCAGTAGTTGTGAGAGGCAAAGAGCGACCATCCAAGACCCTGTTATAGTGGTCCAGTACTTGTGAGAGGCAGGAGCGACCATCCAAGACCATGTTATAGTGGTCCAGTAGTTGAGAGAGGCAGGAGCGACCATCCAAGACCATGTTATAGTGGTCCAGTAGTTGTGAGAGGCAGGAGCGACCATCCAAGACCATGTTATAGTGGTCCAGTAGTTGTGAGAGGCATGAGCGACCATCCAAGACCATGTCATAGTGGTCCAGTAGTTGAGAGGCAGGAGCGACCATCCAAGACCATGTCATAGTGGTCCAGTAGCTGTGAGAGGCAGGAGAGACCATCCAAGACCATGTTATAGTGGTCCAGTAGTTGTGAGAGGCAGGAGCGACCATCCAAGACCATGTTATAGTGGTCCAGTAGTTGTGAGAGGCAGGAGCGACCATCCAAGACCATGTCATAGTGGTCCCGTAGTTGAGAGGCAGGAGCGACCATCCAAGCCATGTCATAGTGTCCAGTAGCTGTGAGAGGCAGGAAAGGGCCCTCCAAGACCATGTTATAGTGGTCCAGTTTGTTTTGAGAGGCATTTAGCGACCATCCAAGACCATGTTATAATGGTCCAGTCTTGTGAGAGGCAGGAGCGACCATCCAAGACCATGTTATAATGGTCCAGTAGTTGTGAGAGGCAGGAGCGACCATCCAAGACCATGTTATAGTGGTCCAGTACTTGTGGGAGGCAGGAGCGACCATCCAAGACCATGTTGTACTGGTCCAGTAGTTGTGAGAGGCATGAGCGACCATCAAAGACCATGTCATAGTGGTCCAGTAGTTGTGAGAGGCAAGAGCGACCCTGACCATGTCATAGTGCTCCAGTAGTTGCGAGAGACAGAAGCGAACCTGACCATGTCATAGTGCTCCAGTAGTTGTGAGACAGGGGCGACCCTGACCATGTCATAGTGCTCCAGTAGTTGTGAGACAGGAGCGACCCTGACCATGTCATAGTGGTCCAGTAGTTGTGAGAGGCAGGAGCGACCCTGACCATGTCATAGTGCTCCAGTACTTGTGAGAGGCAGGAGCGACCCAGACCATGCCATAGTGGTGCAGTACTTGTGAGAGGCAGGAGCGACCCAGACCATGTCATAGTGGTCCAGTAGTTGTGAGAGGCAGGAGCGACCCAGACCATGTCATAGTGGTCCAGTAGTTGTGAGAGGCAGGAGCAACCCAGACCATGTCATAGTGGTCCAGTACTTGTGAGAGGCAGGAGCGACCCAGACCATATCATAGTGGTCTAGTACTTGTGAGAGGCAGGAGCAACCCAGACCATGTCATAGTGGTCCAGTACTTGTGAGAGGCAGGAGTGACCCAGACCATGTCATAGTGGTCCAGTACTTGTGAGAGGCAGGAGCAACCCTGACCATGTCATAGTGGTCCAGTACTTGTGAGAGGCAGGAGCGACCCTGACCATGTCATAGTGCTCCAGTACTTGTGAGAGGCAGGAGCGACCCAGAAACCCTTTTCATAGTGGGCCAGTACTTGTGAGAGGGAGGAGCGACCCTGACCATGTCATAGTGGGCCAGTACCTGCGAGAGGCAGGAGTGACCTGACCATATCATAGTGGTCCAGTACTTGCGAGAGGCAGGAGTGACCCTGACCATATCATAGTGGTCCAGTACTTGCGAGAGGCAGGTGTCCATGCTACCCTGGGTCGTACAGCTGATGGGTATCCAAGTGGATAGTGATCTTAGGACCCTCTCAAAGATTTTTTACGATGTGGATGTGGTTATTGCCTGAACCTTGTAATTGTTATTGCTGTTATTATTATTATTATTATTATTATTATTATTATTATTATTATTATTATTTATTATAGTGTTGGGCAGCTCAAGATTCTGGGATCAAAAGCTCACCAGCAACTCTCTCAACGAACGACATTTAACGATTATAAATTATGTACTAACCTGCCACGAGTGATCTTTATCTGAGTACTGGTTGTGTACTGGTTGTGTACTGGTTGTGTACTGGTTGAGTACTGGTTGTGTACTGTTTGTGTACTGGTTGAGTACTGGTTGTGTACTGGTTGTGTACTGGTTGTGTACTAGTTGTGTACTGGTTGTGTACTAGTGTACTGGTTGTGTAATGGTTGAGTACTAGTTGTGTACTGGTTGTGTACTGGTTGTGTACTGGTTGAGTATTGGTTGAGTACTGGTTGTGTACTGGTTGTGTACTGGTTGAGTATTGGTTGATTACTGGTTGTGTACTGGTTGAGTATTGGTTGAGTACTGGTTGTGTACTAGTTGTGTACTGGTTGAGTACTAATTGTGTACTGGTTGTATACTGGTTGTGTACTGGTTGTGTACTGGTTGTGTACTGGTTGTGTACTGGTTGAGTACTGGTTGTGTACTGGTTGTGAACTGGTTGTGTACTGGTTGTATACTGGTTGAGCACTGGTTGTTTACTGGTTGTGTACTGGTTGTGTACTGGTTGTATACTGGTTGAGTACTGGTTGTGTACTGGTTGAGTACTAGTTGTGTACTGGTTGTATACTGGTTGTATACTGGTTGAGTATTGGTTGAGTACTGGTTGTGTACTGGTTGTGTACTGGTTGAGTACTGGTTGTATACTGGTTGAGTATTGGTTGAGTACTGGTTGTATACTGGTTGTGTACTGGTTGTATACTGGTTGAGTATTGGTTGAGTACTGGTTGTGTGCTGGTTATGTACTGGTTGAGTACTGGTTGTGTACTGGCTATATACTGGTTGAGTATTGGTTATGTACTGGTTAAGTACTGGTTGTGTACTGGTTGTGTACTGGTTGAGTATTGGTTGAGTACTGGTTGTGTACTGGTTGAGTGTTGGTTGAGTACTGATTGTATACTGGTTGAATACTGGTTGTGTACTGGTTGAATATTGGTTGTGTACCGGTTGTGTACTGGTTGTGTACCAGTTGAGTGTATCGGTTAGGTACTGGTTGATCACTTGTTGAGTAGTCAGTCTTTATAGAGGGTGGTCAGTCCCTCGGGTTTGTTCACACCAATAAAATTGACCACCACTGGCACCACCACCACTGGCACCTTCACCACCACCACCACCACTGCCACCACCACCACTGGCACCTTCACCACCACCACCACCACCATTGGCACCACCACCACTGGCACCACCACCACTGCCACCACTACCACTGGTACCTAAGAGAAAGATCCACTTTCCACCGGAACACAAAGGTCACTCCTTGACGTCAGCTAGCGACCTTTACAGAGGAGATGCTTCTATAATAAATTCAATATGTCGTGACCTTTAAGCCTAGGGAAGACACTAGTTAATGTACCTTCAAGGTGCCTGGAAAAGCTTGCTTCCTGAAGGTCGCTAAGAACCGGTTGTGCCTAGGGAAGACACTAGTTAATGTACCTTCAAGGTGCCTGGAAAAGCTTGCTTCCTGAAGGTCGCTAAGAACCGGTTGTGCCTAGGGAAGACACTAGTTAATGTACCTTCAAGGTGCCTGGAAAAGCTTGCTTCCTGAAGGTCGCTAAGAACCGGTTGTGCCTAGGGGAAGACACTAGTTAATGTACCTTCAAGGTGCCTGGAAAAGCTTGCTTCCCGAAGGTCGCTAAGAACCGATTGTGCCTAGGGAAGACACTAGTTAATGTACCTTCAAGGTGCCTGGAAAAGCTTGCTTCCTGAAGGTCGCTAAGAACCGGTTGTGCCTAGGGAAGACACTATGTTAATGTACCTTCAAGGTGCCTGGAAAAGCTTGCTTCCTGAAGGTCGCTAAGAACCGGTTGTGCCTAGGGAAGACACTAGTTAATGTACCTTCAAGGTGCCTGGAAAAGCTTGCTTCCTGAAGGTCGCTAAAACCGGTTGTGCCTAGGGAAGACACTAGTTAATGTACCTTCAAGGTGCCTGGAAAAGCTTGCTTCCTGAAGGTCGCTAAGAACCGGTTGTGCCTAGGGAAGACACTAGTTAATGTACCTTCAAGGTGCCTGGAAAAGCTTGCTTCCTGAAGGTCGCTAAGAACCGGTTGTGCCTAGGGGAAAACACTAGTTAATGTACCTTCAAGGTGCCTGGAAAAGCTTGCTTCCTGAAGGTCGCTAAGAACCGGTTGTGCCTAGGGAAGACACTAGTTAATGTACCTTCAAGGTGCCTGGAAAAGCTTGCTTCCTGAAGGTCGCTAAGAACCGGTTGTGCCTAGGGAAGACACTAGTTAACGAACCTTCAAGGTACCTGGAAAAGCTTGCTTCCTGAAGGTCGCTAAGAACCGGTTGTGCCTAGGGAAGACACTAGTTAATGTACCTTCAAGGTGCCTGGAAAAGCTTGCTTCCTGAAGGTCGCTAAGAACCGGTTGTGGGCCCAGGGAAGACACTAGTTAATGTACCTTCAAGGTGCCTGGAAAAGCTTGCTTCCTGAAGGTCGCTAAGAACCGGTTGTGCCTAGGGAAGACACTAGTTAAATGTACCTTCAAGGGGCCTGGAAAGCTTGCTTCCTGAAGGTCGCTAAGAACCGATTGTGCCTAGGGAAGACACTAGTTAATGTACCTTCAAGGTGCCTGGAAAAGCTTGCTTCCTGAAGGTCGCTAAGAACCGGTTGTGCCTAGGAAGACACTAGTTAATGTACCTTCAAGGTGCCTGGAAAAGCTTGCTTCCTGAAGGTCGCTAAGAACCGGTTGTGGCCTAGGAAGACACTAGTTAATGTTTCCTTCAAGGTGCCTGGAAAAGCTTGCTTCCTGAAGGTCGCTAAGAACCGGTTGTGCCTAGGAAGAAAACTAGTTAATGTACCTTCAAGGTGCCTGGAAAAGCTTGCTTCCTGAAGGTCGCTAAGAACCGGTTGTGCCTAGGGAAGACACTAGTTAATGTACCTTCAAGGTGCCTGAAAAGCTTGCTTCCTTTAAGGTCGCTAAGAACCGGGTTTTGCCTAGGGAAGACACTAGTTAATGTACCTTCAAGGTGCCTGGAAAAGCTTGCTTCCTGAAGGTCGCTAAGAACCGATTGTGCCTAGGGAAGACACTAGTTAATGTACCTTCAAGGTGCCTGGAAAAGCTTGCTTCCTGAAGGTCGCTAAGAACCGGTTGTGCCTAGGGAAGACACTAGTTAATGTACCTTCAAGGTGCCTGGAAAAGCTTGCTTCCTGAAGGTCGCTAAGAACTGGTTGTGCCTAGGGAAGACACTAGTTAATGTACCTTCAAGGTGCCTGAAAAGCTTGCTTCCTGAAGGTCGCTAAGAACCGGTTGTGCCTAGGAAGACACTAGTTAATGTACCTTCAAGGTGCCTGGAAAAGCTTGCTTCCTGAAGGTCGCTAAGAACCGATTGTGCCTAGGGAAGACACTAGTTAATGTACCTTCAAGGTGCCTGGAAAAGCTTGCTTCCTGAAGGTCGCTAAGAACCCGGTTGTGCCTAGGGAAGACACTAGTTAATGTACCTTCAAGGGCCTGGAAAAGCTTGCTTCCTGAAGGTCGCTAAGAATGGTTGTGCCTAGGGAAGACACTAGTTAATGTACCCTTCAAGGTGCCTGGAAAAGCTTGCTTCCTGAAGGTCGCTAAGAACCGGTTGTGCCTAGGGAAGACACTAGTTAATGTACCTTCAAGGTGCCTGGAAAAGCTAGCTTCCTGAAGGTCGCTAAGAACCGGTTGTGCCTAGGGAAGACACTATTTAATGTACCTTCAAGGTGCCTGGAAAAGCTAGCTTCCTGAAGGTCGCTAAGAACCGGTTGTGCCTAGGGAAGACACTAGTTAATGTACCTTCAAGGTGCCTGGAAAAGCTTGCTTCCTGAAGGTCGCTAAGAACCGGTTGTGCCTAGGGGAAAACACTAGTTAATGTACCTTCAAGGTGCCTGGAAAAGCTTGCTTCCTGAAGGTCGCTAAGAACCGGTTGTGCCTAGGGAAGACACTAGTTAATGTACCTTCAAGGTGCCTGGAAAAGCTTGCTTCCTGAAGGTCGCTAAGAACCGATTGTGCCTAGGGAAGACACTAGTTAATGTACCTTCAAGGTGCCTGGAAAAGCTTGCTTCCTGAATGTCGCTAAGAACCGGTTGTGCCTAGGAAGACACTAGTTAATGTACCTTCAAGGTGCCTGGAAAAGCTTGCTTCCTGAAGGTCGCTAAGAACTGGTTGTGCCTAGGGAAGACACTAGTTAATGTACCTTCAAGGTGCTGGAAAAGCTTGCTTCCTGAAGGTCGCTAAGAACCGGTTGTGCCTAGGGAAGACACTAGTTAATGTACCTTCAAGGTGCCTGGAAAAGCTAGCTTCCTGAAGGTCGCTAAGAACCGGTTGTGCCTAGGGAAGACACTAGTTAATGTACCTTCAAGGTGCCTGGAAAAAGCTAGCTTCCTGAAGGTCGCTAAGAACCGGTTGTGCCTAGGGAAGACACTAGTTAATGTACCTTCAAGGTGCCTGGAAAAGCTTGCTTCCTGAAGGTCGCTAAGAACTGGTTGTGCCTAGGAAGACACTAGTTAATGTACCTTCAAGTGCCTGGAAAAGCTTGCTTCCTGAAGGTCGCTAAGAACCCGGTTGTGCCTAGGGAAGACACTAGTTAATGTACCTTCAAGGTGCCTGGAAAAGCTTGCTTCCTGAAGGTCGCTAAGAACTGGTTGTGCCTAGGGGAAAACACTAGTTAATGTACCTTCAAGGTGCCTGGAAAAGCTTGCTTCCTGAAGGTCGCTAAGAACCGATTGTGCCTAGGGAAGACACTAGTTAATGTACCTTCAAGGTGCCCTGGAAAAGCTTGCTTCCTGAAGGTCGCTAAGAACCGGTTGTGCCTAGGGAAGACATAGTTAATGTACCCTTTAAGGTGCCTGGAAAAGCTTGCTTCCTGAAGGTCGCTAAGAACTGGTTGTGCCTAGGGAAGACACTAGTTAATGTACCTTCAAGGTGCCTGGAAAAGCTTGCTTCCTGAAGGTCGCTAAGAACCGGTTGTGCCTAGGGAAGACACTTAGTTAATGTACCCTTTAAGGTGCCTGGAAAAAGCTTGCTTCCTGAAGGTCGCTAAGAACTGGTTGTGCCTAGGGGAAAACACTAGTTAATGTACCTTCAAGGTGCCTGGAAAAGCTTGCTTCCTGAAGGTCGCTAAGAACCGGTTGTGCCTAGGGAAGACACTAGTTAATGTACCTTCAAGGTGCCTGGAAAAGCTTGCTTCCTGAAGGTCGCTAAGAACTGGTTGTGCCTAGGGAAGACACTAGTTAATGTACCTTCAAGGTGCCTGGAAAAGCTTGCTTCCTGAAGGTCGCTAAGAACCGGTTGTGCCTAGGAAGAACTAGTTAATGTACCTTCAAGGTGCCTGGAAAAGCTTGCTTCCTGAAGGTCGCTAAGAACCGATTGTGCCTAGGGAAGACACTAGTTAATGTACCTTCAAGGTGCCTGGAAAAGCTTGCTTCCTGAAGGTCGCTAAGAACCGGTTGTGCCTAGGGAAGACACTAGTTAATGTACCTTCAAGGTGCCTGGAAAAGCTTGCTTCCTGAAGGTCGCTAAGAACCGGTTGTGCCTAGGGAAGACACTAGTTAATGTACCTTCAAGGTGCCTGGAAAAGCTTGCTTCCTGAAGGTCGCTAAGAACTGGTTGTGCCTAGGGAAGACACTAGTTAATGTACCTTCAATGTGCCTGGAAAAGCTTGCTTCCTGAAGGTCGCTAAGAACCGGTTGTGCCTAGGGAAGACACTAGTTAATGTACCTTCAAGGTGCCTGGAAAAGCTTGCTTCCTGAAGGTCGCTAAGAACCGGTTGTGCCTCAGAAATTCTCGGAACTGATCGTGTTATAAACTCACGTCGGAATGTAAAGAAAACGTATGGTATTATGATAGGATGTTCTCTAATACGGTATTGTCATGGAATGTTCTCTAACACGGTATAGTCATGGAATGTTCTCTAATAAGGTATAGTCATGGAATGTTCTCTAATACGTTATAGTCATGGAATGTTCTCTAATACGGTATAGTCATGGAATGTTCTCTAATACGGTATAGTCATGGAATGTTCTCTAATACGGTATTGTCATGGGATGTTCTCTAATACGGTATTGTCATGGGATGTTCTCTAATACGGTATTGTCATGGGATGTTCTCTAATACGGTATTGTCATGGGATGTTCTCTAATACGGTATTGTCATGGGATGTTCTCTAATACGGTATTGTCATGGGATGTTCTCTAATACGGTATTGTCATGGGATGTTCTCTAATGCGGTATTGTCATGGGATGTTCTCTAATACGGTATTGTCATGGGATGTTCTCTAATGCGGTATTGTCATGGGATGTTCTCTAATACGGTATTGTCATGGGATGTTCTCTAACACGGTATTGTCATGGGATGTTCTCTAATACGGTATTGTCATGGGATGTTCTCTAATACGGTATTGTCATGGGATGTTCTCTAATACGGTATTGTCATGGGATGTTCTCTAATACGGTATTGTCATGGGATGTTCTCTAATACGGTATTGTCATGGGATGTTCTCTAATACGGTATTGTCATGGGATGTTCTCTAATACGGTATTGTCATGGGATGTTCTCTTATACGGTATTGTCATGGGATGTTCTCTAATGCGGTATTGTCATGGGATGTTCTCTAATACGGTATTGTCATGGGATGTTCTCTAATACGGTATTGTCATGGGATGTTCTCTAATACGGTATTGTCATGGGATGTCCTCCAATACGGTATTGTCATGGGATGTTCTCTAATGCGGTATTGTCATGGGATGTTCTCTAATGCGGTATTGTCATGGGATGTTCTCTAATACGGTATTGTCATGGGATGTTCTCTAATGCGGTATTGTCATGGGATGTTCTCTAATGCGGTATTGTCACTGGATGTCTTCTAATAAGGTATTGTCATGGAATGTTCTCTAATACGGTATTGTCATGGGATGTTCTCTAATGCGGTATTGTCATGGGATGTTCTCTAATGCGGTATTGTCACTGGATGTCTTCTAATAAGGTATTGTCATGGGATGTTCTCTAATACGGTATTGTCATGGGATGTTCTCTAATACGGTATTGTCATGGGATGTTCTCTAATACGGTATTGTCATGGGATGTTCTCTAATACGGTATTGTCATGGGATGTTCTCTAATACGGTATTGTCATGGGATGTCCTCCAATACGGTATTGTCATGGGATGTTCTCTAATACGGTATTGTCATGGGATGTCTTCCAATACGGTATTGTCATGGGATGTTCTCTAATACGGTATTGTCATGGGATGTTCTCTAATACGGTATTGTCATGGGATGTTCTCTAATACGGTATTGTCATGGGATGTCTTCCAATACGGTATTGTCATGGGATGTTCTCTAATACGGTATTGTCATGGGATGTTCTCTAATACGGTATTGTCATGGGATGTTCTCTAATATGGTATTGTCATGGGATGTCCTCCAATACGGTATTGTCATGGGATGTTCTCTAATACGGTATTGTCATGGGATGTTCTCTAATACGGTATTGTCATGGATGTTCTCTAATACGGTATTGTCATGGGATGTTCTCTAATATGGTATTGTCATGGGATGTTCTCTAATATGGTATTGTCATGGGATGTCTTCCAATACGGTATTGTCATGGGATGTTCTCTAATACGGTATTGTCATGGGATGTTCTCTAATACGGTATTGTCATGGGATGTCCTCCAATACGGTATTGTCATGGGATGTTCTCTAATACGGTATTGTCATGGGATGTCCTCCAATACGGTATTGTCATGGGATGTTCTCTAATACGGTATTGTCATGGGATGTCTTCCAATACGGTATTGTCATGGGATGTTCTCTAATACGGTATTGTCATGGGATGTTCTCTAATACGGTATTGTCATGGGATGTCCTCCAATACGGTATTGTCATGGATGTTCTCTAATACGGTATTGTCATGGGATGTCCTCCAATACGGTATTGTCATGGGATGTTCTCTAATACGGTATTGTCATGGGATGTCCTCCAATACGGTATTGTCATGGGATGTCCTCCAATACGGTATTGTCATGGGATGTTCTCTAATACGGTATTGTCATGGGATGTCCTCCAATACGGTATTGTCATGGGATGTTCTCTAATACGGTATTGTCATGGGATGTCCTCCAATACGGTATTGTCATGGATGTTCTCTAATACGGTATTGTCATGGGATGTCCTCCAATACGGTATTGTCATGGGATGTTCTCTAATACGGTATTGTCATGGGATGTCCTCTGAGAACAAGAGTGATACTAGAATACAAGAGTAACCCTCTAGAGTACAAAGGTGGCCATCTAGAGTACAAGAGTGACCCCTCTAAAGTGCAAGGGTTACCTCTAGAATGCAATAATGACCTTCTACAATGCAAGAGTGACCTATAGAGTACAAAGGTGATCCTCTAGAATACATGGATGACTCTCGAGAGGTCAAGAGTGACCCAGTAGAGTAAAAGGTTAAGGTCTACAGTGCAAGAGTAACTAATAGAGTTCAAAGGTGACCATCTAGAGTGACTCTTAAGAGTGCAAGAGTGGCCTATAGATGAACCTCTAGAGTACAATGTGAGCTCTAGAGTACAAGAGAGACCTATCGAGTACAAGGGTGACCCTCTAGAGAACAAAAATGACTAAGCACAACAGTGACCCTCTGGTATACAATGTAACCTCTAGAGTACAAATGTGACTCACTAGAGTACACAGGTGCTACATCAAGGTGCAGCGGTGACTCAAGCACACAACTCACCCTTGAAGACTCACTCACCCTTGAGTTAGTACTCTTAGAACGCCCGCGCGCACGCACAGTCAGCAGATCACCACCAGGCTGGCCGAGGGGCTGAAAGACGCAAATCGTGAGGAAATGCTACTGAAAATGAGCCTTATGTAGCTGAGTGAATATTTAGAGGAGATCTGACCAGGACATTAAAGATACTTGGAGATTATAATTATCTGAGTGTATAAAGACGTAAATTGTGAAGAAATGCCATAGGAAATGCACCTTATAAACATTGTATTATTATTATTGGTATTAGTTGAGGGTAAAGCTCTACCCAGGGCGAAATGTTGCCTAGGAAAGCTCTACCCAGGGCGAAATGTTGCCTAGGAAAGCTCTACCCAGGGCGAAATGTTGCCTAGGAAAGCTCTACCCAGGGTGAAATGTTGCCTAGGAAAGCTCTACCCAGGGCGAAATGTTGCCTAGGAAAGCTCTACCCAGGGTGAAATGTTGCCTAGGAAAGCTCTACCCAGGGTGAAATGTTACCTGGGAAAGCTCTACCCAGGGCGAAATGTTACCTGGGAAAGCTCTACCCAGGGCGAAATGTTGCCTAGGAAAGCTCTACCCAGGGTGAAATGTTGCCTAGGAAAGCTCTACCCAGGGCGAAATGTTACCTGGGAAAGCTCTACCCAGGGCGAAATGTTGCCTGGGAAAGCTCTACCCAGGGCGAAATGTGAGCTGGGAAAGCTCTACCCAGGGCGAAATGTGAGCTGGGAAAGCTCTACCCAGGGCGAAATGTGGTCTGGAGGGAAGGACAGTGCCTGGGATGTAGACAGTGCCAGGATAGACAGTGCCTAGGAAGTAGAAAATGAAACACAAGGAGAGAGCCAGGAAAGACAGTGCCAGGAGAGTGCCAGGAGGGACTGTGCCATGAGAGACATTTCCAAGAGGGACTGTGCAAGGATAGACATTGCTATGAGATACAGTGCCAGGAGGGACTGTGCCAGGACAGTGCCATGAGTGCCATGACAGTGCCAGGAGGGACTGTTCCAGGAGAGAGAGTGCCAGGACAGACAATGATATGAGAGACAGTGCCAGGAGAGACAATGCCGAGAGAGACAGTGCCAGGAGAGACAATACCATGAGAGTGCCTGGAGAGCCTGTGCCATGAGGGACTGTGCCAGGAGGGATTGTGCCATGAGAGACATTGCCAAGAGGGACTGCACCAGGAGAGACAATGCCAGGAGAGACAATGCCAGGAGAGACAATGCCAGGAGAGACAGTGCCAGGAGAGACAATACCATGAGAGTGCCTGGAGAGCCTGTGCCATGAGGGACTGTGCCAGGAGGGATTGTGCCATGAGAGACATTGCCAAGAGGGACTGCACCAGGAGAGACAATGCCAGGAGAGACAATGCCAGGAGAGACAATGCCAGGAGAGACAGTGCCAGGAGAGACAATACCATGAGAGTGCCTGGAGAGCCTGTGCCATGAGGGACTGTGCCAGGAGGGATTGTGCCATGAGAGACATTGCCAAGAGGGACTGCACCAGGAGAGACAATGCCAGGAGAGACAATGCCAGGAGAGACAGTGCCAGGAGAGAATGCCATGAGAGACAGTGCCAGGAGATACAATGCCATGGAAGACAGTGCCAGGATTGATTGTGCCATGAGAGACATTGCCAGGAAAGTGCCATGAGAGTGCCAGGAGCGACTGTGCCGGGAGAGACAGTACCAGGAGAGACAGTGCCATGAGAGACAGTACCAGGAAAGACTGGGCCGGGAGAGAGTGTGCCGGGAGAGACAGTGCCAGGAGGGACTGTGCCAGGAGGGACTGTGCCAGGAGGGATTGTGCCATGAGAGACATTGCCAAGAGGGACTGCGCCAGGAAAGTGCCATGAGAGTGCCAGGAGCGACTGTGCCGGGAGAGACAGTGCCAGGAGAGACAGTGCCATGAGAGAGAGTACCAGGAAAGACTGGGCCGGGAGAGAGTGTGCCGGGAGAGACAGTGCCAGGAGGGATTGTGCCATGAGAGACATTGCCAAGAGGGACTGCGCCAGGAAAGTGCCATGAGAGTGCCAGGAGCGACTGTGCCGGGAGAGAGTGCCAGGAGAGACAGTGCCAGGAGAGAGTGCCAGGAGGGACTGTGCCAGGAGGGACTGTGCCATGAGAGACATTGCCAAGAGGGACTGCGCCAGGAAAGTGCCATGAGAGTGCCAGGAGCGACTGTGCCGGGAGAGACAGTGCCAGGAGAGACAGTGCCAGGAGAGACAGTGCCAGGAGAGACAGTGCCATCAGCTTTAAGACCTTCTTGATAATAGATGTCAGCGAGGAAATTGATTTTCTCCTCTTAAAATTAAAGATGAAATCCAGGTTCCTGTGGCACAGAGCCTACACTAGGCCTATTATGGGCCTAGTGTAGGCTCTGAACCTATCATAGGCCTATTATTGGCACTAAGAGCCTACACTAGGTCTATTATAAGCTATTGTGGGCACAGAGCCTACACTAGGCCTATTATGGGCCTAGTGTAGGTGCTGAACCTATCATAGGCCTATTATTGGCACAAAGAGCCTACACCTAGGCCTATTATAAGCTATTGGGGCACAGAGCCTACACTAGGCCTATTATGGGCCTAGTGTAGGTGCTGAACCTATCATAGGCCTATTATTGGCACTGAGAGCCTACACTAGGGCTATTATGGGCCTAGTGTAGGTGCTGAACCTATCATAGGCCTATTATTGGCACTAAGAGCCTACACTAGGTCTATTATAAGCTATTGTGGGCACAGAGCCTACACTAGGCCTATTATGGGCCTAGTGTAGGCGCTGAACCTATCATAGGCCTATTATTGGCACTAAGAGCCTACACTAGGTCTATTATAAGCTATTGTGGGCACAGAGCCTACACTAGGCCTATTATGGCCTAGTGTAGGCGCTGAACCTATCATAGGCCTATTATTGGCACTAAGAGCCTACACTAGGTCTATTATAAGCTATTGTGGGCACAGAGCCTACACTAGGCCTATTATGGGCCTAGTGTAGGCGCTGAACCTATCATAGGCCTATTATTGGCACTAAGAACCTACACTAGGTCTATTATAAGCTTTTGTGGGCACAGAGCCTACACTAGGCCTATTATGGGCCTAGTGTAGGTGCTGAACCTATCATAGGCCTATTATTGGCACTAAGAGCCTACACTAGGTCTATTATAAGCTATTGTGGGCACAGATCCTACACTAGGCCTATTATGGGCCTAGTGTAGGTGCTGAACCTATCATAGGCCTATTATTGGCACTAAGAGCCTACACTAGGTCTATTATAAGCTATTGTGGGCACAGAGCCTACACTAGGCCTATTATGGGCCTAGTGTAGGCGCTGAACCTATCATAGGCCTATTATTGGCACTGAGAGCCTACACTAGGTCTATTATAAGCTATTGTGGGCACAGAGCCTACACTAGGCCTATTATAGGCTTACTGTGGCCTAGACGGTGCCCCGTGGTCTGGGGGCTAAAGCTTTCGCTCCACACGGTGAGTGTCTGGGTTTAATTCCCAGCGAGGGTAGAAACATTGGACGTGATTCCTTACACCGGTTGACTATGTTCACCCATCAATAAATTGGATACCTGTGAGTTAGTGGAATGGTGTGGGTCGCATCCTGGGTGTTAGTGGACTGGTGTGGGTCGCATCCTGGGTGTTAGTGGACTGGTGTGGGTCACATCCTGGGTGTTAGTGGACTGGTGTGGGTCGCATCCTGGGTGTTAGTGGATTGGTGTGGGTCGCATCCTGGGTGTTAGTGGACTGGTGTGGGTCGCATCCTGGGTGTTAGTGGACTGGTGTGGGTCACATCCTGGGTGTTAGTGGACTGTGTGGGTCGCATCCTGGTGTTAGTGGATTGGTGTGGGTCGCATCCTGGGTGTTAGTGGACTGGTGTGGGTCACATCCTGGGTGTTAGTGGACTGGTGGGGGTCACATCCTGGGTGTTAGTGGACTGGTGTGGGTCGCATCCTGGGTTTTAGTGGACTGGTGTGGGTCACATACTGGGTGTTAGTGGACTGGTGTGGGTCACATCCTGGGTGTTAGTGGACTGGTGGGGGTCACATCCTGGGTGTTAGTGGACTGGTGTGGGTCATATCTTGGGTGGTAGTGGACTTTTGTGGGTCACATCCTGGGTGTTAGTGGACTGGTGTGGGTCGCATCCTGGGTGTTAGTGGACTGGTGTGGGTCACATCCTGGGTGTTAGTGGACTGGTGTGGATCGCATCCTGGGTGTTAGTGGACTGGTGTGGATCGCATCCTGGGTGTTAGTGGACTGGTGTGGGTCACATACTGGGTGTTAGTGGACTGGTGTGGGTCACATCGTGAGTGTTAGTGGACTGGTGTGGGTCACATCCTGGGTGTTAGTGGACTGGTGTGGGTCACATCCTGGGTGTTAGTGGACTGGTGTGGGTCGCATCCTGGGTGTTAGTGGATTGGTGTGGGTCACATCCTAGGTGTTAGTGGACTGGTGTGGGTCACATCCTGGGTGTTAGTGGACTGGTGTGGGTCACATCCTGGGTGTTAGTGGACTGGTGTGGGTCGCATCCTGGGTGTTAGTGGACTGGTGTGGGTCGCATCCTGGGTGTTAGTGGACTGGTGTGGGTCACATCCTGGGTGTTAGTGGACTGGTGTGGGTCACATCCTGGGTGTTAGTGGACTGGTGTGGGTCACATCCTGGGTGTTAGTGGACTGGTGTGGGTCACATCCTGGGTGTTAGTTGACTGGTGTGGGTCACATCCTGGGTGTTAGTGGACTGGTGTGGGTCGCATCCTGGGTGTTAGTGGACTGGTGTGGGTCACATCCTGGGTGTTAGTGGACTGGTGTGGGTCACATCCTGGGACAAAACTGACCTAATTTGCGGGAAATGCTCAGCATAACAAGCAACTTTCTATATAGTAGTATGTCACTGATGTCATCTATGGTCACAGAGCCTACAATAGGCCTATTATAAGAACATGAGAAATAAGGATCACAGCAACAGGCCTACTGGCCCAAGCCAATCAGGTCAACTCACACCCACCCACATCTACTCATGTATTTATCCAACCTATTTTTAAAGCTACACAACGTTCTGGCCTCTATAACGGTACTTGGGAGTTTGTTCCACTCATCCACAACTCTATTACCAAACCAGTACTTTCCTATATCCTTCCTGAATCTGAATTTTTCCAACTTAAAACCATTGCTGCGAGTCCTGTCTAGGCTAGATATTTTCAGCACACTATTTACATCCTCTTTATTTAATCCTGTCTTCCATTTATACACCTCAATCATATCCCCCCTAATTCTACGTCTTTCTAGAGAGTGCAGTTTCAGGGCCTCAGTCTATCCTCATAGGGAAGGTTTCTGATACATGGGATCATCTTTGTCATCCTCCTTTGTACATTTTCCAGAGAATTTATATCCATTCTGTAATACAGTGACCAGAACTGAGCAGCATAGTCTAAATGAGGCCTAACCAAGGATATATAGAGTTGAAGAACAACCTGAGGACTTCTGTTATTAATACTTCTTGATATGAAGCCATGGATTCTGTGGAGCAGGCTGGAAGTGTATGGAGAGGGCTGGACTGACCAGGAGTAGGCTGGAGCAGGCTGGAAGTGTATGGAAGGGCTGGACTGACCAGGAGTAGGCTGGAGCAGGCTGGAAGTGTATGGAGAGGGCTGGACTGACCAGGAGTAGGCTGGAGCAGGCTGGAAGGGTATGGAGAGGGCTGGACTGACCAGGAGTAGGCTGGAGCAGGCTGGAAGTGTATGGAGAGGGCTGGACTGACCAGGAGTAGGCTGGAGCAGGCTGGAAGTGTATGGAGAGGGCTGGACTGACCAGGAGTAGGCTGGAGCAGGCTGGAAGTGTATGGAGAGGCTGGACTGACCAGGATAGGCTGGAGCAGGGTGGAAGTGTATGGAGAGGGCAGGACTGACCAGGAGTAGCTGGAGCAGGCTGGAAGTGTATGGAGAGGGCAGGACTGACCAGGAGTAGGCTGGAGCAGGCTGGAAGTGTATGGAGAGGGCTGGACTGACCAGGAGTAGGCTGGAGCAGGCTGGAAGTGTATGGAGAGGGCTGGACTGACCAGAGTAGGCTGGAGCAGGCTGGAAGGGTATGGAGAGGGCTGGACTGACCAGGATAGGCTGAGCAGGCTGGAAGTGTATGGAGAGGGCTGGACTGACCAGGAGTAGGCTGGAGCAGGCTGGAAGTGTATGGAGAGGGCTGGACTGACCAGAGTAGGCTGGAGCAGCTGGAAGTGTATGGAGAGGGCTGGACTGACCAGGATAGGCTGGAGCAGGCTGGAAGTGTATGGAGAGGGCTGGACTGACCAGGAGTAGACTGGAGCAGGCTAGAAGGGTATGGAGAGGGCAGGACTGACCAGAGTAGGCTGGAGCAGGCTGGAAGGGTATGGAGAGTGCTGGACTGACCAGGATAGGCTGGAGCAGGCTGGAAGTGTATGGAGAGGGCTGGACTGACCAGGAGTAGGCTGGAGCAGGCTGGAAGTGTATGGAGAGGGCTGGACTGACCAGGAGTAGGCTGGAGCAGGCTGGAAGTGTATGGAGAGGGCTGGACTGACCAGGAGTAGGCTGGAGCAGGCTAGAAGGGTATGGAGAGGGCAGGACTGACCAGAGTAGGCTGGAGCAGGCTGGAAGGGTTAGGAGAGTGCTGGACTGACCAGGAGTAGGCTGGAGCAGGCTGGAAGTGTATGGAGAGGGCTGGACTGACCAGGAGTAGGCTGGAGCAGGCTGGAAGTGTATGGAGAGGGCTGGACTGACCAGGAGTAGGCTGGAGCAGGCTAGAAGGGTATGGAGAGGGCAGGACTGACCAGGAGTAGGCTGGAGCAGGCTGGAAGTGTATGGAGAGGGCTGGACTGACCAGAGTAGGCTGGAGCAGGCTGGAAGTGTATGGAGAGGGCTGGACTGACCAGGAGTAGGCTGGAGCAGGCTGGAAGTGTATGGAGAGGGCTGGACTGACCAGGAGTAGGCTGGAGCAGGCTGGAAGTGTATGGAGAGGGCTGGACTGACCAGGAGTAGGCTGGAGCAGGCTAGAAGGGTATGGAGAGGGCAGGACTGACCAGGAGTAGGCTGGAGCAGGCTGGAAGGGTATGGAGAGTGCTGGACTGACCAGGAGTAGGCTGGAGCAGGCTGGAGGTGTATGGAGAGGGCTGGACTGACCAGGAGTAGGCTGGAGCAGGCTAGAAGGGTATGGAGAGGGCTGGACTGACCAGGAGTAGGCTGGAGCAGGCTAGAAGGGTATGGAGAGGGCAGGACTGACCAGGAGTAGGCTGGAGCAGGCTGGAAGGGTATGGAGAGTGCTGGACTGACCAGGAGTAGGCTGGAGCAGGCTGGAAGGATATGGAGAGGGCTGGACTGACCAGGAGTAGGCTGGAGCAGGCTGGAAAGTAATGGAGAGGGCTGGGCTGACCAGGAGTAGGCTGGAGCAGGCTGGGAGGGTATGGAGAGGGCAGGACTGACCAGGAGTAGGCTGGAGCAGGCTGGAAGGGTATGGAGAGGGCTTGAGTGACCAGGAGTAGGCTGGAGCAGGCTGGAAGGGTATGGAGAGGGCAGGACTGACCAGGAGTAGGCTGGAGCAGGCTGGAAGGGTATGGAGAGGGCAGGACTGACCGAGTAGGCTGGAGAGCTTGAGATGCCTGAGAGGGCTTTAGCTGGCTAGGGGGGGCTGAAGAGGGCTGTAGAGGGATGGAGTGGGCTGGAGAGGGATATAAAGAGATGGGGAAATCTGTAGTGGGCTGCAGAGGAATGGAGTGGGCTGGAGAGAGCTGGAGAAGGATGGAATGGCTGGAGAGGGATGGAGTGGGCTTGAGAGGGATGGAGTGGGCTTGAGAGGGATAGAGTGGTCTGGAGAGTGCGGGAGTGGGCTGGAGTGGTCTGGAAAGGGCTGGAGTGGGCTGGAGTGGTCTGGAAAGGGCTGGAGTTGACTGGACTGGTCTGGAAAAGGATGGAATGGGCTGGAGTGGTCTGTTGTCTGGAAAGGGATGGAGTGGTCTGGAGTGTTCTGGAGAGGGCTGGAGTGGTCTGGAATGGGCTGGAGTGGTCTGGAGAGGTCTGGAGTGGACTGGAGTGGGCTGGAGTGGGCTGGAGTGGTCTGGAGAGGGCTGGAGTGGTCTGGAGTGGTCTGGAGAGGGTTGGAGTGGTCTGGAGAGGGCTGGAGTGGTCTGGAGTGGTCTGGAGTGGTCTGGAGAGGTCTGGAGAGGGCTGGAGTGGTCTGGAGTGGTCTGGAGAGGGCTGGAGTGGGCTGGCGTGGTCTGGAGTGGTCTGGAGTGGTCTGGAGTGGGCTGGAGTGGTCTGGAGTGGTCTGGAGTGGGCTGGAGTGGGCTGGAGTGGTCTGGATAGGGCTGGAGTGGTCTGGAGAGGGCTGGAGTGGTCTGGAGAGGGCTGGAGTGGTCTGGAGTGGTCTGGAGAGGGCTGGAGTGGGCTGGCGTGATCTGGAGTGGTCTGGAGTGGTCTGGAGTGGGCTGGAGTGGTCTGGAGTGGGCTGGAGTGGGCTGGAGAGGGCTGGAGTGGGCTGGAGTGGGATTCACAGAGTATTGATCGACTTGTCACGTTCAATATTTACATTAATTCTACCAGACTATAAGACCATTAAGACCTGTTGAACCTTGAGACTTTCACCCTTGTGTGTTTTGTATCACCTTTCTCCCTCTCCCTCCCTCTCTCTCTCTCTCTCTCTCTTCTCTCCCTCTCTCTTCTCTCCCTCTCTCTTCTCTCCCTCTCTGTCTTCCTCTCTCTTGTTTTCCTCTCTCTTGTCTTCCTCTCTCTTCTCTCCCTCTCTCTTCTCTCCTTCTCTCCCTCTTCCCTTCTCTCCCTCTCTCTTCTCTCCCTCTCTCTTCTCTCCCTCTCTCTTCTCTCCCTCTCCTCTTCTCTCCCTCTCTCTTCTCTCCCTCTCTCTTCTCCCCCCTCTCTCTCTCTTCCTCTCTCTTCTCTCCCTCTCTCTTCTCTCCCTCTCTCTTGTCTTCCTCTGTCTTGTCTCTTCTCTCCCTCTCCCTTCTCTCCCTCTCCATTCTCTCCCTCTCTCTTCTCTCCCTCTCTCTTCTCTCCCCCTCTCTTCTTTCCTCTCTCTTCTTTCCCTCTCTCTTATCTCCCTCTCTCTTCTCTCCCCCTCTCTTGTCTTCCTCTGTCTTTATCTTCTCTCCCTCTCCCTTCTCTCCCTGTCTCTCTCTCTCTCTCTCTCTCTCTCTCTCTCTCTCTCTCTCTCTCTCCTCTCTCTCTATTAAAGTTAGTAAATAAATAAGGCTCGCTGGTCTGATATATCATCTCAGGTCTGACTAAGAGTGTGCCAGCTGGTCTCAGCCAGGTGGTGCTGGTCTCAGCCAGGTGGTCTCAGCCAGGTGGTGCTGGTCTCAGCCAGGCGGTGCTGGTCTCAGCCAGGTGGTGCTGGTATCAGCCAGGTGGTGCTGGTATCAGCCAGATGGTGCTGGTATCAGCCAGACGGTGCTGGTATCAGCCAGGCGGTGCTGGTCTCAGCCAGGTGGTGCTGGTATCAGCCAGGCGGTGCTGGTCTCAGCCAGGTGGTGCTGGTCTCAGCCAGGTGGTGCTGGTCTCAGCCAGGTGGTGCTGGTCTCAGCCAGGTGGTGCTGGTCTCAGCCAGGTGGTGCTGGTCTTCAAGACACCATTCTGCGGGTCTATTGTATTCTGAGTGCACATCAACGTTGCAATCATGCAAGAAGGACGGTCCGGGACCACGAGAGACCTGGAATGGTCTGCTTTCCAGGGACACATGTCTGCTGGGGACTGCTGGAATGTGTATTAGTTGGGATGGATGAGCAAGGTACTTCTGTGATTAGTTGTGTAGATGAGCAGACAGAATCTAAACTGTTAGGACCACTGGAATGGTTTTTATAGTGGTACGTCTGTTAGGACCACTGGAATGGTTTTTATAGTGGTACGTCTGTTAGGACCACTGGAATGGTTTTTATAGTGGTACGCCTGCTAGGACCACTGGAATGGTTTTTATAGTGGTACGCCTGCTAGGACCACTGGAATGGTTTTTATAGTGGTACGCCTGCTAGGACCACTGGAATGGTTTTTATAGTGGTACTTCTGTTAGGACCACTGGAATGGTTTGTTTTATAGTGGTACTTCTGTTAGGACCACTGGAATGGTTTGTTTTATAGTGGTACTTCTGTTAGTACCACTGGAATGGTTTGTTTTATAGTGGTACGTCTGTTAGGACCACTGGAATGGTTTGTTTTATAGTGGTACTTCTGTTAGGACCACTGGAATGGTTTGTTTTATAGTGGTACTTCAGTTAGGACCACTGGAATGGTTTGTTTTATAGTGGTACGTCTGTTAGGACCACTGGAATGGTTTGCTTTATAGTGGTACGCCTGTTAGGACCACTGGAATGGTTTGTTTTATAGTGGTAAGTCTGTTAGGACCACTGGATGGTTTGTTTTTATAGTGGTACGTCGTTAGGACCCCTGGAATGGTTTGTTTTTTAAGTGGTACGTCTGTTAGACCACTGGAATGGTTTGTTTTTATAGTGGTAAGTCTGTTAGGACCACTGGAATGGTTTGTTTTATAGTGGTACGTCTGTTAGGACCACTGGAATGGTTTGTTTTATAGTGGTACGTCTGTTAGGACCACTGGAATGGTTTGTTTTATAGTGGTACTTCTGTTAGGACCACTGGAATGGTTTTGTTTTATAGTGGTAAGTCTGTTAGGACCACTGGGAAAGGTTTGTTTATAGTGGTACGTCTTTAGGACCACTGGAATGGTTTTTATAGTGGTACTTCTGTTAGGACCACTGGAATGGTTTGTTTTATAGTGGTACGTCTGTTAGGACCACTGGAATGGTTTGTTTTATAGTGGTACGTCTGTTAGGACCACTGGAATGGTTTGTTTTATAGTGGTACGTCTGTTAGGACCACTGGAATGGTTTGTTTTATAGTGGTACTTCTGTTAGGACCACTGGAATGGTTTGTTTTATAGTGGTAAGTCTGTTAGGACCACTGGAATGGTTTGTTTTATAGTGGTAAGTCTGTTAGGACCACTGGAATGGTTTGTTTTATAGTGGTACGCCTGCTAGGACCACTAACTAGAAAATAAGTTTATATGCGGTAACTAGAGAATGCCTCTTCCGATCGACTTCAAACTTGTAATTCTGGTCTATCATACTCTTAAATGGGGTGAATTTATTCTGGGCTCTAGGTGCCAATTTGCCAATTTTATATAAGAAACTAGATAATTAGCTTTTTCGACAATTTTCTGCTAATGTCTCTTCCGATAGACTTCAAACTCGAGAATCTCAAGGGCTCAAGTTCCTGAATCCCTTCTTAAATGTTACCTTGCTCACACTCCAACAGCACATCAAGGCCTAAAAACCATTTGTCTCCATTCACTCCTATCTAACGTGCTCACGCACTCTTGTTGGAAGTCCAAGCCCCTCGCACACAAAACCTCCTTTACCCCCTCCCTCCAACCTTCCCTAGGCTGACCCCTACCCCGCCTTCCCTCCACTACAAATATATACACTCTCGAAGTCATTCTATTTAGTTTCACTCTCTCGACATGCCCCATCCACCTTAATAATCCCTCCTCAGCTCTCTGGATAATAGTTTTGGTAATCCCACACCTCCTCCTAATTTCCAAACTACGAATTCCTTGCATTATATTCACACCACACATTGCCCTCAGACATGACATCTCCACTGCCTCCAGCCTTCTCCTTGTTGCAACATCCACCACCCATGTTTCACACCCATATAAGAGCGTTGGTGTAACTATACTCTCATACATTCCCCTCTTTGCTTCCATGGACAAAGTTCTTTGTCTCCACAGACTCCTCAGTGCACCATTCACCTTTTTTTTCCCTTGTCAGTTCTGTGATTCACCTCATCTTTCATAGGCTCATCTGCTGACATGTCCACTCCTAAATATCTGAATACATTCACCTCCTCCATACTCTCTCCCTCCAATCTGATATCCAATCTTTCATTACCTGTTTTTTTTGTAATTCTCACCACCTTACTCTTTCCTATATTCACTTTTAATTTTCTTCTCTTACCCTACCAACCTCTGCAACTTCTCTTCAGAATCTCCCAAAAGCACAGTGTCATCAGCAAAGAGCAACTGTGACAATTTCCACTTTGAGTTAGATTCTTTATCTTTTAACCCCACACTTTTTGCCAACACCCCATCATTCACTTCTCTTACAACCCCAGCTATAAATATAATGAGCAACCATGGTGACATCGCTCTTCTTCCCTCCCGCACCCACTTTCCAGTAACCACAAACTTCTGCTGAAAACACTAACACTACATTCTTCCACCCCAGTACCTATATTCTCACTAGCCCATCTATCCTCCAGTAGTTGTTTATATCTTACCCTAACTGCCTCCTATAGTTTATAAACCTTCACCTCTCTCTTACCTGCTACTTCCATTTTCCTTGTATCCCATCTACCTTTTACTCTCAGTGTAGCTACAACTAGAAAGTGATCTGATATATCTGTGGCCCCTCTATAAACATGTAAGTCTACTCAACAGTCTTTTATCTACCAATACATAACCCAACAAACTACTGTCATTTTACCCTACATCATATCTTGTATACTTATTTTTCCTCTTTTTCTTAAAGTATGTATTGCCTATAACTAAACCCCTTTCTATACAAAGTTCAATCAAAGGGCTCCCATTATCATTTACACCTGGCACCCCAAACTTACCTACCACACCCTCTCTAAATGTTTCTCCTACTTTAGCATTTAGGTCCCCTACCACAATTACTCTCTCACTTGGTTTAAAAATTCCAACACACTCTCTTAACATCTCCCAAAATCTCTCTCTCTCCTCTCTTCTCCAGGTGCATACACGTTATTATGATCCACTTTTTGCATCTGACCCTTATTTTAATCCACATAATCCTTAAATTTATACATTTATATTCCCTCTTCCCCTTCCATAACTGATCCTTCAACATTACTGCTACCCCTTCCTTAGCTCTGTCTCAGATACTCCTAACTTAATCCCATTTATTTCTCCCCACTGAAACTCGCCTACCTCCTCCAGCTTTGTTTCGCTTAGAGCCAGGACATCCAACTTCTTTTCATTCATAACATCAGCAATCATCTCTGTCTTATCATCGGCACTACGTCCACGCACATTCAAGCATCCCAGTTTTATAAAGGTTTTCTTCTGCTCTTTATTTAGTAATGTCTACAGGAGAAGGGGTTACTAGCCCATTGCTCCCGGCATTTTATTCACCTATACGATACACATGGCTGACGGAGGAAAGATTCTTTTCCACTTTCCCATGGAGAATAAATAAATAAATAATAAATATATATATATATATATATATATATATATATATATATATATATATATATATATATATATATATATATATAGCACAATAACCTAGTCATTCTCAACATGCAGTATAGTGCACGAGGAATGGGAAAAAAACATTTTTTTTTGCATATTTCTAAAATCCCTTTGCTGGAAAAAGTACATTGACGATATTGGCTGTAACATAGACTGTTCTTATTGAGAGAGAGAGAGAGAGAGAGAGAGAGAGAGAGAGAGAGAGAGAGAGAGAGAGAGGGAAATAGAATCATATTCCAAAATATGTTACACAGATAACGGGGAAAGAGAGGAGAGAGAGAGAGAGGGAAGGTACAAAGAAGAAGGTGATAGGGAGAGGAGATAATATTGTTAGGAGAGTGGAAACTGTGCAATATTACAAGGAATATTAATTCTATTAATATTCCATAAGTAATATTAACAGATAACTCCTTCCAGGAAATACTTCCAACACCCATACACATGTGTACACGTGTACGTATGTGTATAGAGATCAGCTGATCTATGTCAACACTGGTCAGCTGATCTATGTCAACACTGGTCAGTTGATCTATGTCAACACTGGTCAGCTGATCTGTCAACACTGGTCAGCTGATCTGTCAACACTGGTCAGCTGATCTGTCAACACTGGTCAGCTGATCTATGTCAACACTGGTCAGCTGATCTGTCAACACTGGTCAGCTGATCTGTCAACACTGGTCAGCTGATCTGTCAACACTGGTCAGCTGATCTATGTCAACACTGATCAGCTGATCTATGTCAACACTGGTCAGCTGATCTGTCAACACTGGTCAGCTGATCTATGTCAACACTGGTCAGCTGATCTGTCAACACTGGTCAGCTGATCTGTCAACACTGGTCAGCTGATCTGTCAACACTGGTCAGCTGATCTATGTCAACACTGGTCAGCTGATCTATGTCAACACTGGTCAGCTGATCTATGTCAACACTGGTCAGCTGATCTATGTCAACACTGGTCAGCTGATCTGTCAACACTGGTCAGCTGATCTGTCAACACTGGTCAGCTGATCTGTCAACACTGGTCAGCTGATCTGTCAACACTGGTCAGCTGATCTGTCAACACTGGTCAGCTGATCTGTCAACACTGGTCAGCTGATCTGTCAACACTGGTCAGCTGATCTTGTCAACATTGGTCAGCTGATATAAGCTATCATCTACAAGTAGAACCAAATCCTCCTTAGATGAAATCTAATCCTTTTTCAGGTAGAATCGAAACCTCTACAAATGGAATCGAAAACTCTAAGATAAAATCAAAGCCTTGAAAATGGAGTTGAATCCTATATGATAGAATCGAAACCTCTAAGAATCAAATTCTTTTAAAATGGTATTGAATCCTCTAAGATAGAAGCGAGTACTCTAAAAATAGAATCAAATCCTCTAAAAATAGAATCGAATCCTCTAAGAATCAAATCCTTTTAAAATGGTATCGAATCCTCTAAGACGAATCAAATCCTCTAAAAAATGGAGTCGAATCCTCTAAGATAGAATTGAATCCTCTGAAACTAGAATTGAATCCACTTCAGATAGGATCGACTCTTCTAGGCTGGATGGCTGAGTTAGTGCCACATTGAACAGGCTGGGTCATTAGGCCTAATTGCATAGGGGCAGTATGCAGGTGCCACTGCTACAAATCCCATTTTTGTGAGTGCCATTGTGAGTAATGAGGAACTGACTGGCACTGTGCCAGGGGTAATGACCAATAACAAGGACTGAACTAGTGCCAGGGGGGTTTAACTTAGGTAGCCAGGGTTCTAAACCAGTTTGTTCTGAACCAGTTCTGAACCAGTTCTGAATAGTCACAATACCCTGGCTACCACAATTATCCTGGCTACCACAATTACCCTGGCTACCACAATTATCCTGGCTACCACAATTATCCTGGCTACCACAATTATCCTGGCTACCACAATTACCCTGGCTACCACAATTATCCTGGCTACCACAATTACCCTGGCTACCACAATTACCCTGGCTACCACAATTATCCTGGCTACCACAATTACCCTGGCTACCACAATTACCCTGGCTACCACAATTATCCTGGCTACCGCAATTATCCTGGCTACCACAATTATCCTGGTTACCACAATTACCCTGGCTACCACAATTACCCTGGCTACCACAATTACCCTGGCTACCACAATTACCCTGGCTACCACAATTATCCTGGCTACCACAATTATCCTGGCTACCACAATTACCCTGGCTACCACAATTATCCTGGCTACCACAATTCACAACTAACACACACAATCCCAATACTTTGGCTACCACAGTTACCCTGGCTACCACAGTTACCCTGGGTACCACAATTCACAAATAACACACACAATCACAATACTCTGGCTACCACAGCTACCCTGGCTACCACAGTTACCCTGGCTACCACAATTCACAACTGACACACACAGTCACAGTACCCTGGCTACCACAATTCACAACTAACACACACAGTCACAATACCCTGGCTACCACAATTACCCTGGCTACCACAATTACCAACTATCACACATACCTGGAAATACCTGGAGAGGGTTTCGGAGGTCAACGCCCCCGTGGCTTGGTCTGAGGCCAGGCCTCGTGGTGGATCAGGGTCTGATCAACCAGGCGGTTACTGCTGGCGGCACGCAAACTGACGTATGAACCACAGCTCGGCTTGTCAGGTGCTGACTTTAGGTGCCTGTCCAGTGCCTTCTTGAAGACAGTCAGGGGTCTATTGGTAATCCCCTTTATGTATGCTGGGAGGCAGTTGAACAGTCTTGGGCCCCTCACACTTATTGTATTGTCTCTCAGTGTACTCGCGGCGCCCCTGCTTTTCATTGGGGGAATGTTGCATCTCCTACCAAGTCTTTTGCTTTCATAGGGAGTGATTTTCGTCTGCAAGTTTGGTATTAATCCCTCTAGGATTTTCCAAGTATATATTATCATTTATCTCTCTCGCCTGTATTCCAGGGAATACAGATAAAGGACCTTCAACCGTTCCCAGTAGTTTAGGTGCCTTATCGTACTTATGTGTGCCGTGAAAGTTCTTTGTACACTCTCCAGGTCTGCAATGTCGCCAGCCTTGAAGGGGGCCGTTAGTGTACAGCAGTATTCCAGCCTAGAGAGCACAAGCGATTTGAAGATAATCATCATGGGCTTGGTATCCCTAGTCTTGAAGGTTCTCATTATCCTTCCTGTCATTTTCCTAGCAGATGTGGTAGATACATTGTTGTGGTCTTTGAAGGCGAGATCCTCTTGACATTATCACTCCCAGGTTCTTCACATTACTTTTTCGCTCTATTGTATGGCTAGAATTTGTTGTATAACCTGGTACAGTTTTAATTTCCTCAAGTTTTCCATATCTGAGTAGTTGAAATTTCTCTTCGTTGAACTTCATATTGTTTTGAGTTGTCCATTTGAAAATTTGGTTGATGTCCGCTTGGAGTCTCGCAGTGTTCTTCGATGGATGACACTGTCTTGGCAATCCGGGTGCCATCCACAAAGGAAGACACGGAGCAATGGCTTACATTTCTGTCTGCCAGATATGAGGCTGAGGAACAAGATGGGAACGAGTACTGTGCCTTGTGGAACAGGGCGTCTCACCGTAGCTGCCTCGGACTTTACTCTGTTGACTATTACTCTTCGTGTTCTATTTGACTGGAAGTTATAGATCCATCTACCAACTTTTCCTGTTATTCCTTTATCACGCATATTGTGCGCTGTTACACCATGGTCACACTTGTCGAAGGCTTTTGCAAAGTCTGTGTATACTACATCTGTGTTTTGTTTAACCTCTGTAGCATCCAGGACCATGTCATAGTGGTCCAGTAGCTGGGACAAACAGGAGCGACCTGCTCTCAACCCGTCTTGCCCTGGGTTGTGTAACTGATGGGTTTCTAGATGGGTGGTGATCTTGCTTCTTAGGACCCTTTCAAAGATTTTTATGATATGGGATGTTAGTGCTATCGTTCTGTAGTTCTTTGCAATTGCTTTACTGCCCCTTTGTGGAGTGGGGCTATGTCTGTTTTTAGTGTGTGTGGGATGACCCCTGTGTCCATGCTCCCTCTCCATAGAATTCTGAAGGCACGTGACAGGGGCTTCTTGCAGTTCATGATGAACACGGAATTCCATGAGTCAGTACCTGGAGCAGAGTACATGGGCGTGTTATTTATTGCCTTTTCAAAGTCATGTGGTGTTAGGATAATATCCAAGATTTATAAGATGGTCACATTTAGGGTCTCGTTCATTAAGAATTCATTTGGCTTGTCGACCATTAGTCTGGGCAGCGGCTCGCTGAACACAGAGTCGTACTGGGACTTAGTGTCTCGGCATGTGTATGTTACATGCCGCCTAAGCAGGGGCCCAATACTGGATGTTGTTTTTTCCTTAGATTTCGCATAAGAAGTTTTTTTTTTTCAATTTCCCTTATGGATTTTAGTTGTTCCTGCGATTCATGTCTCCTGTAAGATTCCTTCAGCTTAAGTTCGATATTTGCGATTTCATTACCAGTGCCTCCCTTTGTTTTTCAGATATATTGGCCCCTCTCAGCAGCTCTGTAATTCTTCACCTTCGTCTATATAGTTGCGGTATTTTTTGAAATGGTCAAAGGTGCATGTCCCACCTGTTTTATCAGATATACCCTGCCTGCAGATACCCAAGGAATAGAATTTGCATAGATTGGAATTTTGTTAGCTAGGATTTTTTTGCGGCTGTGTTTGCTCCTGGTGCATTTTTTTTCTGTTTTCCCTCTATCTACCGCCCCTGTAAAGACATCAGTGCTTTCACCAGTTTTGCTGGTAATGTGTCAACACTGTTCCTTGAGGCATCATTCCCTTTTGTTCCATCTCCAGCAGTATCCCTATTTTGTACCTCTGTATTGATAGCTAATCTTGAGTTCTCGCAGGGTATTTCATTAATGCACTGTCTGGCAAGTCCCGGGCATGCCATCCAGGACAAGATAGCACCTCGGAGCAATCGTCTAACATCACTAGCACCTATGGAGCATGCCCAGGACAACAAGACACCTCTGGAGACTGTCCTCCAGGAACAGGGCACCATCTGACACGTCCTCCCGGACACTGACCCTCTGGACTATGTCTCTTGGTAACATATGCATCTGGAGCATTCTAGACCACTACAACTTCTTCGTGTAGCACTTTCTCAGGACAATAATCTGGGCCCTGTTACCCAGGCACACTTGCCTCGAAGGCTGTTTGGCAAAGCTTGACACCTCTGAGCATTTTGTACCTCTAGTAGCAATCACTGCACCCTGGACACTTGTCCATAGGGACAGACAGCACTGGACACTGTCTTGACAACCTAGCACCTCTGGCCTGGTTGTGAAACCTAACCTTTCTAGACTGGTAGGACACTTGCTCTTAGACTCCTTCAGAAACATTTAGATTGGGCACTGTTAGACAACACTGTAGCATTGGCATGCCTCTAAACACTGCACCCTTTGGGAGTGTCTCAGGCAATGCCATTGGAGCACTGTCTAGGGCAATGCACCCCTGGCATGTCCCTCCTAGGAAACACTGAGCCCCTCTGGGCACTGTCCATTCAGGAAACACTAATCCCTTGAGCAGTACCTGAGGCACACTACATTGGGCATGTTTATTTAAATGCCTTTTCAAATGCACTTGGATGTTCAGGACAACACTATCACTGAGATTTACTAAGGAACACAGTTAGGGTCTGTTCCATTAGGAACACTATCATCTGGGCTTGTCGACCATAGATCTGGACACGTCTCCTGAACACAATGATCTGGGCACTTGTTCTCAACATCACTAACCTCTAGGCACTGTCCCATGGAAACATGCACCCTCTAAGCACTGCCCGGACACCACACACTGGAGTGGTCTTTCTCCCCTTAGACTTTCCAGAACGAAGTATTACTTTTGATCAATTCCCTTATGGACATACTTGCTCCCCTGAGCGTCTCAGTCACCTGCCCTTAGAGATTCCTTCAGTAAACATAATTGGCGATTTCCAAAACCATGCACCCTTTGGTTGTTCAGACAAACTAGCCCCTCTCATCTCAGGAAACTCTAATTCTCACTCCTCTAGTACTAATAGTTGCGTACCTTTAGAGCACTGTCATAGGACAATGCATCCCCTGAGCACTGTCTTACCAGATAACACTGCCTGAGCAGCTGCCCAAGGAATAGCAACTTTGCAAGATTAGGAAACATTAGCCTAGACTGTCTTCATGGCACTGTCCCTGGTGCATCTGTCCTCCAGACAACAGCCCCTGCTGAAGACACGTGCCTTCACAACCATTGCGGAATTGTCAACTGTCCTCCGAGCAATCATTCCCCTTTGTTCCCATCTCCAGAGACCCTACCTTGGAGCCTCTCAAATGAAACTAGCTAACCTTCGGGACTGTCTCACCAGGACACACTACACTCATTAGAGCACTGTCCTCTAGGACAACACTAGCACCCTCTGGAGCACTGTCCTCTAGGACAACACTAGCACCCTCTAGAGCACTCTCCTTCAGGACAACACTAGCACCCTCTGGAGCACTGTCTTCCAGGGCAACACTAGCACCCTCTGGACCACTGTCTTCCAGGGCAACACTAGCACCCTCTGAAGCACTGTTCTCCAGGACAACACTCGCACCCTCTGGACCACTGTCTTCCAGGGCAACACTAGCACCCTCTAGAGCACTCTCCTTCAGGACAACACAGCACCCTCTGGAGCACTGTCTTCCAGGGTAACACTATCACCCTGTGAAGCACTGTCTTCCAAGACATCCCCATCCAGCCAATCCATTTTATTTTCCCAACTGTCATACCAGGCTGACATGTCTTTCAAGAAGAATATTTTATTGGTGTTCTTGTCTTTTAATATGGTTGTAATTTCCTCATACAGGTGTAATCTCATTTTAGCAGACCCAAAAACATTTCACTTTATTTATAACAAACGTGGATGCTGGTTTTACGTTCCTGCACAACCCATGGGACCATTTACCACAGAGATTGCATGCAATCCAGGTATGACTTCGTCTGTTACCCTTTCTACTATTTACACAGATTTTTCATCGTGGTCATTTACAACTCTTTACAAAAAATCTTCCAACTAGCTAGTCCATAACTACTAAAAGTATTTAGCTGTTTTCAACAGTTTTTCTTGGCAGGCTGGCCAGGACAAACTTATTATATGTCGTGCCGAATAGGCAGAACTTGCGATCTTGGCTTAAATAGCAACGCTCATCTTGCCATATAGGACAAGTGAAAATTTGTGTATGCAATAATTTCGCCAAAATCATTCTGAACCTAACGAAAAAAATATATTTCACTGTGTTTGTTTAGTATTAAATTACTGTAAACAAATCTAAAATATATTTAGTTGGGTTAGGCTAAAATAAATTGTTCTTGTTATAATAAGGTTAGGTAAGTTTTCTAAGATTCTTTTGGTGCAAAATTATAAATTTTTACATTAACATTAATGAAAAAAATATATCTTTAAACGTATAAGAGAAAATTTTAGAAAGGACTTAACTTTAAATGAGTTCTTGCTAATTTTTTTGCACTAAAATGTGGCATAATCGGCAAATACTATTTAAAGATATTTAAGCATCTATAATGTAATATTGAAATATATATATCATGCATATATGATATATATCATATAATATAACTATACTCCTCTATACTTATATCTGCGCCTTGTCTCGACGTAGCACAGAGTACCCTCTGAAGTACTAAACTCTGCATTTGGGGTTTTGGTAGCACCTTCTAAACTATGTAGAGTTATAATCCGCACGAGCACGAGACCCTTATCTTGGATCTGATGGTTTGAATGCATCTCTATTGAGACTGTAAAAGCTTTTTTTCTCTAATTTATCATGTAGTGATTTTATTTAAGGTATAAGCTGTGAGCTTAAGCTGTATTCCCTCTCTGCCTTGAGTTGCTCCCTGCGCCTCTGCATCTCAGACCGTGCACGAGAGTGCCTCATGAAGTTACCTAAGACTCCTGCCATCTTGGGGGTTTCCTGGTGACCTTCTAAGACTGATGTAGATTGATATACCACACACGCACGCACGCACGCAGCACGGCCTCTAGCTCTTGGGCTGAGATGTTTGGAATGCTTTATCTGCTAGTTTGAGAGTTAAAAAGCTTTTTTTCTGTAGATTTTCACCTTGTACGGTTTAATGAATTGAAGGTTAGTAGGGTTGGGTGGCACAGCTTAAAGTCTTGTAAGGTTGGGTGCCACAGCTTAAAGCCTTGTAAGGTTGGGTGCCACAGCTTTAAGCTTTGTAGGATTGGATGGCACAGCTTGAACCTTTGTAGAGTTGGGTGGCACAGCTTGAAGGTTTCTAGGGTTGGATAGTTCAGCTTGAAGCTTTGTAGGTTGGGTTGGCAAAGCTTGAAGCTTTGTAGGGTGGAGTGCTAAAGCTTGAAGCTTTGTAGGGTGGTGTGCTAAAGATTGAAGCTTTTTAGGGTTGGGTGGCACAGCTTGAAGTTTTGTAGGGTAGGGTGCTAAAGCTTGAAGCTTTGTAGGGTTGGGTGCTAAAGCTTGAAGCTTTGTAGGGTTGGGTGCTAAAGATTGAAGCTTTGTAGGGTTGGGTGCTAAAGATTGAAGCTTTGTAGGGTTGGGTGCTAAAGATTGAAGCTTTGTAGGGTTGGATGGCACAGCTTGAAACTTTGTAGAATGGTGTGCTAAAGCTTGAAGTTTTCTATGGTTGGGAGACACAGCTTGGAGTTTTGTTTGGTGGGGTGCTAGAGCTTGAAGCTTTCTAGGGTTGCATGGGACAGCTTGAAGCTTTGTAGGGTTGGGTGCTACAGCTTGAAGCTTTCTAGGGATGGGTGGCACAGCTTGAAGCTTTGAAGGGTTGGGTGCTACAGCTTGAAGCTTTCTAGGGTTGGGTGGCAGCTTAAGCTTCGAAGGGTTGGGTGCTATAACTTGAAGCTTCCTAGGATTGGGTGGCACAGCTTGAAGCTTTGTAGGTTTGGGTGCTATAACTTGAAGCTTTCTAGGGTTGGGTGGCACAGCTTGAAGCTTCGAAGGGTTGGGTGCTACAGCTTGAAGCTTTCTAGGGTTGGGTGGCACAGCTTGAAGCTTTGAAGGGTTTTGTGGCACAGCTTGAAGCTTTATAGGGATAGGTGGCACAACTGAAGTTTTGTAGGGTTGGGTGCTAAAGCTTGAAGCTTTTCTTGATGGGTGCCAAAGCTGAAAGCTTTTTCTGGTTATGAGATGCAAGTTGCTTTTTCTAAGCTTACTTTTGTTGGCTGTTACAACTGACAGCTTTATCCCACTGACTGACGGTTGGGATCAATATATCCTCTTTGAAAGGATTGGATCTTCTAAAAAAGGGATTTGAACCTTTTATATAGGATTAGATGTTCTTGTAAAGGATTTGATGCTTTATACAGGATTGGGCCCAATATAAAAAGAATTTGAGCATCTATAAAACGGATAGGATTCTTTATCAAAAGGATTAGATCCTTTATCAAGAGAATTAGATCCTTCATAAAAAGACTGTATCCTCTATGAAAAGGTTCGGATTCTGAACCAAAGAACTGGATGATCTATCAAAAGGGTTGAAGCTTCTATACAAGGATTGGATCCTTTATGAAAGGATTGGATCCTTAATAAAAAGGATTGGATCATCTATAAAAGGATTGGATCCTCTATAAAAGGATTGGATCCTCTATAAAAGGATTGGATCCTCTATAAAAAGGATTGGATCTCTATAAAGGATTGATCCTCTATAAAAGGATTGGATCCTCTATAAAAAGGATTGGATCCTCTATAAAAGGATTGGATCCTCTATAAAAGGATTGGATCCTCTATAAAAGGATTGAATCCTTAATAAAAAGGACTGGATCCTTTATGAAAGGATTGGATCCTCCATAAAAGGATTGGATCCTCTAGTAGAGGTCGTGGCGGTGGTACTAGGAGGAGTAATAATGGTGCTAGTAGACAATATTTCACTAATAGAGGCTGTGCTGGTGGTGGTGGTGGTAGTAGTAGTGGTGGTAGTAGTAGTGGTAGTAGTATTACAACTATTTTTTCTCCGTAATGGGCGAAACGTCGACTATTTCTCGAACTTGTTTCTGACTTTACGTACGTGTTCACGTACGACTGAACAGCAGATCACAGTACGTTAAATTCATGCGGGGACAAGGGGCGAAACATCGACCCAAACTTGTACTCAAACTTGTACTAGAAGGGAAACTCTCAGCACGTTTCTTTATTAACAACAAAGAGGCACTTTACTTATTGCTTGTTTCAAGAATTACTGAAACATCTTTCACCCCTGAAAGAAACGAGGCACTAGGAATTACTTGAAACGTTTCACTCGGTGTAGCGATTATGTTTCAGCCTGTAGATATATCATGTTTCACTCAGTGTAGAGCTTTATCATGTTTCAGTGTAGAGCTTCATCAAGTTATGTTTCACTCAGTGTAGAGCTTTATCATGTTTCACTCAGTGTAGAGCTTTATCATGTTTCACTCAGTGTAGAGCTCTATCAAGTTATGCTTCACTCAGTGTAGAGCTTCATCAGTTATGTTTCACTCTTTGTAGAGCTTTATAAGTTATGTTTCACTCATTGTGGAACTTTATCAAGTTATTTTTCACTCAGTGTAGAGCTTTATCAAGTTGTTTCACTCATTGTGGAGCTATAGCAGGTCACTTTGATAGAGCTCTTCCCTGGCACTCTGAAAGAGCTCTTCTCTGGCACTCTGAAAGAGCTCTTCCCTGGCACTCTGAAAGAGCTCTTCCCTGGCACTCTGAAAGAGCTCTTCTCTGGCACTCTGAAAGAGCTCTTCTCTGGCACTCTGAAAGAGCTCTTTTCTGGCACTCTGAAAGAGCTCTTTTCTGGCACTCTGAAAGAGCTCTTCCCTGGCACTCTGAAAGAGCTCTTTTCTGGCACTCTGAAAGAGCTCTTCCCTGGCACTCTGAAAGAGCTCTTTTCAGGCACTCTGAAAGAGCTCTTTCTGGCACTCTGAAAGAGCTTTTCCCCTGCACTCTGAAGAGCTCTTCCCTGGCACTCTGAAAGGCTCTTCCGTGGCACTCTGAAAGAGCTCTTCCCTGGCACTCTGAAAGAGCTCTTCCTTGGCACTCCGAAAGAGCTCTTCCCTGGCACTCCGAAAGAGCTCTTCCCTGGCACTCTGAAAGAGCTCTTCCCTGGCACTCTGAAAGAGCTCTTCCCTGGCACTCTGAAAGAGCTCTTCCCTGGCACTCTGAAAGAGCTCTTTTCTGGCACTCTGAAAGAGCTCTTTTCTGGCACTCTGAAAGAGCTCTTTTCTGGCACTCTGAAAGAGCTCTTTTCTGGCACTCTGAAAGAGCTCTTTTCTGGCACTCTGGAAGAGCTCTTCCCTGGCACTCTGGAAGAGCTCTTCCCTGGCACTCTGGAAGAGCTCTTCCCTGGCACTCTGGAAGAGCTCTTCCCTGGCACTCTGAAAGAGCTCTTCCCTGGAACTCTGAAAGAGCTCTTCTCGGGCACTCTGAAAGAGCTCTTCTCGGGCACTCTGAAAGAGCTCTTCCCTGGCACTCTGAAAGAGCTCTTCCCTGGCACTCTGAAAGAGCTCTTCCCTGGCACTCTGAAAGAGCTCTTCCCTGGCACTCTGAAAGAGCTCTTCCCTGGCACTCTGAAAGAGCTCTTCCCTGACACTCTGAAAGAGCTCTTCCCTGACACTCTGAAAGAGCTCTTCCCTGGCACTCTGAAAGAGCTCTTCCCTGGCACTCTGAAAGAGCTCTTCCCGGGCACTCTGAAAGAGCTCTTCCCGGGCACTCTGAAAGAGCTCTTCCCGGGCACTCTGAAAGAGCTCTTCCCGGGCACTCTGAAAGAGGTCTTTCCTGGCACTCTGAAAGAGCTCTTCCCGGGCACTCTGAAAGAGCTCTTCCCGGGCACTCTGAAAGAGCTCTTCCCGGGCACTCTGAAAGAGCTCTTCCCGGGGCACTCTGAAAGAGCTCTTCCCGGGCACTCTGAAAGAGCTCTTCCCGGGCACTCTGAAAGAGCTCTTCCCGGGCACTCTGAAAGAGGTCTTTCCTGGCACTCTGAAAGAGCTCTTCCCGGGCACTCTGAAAGAGCTCTTCCCGGGCACTCTGAAAGAGCTCTTCCCGGGCACTCTGAAAGAGCTCTTCCCGGGCACTCTGAAAGAGCTCTTCCCGGGCACTCTGAAAGAGCTCTTCCCGGGCACTCTGAAAGAGCTCTTCCCTGGCACTCTCAGATTTAATATTAATTCCTCGTTCGATTTGTGGGAAAATCTGGGAAATTTTGGGGAGGAAATTTTAGATAAATTGGGAAAATTTGGGATTTGGGGGGGAATTTGAAGAAAACTTTATTTAGAAATTTTTTGGACATTAGGGAATTTTGGGGATTTTTGGGAAACTTTGGGGAAGTTAGGAAAATTTGGGTAATTCTAATTATTTTCGGATTTTAGACAATTTTAGGGAATTTAGAGAAATTTTAGGGAATTTGGGGAATTTTGTAGGGAATTTTTGGTAAATTATTGAGGGTTGGAGTGATTGGATGCGTGATTAGGGAATGACTGTATAATTGGGACATTATTGATGATTGCCTATTGTGGTTATGTCAGTTTCTGTAACACAACACACACACACACACACCACACACACACACACACACACACATAGCTTTAAGCAGAGGTATGATAAAGCTCACGGCTCAGGGTGAGTGACCTAGTAGCGATCAGTGAAGAGGCGGGGCCAGGAGCTCGGACTCGACCCCCGCAACCTCAACTAGGTGAGTACACACAGAAGAGGTTAAGGGAGATCGACCTGACGACACTGGAGGACAGGAGAGGTAGGAAAGATATGATCACGACATATAAAATACACAGAGCAATCGACAAGACGGACAGAAACAGGATGTTCCAGAGATGGGACACAGCAACAAGGGGTCACAATTGGAAGTTGAAGACTCAGATGAGTCACAAGGATGTTAGGAAGTATTTCTTCAGTCATAGAGTTGTCAGGAAGTGGAATAGTCTAGCAAGTGATGTAATGGAGATAGGAACCATACTTAGCTTTAAGAAGAGGTATGATAAGGCTCATGAAGCAGCAGGGAGAGTGACCTAGTAGCGACCAGTAAAGAGGCGGGGACAGGAGCTGTGAATCGACTCCTGCAACTACAACTAGGTGAGTACACACACATCTAGAGGCAAGGGGGGAGTGTCTGGGCTAGAAGGAAGCATGGGCAGAAAGAATTAGGAGAACAGTGGAACTGGAGTGAAAAAAAGGCTAAACGAGTTTTGCAATACAGTGTTGAAGATCACACAAATAACCCATACGACATTTCCATCCGAACTGGACCATGTACAAAGTCACACAAACAGAAAGGAGAGAAGGAGCCAGTATATATAGGCAAGCTGGCAGGAACAGGACAAGAGAACTAGGAGGAGCAGTGATAGAGGTAAGGCAGATAAGGAATATATCTACAGAGAGCAAGAAGTGGGAGTTACAAGCTCTAGCCTTTGAGGCCAAGATGTAGAGCCTGGTAGAGGAACTGAAAGTGCTGAAGGAGGATATAGAGGTGAGGGCTGACAGTAGCAAGGTGCAGAAGGCAGGAACACCAGTGGACAGAGAGAAGACTGAAGGAGGAGGAGCAAAGAAGTCCCTTGAAGAAATGATATCAGGCCAATGGGATATCTGGAACCGATAAAGGAAACTATTAAGGAGTTATTTAAATCGAACCCAGAGTTATGGAGAGAAATGAAATGGGAAGAAGAGAGGGAGAGGTCACTTATTATCCATGGACTTCACGAGGCAGAAGGTAGGACCTACGACAAAAGAAGACAGGGGGAGGTAAATGAGATTGAGAGCATCATTCCATTAGCAGGAGAGAAGGACATGTCCCAACTGACAAATTTTCAGAGATTTGGGTGATACTTGAGGGAAAAGAAAAACCCAATCAAATTGACATTCAAGACAGAAACGGTATGAAACAAAATTCTGCAGAGGAAACCACTGTTAAAGAGCTTCCAAAAATATCAGTGAGTGCACCTCGATTGCAACGAAACATGAAAAGAACAGAAACAACTGATGGAGTAAAAAGGCACCAGTGGAAGGAGAGACAAAACAATCATTGACAGACAGGAGAGTGCACCTCCAGGAGCATAAGAGCGACGGTGGCCACATTAGACTAGTTGGTCAGAAGGGCTAGCATGGGCAGGGTAAAGTTACTCACCATGGGAGATTTCAACCACAAGGAGATTAACTGGGATAACCCTGGAGTGACATGCGGGACCAGAAACATGGAGGGCTTAGATGCTGGTGGTGGTGCTGGAAAACTTCATGCACTAACATGTTAAGGACACAACCAGAGAGAGAGAGAAAAAAAAAAGAGAGGATAAACCAGTAAGGCTGGACCTTGTATTCACCTTGAGTAGTTCATACATAGTAGATATTAAAAACGAACATCACTTTGGCACTAGCGAACATGCAGTCATGAGTTTCGAGTATGTAGCAGAGTGAAGCAGCACTTCAAGAGAGGATTACACTGGCATCAGACAATTCCTGCATGAGGTGCTGTGGGTAAGCGAGCTAGGGGGAAAGATAGTAAATGAAATGATGGGACATGTGACCACAAAGTGCAGGGAGGCAGAGGAGAAGTTCGTAGCAAGAGACAACAGAGAGGAGACAACATCAGGAGGATAACAAGAATCAAGGACCAAGTAATCAGGATGAGGAAGGAGGGAGGGGAGATCACAGAGAACAACCAGGAAGCATGTGAGGAGCTCAGCTCAAGATTCAGGGAGGTATTCACAGTGGAGAGAGAGAGACTTCCAACAAATTGAGGTGGTAGGGTACACCAGCAAGTGCTGGAGACACTACGTACAACCTAGGAGGAGATAAAGAAACTGCTAGATGAACTAGATACCTCGATAGGCTGTGGGCCCAGATAACAACTTTCCTTGGGTCATGAGAGAGAGGGCAGAGAAACTGTATTATTAACTACAAAATTCAATAAATCTACTGAAACAGAGCAACTGCCAATCGGAGTTTTAAGGAAACAGACGGGCAGCGCTAAACTACAGACCTTTGTCACTGACATACATAGTATGATGAATGGTGGAGCATCTACAAACAAACGGGTCCATCACGACAACCAGCACGCTTCAGGGAACAGAAATCCAGCGTCACGAACCTACTGTAGTTCTAAGATGAAGTAACAGAAGTAAGACAGGAGAGACGGGTGGGTAGATTGCATCACGTTGCACTGTAAGAAGACTTTCGATACAGTATTGCAATAGAGTCTGATTGGAAAAGCTGAAGGATAAGGCAGGAATAGCAGAGAAATTACTGCAATGGCTCAGGAAATAGCTGACAGGAAGGAAAAAAGCTTTGTTGGTACATGGCGAGGTTTCAGGACCTAGGATTGATCCACAAGGATCAATCCTAGGTCCGGTGCTCTTTTTCGCATATGTGAATGGCATGACGGAAGGGAGAGAGTCAGAGGTGTATCTGTTTGCAGACTAAGTGAAGCTAATGAGGAAAAATGAAAGTGCAGGAGGATCAGATAAGCCTACAGGGGGACCTGGACAGGCTGCAAGCCTGGTCTGACAAATATCTCTTAGAATTTAACTCCACAAAGTGCAAAGACCAAGGACGGAGTACAGTCTAGGGGGTTAAAGGCTTCAAGAGAAAGGATTTTGGAGTGAGCATCATACCGAGTACATCTCCTGACGCGCACATCAACAAATTACCGCTGCAGCATATGGGCGCCAGGCAAATTTAAGGAGATATTCAAGACATTGAACACTGTGTAAGTCAGGCCCATACTGGAGTATGCAGCACCAGTTTGGAACCCACACTTAGTCAAACCCGTCAAGAAATTAGGGAAAGCGGAAATGTTTGCAACAAGACTAGTCCCGGAGCTAAGGGGTATGTCCTACGAGGAGAGGTTAAGGGAAATCAACCTGACGACACTGGAAGACAGGAGAGATAGGGGGGACATGATAACGACGTATAAAATGATGAAAGGAAATGAGAAGGTGGATAAGAAGAGAATATTCCAGAGATGGGACACAGCAACAAGGGGTCACAACTGAAAGTTGAAAACACAGATGAGTCACAGGGATGTTAGGAAGTACTTCTTAAGTCATAGAGTTGTCAGGAAGTGGAACAATCTGGAGAGTGATGTAGTGGAGGCAGGATCCATACATAGCTTTAAGAAGAGGTATGAAAAAGCTTATGGAGCAGGGAGAGTGACCTAGTAGCGACCAGTGAAGAGGCGGGGCCAGGAGCTATGAATCGACCCCTGCAACCACAAATGGATGAGTACAAATAGATGAGAACACACGCACGACACACACACACACACACACACACACACACACACACACACACACACACACACACACCACACACACACACACACCAGTTTGGAACCCACACCTAGCCAAGCACGTAAAGAAACTAGAGAAAGTGCAAAGGTTTGCAACAAGACTAGTCCAGGAGCTAAGAGGTATGTCCTACGAGGAGAGGTTAAGGGAAATCAACCTGACGACACTGGAGGACAGGAGAGATAGGGGGGACATGATAACGACATACAAAATACTGAGAGGAATTGACAAGGTGGACAAAGACAGGATGTTCCAGAGATTGGACACAGTAACAAGGGGACACAGTTGGAAGCTGAAGACACAGATGAATCACAGGGATGTTAGGAAGTATTTCTTCAGCCACAGAGTAGTCAGTAAGTGGAATAGTTTGGGAAGCGATGTAGTGGAGGCAGGATCCATACATAGCTTTAAGCAGAGGTATGATAAAGCTCACGGCTCAGGGAGAGTGACCTAGTAGCGATCAGTGAAGAGGCGGGGCCAGGAGCTCGGACTCGACCCCCGCAACCTCAACTAGGTGAGTACACACACACACACGCACACGCACACACACACACACACAGCACAGGTGTCACTTAAGTGCCAGATTTACTTGCCTTTATTAACTTAGCTGTTTTCGAGTGTCACTTTCGTATTTTATAAGTTGTTGTCTATCTGGCACTGTCAGGAGGGTGCCACCCTCACCTTGCACTGTCAGGAGAGTGCCACCATCACCTTGCACTGGCAGGAGGGTGTCACCCTCATCTGGCACTGTCAGGAGAGTGCCATCCTCACCTGGCTCTGTGAGGCAGTCACTACGCAAGATGACCTAGTCAAGTGTGTGTGTGTGTGTGTGTGTGTGTGTGTGTGTGTGTTGTGTGTTTACCTGGAGAGGCTCTCGGGGGTCAACGCCCCCGCGGCTCGGTGTGGGTGCTCACCCAATTGCAGTCACCTAATTGTCGTTGCAAGGGCGAGTCATAGCTCCTGGCCCCGTTTCTTCACTCAATACTTGGTCACTCTTCCTGCGTCACGAGCTTTATCATACCTCTTCTTCAAACTATGTATAAATCCTGCCTCCACTACATCGCTTCCCAAACTATTCCACTTCCTGACTACTCTGTGGACTGAAGAAATATTTCCTAACATCCCTGTGATTCATCTGTGTCTTCAACTTCCAACTGTGTCCCCTTGTTGACTGTGTCCAATCTCTGGAAGATCCTGTCTTTGTTCACCTTGTCAATTCCTCTCAGTATTTTAATGTCGTTATCATATCCCCTTATTTTTCTGTTCTCCTTGTCGTCAGGTCGGTTTCCCTTAACCTCTCCTCGTAGGACATACCTCTTAGCTCTGGGACTAGTCTTGTTGCAAACCTTTGCAATTACTATAGTTTCCTAATGGGTTTGACCAGGTGTTGGCTCCAAACTGGTGCTACATACTCCAATATAGGCCTGACGTACATAATGTACAGAGTCCGGAACGACACCTTACTGCGATGCCGGAAAGCTATTCTTAGATTCGCTAGGCGCCCATATGCTGCAGCAGATATTAGTTGATGTGGGCCTCAGGAGATGTGCTCGGTGTTATACTCACCTCAAGATCTTTTTCCTTGAGTGAGGTTTGTAGTCTTTGGCCACCTAGACTGTACTCCGTCTGCAGTCTTGCTTGCCCTTCCCCAATCTTCATGACCCTGCACTTGGTGAGGTTGAACTCCAGGAGCCAGTTGCTGGACTAGGCTTGTAGCCTGTCCAGGTCCCTATGTAGTCCTACCTGGCTCTCCTCCCACTGAATTCGCCTCACTAACTTCACATAGTGTGTGTGTGTGTGTGTGTGTGTGTGTGTGTGCTGTCACACACACACAATACAATGGAAGTACACCTGGAGGGAACTTCCTGTCCTGGTAAAAGGTCTCCCTCTTGTTGAAAGAAGGAGGGAGGGAGGAGGGAGGGAGGGATGACAGGGAGATGAGCATTCTCACCAGAGTGCAAAACTTTTAACTGGCTTCATGTGGCACGATGGTAGTACCTCCCAGGATGGTAGTACCACCCAGGATGGTAGTACCTCCCAGGATGGTAGTACCTCCCAGGATGGTAGTACCTCCGAGGATGATAGTACCTCCCAGGATGGTAATACCTGCCAGGATGGTAATACCTGCCAGGATGGTAGTACCTCCCAGGATGGTAGTACCTCCCAGGATGGTAGTACCACCCAGGATGCTAGTACCACCCAGGATGGTAGTACCACCCAGGATGGTAGTACCACCCAGGATGGTAGTACCACCCAGGATGGAGTACCACCCAGGATGGTAGTACCTGGAAATATAAACACATATGCAGTATAATGTCATCCTTTATTGACAACGTTTCGCCCACACAGAGAGCTTTTTCAAGTCACAAACAGATCTACCTGGGGTGGAAGGTACGCGAGTATTTATAGTCAGGTTCAGAATGCTGAGGTCAGGTGGAGAATGCTGCATCTGATGATCTACCGAGTTGGGTTATAGAGTTTAAAATCTTGGGTAGCTTGGAAGGGAGATTGGATAAGTTGTGAGTAGACCTTCTGCAGTGTTCTTCCATTCTTATGTTTTTATGTGGGATAGCGATGAAGAAGTTTCTTGGCAAGTGGTTCAGCTATGTTATAGAAGCCATTGTTCTGGTTGAAATTGTTGGTTATAGAGATAAGCGATGATTCCAGGATTCTTCGGTATTGAGTGTTGTCTTCTGTGGCGATAAGTCTTGAGTTTCTGTAGTTAATTAAATGGTTGTGTGAATTGCGATGTTGTACACAGGCATTCCTTGTACCGTCAGTCCTGCTTGCGTATTGGTGTTCTGAAATACGTGTTTGGAGGGCTCTTGATGTTTCGCCCACGTATAATTTGTTGCAGTCATTACAAGGGATTATGTATACCAATGCAGAGGATGGAAGCTTGTCCTGTCTATTACTGGTAATGTCCTTGATGGTCGTGGTTGTGGAGGTAGATACTTGGAATGAGGCACTGGAAAAGATGTTGGAAACGTGTTTGGCAGTAGAGTTGGTGGGGAGGACTATGTATCTCTTCTCGGCAGTGTCTTCTCTGGGTGTGTTGAAGATGTTTAATGCCCACCGTCTGCAGTCTCTGATGAAGTGACGAGGATAGTGGAGTTTAGAAAATACTTGTTCAATTATAGTGCATTCTTCCCCACGGAGCTCGTTGCTGCAGATTCTGAGTGCGCGCAGGAAGAAGCCTATAATTACACCACGTTTAGTTTTGGTGTCGTGGTGAGAGTAGAAGTGGAGAAGATCGTTTTGGTTGGTTGGTTTTCGATAGACTTTAAAACGAAGTTCATGGTCAGTTTTGCAGAGAAGAACATCAAGGAAAGTAAGAGTGTTGTCGACTTCAAGTGTGAACTGGATTGAGGGCTCGACCTGGTTGAGCTTGTCTTGGAGAGCTTGAACACTGAAGCGTCTGAGAGTTATGAGGAGAATGTCGTCAACATAACGGAGCCAGGTGACAGTCGAAGGAATAATGGTGGAGAAACGCTCGGCTTCCAGATGTTCCATGTATAAGTTCGCCAGGACGGCACTGAGTGGCGAACCCATGGGTAGTCCAAAAGTCTGCTGATAGAGGTGATTTTCGAAAGAGAAACACGTAAAGCCAACACATAGTTCAACAAGGTCGATGAAATCGCTGGCTGGAATAGGAAGATCAAGTGAATCGTCAATTTTCCTGCACAAGAGATAGATGGCTTGTGTAGTAGGTACTTTGGTGAATAGGGAAGTTACGTCAAGGCTGGAAAGTTTCTTGTTCCTGATGTTGATGTTGTGAACGCGATTGAGAAGATCACCCGAGTGTTTGAGATGTGCTGGACTGATACCTCCACAACCACGACCATCAAGGACATCACCAGTAATAGACAGGACAAGCTTCCATCCTCTGCAGGGGTATACATAATCCCTTGTAATGACTGCAGCAAATTATACGTGGGCGAAACATCAAGAGACCTCCAAACACGTATTTCAGAACACCAATATGCAAGCAGGACTGACGATACAAGGAATGCCTGTGTACAACATCGCAATTCACACAACCATTTAATTAACTACAGAAACTCAAGACTTATCGCCACAGAAGACAACACTCAATACCGAAGAATCCTGGAATCATCGCTTATCTCTATAACCAACAATTTCAACCAGAAAAATGGCTTCTATAACATAGCTGAACCTCTAGCCAAGAAACTTCTTCATCGCTATCCCACATAAAAACATAAGAATGGAAGAACACTGCAGAAGGTCTACTCACAACTTATCCAATCTCCCTTCCAAGCTACCCAAGATTTTAAACTCTATAACCCAACTCGGTAGATCATCAGATGCAGCATTCTCCACCTGACCTCAACATTCTGAACCTGACTATAAATACTCGCGTACCTTCCACCCCAGGTAGATCTGTTTGTGACTTGAAAACGCCCACTGTGTGGGCGAAACGTTGTCAATAAAGGATGACATTATACTGCATATGTGTTTATATTTCCATTGTGTCGGTATTTTATATCATTTATTTCCAAGGTAGTACCTCCCAGAATGGTAGTACCACCCAGGATGGTAGTACCTCCCATAATGGTAGTACCACCCAGAATGGTAGTACCTCCCAGGATGGTAGTACCTCCCAGGATGGCAGTACCTCCCAGAATGGCAGTACCTCCCAGAATGGTAGTACCACCCAGGATGGTAGTACCTCCCATAATGGTAGTACCACCCAGAATGGTAGTACCTCCCAGGATGGTAGTACCTCCCAGGATGGTAGTACCTCCCAGGATGGTAGTACCACCCAGGATGGTAGTACCTCCCAGAATGGTAGTACCTCCCAGAATGGTAGTACCTCCCAGAATGGTAGTACCTCCCAGGATGGTAGTACCTCCCAGGATGGTAGTACCTCCCAGGATGGTAGTACCTCCCAGGATGGTAGTACCACCCAGGATGGTAGTACCTCCCAGGATGGTAGTACCTCCCAGAATGGTAGTACCTCCCAGAATGGTAGTACCTCCCAGAATTGTAGTACCACCCAGGATGGTAGTACCACCCAGGATGGTAGTACCACCCAGGATGGTAGTACCACCCAGGATGGTAGCACCTCCCAGGATGGTAGTACCTCCCAGGATGGTAGTACCTCCCAGGATGGTAGTACCGGTACTTCCAGGATGGTAGTACCGGTACTTCCAGGATGGTAGTACCTCCCAGGATGTTAGTACCACCCAGGATGGTAGTACCTCCCAGGATGGTAGTACCTCCCAGGATGGTAGTATCTCCCAGGATGGTAGTACCTCCCAGGATGGTAGTACCATCCAGGATGGTAGTATCACCCAGGATGGTAGTACCACCCAGGATGGTAGTACCTCCCAGGATGGTAGTACCACCCAGGATGGTAGTACCACCCAGGATGGTAGTACCTCCCAGGATAGATGGTAGTACCTCCCAGGATAGATGGTAGTACCACCCAGGATAGATGGTAGTACCACCCAGGATAGATGGTAGTACCACCCAGGATAGATGGTAGTACAACCCAGGATGGTAGTACCACCCAGGATAGATGGTAGTACCACCCAGGATAGATGGTAGTACCACCCAGGATAGATGGTAGTACCACCCAGGATGGTAGTACCACCCATGATAGATGGTAGTACCACCCAGGATGGTAGTACCACCCAGGATAGGTGGTAGTACCACCCAGGATGGTAGTACCACCCAGGATAGATGGTAGTACCCCAGGAGATGGTAGTACCCCAGGATAGATGGTAGTACCCCCAGGATAAGGTTGTACCACCCAGGGGTAGTGGAGTACCCCCAGAGGGGAAACCCCAAAGGGTTAGTCACCCGGAAAATTGGTTGTTACCAAAAAACCCAGGTTAATGGTTTTTTAATTTTTGGTATTTTCCTCAAACGGTAATGGTTGGGATTAATTTTGATGTTGTCCACCAGGTAGATCAATTTTTCCCAGGTGGGAAAACCAATTTAAAGGGTTCAAGTTCAACTTGGAAATTTCACGAGTTGAAAAAACAAAAAAGCACAATAAAACCCTTTAAAAGTTAATGATAAAATCTTGGCTCTTATGATGATAAACATAATTTTTTAATTTTTAAAGTTTTTTCACCCCTGAGAGCTTTTTCTTGTTACGTTTCACTGGTAACTTACTTGTTAAAAATTTTTCATGAGTGCTTAACTTTTTAGTTTACACGTGTGATATCATTTTTTAACTTGATAAATGCTCTTAACACTGAGTTAAGGTACTTACATTTTAACCTTGATTTTTAAAATTTTTCACTGAGGTTTGAAACAACTTTTTCTTGATAAAGCTTTACATGAGTTTAACCCTTTAACTTTTGATTTCCCAAGAGCTTACACTGAAATGAAACATAAATTGATTAAGTTACACTAGTGTAACATAAACTTGATTTTTAAAATTACACCTGGAGTATTAACCATAACTTATAAAGCTCTTCACTGTAGGAAAAAAGTTGTTTCACACGGAAATTACATTTTAAAATTAGAGCTTATAGTTAGTTTACTCTGTAAGCTTTACTGATGTGGCAAACATAACTTGAGTTTTTTAAAGCTCTTTTTCACCTGAGTAAAACATTTAACTTTTGATACGTAAGCTTTATCAATTTTTTAGTGTAAACATTTTTTTAACCTTGTAAAGTTACACTGTGTGAAAATTATGTTACTAGTGAATTTATAAGTTCACTAGTAACATAAGTTATGTTTCACTCAGTGACATAATTTGAATAAGCTCTTTTTCACTTGAGTGAAACTTTGATAAAGCTTTTCCTAAACTTAAAGCTGTACACTGAGTGAAACATAACTTGATAAAGCTCTTCACTGAGTGAAACATAACTGATAAAGCTCTACACTGAGTGAAACATAACTTGATAAAGCCTTTCACTGAGTGAAACATAACTTTATAAAAGGGTCTACACTGAGTGAACATAACTGATAAAGCTTACCTGAGTGAAAAACTGATAAGATCTACATGAGTGAAACATAACTTGATAAAGTCTCACTTGTGAAAAATCTGATAAGCTCTACATGAGTGAAACATAACTTGATAAAGCTCTACATTTGGGGAAACATAACTTGATAAAGTCTACATGAGTGAAACATAACTTGGAAAGCTCTACACTGAGTGAAAAAATAACTTGATAAAGCTCTACACTGAGTGAAACATAATTTTAAAGCTCTACACTGAGTGAAACATAACTTGATAAAGCTCTACACTGAGTGAAAAATAACTTATAAAGCTCTACACTGAGTGAAACATAACTTGATAAAGCTCTACATGAGTGAAACTAATTGATAAAGCTCTACACTGAGTGAAACATAACTTGATAAAGCTTCACTGAGTGAAACATAACTTGATAAACTCTTCACTGGTGAAACTTCATGATAAAGCTTACACTGAGTGAAACAATTGTAAATCTAATGAGTGAAACATACTATAAAGCTCTACACGAGTGAAACATAACTTGATAAAGCTCTACACTGAGTTTAAACAAAACTTGGGTAAAGCTCTACACTGAGTGAAACATAACATTTATAAAGCTCTACACTGAGTGAAACATACTTGAAAAGCTTACACTGGTGAAATACTAAAGCTCTACACTGAGTGAAACTAACTTAAAGCTTACACTGAGTGAACATAACTGTTTTAAAGCTCTACACTGAGTGAACATAATTGTAAAGCTTACATGAGAAAACATAATTTAAAGCTCTACACTGAGTGAAACATAACTTGTAAAGCTCTACACTGAGTGAAACATAACTTGATAAAGCTCTACACTGAGTGAAACATAACTTGATAAAGCTCTACACTGAGTGAAACATAACTTGATAAAGCTCTACACTGCGAAACTGATAAACTTCACTGATGAAAATAACTTTAAGCTCTACATGAGGGGAAACATACTTGATAAAGCTCTACACTGAGTGAAAATAACTTAAAAAAGCTCTACATGAGTGAAACATACTTGATAAAGCTCTACACTGGTGAAAACATAACTTGATAAAGCTCTACATGAGTGGGAAAACATTTAATGAAGCTTATGGGAAATAAATTAAAGCTCTACACTGAGTGAAACTATTAATAAGCTCTACATGAGGGAAAACATAACTTGATAAAGCTCTACACTGTGTGAAACATAACTTGATAAAGCTCTGCACTGATTGAAACAACAGTGGGCGAAAGATCACTTAACAAACCTCTACAGTGGTCGAAACATCTCTTGATAAAGCTCTACGTGTGGGAAAGATCCTTATAAGTAGTGGAAAACTTGTAACTTACAGTGGGAAAGATCCAGAAAATCTAATGGGGAAAAAACCTTTTACAGTGGGCGAAACACTCTTTATTAAAGCTTACGTGGGGAAGATCACTTAATAAACTCTATGTGGGCGAAAGTTTTCCCTTAATTAAGCTCTACAGTGGGGAACATCTCTTTATAAAGCTCTACAGTGGGGAAAGATCACTTAATAAAGCTCTTTAGTGGGCGAAAGATCACTTAATAAAGCTCTACACAATGTGAAACGGGTTTTCAGTTTCCCTCTGTCTATCTGCTGTTGTGGTCCAACTCACCAATAGATAGACCAGATAGACTTTGCGTACACACAAGTATCTATCACCAATTGACACACAATAGATGGTAAGCTTAAATTCTAGCACTGATTTAGAGGTTTTAATAAGCTTTTCTTCCAGGGTTGCAATCAGGTGAGCTTAGAGCTTTGGGTGAGCTTATTGAGGTGAGATTGTGAGATTAGGGGAGATTTCCAGAGCTCTAATGAGCTTAGAGATTGGGGGAAGAGTTGCTAGTCTGGTTTCGAGAGCTTAATGGAGCTTTAGCGTCCGCTCACTGCGCTGTCGTGAAGCTGTGTGTGTAGTTCACCGCCCAGTGGGTTCATGCACTGCCCACCCACCCACCCACAGGACATCTCACCCACCCTCAAGCTCACCCCCCACCTTCCCCCCCACCCCCCCTATTCTATTACACTCCACCCACCCCAGCCCACCCACCTCCAGCCCCAGAACACCCCAACCCCAAAAAGCTCACCCACCTCCGCCCAGCACACCCCACCCACCACCCACCTCCAGCCCCAACACCCACCCACCCCCAGAGTGCCACCCAGTGCCATCAGTCTGATTTTTTGGCACCTTCACCTGCTGTCCCCAGCAGCAAGTAGGTACTACCTGCTTAGCATACAATTCAGACATACTGACATACAATTCAGACATACAGACATACAATTGGGATATACAGACCTATAATTCAGACATACAGACATACAATTGGGATATACAGACCTATAATTCAGACATACAGACATACAATTGGGGTATACAGACCTATAATTCAGACATACAGACCTACAATTCAGACATGTTGACCTACAATTCACACATACTGACCTACAATTCACACATACTGACCTACAATTCAGACATCTTGATCCTACAATTCACACATACTGACCTACAATTCACACATACTGACCTACAATTCACACATACTGACCTACAATTCACACATACTGACCTACAATTCACACATACAGACCTGCAATTCAGACATACTGACCTACAATTCAGACATACTGACCTACAATTCAGACATGTTGATCCTACAATTCACACATACTGACCTACAATTCAGACATGTTGATCCTACAATTCACACATACAGACCTGCAATTCAGACATACTGACCTACAATTCAGACATACTGACCTACAGTTCAGACATACTGACCTACAATTCAGACATATTGATATACAATTCAGACATACAGACCTACAATTTAGGCAGACATGGATTTCAGATATACAGACATTACAATTCAGACATACAGATATACAATTCAGACATACAGATATACAATTCAGACATACAGACATACAATTCAGACTTACTGACCTACAATTCAGACATACTGGCATACAATTCAGATATACAGACATACAATTCAGATATGCAATTCAGGAAAACTGACATACAATTCAGACATACTGACCTACAATTCAGACATACTGGCATACAATTCAGACACACTGACCTACAATTCAGACATACAGACCTACAATTCAGACATACTGATATACAATTCAGACATACAGACCTACAATTCACACATACTGACATACAATTCAGACATACTGACATATAATTCAGACAGACATACAATTCAGGCATACTGACATACAATTCGGACAGACATACAATTCAGACATACAGACATACAATTCGGACATACAGACATACAATTCACACATACTGACATACAATTCAGACATACTGACCTACAATTCAGACATTCTGACATACAATTCAGAGATACAGACATACAATTCAGACATACTGACCTACAATTCAGACATATAGACCTACAATTCAGACATAATGACCTACAATTCAGACATACTGACCTACAATTCAGAAATACTGATATATAATTCAGACAGACCTACAATTCATACTGATATACAATTCAGACATACTGACCTACAATTCAGACATACTGACCTACAATTCAGACATACTGACAGAACTCAGACATACTGACATACAATTCAGACATACCTACAATTCAGACATAGACCTACAATTCAGACATACAGACATACAATTCAGACATACTGACATACAATTCAGACATACTGACATACAATTCCGACATACAGATCTACAATTCAGACATACTGACATACAATTCAGACACACTGATATACAATTCCGACATACAGATCTGCAATTCAGACATACTGACACACAATTCAGACATACCTAAAATTCAGACATACATACACTTCAGGCATACAGACATAGAATTCAGACATACAATTCAGACAGATATATATTCACGGTTTTTGGGGGTCGATTTGTGTAACGCGTTGTTATCCCAGAGTGATGTTGCGAGGAAGGTTGAGGAGAGAGAGAGAGAAGGGGGAGAGAGAGAAGGGAAGAGGAAAAGGAGAGAGGAAGAGAGAGAGAGAGGAAGAGATAGAGGAGAGGAGAGGAGAATGAGAGAGATACGATAGCCTGATAAAATACCTGGCCACAACAACAAAAATACCTCAGCAGGTTTGCTACAACAGGGTGATACATTACCTACATACAACGAAAAATCAGATAATAGGGCTCTTCTGGGGGCGGCGCTGATTTGTATAAGAGGATAAGAGACCACTTGACCTCCTCTCTCTCCTCTCTCTCTTCTCTCTCTCTACACAGTGCTTTACAGTGTTGGGTTAAAGTTGGGCCAATTTTAAGAGCCAAGAACTGCTATCCTCTCCAGTTGAGGCTTAATTCTTAAAAAGATACACAAAGGGACAGGATGTGGTGGAGCCATCTGTGAGCCAGGCCTTTGGGCCCCTCCATTTGGGTTGGGCCACTCAATGGGCCAGCTATGGGCCAACCAAAATGGGCCACTATGGGCCATCTTGGGCCAGCTTTTGGCCAGCTATGGGTCAGCTATGGGATTAAAGCTATGGGTCATCTATGGGCCAGCTATGGGCCACCTATGGGCATCTTTGGGCAGGCTTTTGGGCCGTATGGGTCAGCTTTTGGGCAGCAAAGTCTCTATGGCCAGTATGGGTGGTGATTTCATTTGATACCTGACTTCATGCCGTTGATGTCGTTATGCTGTCCGCTCAAGTAATTCTAGGGAAAAAGTCTCAGATGAAGTGATTTCTGAGAAGGTTACAGTCAGAATGTAGTGCTGGCTGCCCGCTTGTGTGTAAGTTGTTCTTAGCTGCCGTCTTGTGTGTAGTAGTCTTCAGTGACCGTCTTGGGGTTTGTAGTAGTTTTAGCTGCCTGTCTATGGTATTGGGTAGCTGTCTTTAGCGCCCGTCTTGTAGTGTAGTAACAGTTTTCTCATGTCTTCAAGTGAAGCCAAGGGGGTGGTGCCTTAAACAACGGGCCCTGTATGACAGAAGGCCATCCACCTCCTTCTTGAAGGTCCCTGCTACAGATCTGTCGAGGCTGGGTCCAGCCAGAGATGAATTGTCTTGCTCTGTTCCCTATTCTGTCAAGAAGTTGCAGATGAGATAGTGGTGGTGGGGAGGCAATCCAAGAAAGTGGAGTATACTGAAGGTGTGTCATGCTGGTGCCTCAAAGAATCTTGCAGCCTCTAGTCCAGCAGGTATAAGATACTTCTAAGTGTTGTAAGCTTCCTGCAGCTTCGTTTACAAGATTTACAACGTGGTTCTTCATCGTCAGTTTAGAGTCAAATTTCACCCCAGGAAAATCAGCTTCATCCCCGGGTACCAACGCTCTCCTATTATTGTTACCACTGCTCCAACATTACAATCATGGTGCCTAGACTATTATTGTGACCACTGCTCCGGTATTACCAACATGATACAGAGAGACCATCACCATTTGTGTTTTCTCAGGAGCAAATATGACCTGCCATTGTTTTCCCCATGTTGATATTGCTGTAAATTGGAGATTTTTGTAACTTTGAGCAGCTGGTGATTGACGTAATTTAGAGCAGCTGGCGATTGACCTAACTTAGAGCAGCTGGTACTTCCTCTCCTGAATCAGTAAATGTCAGAGTACAGTCGTCTGCATAAGCATGTGATTCTGAGATGAGAAGAAGGTCATTGAAGCAGACATTCCATAACAATGGCCCGAGAATGCTTCCTTGTGGAACACTGGTACCAAGAGTACCACTAGTATACATCCCTGTGGAACATAGGCTCCAACAATGTCTTGTTGACTCTGTACAGTTGACAACTACTCTAACCTTGAAGGTAATCACTGGGGAGTGAATCACTCTTGGAGATCTACCTAGAAAGCAATCACTGAGAAGACGGTGCAGAGTTAGGGCCTCCTAGTGTTTGTAGTTTTGCTAAGAGTACCTGGTGCCATACTATCTCGACAGCACCAGCAATGTCCAGTGCTACTACACAGCTGACCGTGGATTCATCCAGTGACTGGTGCTACATAATGGACAGGTTTAACAGCAGATCAGCAGCAGAGTGACCTTTTCTGACGCCATATTGACGGTCACAAAGAAGCGAATGGTAGTCGAAAAATACTGTTGTCATCTGCTGGGAGATTATTGTCTAGATAATCTTGACAGTGATTGACAGCAGTGACAATGGTCTGTAGTTGATGACTGACAGTCTGGGACTATATTTACACTGTGCTATGCAGTGCTAATAGATGCTAGGCAGTGCGAATAGGTGCTAGGCAGTACTGGTAGATGCCAAGCAGTGCTGCTAGATGCTGGGAAGTGCTGATAGATGCTAGGCAGTGCAAATAGATCCTAGGCATTACTGCTAGATGCCAGACAGTGCTGATAGAGCCAGGCAGTGCTGATAGATGCTAGGCAGTGCTGATAGATGTTAGACATTGTTGATAAATGCGAGTTAGAGGTGCTGCTAGCTGGTCTGCACATCTACTCAGCAATCTTGGGCTCACCTTATCTGGGTCCACGACCTTGTTTTGGTCCAGTGATTTAAGAAGAAGATATACTTCATCCTGCCTTATCGTCACCCCTGACAACTTTGACACAGTTTTTGCAGCTAGCCAAGGAGGGTCCCTAGGTGGATCAAGAACTGCTAGCCAAGGAGGGTCCCTAGGTGGATCAAGAACTGCTAGCCAAGGAGGGTCCCTAGGTGGATCAAGAACTGCTAGCCAAGGAGGGTCCCTAGGTGGATCAAGAACAGCTAGCCAAGGAGGGTCCCTAGGTGGATCAAGAACTTACATCTTGGCAGCAAAGTGTTCAACAAAAAGGTCGCCTTTCTTCTGACTGCTAGTAGATGTGGTCCCTGATTTAGATGTGGAATAATTACATCATTTAAGTAATCTGGTCGGTCCTCGACCAAAGACCACCAAGTTTTGGAGCCCAAGCAACCTGACGCCAGTTTCTGTGTCAGCCTCCCATCTAGAGATGGCCTACTTCTGAACTTCTTCCAGTTATCTACAGGCTTGTTTGTGTAGATTCCTGTTGTAGATAGTGGGACACCTCTTATACCTTCTCCAAGCCTTGTACTTAGGAGCAGCAGCTAAGGCAAGAGTGATCTGAAGGCTTTGCCACATAATTTCTGGTAATTGAGGATGTATTCAGTGTAGGTGTTCACGTAATTGTCAACCTCACCTTGGAGAAGCAACATTACAATGGTAGGTGGTGAGCTCAGAGCAAAGATCTGGCAAGTTTCCTCTGTCCCACAGCCAGGTTGTATGAGGACATTCCTCACCTCGTTCTGTTGACGTCTTAGGTGTTGCAAAGAAACTCTTGTAGTGAGGTGATGCAACATGGTCAAGATGTTGGCAAGTCATTGTACCATCAGAGATATCACTACTGTGTCAAGGTAGACTGTACCATCAGAGAGATCACTACTGTGTCAAGGTAGACTGTACCATCAGAGAGGGTCACTACTGTGTCAAGGTAGACTGTACCATCAGAGAGATCACTACTGTGTCAAGGTAGACTGTACCATCAGACAGATCACTACTGTGTCAAGGTAGACTGTACCATCAGAGAGATCACTACTGTGTCAAGGTAGACTGTACCATCAGAGAGATCACTACTGTGTCAAGGTAGACTGTACCATCACGAGATCACTACTGTGTCAAGGTAGACTGTACCATCAGAGAGATCACTACTGTGTCAAGGTAGACTGTACCATCAGACAGATCACTACTGTGTCAAGGTAGACTGTACCATCAGAGAGATCACTACTGTGTCAAGGTAGACTGTACCATCAGAGATATCACTACTGTGTCAAGGTAGACTGTACCATCAGACAGATCACTACTGTGTCAAGGTAGACTGTACCATCAGAAGATCACTACTGTGTCAAGGTAGACTGTACCATCAGAGAGATCACTACTGTGTCAAGGTAGACTGTACCATCAGAAGATCACTACTGTGTCAAGGTAGACTGTACCATCAGAGATATCACTACTGTGTCAAGGTAGACTGTACCATCAGACAGATCACTACTGTGTCAAGGTAGACTGTACCATCAGACAGATCACTACTGTGTCAAGGTAGACTGTACCATCAGAGAGATCACTACTGTGTCAAGGTAGACTGTACCATCAGAGAGATCACTACTGTGTCAAGGTAGACTGTACCATCAGAGAGATCACTACTGTGTCAAGGTAGACTGTACCATCAGAGAGATCACTACTGTGTCAAGGTAGACTGTACCATCAGAGATATCACTACTGTGTCAAGGTACACTGTACCATCAGACAGATCACTACTGTGTCAAGGTAGACTGTACCATCAGACAGATCACTACTGTGTCAAGGTAGACTGTACCATCAGACAGATCACTACTGTGTCAAGGTAGACTGTACCCTCAGACAGATCACTACTGTGTCAAGGTAGACTGTACCATCAGAGATCACTACTGTGTCAAGGTAGACTGTACCATCAGAGAGATCACTACTGTGTCAAGGTAGACTGTACCATCAGAGAGATCACTACTGTGTCAAGGTACACTGTACCATCAGACAGATCACTACTGTGTCAAGGTAGACTGTACCATCAGACAGATCACTACTGTGTCAAGGTAGACTGTACCATCAGACAGATCACTACTGTGTCAAGGTAGACTGTACCATCAGAGAGATCACTACTGTGTCAAGGTAGACTGTACCATCAGAGAGATCACTACTGTGTCAAGGTAGACTGTACCATCAGAGATATCACTACTGTGTCAAGGTAGACTGTACCATCAAACAGATCACTACTGAGTCAAGGTAGACTGTACCATCAAACAGATCACTACTGAGTCAAGGTAGACTGTACCATCAGACAGACCACTACTGTGTCAAGGTAGACTGTACCATCAGACAGATCACTACTGTGTCAAGGTACACTGTACCATCAAACATATTACTACTGTGTCAAGGTAGACTGTACCATCAGAGATATCACTACTGTGTCAAGGTAGACTGTACCATCAGAGAGATCACTACTGTGTCAAGGTAGACTGTACCATCAGAGATATCACTACTGTGTCAAGGTAGACTGTACCATCAGACAGATCACTACTGTGTCAAGGTAGACTGTACCATCAGAGAGATCACTACTGTGTCAAGGTAGACTGTACCATCAGAGAGATCACTACTGTGTCAAGGTAGACTGTACCATCAGACAGATCACTACTGTGTCAAGGTAGACTGTACCATCAGACAGATCACTACTGTGTCAAGGTAGACTGTACCATCAGAGAGATCACTACTGTGTCAAGGTAGACTGTACCATCAGAGAGATCACTACTGTGTCAAGGTAGACTGTACCATCAGAGATATCACTACTGTGTCAAGGTAGACTGTACCATCAAACAGATCACTACTGAGTCAAGGTAGACTGTACCATCAAACAGATCACTACTGAGTCAAGGTAGACTGTACCATCAGACAGACCACTACTGTGTCAAGGTACACTGTACCATCAGACAGATCACTACTGTGTCAAGGTACACTGTACCATCAAACTATTATAT
>NC_069486.1:7314797-7364797 GCF_026875155.1 Cherax quadricarinatus
TTTTATGCCACAAGACGGCAGAAAGCAGCAAACTTCACTCTGGCTGTACCCTTCTCCAGAACATCACTCCATCTGAGATCATAACATACCCAGGATGACTCGAGTATGGAACACATTCGTACAGCATAATGATGTCAACGAGATAAAGTCAGTTGATCAAATGAAAATGCTGGCCCACAGATGGCTCCAACTTCATCCTGTTCCCTACTTGTATGTCTCATAACAATAAAAATGCTTTCAAATGAGCTGATGTAGGTAACAGCTCTTAGCTTGCCAATAAAGTTAGGAATCCTTAACCTGTAATATAGCTGTCAATAAAGCTAGGGATCCTTAACCTGTCAAACCCTGTGTAAAGAGAGACAGAGAAGAGAAGTGAGAAGAGAGAGAGAAAGAAAAAGAGAGAGAGAGAGAGAGAGAGAGAGAGAGAGAGAGAGAGAGAGAGAGAGAACTCGGATATGCCAATAAATACACATTTTTTGTTCGTGGGTACGACACTCAGGGCCAAAATGTACACACAAAACACACACCCATAGGATGTTAGGAAGTATTTCTTCAGCCATAGAGTTGTCAGGAAGTGAAACAATCTGGAGAGTAATGTAGTGGAATCAGAGGTATGATAAAGGAAAAAGAGGTATGATAAAGCTCACAGAGCAGGTAAAGAGTGGACCTAGTGGCGACCAATGAAGAGGCGGGGTGGGTAGACTGCATTTTCTTTGACTGTAAGAAGGCTTTCGACACAGTTCCTCACAAGAGATTAATGCAAAAGCTGGAGGATGTGGCAGGTATAACAGGAAAGGCACCACAATGGATCAAAGAATTCCTGACGTGGTGAGGTATCAGAGTGGGCGCCTGTGACGAGCGGGGTTCCACAGGGGTCAGCCCGAGGACCTGTGTTGTTTCTGGTATATGTGAATGCCATGATGTAAGCGATAAATTCAGGGTGCCCCTGTTTGCAGACGATGTGAAGCTAATGAGAAGAATTTAGACGGGTGAGGATCAGGTAGGACTACAAAGGGATCTTGACCGGCTGCAGGACTGGTCCAGCAACTGGCCACTGGGGTTTAACACAAAAAAGGGCAAAGTCATGAAGATTGGGGAAAGTCAGAGAAGACTGCAGATAGAGTACAGGCTAGGGGGCCAAAGACTGCAAACCGCACTGACGGAAAAGGATCTTGGGGTGACTAGTACGAGCACATCTCCTGAGGCGCACATCACAGATAACTGCTGAGTATAGGTGCTGGCAAACCTGAGACATCGTCGACACCGCAAAGAAATCGTTCAGACTCGTAACGTTACATCAGGCCCAATTGGAGTATGCGCACAGTTTGGAACCCACACCTGGTCAAGCACGTCAAGAAATTAGAGAAAGTTCGAAGGTCTGCAACAAGACTAGTCCCGGAGCTAAGGGGAATGTCGTACGATGAAAGGTTGAGGGAGATTTGACGTCATGATAACGACATATAAAATACCGAGAGGAATAGACAAGGTGAACAGAGACAGGATGTTCCAGAGAAGGGACACAGCAACAAGGGGTCACAGTTGGAAGTTGAAGACAGATGAATCACAGGGATGTTAGGAAGTGAACAGTCTGAAGAGTGATGTAATGGAGGCAAGATCCATACATAGATTTAGGAAGAGGTATGATAAAGCTCATGGAGCAGGGATACCAGCAAAGAGGCGGGACCAGGAGCTATGACTCAACCCCCGCAACATCAATTGAGTAAAACACACAACGAGCACAAAACACACAAAACACAGACAATCCAAATGGACACACAACAAACACATGACAGCTAACACACACAACACACAATCAGACAGTAACACTACACAGAAACAGCAATCACAACACAGACACACACGTAACACACAACACACATGACACAGAACCACCAACAACACACCAGACACCACTCAACCACCAACACACATTCACACAACAACACAACAACACACACACACAAACACAACACACACACAACACACATACACACACACACACACAACACACACACACACACACACAACAAACACACACCACACACACACAACAACAACACAACACACAACACACACAACAACACAACACACACAACACACACACACACACACACACACACACACACACACACACACACACACACAACACAACACACACACACACACACACACACACACACACACACAACACACACACACACAACACACACACACACACACACACACACACACACACACACGTTCCCTCAGGCACACACCTTTCATCTAGTCTTAAGAGCAACACTGGCTGCCCCTGGCTCTTCAACACCGCCTTCTAACCTGTCACTACTACACAACACAGCCTCCTGTTTCACCCACGTTTAGCCCATGTTTAGCCCATGTTTAGCCCATGTTTCACACACATTTCACCCTGGTTTCACTCGCGTGTGTGTGTTGGTGTTATGCATGATTATTGTATGTCTTGGAAGTAATCAGGACCCCATGAATGTTGTTACATAGGACCCCATGAATGGTGTTACAAAGGACCCCATGAATGGTGTTACATAGGACCCCATGAATGTTGTTACATAGGACCCCATGAATGTTGTCATAGGACCCCATGAATGTTACATAGGACCCCATGAATGTTACATAGGACCCCATGAATGTTGTTACATAGGACCCCATGAATGGTGTTACATAGGACCCCATGAATGTTGTTACATAGGACCCCATGAATGTTGTTACATAGGACCCCATGAATGTTGTTACATAGGACCCCATGAATGTTACATAGGACCCCATGAATGTTGTTACATAGGACCCCATGAATGTTGTTACATAGGACCCCATGAATGTGTTACATAGGACCCCATGAATGTTGTTACATAGGACCCCATGAATGGTGTTACAAAGGACCCCATGAATGGTGTTACATAGGACCCCATGAATGTTGTTACATAGGACCCCATGAATGTTGTTACATAGGACCCCATGAATGGTGTTACAAAGGACCCCATGAATGGTGTTACATAGGACCCCATGAATGTTGTTACATAGGACCCCATGAATGTTGTTACATAGGACCCCATGAATGGTGTTACAAAGGACCCCATGAATGGTGTTACATAGGACCCCATGAATGTTGTTACATAGGACCCCATGAATGGTGTTACAAAGGACCCCATGAATGGTGTTACATAGGACCCCATGAATGTTGTTACATAGGACCCCATGAATGTTGTTACATAGGACCCCATGAATGGTGTTACAAAGGACCCCATGAATGGTGTTACATAGGACCCCATGAATGTTGTTACATAGGACCCCATGAATGTTGTTACATAGGACCCCATGAATGTTGTTACATAGGACCCCATGAATGTTACATAGGACCCCATGAATGTTGTTACATAGGACCCCATGAATGTTGTTACATAGGACCCCATGAATGTTGTTACATAGGACCCCATGAATGTTGTTACATAGGACCCCATGAATGGTGTTACATAGGACCCCATGAATGTTGTTACATAGGACCCCATGAATGGTTTTACATAGGACCCCATGAATGGTGTTAATAGGACCCATGAATGTTGTTACATAGGACCCCATGAATGTTGTTACATAGGACCCCATGAATGGCGTTACATAGGACCTCATGAATGTTGTTACATAGGACCCCATGAATGGTGTTACATAGGACCCCATGAATGGTGTTACATAGGACCCCATGAATGGTGTTACATAGGACCCCATGAATGGTGTTACATAGGACCCCATGAATGGTGTTACATAGGACCCCATGAATGGTGATATAGGACTCCATGAATGGTGTTACATAGGACCCCATGAAAGGTGTTACACAGGACCCCATGAATGGTGTTACATAGGACCCCATGAATGGTGTTACATAGTACCCCATGAATGGTGTTACATAAGACCCCATGAATGGTGTTTCATAGGTCCCCATGAATGGTGTTACATAGGACCCCATGAATGGTGTTACATAGGACCCCATGAATAGTGTTACATAGGACCCCATGAATGGTGTTACATAGGACCCCATGAATGGTGTTACACAGGACCTCATGAATGGTGTTACATAGGAACCCATGAATGGTGTTTCATAGTACCCCGAAGGTGTAATAGTACCATGAATGGTGTTACATAAGACTCCCATGAATGGTGTTTCATAGGTCCCCATGAATGGTGTTACATAGGACCCCATGAATGGTGTTACATAGGACCCCATGAATGGTGTTCCATAGGACCCCATGAATGGTGTTCCATAGGACCCCATGAATGGTTGTTTCATAGGACCCCATGAAGGTGTTACATGGACCCCATGAATGGTGTTTCATAGGACCCCATGAATGGTGTTACATAGGACCCCATGAATGGTGTTACATAGGACCCCATGAATGGTGTTTCATAGGACCCCATGAATGTTACATAGGACCCCATGAATGGTGTTCCATAGGACCCCATGAATGGTGTTACATAGGACCCCATGAAAGGTGTTACATATCACCCCATGAATGGCGTTACATAGTACCCCATGAATGGTGTTACATAGGACCCCATGAATCGTATTACATAGGACCCATGAATGGTGTTACATAGGACCCCATGAATGGTGTTACATAGGACCCCATGAATGGTGTTACATAGGACCCCATGAATCGTGTTACATAGGACCCCATGAATCGTGTTACATAGGACCCCGTGAATGGTGTTCCATAAGACCCCATGAATGGTGTTACATAGGACCCCATGAATGGCGTTACATAGTACCCCATGAATGGTGTTACATAGGACCCCATGAATCGTATTACATAGGACCCATGAATGGTGTTACATAGGACCCCATGATGGTGTAAATGACCCAAGTGTTACATAGGACCCCGTGAAATGGTGTTACATAGGACCCATGAATGGTGTTACATAGGACCCCATGATGGTGTTACATGGACCCATGAATGTGTACATAGGACCCCATGAATGTGTTACATAGGACCCATGAATGGTGTTACATAGACCCCATGAATGGTGTTACATAGGACCCCATGAATGGTGTTAATAGGACCCCATGAATCGTGTTACATAGGACCCATGAATGGTGTTACATAGGACCCATGAATGGTGTTACAGGACCCATGAATGGTGTTACATAGGAACCCCCTGAATGGTGTTACATAGGAACCCATGAATGGTGTTACATAGTACCCCATGAATGGTGTTACATAAGGACCCCATGAATGGTGTTTCATAGTTCCCCATGAATGGTGTTACATAGGACCCCATGAATGGTGTTACATAGGACCCCATGAATGGTGTTACATAGGAAACCATGAATGGTGTTCCATAGGACCCCATGAATGGTGTTATATAGGACCCCATGAATGGTGTTACATAGGACCCCATGAATAATGTTTCATAGGACCCCATGAATGGTGTTACATAGGACTCCATGAATGGTGTTACATAGGACCCCATGAATGGTGTTACATAGGACTCCATGAATGGTGTTATATAGGACCCCATGAATGGTGTTACATAGGACTCCATGAATGGTGTTACATAGGACCCCATGAATGGTGTTACATAGGACTCCATGAATGTTGTTACATAGGACCCCATGAATGGTGTTATATAGGACCCCATGAATGGTGTTACATAGGACCCCATGAATAATGTTTCATAGGACCCCATGAATGGTGTTACATAGGACCCCATGAATGGTGTTACATAGAACCCCATGAATGGTGTTACATAGAACCCCATGAATGGTGTTACATAGAACCCCATGAATGGTGCTACATATGACCTCATGGTGTTATATAGGACCCCATGGTGTTACATAGGACTCCATGAATGGGGTTACATAGGACCCCATGAATGGTGTTACATAGGACCCCATGAATGGTATTTCATAGGACCCCATGAATGGTGTTACATAGGACCCCATGAATGGTGTTACATAGGACCCCATGAATGGTGTTACATAGGACCCCATGAATAGTGTTACATAGGACCCCATGAATGGTGTTACATAGGACCCCATGAATGGTGTTACATAGGACCCATGAATGGTGTTACATAGGACCCCATGAATGGTGTTACATTAGGACCCCATGAATGGTGATACATGGACCCATGAATGGTGTTACATAGGACCCCATGAATGGTGTTACATAGGACCCCATGAATGGTGTTACACAGGACCTCATGAATGGTGTTACATAGGAACCCATGAATGGTGTTACATAGGACCCCATGAATGGTGTTACATAGGAACCCATGAATGGTGTTACATAGGACCCCATGGTGTTACATAGGACCCCATGAATGGTGTTACATAGGACCTCATGAATGGTGTTACATAGGAACCCATGAATGGTGTTACACAGGACCTCATGAATGGTGTTACATAGGAACCCATGAATGGTGTTACATAGGACCCCATGAATGGTGTTACATAGGAACCCATGAATGGTGTTACATAGGACCCCATGAATGGTGTTACATAGGACCCCATGATGAAATTGATGTTTACATAGGAACCTCATGAATGGTGTTACATAGGACCCATGAATGGTGTTACATAGGACCTCATGAATGGTGTTACATAGGACCCCATGAATGGTGTTACATAGGAACCCATGAATGGTGTTACATAGGACCCCATGAATGGTGTTACATAGGACCCCATGAATGGTGTTACATAGGACCCCATGAATGGTGTTACATAGGACCCCATGAATGGTGTTACATAGGACCCCATGAATGGTATTACATAGGACCCCATGAATGGTGGTACATAGGACCCCATGAATGGGATTACATAGGACCCCATGAATGGCGTTTCATAGGACCCCATGAATGGTGTTACAGAAGACCCCATGAATGGTGTTACATAGGACCCCATGAATGGTGGTACATAGGACCCCATGAATGGGATTACATAGGACCCCATGAATGGCGTTACATAGGACCCCATGAATGGTGTTACATAGGACCCCATGAATGTTTTTACATAGGACCCCATGAATGGGGTTACATATTACCCCATGATTTTACATAGGAACCCATGAATGGTGTTACAGAGGAACCCTTGAATGGGGTTACATTGGACCCATGAATGGGTTTACACAGAACCCATCAATGGGTTTATGTCAGGGCCTATGAATGAGGTTGCATAGAACCTACAAATGGAGTTATATAGGATCCCATGAATGGGGTTACACTGGTCCCCATTCATGGGTTTTTATAGGGTCCATAAATGGAGTTACATAGAACCCATGAATGGGTTTACATAGATCCCATAAATGGGGTTACTTAGGAACTCATGAATGGGGTTACATATTAACCCATGAATGGGGTTATATAGGATTGAATGAATGGGGTTACATAGGAATCCATAAATGGGGTTACATAGTAACCCATGAATGGGGTTACGTTGGAACCCATGAATGGGGTTACGTTGGAACCCATGAATGGGGTTATATAGGAATCCATGAATGGGGTTACACAGAACCCATGAATGGGGTTACATAGGGCCTCCATGAACGGGATTACATAGTGCCCCATGAATAGGGTTACACAAGATCCATGAATGGGCTAGTTATGGGTTGGAACACATGGTGGTTAATGGGGAAGTGTGGGTTGCCTGGTCGGCTTTAAGTCTCCTCCAGTGTGTGATTATTTGACGAAGGTCGCAGCCAGGGGAAGGTGGCTGGCACCTAGGTGACACCTAGGTGATATATGTGCTGCTACGTTACACCTTTGTACGCATGGCTGGCACCTAGGTGACACCTAGGTGATATATGTGCTGCTACGTTACACCTATGTACGCATGGCTGGCACCTAGGTGACACCTAGGTGACATACGTGCTACTACGTTACACCTATGTGCGCATAGGTGGTACCTGGGTGACACCTAGGTGATGTATGTGCTACTACGTTACACCTACGTACGCATGACTGACACCTAGGTGACACCTAGGGTATATATGTGCTACTACGTTACACCTAAGTGCACATGCCGGCACCTAGGTGACATATGGGCTACTACGTTACACCTATGTGCGCATGGGTGGCCCCTAGGTGGCACCTAGGTGACACCTAGGTGACACTTAGGTGACATACGTGCTACTACGTTACACCTAAGTGCGCCTGCCTGGCACCTAGGTGACATATGTGCTAAGTTACATATGTGTGCATGGGTGGCACCTAGGCGACACTCAGGTGTGCCCAGAAGCTACAAATATGATGTAATGCGCACGTGTGGGTATGCACTTCAGAGGTGGGGCCAGGAGCTGCGTACCCCTGCAGGTACATGGTCGAGTACACAGATACAGACAGACCAGAGACACACACACACACACCAAGGACCCATACATAGCTTTAAGAAGAGGTATGATGAAGTTCATGGAGCAGGAAGTGTGACCTAGTAGCGGCCAGTAAAGAGGCGGGGCCAGGAGCTGTAACTCGACCCCTGCAACCACAACTAGGTGAATGCAACTAGGTGAGTACACACACACACAAACACACACACTCAAAGCACACTCAAGGAAAAGGATCTTGGGGTGAGTATAACGCCGAACACATCTCCTGAGGTGCACATCAACCAAATAACTGCTGCAGCATATGGGCGCCTAGCAAACCTCAGAACAGTATTCAGACATCTCGGTAAGGAGTCGCTCCGGACCCTGTACATGTGTACGTCAGGCCCATACTGGAGTATGCAGCACCAGTATGCAGCCAAACACTTCAGAAAATTTGAGAAAATGCAAAGGTTTGCAACAAACTAGTCCCGGAGTTAAGGGGCATGTCCCACGAGGAGAGGTTAAGGGAACTCGATCTGACGACGCAGAAGGACAGCAGGGACAGGGGGGACATAACGACATACAAAACACTGAGAGGAATCGACAAGGTGGACAGAGACAGGATGTTCCAGAGATGGGACACAGCAACAAGGGGTCACAACTGGAAGCTGAAAACACAGATGAATCACAGGGATGTTAGGAAGTATTTCTTCAGACATAAAGTTGTCAGAAGTGGAATAGTCTGGAAAATGATGTAGCGGAGGCAGGGTATATACATAGCATTAAGAAGACGTATGATAAAGATCATGGAACAAGGAGAGAGTAAGAGATAAGAGATAAGATTTCGTTCGGATTTTTAACCCCGGAGGGTTAGCCACCCAGGATAACCCAAGAAAGTCAGTGCGTCATCGAGGACTGTCTAACTTATTTCCATTGTGGTCCTTAATCTTGTCCCCCAGGATGCGACCCACACCAGTCGACTAACACCCAAGTACCTATTTGCTGCTAGGTGAACAGGACAACAGGTGTAAGGAAACGTGTCGAATGTTTCCACCCGCCGGGAATCGAACCCGGGCCCTCCGTGTGTGAAGCGGGAGCTTTAGCCACCAGGCCACCGGCACCTAGTAAAGACTAGTGAAGAGGCGGGGCCAGGAGCTATGACTCGATCTCTTCAGCCAAAATTAGGTGAGTACACACACACACATACGTATGACAATCTGGGTATTGTATGGTCTGAGATGCTGCTAGTAAGACCAAGGCCATGCTAGTAGGAACTAGCTACTGCCCTCCCACCCCTGACCAGTTCCTGGAAAACTTTTCGAGAATCTTGTCCAGAATTAAGAACAATAAGACAATAATACTGGGAAACTTCAATATCTGTTATCAACAGCAAAATAACAGGTAACAGGTATAAGCAAATTCTAGGATTAAATAGTTATATTTAAACTAGTTAATGCACCAGCCAGATCACACAGTTCTCAGCCACCATACTCACCACATACCTTGTAACCTCTCCGATAACATTTGTCAGTTGGGTGTTATTACCACAGTTCTTAGTAACTATTTATTGCACCAGGAAAATCAGGGAATGGATAGACCTACATAGGGTAATAAAAACGAGGTCAACTAGAAAGTACAGTGCAGAAACACTGGTAAATAGGCTACACAACTGTGATAGGACTATGATGTGATGCACAGAGATAAATGATAATTCAGAATCATGTTCACTGTTATCATTGATAATACTGCACCAGTTAATTAAAGAAGTTAGGATTAAACAAAGAACTGAACCCCAAATAACTAATGAGATATTAAATATCAAATTCAGGGATCAGTTGCTTAAAATATTTAAGGCAAACAGACAGGATACTGCAGCACTAAATGAATATTGAAAAGGTAAGAAACAGAGCGCAGAATTTCATAAAAGCAGCAAAGGTAAGACACTATTGCTCAAAAATCGAAGACTGCAAGAATGACCCCAAAAACCTCTGGCAACAACTTAAAGAGCTAGGGTACAGCCATAAACACAGATCTAACATAGTGCTAAATATCGATAACAAGGTATGTCATGCAACAAGTACAGTGGCAAATTGCTTTAATTCATACTACACAACTGTTACAACAACATTCGTAAGTAAACTGCCAGTTTACACAGACTCCAATATATTTATAACTTATTACAATAATAGAGGCATTACCCCAAACAATTGCCAACTAGTAGGTGTATCTTATGAGTTCGTGGATTTAACAAAGTTAAACCCAACTAAGAGCACCGGTCCAGATAACATCCTGGTTAAGATCCTAAAAGAAATACCATTCCCCATTGTGCACATAATAAATCTGACCATCACCACTAATACCATTCCAGAGGAGTTCAAGGAGGCCAGAGTTATTCCTATCTTCAAGAAAAATAGTAAGTCTGATGTTAGAAATTATAGACCTGTTAGTATAGTCATTGTGATATCCACAATACTAAGAAGGCAGTGTATTGTCAAGTAGTTAGTATCTTAATGATAAAAACATTCTCCATAGTTACTAATCATGCTTCAGATCTTACTCGACTGACAGTTCCTTAATTAACCTGATGGACTACCTGAGAACTCAAATGTCGCTAGGGAGTCTCACAGGTATGGTGACCTTGGACTTGCAAATGGCCTTCGATACGGTTAACCACAATATATTATGTAAGAAACTACAAGCTATGGACATACGTTCTGTAGACTAGTTGAAGTCCTGCCTGAGTAACAAGAAACAAATTGTTAACAGCACAGAATCAGAATCCCTGTCGGTAACATGTGGGGTTCCCCAAGGTATATCCTGGGTCCCTTACTGTTCCTAGGACATGCCTACCAATGTCAAGTGTAAGCTTCTGTTATATGCAGATGACAGTGCTCTGTTAGTGTCAGGTAAAGATGTACATAATGTACTATCACTAGAACTAGAGTCCTGCAGCAAATGGTTATAAGCAAATCGTTACACCTCGGGAAAACGGAAGCCATACACTATGGTGCGAAAAATAAAATGAAAAGGGGTAAATAACTTTCATGTTCAGTGTAAAGGAACTCATCACTTCAGTATCTTCAGTGTAATATCTGGGAATCCCTTTGACCCAAGTATGTCGAGAACTGATACAGAAGAGCGCAGTAAAGATAAAGAATACCAGACCCCAATGGAAATAAGTCACTCTGTCTGACTTTTTTGGGTTATCCAGGTTCTCTACACATATGCTGCTATGTATGATAATTCTATGTAACTGTATTGTGTATACCTGAATAAACTTACTAAAGTGTCTACTTACTGTGGCTCGCAGGACCCTCTGTCTAGCTCTTATACAATGCCATATAGATTATTCTTGCTCTACATGTTACTCTGCCTTAACAAAATAAAGAACAAAATGGTGAGATTCATCCTGGACCTGGGACCAAGAGAACATGTAGGCCAGGATGAATTAAGCAACCATATATGCTGAATGTTGAAGACAGTAAAACTTAGGTTAAATCGCGTTTATAAAATTGCTCACGTTGTCCAGAATATCTTGTTGCCAAGTTTGTCAAGGCTGGGAACTAAAGCAATCATAATACTAGGGGAAGGGAACACAGCTTTGTAGTGCCCACAGTCAGTGGTCAGGCTTCAAATACATTTTATTGAAAAGTAATAAAGGTATGGAACGGGCTGCCAGTAAATGTCAAAGCCAGTCATAGCATGAACCAGTTCAAAAAGAGAGCCGAAAGGTAACTAATGAATGTAGCTACAGAAAGGGAGAGTGACTTCTTGTATAACTAACATACATGTACCTATTACTGTGATCTGACCCAATCTTTAATATTATTGTAAATAGCTCAGTTTACGTTATTCCTAGTATATTTCGTTATATTGTAACTGATGTTTATATAGTTAAGTTACTTAGCTGTTATTTTGTCTGACTTTTTTGGGGTTTTCTTAGGTAATCTACACATGTGCTGTTATGTATGATAATTTATGTAACTGTATTTATGTATACTTATACCTGAATAAACTTACACACACACACACACACACACACACAACATACAATACACAACACACAACACACACAGGGGCTGGGAATCGACCCTTGTAACCACAAATAGGTGAGTATACAGAACACAGATTACGACAAATCCTTATGCAGCCAAAAAAAATTTAAGTCACCCATCAAAATTGTTACGTTTTCTTCTATTTTGTGTTTAAAGAAAATGAAATATTTGAGGAGGAACCCTAATATTTCTCCACCTATTCATTAGTCTATGTATATAGGTGAAAACACTCTATTAATTTCTCCTGTTCTGGTTTCTCGAATCAAACCTGGTTGAATCATAGTTCACAAGTGTTGTATTAACGTTAAGAGTTACCGTATTGTTGTTAAAAATAAAGGCATGATTTATACACAGTGCTGCATGTCTCTCATTGTAAATGCACTGAGAGGTATATATCTCTCACTATATAGACCTGGAGTCTACTTACCTGGAAGGTATTCCGGGGATCAACGTACCTGCGATCTTGTCCACGACTAGGTCTCCCGGTGGATCAAGGCCTGATCAACCAGGCTGTTACTTCTGGCTACACGTAGTCCAACACACGAACCATAGCCCGCCTGATCCAACACCAACTCTAAGTATCTGTCCAGCTCCCTCTTGAAGGCAGCCAGGGGTCTATTGGTAATTCAATCTTGGGCCCCTGACTCTTGTATTTTCTGTTATTGTACTAATGGCGTCCCAACTTTTCACTGGGATTATTTTGCACAGCCTGCCCAGTCTTTTCTTTCGTAGGGAGTGATCTAGCACTTCCATAAGAAATCTAACCAGTGGAAACAAACACATATGCAGTTTAATGTGATCCTTTATTGACAACGTTTAGCCCATACAGTGGGCTTTTTTCAAGTCACACACAGATCTACCTGGGGTGTATGTATGTATAATGTTCGCCAAGATCGTAGTCCTGGTCTCAATCTTGCGATGACCCGATGACCTGGGGTGGAAGGTACGGGAGTATTTATAGTCAGGTTCAGAATTTTGAGGTCAGGTGGAGAATGCTGCATCTAATGATCTACCGGGTGGGGTTATAGAGTCTTGGGTAGCTTGGCAGGGGTATTGGACAAGTTGTGAGTAGACCTTCTGCAGTGTTCTATGTTCTTATGTGGGATAGCGATGAAGAAGTTTCTTGGCAAGTGGTTCAGCTATGTTATAGAAGCCATTGTTCTGGTTGAAATTGTTGGTTATAGAGATAAGCGATGATTCCAGGATTCTTCGGTATTGAGTGTTGTCTTCTGTGGCGATAAGTCTTGAGTTTCTGTAGTTAATTAAATGGCTGTGTGAATAGCGATGTTGTACACAGGCATTCCTTGTATCGTCAGTCCTGCTTGCGTATTGGTGTCATGAACACTGACGACTACAGGAACAAAATGCTCAATCTACTTAATGACCCAGATACCTACAAACCTCTCACAACTAACCAAGTGGACAACCTTACTAAAACTTTTCTTCAAAGGACTCGCCGCATTCTGAGGAACTCAGAACAAGGGAAGAAACTTCTGCACACAATACCCAGCAACCCCAGACCTGCCAGAATGTACGGTCTACCAAAAACTCACAAGCCTGGTATCCCATCGAGGCCCATATCTTCGGGAATAGGCAGTGCTCCCCACCAACTCTCAGGAATTCTGGCTAAACACCTCTCCAAACTCTTGGGCACTATCAGTCCAGCACATCTCAAACACTCGGGTGATCTTCTCAATCGCATTCGCAACATCAACATCAGGAACAAGAAACTTTCCAGCCTTGACGTACTTCCCTATTCACCAAAGTACCTACTACACAAGCCATCGATCTCTGCACAGAAAAATTGACGATTCACTTGATCTTTCTATTCCAGCCAGCGATTTCATCGACCTCGTTGAACTATGTGTCGGTTTTACGTGTTTCTCTTTCAAAAATCACCTCTTTCAACAGACTTTTGGTCTACCCATGGGCTCGCCACTCAGTGCCGTCCTGGCGAACTTATACATGGAACATCTGGAAGCCAAGAGTTTCTCCACCATTATTCCTTCGTCTGTCATCTGGCTCCGTTATGTTGACGACATTCTCCTCATAACTCCCAGGCGCTTCAACGTTCAAGCTCTCCAAGACAAGCTCAACCAGGTCGAGCCCTCAATCCAGTTCACACTTTAAGTCGACAACACTCTTACTTTCCTTGATGTTCTTCTCTGCAAAACTGACCATGAACTTCGTTTTAAAGTCTATCGAAAACCAACCAACCAAAACGATCTTCTCCACTTCTACTCTCACCACGACACCAAAACTAAACGTGGTGTAATTATAGGCTTCTTCCTGCGCACACTCAGAATCTGCAGCAATGAGCTCCTTGAGGAAGAATGCACGATAATTGAACAAGTATTTTCTAAACTCCACTATCCTCGTCACTTCATCAGAGACTGCAGACGGCGGGCATTGAACATCTTCAACACACCCAGAGAAGACACTGCCGAGAAGAGATACATAGTCCTCCCCACCAACTCACTGCCAAACATGTTTCCAACATCTTTTCCAGTGCTCATTCCAAGTATCTACCTCCACAACCACGACCATCAAGGACATTACCAGTAATAACAGGACAAGCTTCCATCCTCTGCAGGGGTATACATAATCCCTTGTAATGACTGAAACAAATTATAGTGGGCGAAACATCAAGAGCCCTCCAAACACGTATTTCAGAACACCAATACGTAAGCAGGACTGACGTACAAGGAATGCCTGTGTACAACATCGCAATTCACACAACCATTTAATTAACTACAGAAACTCAAGACTTATCGCCACAGAAGACAACACTCAATACCGAAGAATCCTGGAATCATCGCTTATCTCTATAACCAACAATTTCAACCAGAACAATGGCTTCTATAACATAGCTGAACCACTTGCCAAGAAACTTCTTCATCGCTATCCCACATAAAAACATAAGAATGGAAGAACACTGCAGAAGGTCTACTCACAACTTGTCCAATACCCCTGCCAAGCTACCCAAGACTCTATAACCCCACCCGGTAGATCATCAGATGCAGCATTCTCCACCTGACCTCAACATTCTGAACCTGACTATAAATACTCGCGTACCTTCCACGCAGGTAGATCTGTGTGTGACTTGAAAAAGCCCACTATATGGGCGAAACGTTGTCAATAAAGGATCATATTAAACTGCATGTGTGTTTATGTTTCCATTGTGTCGGTATTTTATACCATTTATTTTCAGATCTAACCAGGACAAAATCGAACAACCACGAACCAGTCAATGCAGGAGTTTACTCTATACCTTGCCACAATAAAATGTTGTATTAGTTGCATTTGTGTCTAGTTGTAGTAGCAATAGTAGTAGTTGTACTTGTTGTAGCAGTAAGAGTTGTTGCAGGTGTAGTAGTGGTTGTAGTAAACTACCTACCCGTATAATGGAGGCAATTATTGCTGCTTTCATGTTGAACACTGGTGAACACTGGTGAACACTGGTGAACACTGGTGAACACTGGTGAACACTGGTGAACACTGAACACTGGTGAACACTGATGAGCACAGGTGAACACTGATGAGCACTGAACACTGGTGAACACTGGTGAACACTGGTGAACACATGTGACACTGAACACTAGTGAACACTGGTGAACACTGGTGAACACTGAACACTGGTGAACACTGGTGAACACTGGTGAACACTGAACACTGGTGAACACTGATGACACAGGTGAACACTGTGAACACTGAACACTAGTGAACACTGGTGAACACTGAACACTGGTGAACACTGAACACTGGTGAACACTGATGAACACAGGTGAACACTGAACACTGAACACTAGTGAACACTGGTGAACACTGGTGAACACTGAACACTGATGAGCACAGGTGAACACTGATGAGCACTGAACACTAGTGAACACTGGTGAACACTGGTGAACACTGAACACTGGTGAACACTGATGAACACAGGTGAACACTGATGAGCACTGAACACTAGTGAACACTGGTGAACACTGGTGAACACAGGTGAACACTGAACACTGATGAACACTGATGAACACAGGTGAACACTGATGAACACAGGTGAACACTGAACACAGGTGAACACTGGTGAACACTGAACACAGGTGAGCACTGGTGAACACTGGTGAGCACTGGCGAACACTGAACACAGGTGAACACTGGTGAACACTGAACACTGAACACTAATGAACACTGAACACTGATGAACACAAGTGAACACTAGCGAACACTGATGAACACAGGTGAACACTGAACACTAATGAACACTGAACACAGGTGAACACTGATGAACACTGGTGAACACTAATGAACACTGAAGAACACAGGCGAACACTGGTGAACGCTAATGAACACTGGTGAACACAGGTGAACACTGATGAACACTGAACACTAATGACACTGAACACTGATGAACACTGGTGAACACTGATGAACACTGGTGAACACTTGTGAACACTGGTGAAAACAGGTGAAAACTGGTGAACACTGGTGAATAATGAACACTGGTGAACACAGGTGAACACTGGTGTACACTGGTGAATAATGAACACTGAACAATGATGAACACAGGTGAACACTGATGAACACTTGTGAAAACTGGTGAACACAGGTGAACACTGAACACTGGTGAACACAGGTGAACACTGGTGTACACTGGTGAATAATGAACACAGGTGAACGCTGGTGTACACTGGTGAACAATGATGAACACAATTGGATACAATTGAACACTGGTGAATATAGGGAACGCTGGTGAACACAGATTAATACTGGTGAACACTGGTAAGCATAGATGAACACAGGTGAACACTGGTTAACACTGATGAACACAGGAGAAAGCTGGTGACCACAGGTGAACAGTGGTGAGCACTGGTGAATACTGGTGAACACTGGTGAGCACAGGTGAACACTGGTGAACACTGGTGAACACTGGTGAATGCAGGCGAAACTGAAGAACACAGGTGAACACTGGTGAACACTGAACACAAGTGAACACTGGTGAAAACTGATCAACACATGTGAGCACTGGTGAACACAGGTGAATACTGGTTAGCACAGGTGAACACTGGTGAACACAGGTGAACACTCGTGAACACAGATGAACACTAGTGAACACAGGTGTGAACACTACACTAGGCAGAGAGTAGACTGGTTTAAAGCGGCCTAGCAGCAGAGACTAGGCCTACCATGTAGGCCTCTGAACCAGCGGGTGATAACGTGTGTGCGTGTCCTCGTCTAATTGTGGTTGCAGGGGTCGATTCACATCTCTTCACTGGTCGATACTAGGTCCATCCTCTCCCCGCTCTGTGAGCTTCAGCATAACTCTTCTTAAAGCTATGTATGGAAATTGCCTCCACTACGTCACTTCCCAGACCATTCCCTTTCCTGACAGTTCTATGACTGAAGAAATACTTCCTAACATCCCTGTGACTCGTATGAGTCTTCAACTTCCAACTGTGGCCCCTTGTTGCTGTGTCCCATCTCTGGAACATCCTGTCTCTGTCCACCTTGTCAATTCCTCTCAGTATTTTATATGTCGTTATCATGTCCTCCCTCTCTCTCCTGTCCTTCAGTGTTTTCAGGTCGATTTCCCTTAACCTCTCCTCGTAGGACATGCCCATTGGCTCCTGGACTAATCTTGCTGTAAAACTTTGCACTTTCTCTAATTTCTTGACGTGCTTGGCCAGGTGTGGGTTCCACAATGGTGTTACATACTCCAATATAGGCCTGTGTACAGAGTCCTGAAAGCTCCTTACTGAAGTGCCAGAATGCTATTCATAGGTTTGCTAGGCGCCTATATGCTGCAGCAGTTATTTGGTTGATGTGCACCTCAAGAGATGTGCTCGGTATTATACTCACCCCAAGATCCTTATTCTTCAGTGAGGTTTGTAATCTCTGCCCCCTTGACTGTACTCTGTCTTCGATCTTTTTTGTCCTTCCCCAGTCTTCATGACTTTGCACTTGGTGGGGTTAAACTCCAAGAGTCAGTTGCCAGACCAGGCTTCCAGCCTGTCCAGATCCCTTTGTAATTCTGCCTCATCCTCATCCAATTGAATTCTCATTAACTTCACGTCATCTGCAAACAGGGACACTTCTGACTCTATCCCTTCCGTCATTCACATATACTAGGAACAGCACTGGTCCTAGAACTGACCCCTGTGGAACCCCGCTCGTCACAGGCACTCACTCTGACGCCCTGTCATGTACCATGACTCGCTGTTGCCTCCCTGTCAGGTATTCTCTGACCCATTGGAGTGCCTTCCCTGTTATCCCTGCTTGTCCTCCAGCTTTTGCACTAATCTCTTGTGTGGAACTGTGTCAAAACCTTCTTACAGTCCAAGAAAACACAATCTACCCTTGTCTTTCTGCTGTCACCCTGTCATAGAACTCCAGTAGGTTTGTAACACAGGATTTTCCTTTCCTGAAACCGTGCTGGTTGTCATTAATAAGATCATTCATTTCTAGGTGCTCCACCACTCTTCTCCTGATATTATTCTCCATGACTTTGCATAACAAACATGTCAGTGACACTGGTCTGTAGTTTAATGTTTCGTGTCTGTCTCCTTTTTTAAACTGGGACTAAGTCTGCTGTCTTCCATACCTCAGGTAGTCACCCTGTTTCGATAGATGTGTTGAAGATTGTTGTTAGTGGTACACATAGCGCCTCTGCTCCCTCTCTCAGGACCCATGGAAAGATGTGATCTGGTCCCATCACCTTTGAGGAATCTTTGAGGTGTGTGTGTGTGTGTGTGTGTGTACCTGACACACACACACACACACACACATGCTCTGTATTCACAAGATTTGTGAAGTTAAGTAGGTACATTTGTAATTAGGTAAAAGTGGATATGTTTGGTTAAATCTGGTTAGAAATTAGGTGAGGTTAAGTGACATTGTTAGGGGAAGGTGGTTAGGTGCTAGTTAGGGAGATGGTTAGGGGCTGGAATTAGGTGGTTTAGAAGGGTTGGGTTCCTGACTAATTCTAGGTGTCTGGGTAGTGCTAGGTTCCTGACTGATCCTAGATGCTTACTAGGTAGTAAGTAGGTACTCTAAGAATAATCAGGAACCTCGGTAGTATGTATTCTGAGAGTATATCAGGAACCGTGGTAGAAAGTAGGTACAGTGAGAGGGGTTTGAAAAGTCTCGGGGAGATACAACCATGAAGTAGATGATACTCATAATTATCCTCCTCTTCCTCCTCATCATAGAAATTAATGGTGATTTTGACATTGAAATAGACAGAATTATGTTTAAGTGCTTTAAAAAAGCACTTAAAGAGTGATAACTGCACATAGAGAGTTATAAGAGCACTTATGGAAGTATAACAGAAGTGTAAGCACCTACTTACGTGCGTTAGAAGGCTTAGGTGACTCACCTGTCTTCACCTCACTCACTCACCTGCAAGCAGAATGATTTTAATTAAATATTTTTAGAGAGAGAGAGAGAGAGAGAGAGAGAGAGAGAGAGAGAGAGAGAGAGAGAGAGAGAGAGAGAGGAGAGAGAGAGAGAGAGAGAGGGGTGTTGTGTGTTTATATATATATATATATATATATATATATATATATATATATATATATTTTATATATATATATATATATATATATATAATAATATATATATATATATAATATATATATATATATATATATATATCGTGCCGAATAGGTAAAATTAGTCATTTAGTAAGAACTCGTTTAAAATTAAGTTCTTTCTAAAATTTTACACGTTTAAAGATATATTTTTTCATTTATGTTAATGTAAAAATTAATAATTTTGTACCAAAAGAACCTTAGAAAACTTACCTGACCTTATTATAACAAGCGTAATTTAATGTAGCCTAATATAACTAAATATTTTAGATAAGTTTACAATAATTTAATAATAATCACAATGAAATATATTTTTATCGTTAGGTTCAGAATGATTTTTGCGAAATTATTGCATTCACAAATATTCGCTTGTCTTATTCGGCAAGCAAAAATTTGAGCCTATTTAAGCCTATTACGTATTCGGCACGACACACACACAAGGGGACACAGAAGTTGAAGACACAGATGAATCACATGGATGTTAGGAAGTATTTCTTCAGCCACAGAGTTGTCAGTAAGTGGAATAGTTTGGGAAGTGATGTAGTGGAGGCAGGATCCATACATAGCTTTAGATAAGGTATGATGAAGTTCATGGAGCAGGGAGAGAGAGGACCTAGTAGCACTCAGTGAAGAGGCGGGGCCAGGAGCTGAGTATCGACCCCTGCAACCACAATTAGGTGAGTACACAAACAGATTATATATATATATATAATCTGTAACAACACTGCGACTAGCCGAGAATTCGAACCCATGTCGTTTTGTCCCGCCTCATATTGAGCGAAAATCACACATGACACTAACTCACAGAACTGTGCAATCCTACAAGAACCTAGCACCCAGCAGAGCTAGGTGTTTTACCTTGATTCAAGGACATACGGTGGTTTACCTGGAGAGTTTATCTGGAGAGAGTTCCCGGGGTCAACGCCCCCGCGGCCCGGTCTGTGACCAGGCCTCCTTAGGTCAGTGTCCCAGGATGCGACCCACACCAGTCGACTAACACCCAGGTACCCATTTTACTGATGGGGAACATAGACAAGAGGTGGAAAGAAACACGTCCAATGTTTCTACCCTGGCTGGGAATCGAACCCAGGCCCTCACCGTGTGAAGCGAGGTGTGGGCGTCTTTGAGCTAATTTCATTCTACTCCCCGTATGGTGCACCAACCTTCACGAGTAGTATGTTATATTATTGTAATCACGGGCGAGTTGTAATTAATCAATAACACTGCGACTAGCCGAGGAATCGAACCCGTGTCGTTTTGGCCCGCCTCATGGTAAGCGAAAATTGCACATGACACTAACCCACAGGACCACGCAATTCTAAAAGAACTATACCACAGTATGCCCTCGGATCAGGATAAAACACCTAGCTCTGCTGGGTGCTTGGTTCTTGAAGGATTGCATGGTCCTATGGGCTAGTGCGTCATGAAGCGGGGCAAAACGACATGGGTTCGAATCCTCAGCTAGTCGCAGAGCTGTTATTTTTTAAGTATCACTCGTTCGTGGTTACTAACTATATACATATATATATATATAATATATATATATATATATAATATATATATATATATATATATATATATATTAAGACAAAGATATATATATGTGTGTCAGCTGTGGCGACAATCAGGTGGGAGGGTGGCAGGTCTCAGCTGGTGTTGGCACTGTGCTTGGCACTTGCTGGGTTCCTCACACCAATAGTAACGAAGATTAACGAGACTAAATGAGTCTTGTGTCGTTTTGTTATACAGAGTTAAACCTGATTACTTATAGTTGATGATGGTAGTAATACAACACAAGGCAACACAACACGAGACAACGCAACACGCAACACAAACACGCAAAACAATACACAACGCAACACAGAACACACACACACAACACACACACACACACACACACACACACACTAGTTGTTGGTGATTTCTATCACAAGGAAGAGATGGCAAAGCCTCATGTACCAACATGTTAGGGACACTACCAGAGAAAGAGAGGATAGGACGAACTAGCAAGACTGGACCTCATATTCCCCTTGAGTAGTTCAGACATTGAGTATATTACATGTGAAAGGCCATTCGGAACTCGTGACCAAGTGGTCTTGAGCTTCGAATGCAATGTAGAATTAAAAGCGGAGAGAGAAGCAGGTAGAGTAAGACAAGAAAAGCCAAACTACAAAACAGGGAACTGTACAGTCATGAGAAATTTCCTATACGAGGCTCAGTGGGAAAGAGAACTGGTGTGAAAAATAGTAAATGAAATGATTGAATATGTGACCACAAAATGCAAAGAGCAGAGGAGAGGTTCGTACCCAAGGGCAACAGAAACAATGAGATGACCAGGAGGAGCCCCTGATTCACCCAAAGGTACAAAGAGATCAAAACTAATTGCGCTAGAGAATGGAAAAAGTATAGAAGACAAAGGACCCAGGAAAATAAGAAGATTAGCCAAAGAGTCAGAAACGAATATGTATGGATAATGAGGGAGGCCCAGCGGCAATACGAGAACGGTGTAGCATCGAGAGCCATATCTGACCCAAAGCTGTTGTACAGTAACATCAGGAGGAAAGTAGATGAGCTGATGGACTGACCACATCGACTCAAGGTTGAGGGACTGATTACCTCATTCTCCTCCTGTTCTTCAAGATTCTCCTTTGTATGGACTGATGAAGCCACTGTGTGGCGAAACGTTTCCTCAATAAAGATATCCAAGAGTTGCACATGTGTCTAATTTATCATCAGGAGGAAAACAACAGTCAAGGACCAGGTGATCAGACTCGGGAAGAAAGGACGGAGGGGCGATTACAAGAAACAAACAAGATGTGAAGAGGTTAGCATGAGACTTATAGAAGTATTTTCAGTGGAGACAGAGAGGAAGTGTACACCAACAAGTGCTGGACACAATACATACAACCAAGGAGGAGGTGCTAAGTGAACTTAATTCCTCACAGGCGGTGGGACCAGACAACGTCTCTCAATGGGTCCTGAGAGAGGGAACAGAGGCTCTGTGACTGCCACTAACAACAATCTTGAACACATGTATCGTAACAGCGCAACTTCCCGAGGAGTGAAAGACAATTTTAAAGAAATGAAATAGACACGGAGCATTAAACTACAGATCAGTGTCACTGACATGTATAGTATGTAAAGTTATGGAGACGATTATCAGAAGAGTGGTGGAACAAAGGAATGAGATTATTATACACGATAACCAGCACTGGAATTTTATGACAAGGTGACAGAAGGGCAAGAGAGAGAGAGAGAGAGAGAGAGAGAGAGAGAGAGAGAGAGAGAGAGGTGGGTAAACTGCATTTTCTTAGGCTGTAATAAGGCTTTTGAAAAGTACCGCACAAGAGATTAGTGCAAAAGCTGAAGGACCAATCAATAAATCAGAGAATACCGTACAGGGAGGCAACAACGAGTGATGGTACGTGACGAGGTGTCAGAGTGGACGCCTGTGACGAGCGGGGTTCCACAGGGGTCAGTCGTATGGTCGGTGCTGTTTCTAGTATATCTGAACATGACAAGGGACAAAATCAGAGGCGTGTCTGTTTACAGACGATGTAAAGCTAATCACGAGAATTCAAGTGGTTGAGGATCAGGCAGAACGACAAAGGGATCTGGATAGGCTGCAGGCCAGGTCTAACAACTGGTTCCTGGAGTTTAATCCCACCAAGAACAAAGTCATGAAGATTGGGATGGTCAAAGAAGACCGCAGACAGAGTACAGGCTAGGTGGCCAAAGACTGCAAACCTCACTCGAGGAAAATGATCTTGGGGTGAATATAATACCGAGCACATCAACCTAATACCGACTAGCAACCCTAAAATAGCATTCCGACATCTCAGTAAGTATCCTGTACACCGTGTACATCAGGCCTATAATGGAGTATACAGCACCAATTTGGAACCCACACCTGGTCAAGCAGGTCAGAAAGTTACAGAAAGTGCAAAGGTTTGCAACGAGACTAGTTCCGGAGTTAAGGGGCATGTCCTACAAGGAGAGGTTACTGGAAATCGACCTGAAGACACTGGAGGACAGGAGAGATAGGCGGGATATGATAACGACATACAGGATACTGCTGGGAATAGACAAGGTGGACAGAGATAGGATGTTCCAGAGAGGGGACACAGGGACAAGGGGTCACAACTGGAAGCTGAAGAGTCAGACGAGTCACAGGGACGTTAGGAAGTATTTCTTCAGTCATAGAGTCGTCAGGAAGTGGAATAGCCTAGCAAGTGAAGTAGTGGAGGCAGGAACCATACATAGCTTTAAGAAGAGGTATGACAAAGCTCAGGAAGCAGACAGGGAGAGGACCTAGTAGCGATCAGTGAAGAGGCGGGGCCAGGAGCTGAGTCTCGACCCCTGCAACCACAATTAGGTGAGTACAATTAGGTGAGTACACACACACACACACACACACACACACACACACACACACGCACACGCACACACACACACACGCAGACGCACACGCACGCACACGCACACGCACACACACGCACACACACACACACAACAACGCAAACACACACACACAACACGACACACACACACACAGCATCAAACACACACACACACATCACACACACACACAAAACACACACACACAACACACACACACACAACCACAGACACCACAAACACACATACACAAACACCCCACAAACACAACTACACAACACACAACACAAAGAGAGCTGAACATCTCCTTAACACACACAGAACGCACACACCAGGAAGGTCCACAAGGATCAGGCAGAATTGTCAGGAAGACAGCACGAGTCATGGGTACCTGGGCGAGATCTGTAAGTGGGCACCTGGACCACGGGTCCCGAGGGTCAGTCTAGGCACAGGGCTGTGTATCTGACGGGTCAAGGACATACTGAAGGAATAGCACTCTGAGGTTCTGTTTGCAGCATGACTGGAAGTTGATGCAGAAGAATACCATTCCGATCGAAGACATGGCAGAATACAAAGGGATTGGAAGGCTGCAGACCTGGTCCAAGATGGTCCTGGAGTTGCAATCCGCCAGTGCAAATGCTGAATTGGAAGGCTAAAGAAGGACGCAGACGGAGACAGTCTAAGGGTCAAGAGACTACAAGCTCACCAAGAAAAGATCTTGGGGTGAGATTGACCATAACCAGCCGTCACTCCTGAAGCGCAACATCAAACAAATAACTGCTGCAGCATATGGGCGCCTGGCAAACCTAGAAAGTCCGAACTAATAATCTCGACATTTAATAGGAATCGTTAGGACCCCTGTTATCACGACACGTTAGGCCCAACTGGGTAGCAGCACCAGTTTGGAACCACACTAGCAAGACGTAAAGAACTAGAAGAAAGTGCAAAGGTTGCAACAAGACTAGCAGAGAAGTTAAGAGGTATGTCCTACGAATGAGGTAAGGGAATCACCTGGAACGAACACGAGGAACAGGATATGGGGGGAATGAAACGGGACATAAATACAGGGAATTGACAAGGTGGACAAGACAGGCAAAGTTGCAAGAGATGACACAGTACAAGGGGACACGTTGGAAGTGAATACACAGCATGAATCCAGGTTAGGAAGTGAATCTTCAGCACAAGAGTAGGCAGAATGAATAGCTTTGAAGAGGATGTATAGAGCAGGATCCATACAAGCTTTAAGCAGAGGTATGATAAAGCAGCGGGGCTCGGGAGAGGTGCTAGTGCGACAGTGAAAGGGAGCGACTAGGAGTCGGACTCGACCCCACAACCATCAACAGGAGTACACACACACACACACACACACGGCTTCATAATCACAAACTGACGAGCATTGGAGTATCAGTTGTGGGTAAAAATCAGGGACAAGTGGGGTGATGGGTAAAACATGGGAAGGTTAGGTGATGTGGGTAAATTTCGAAGGTTGAAGTTTGGGTAAATCAGGAGTATGTTAGGATGTGCTAGGGTAAATTGAGGTAGGCTGGGGTGTTGTGGGTAAATTGTGGTAGGTTGAGTGGTTGTGAGGGAATTGTGGGCAGGTGGGTGTGTTGTGGAGTGAATTTGCGGTAGGTTGGGTGGGTTGTGGGTGAAATGTGGGTGAATTGTGGGTGGTGGGTGGGTTGTGGGTGAATTGTGGGTAGGTTGGGTGGGTTGTGGGTGAATTGTGGGTAGGTTGGGTGGGTTGTGGGTGAATTGTGGGTAGGTTGGGTGGGTTGTGGGTAATTGTGGGTAGGTTGGGTGGGTTGTGGGTATTGTGGGTGAATTGTGGGTAGGTTGGGTGGGTTGTGGGTGAATTGTGGGTAGGTTGGGTGGGTTGTGGGTGAATTGTGGGTAGGTTGGGTGGTTGTGGGTAATTTGGGTAGGTTGGGTGGGTTGTGGGTGAATTGTGGGTAGGTTGGGTGTGTTGTGGGTGAATTGTGGGTAGGTTGGGTGGGTTGTGGGTGAATTGTGGGTAGGTTGGGTGGTTGTGGGTGAATTGTGGGTAGGTTGGTGTGTTGTGGGTGAATTGTGGTAGGTTGGGTGGTTGGGTGAATTATGGGTAGGTGGGTGGGTTGTGGGTGAATTGGGTAGTGGCTATGCCACCCACCCATCTTCAGCAGAAATCTACTGAGGAGGACAAAATGCAGTGACAATCATTCTGACAGGTGTATATCTCAGTGTATATACACTGAGAGGTGTATATCTCAGTGTATATACACTGAGAGGTGTATATCTCAGTGTATATACACTGAGAGGTGTATATCTCAGTGTATACACACTGAGAGGTGTATATCTCAGTGTATATACACTGAGAGATGTATATCTTAGTGTATATACACTGAGAGGTGTATATCTCAGTGTATATACACTGAGAGGTGTATATCTCAGTATATATACACTGAGAGGTGTATATCTCAGTGTATATACACTGAATGGTGTATATCTCAGTATATACACACTAGTGGATGGTACCACTATGACCCCGCCTCCATCTGCTTCACCTCACCTCACTACAGTATATAAGCCACGTCTACGGCCCTATGCTGTACATTCTACAAGATTGATGGACTGAACACATCGACTCCAGGTTGAGGGACTGATTACCTCACACTCCTCCTCTCCTTACGCCTTCCTCTTTGTATTGGACTGATGAAGCCACTGTGTGGCGAAACGTTTCCTGAATAAAGATTCCCATATGCTGCATAAGTGTCTCAATCTTCAACTTGTCGGTTTTTCAAACCATTCATCACACACAGATATGTATATCTCAGTGTATATACACTGAGAGGTGTATATCTCAGTGTATACACAGATATATATCTCTGTATACACACAGAGATGTATATCTCAGTGTATATACACTGAGAGGTGTATACCTCAGTGTATATACACCGAGAGGTGTATATCTCAGTGTATATACACTGAGAGGTGTATATCTCAGTGTATATACACTGAGAGGTGTATACCTCAGTGTATATACACCGAGAGGTGTATATCTCAGTGTATATACACCGAGAGGTGTATATCTCAGTGTATATACACCGAGAGGTGTATATCTCAGTGTATATACACTGAGAGGTGTATACCTCAGTGTATATACACAGAGGTGTATACCTCAGTGTATATACACTGAGAGGTGTATACCTCAGTGTATATACACTGAGAGGTGTATACCTCAGTGTATATACACTGAGAGGTGTATACCTCAGTGTATACACCGAGAGGTGTATATCTCAGTGATATACACCGAGAGGTGTATATCTCAGTGTATATACACTGAGAGGTGTATACCTCAGTGTATATACACCGAGAGGTGTATATCTCAGTGTATATACACCGAGAGATGTATATCTCAGTGTATATACACCGAGAGGTGTATATCTCAGTGTATATACACTGAGAGGTGTATATCTCAGTGTATATACACTGAGAGGTGTATATCTCAGTGTATATACACTGAGAAGTGTATATCTCAGTGTATATACACCGAGAGGTGTATAGGTCAGTGTATATACACTGAGAGGTGTATATCTCAGTGTATATACACTGAGAGGTGTATACCTCAGTGTATATACACCGAGAGGTGTATATCTCAGTGTATATACACTGAGAGGTGTATATCTCAGTGTATATACACTGAGAGGTGTATATCTCAGTGTATATACACTGAGAGGTGTATATCTCAGTGTATATACACTGAGAGGTGTATATCTCAGTGTATATACACTGAGAGGTGTATATCTCAGTGTATATACACTGAGAGGTGTATATCTCAGTGTATATACACTGAGTGGTGTATATCTCAGTGTATATACACTGAGAGGTGTATACCTCAGTGTATATACACCGAGAGGTGTATATCTCAGTGTATATACACTGAGAGGTGTATATCTCAGTGTATATACACTGAGAGGTGTATATCTCAGTGTATATACACCGAGTGGTGTATATCTCAGTGTATATACACCGAGTGGTGTATATCTCAGTGTATATACACTGAGAGGTGTATATCTCAGTGTATATACACTGAGTGGTGTATATCTCAGTGTATATACACTGAGAGGTGTATACCTCAGTGTATATACACCGAGAGGTGTATATCTCAGTGTATATACACTGAGAGGTGTATATCTCAGTGTATATACACTGAGAGGTGTATATCTCAGTGTATATACACTGAGAGGTGTATATCTCAGTGTATATAAACATACAGCTAATAATAATAATAATAATAATAATAATAATAATAATAATAATAATAATAATAATAATCACTATATCAGCCATAAAAATGTATGCCACACGCCCACATCCACGCCTATACAAGCTCTCCCACGCCCACACCCACACCTTCCCACCCACGCCACTCACGCCCACGCCCTCACGCCCACGCTCGGGGCGTCAGTCTGCTGCTATACCCTTGGAATCAGCTGTAACATACAAGGTTGGCGTGTATTTATGGTAGCCTCCGTTTATGGTGGTGAGTTTGTACCCTTACTCACCCCTTAGATCACCCCTTAGACTCCTTTAGAGTACCCCTTAGATTCCTCTTTATGGTGGTGAGTTTGTACCTTTACTCGCCCCTTAGATCACCCCTTAGACTCCTTTAGAGCACCCCTTAGATTCCTCTTTATGGTGGTGAGTTTGTACCCTTACTCACCCCTTAGATCACCCCTTAGACTCCTTTAGAGCACCCCTTAGATTCCCCTTTATGGTGGTGAGTTTGTCCCCTTACTCACCCCTTAGATCACCCCTTAGACTCCTTTAGAGCACCCCTTAGATTCCCCTTTATGGTGGTGAGTTTGTCCCTTTACTCGCCCCTTAGATCAACCCTTAGACTCCTTTAGAGCACCCCTTAGATTCCCCTTTATATTGGTGAGTTTGTACCCTTACTCACCCCTTAGATCACCCCTTAGACTCCTTTAGAGCACCCCTTAGATTCCCCTTTATGGTGGTGAGTTTGTCCCTTTACTCGCCCCTTAGATCAACCCTTAGACTCCTTTAGAGCACCCCTTAGATTCCCCTTTATATTGGTGAGTTTGTCCCTTTGCTCATCCCTTAGATCACCTTTAGATCCCCTTAGAGAACCCCTTAGAGAACCATAAAGGGGAATCCCTTTATGGTGGCGAGTTTGTCCCTTTACTTATCCTATTCTTATCCTTTATTAAGCACCCTTTAGATTACCCTTTAGATCACTCTTTAGATCATCACATAGAGCACCCCTTAAATCACCCCTTAGGTCACTCCCTTAGATTACCTCTTAGATCCCCTTTATGTTACCGCTTTGATCGCCCCTTCGGTCACCCCTTAGATCACCCCTTAGATCAGATCACCCTTTACATTATCAGATAGAGGGCTTTCTAGATCAACCCTTAGATCACTCCCTTAGATTACCCTTTAGATACATTTTAGAGCACCCCTTAGATCATTCCTTAGATTATAGCTTTAATCATCCCTTAGATCATAGCTTTGTTCACCCCTTAGATCACCCTCTTAAATTACCCCTTAGACAACCACCCTTAAATCATCTCTTAGATCACCCTCTTTAAATCACCTCTTAGATCACCCCTTAGATCAACCCTTAGAGCAAACCTCCGATCACCCCTTAGATCCTCCTTAAGATCACCCCTTAGATCACTCCTTAGATCATCCCTTAGGCCACTCCTTAGATCACCCCTTAGATCTCCCTCTAAAGGTATAGATGACAGGTGTATATGACAGGTGTATATGACAGGTGTAGCTGACAGGTGTAGCTTACAGGTGTAGATGACAGGTGTATATTGTATATGACAGGTGTATATGACAGGTGCAGCTGACAGGTGTAGATGACAGGTGTATATGACAGGTGTATATGACAGGTGTATATGACAGGTGCAGCTGACAGGTGTATATGACAGGTGTATATGACAGGTGCAGCTGACAGGTGTAGATGACAGGTGTATATGACAGGTGTATATGACAGGTGTAGATGACAGGTGTATATGACAGGTGCAGCTGACAGGTGTATATTGTATATGACAGGTGTATATGACAGGTGCAGCTGACAGGTGTAGCTGACAGGTGTAGATGACAGGTGTAGATGATAGGAATAGATGACAAATGACAGATGTAAGAGGCACGTGTAGATGACAGATGTATCAGACAGGTGTAGGAGACAGATGTAGGAGACAGATGTCAATGACAGACGATAGGTGTAGGAGACAGGTGTAGATGACAGGTATGGATGACAGGTGTGAGTGAGAGATGACAGGTGTAGATGACAGGTATGAATGACAGGTGTGCGAGAGATGACAGGTGTAGATGACAGGTATGGATGACAGGTGTAGGTGAGAGATGGCAGTTGTAGATGTCAGGTATAGATGACAGGTGTGTGAGAGTGTTAGTACTCAGGAGAAGTTGTCTGTACAGTGCCTGGTCAGACATGGCACAGTGCCAGTGACTCAGTAAATCACGTATTATTGGCACTCACTCACACACAGGAGCTACGACTCGGGGCCAGGAGCTATGAATCAGCCCCTGCAACCACAATTAGGCGAGTACACACACACACACACACACACACACACACACACACACACACACACACACACACACACACAGATTCAGAGGTGTCCCTGTTCGCAGACGGTGAGAGTCTAATTGGGATATTTCCTGGAGACGACAATCAGGTAGGCCTACAAAGGGATCAGGTAGGCCTACAAAGGGATCAGGCAGGCCAACAAAGAGATTAGGTAGGCCTACAAAGAGATCAGGTAGGCCTACAAATGGATCAGGTAGACCTACAAAGAGATCAGGTAGGCCTACAAAGGGATCAGGCAGGCCTGCAAAGAGATCAGGTAGACCTACAAAGGGGTCTGGAGAGGCTGCAAGCCTGATTCAACAATTGGCTAGTAGAGTTTAACCCCAATAAAATCATGAAGATTTGGGAAATACAAAGAAAACCACAGACGGAGTACAGGCTAGGAGGCCAAAGACTGCAAACCTCACTCAAGGAAAAGGATCTTGGGGTGAGTATCATACCGAGCACATCTCCTGAGGCGCACATCAACCAAATAACTGCTGCAGCATATGGGCGCCTGGCATCGTACGAACAGTACTTCGATATCTAAGTAAGGAGTCACTCAAGACACTGTACACCGTGTACGTCAGGGCCATACTGGAGTATGCAGCACCAGTTTGGAACCCACACCTGGCCAAACACGTAAGAAATTAGAGAAAGTGCAAAGGTTTTTAACAAAACTAGTCCCGGAGCTGAGGGGTATGTTCTACGAGGAGAGGTTAAGAGGAAATCATCCTGACGACACTGGAGGACAGGAGAGATAGGGGGGACATGATAACGACATACAAAATACTGAGGGGAATTGACAAGGTGGACAAAGACAGGATGTTCCAGAGATTGGACACAGTAACAAGGGGACACAGTTGGAAGTTGAAGACTCAGATGAGTCACAGGGATGTTAGGAAGTATTTCTTCAGTCAGAGTTGTCAGGAAGTACAACAATATAGAGAGTGAGGTAGTGGAGGCAGGATCCATACATAGCTTTAAGAAGAGGTATGATAAAGCTCATAGAGGAGGGAGAGAGTGGACCTAGTAGCGACTAGTGAAGATGAGGGGCCTCACACACACACACACACACACATGTATAACGCCTGTGTCACAAATCTTCTGGAGTTTTATGATAAAGTAACATAAGAGGGGTGGGTTGATTACATTTTCTTGGACTGCAAGAAGGCCTTTGACACAGTTCCTCACAAGAGATTAGTGCAGAAGCTAGAGCATCAGGCACATATAACAGGAAGGGCACTGCAATGGATCAGAGAATACCTGACAGGGAGGCAACAACGAGTCATGGTACGTAATGATGTATCACAACGGGCACCTGTGACGAGTGGGGTCCCACAGGGGTCGGTCCTAGGACCAGTGCTATTTTTGGTATATGTGAACGACATGATGGAAGGGATAGACTCAGAAGTGTCCCTGTTCGAATACGATGTGAAGTCAATGAGGAGAATTAAATCTGATGAGGACCAGGCAGGACTTCAAAGAGACCTGGACAGACTGGACACCTGGTCCAGCAACTGGCTTCTCGAATTTAATCCCGCCAAATGCAAAGTCATGAAGATAGGGGAAGGGCACAGAAGACCACAGACCGAGTATAGGCTAGGTGGCCAAAGACTGCAAACCTCACTCAAGGAGAAAGATCTTGGGGTGAGTATAACACCGAGCATGTCTCCGGAAGCACACATCAACCAGATAACTGCTGCAGCATACGGGCGCCTGGCAAACCTGAGAATAGCGTTCCGATACCTTAGTAAGGAATCGTTCAAGACACTGTACACCGTGTACGTCAGGCCCATACTGAAGAATGCAGCACCTGTTTGGAACCCGCACTTGATAAAGCACGTCAAGAAACTAGAGAAAGTGCAAAGGTTTGCGACAAGGTTAGTTCTAGAGTTAAGGGGGATGTCTTATGAAGAAAGGTTAAGGGAAATCTGCCTGACGACACTGGAGGACAGGAGGGTCAGGGGAGACATGATAACGACATATAAAATACTGCATGGAATAGACATGGTGGACAAAGACAGGATGTTCCAGGGAGGGAACACAGCAACAAGAGGCCACAATTGGAAGTTGAAGACACAAATGAGTCAGAGAGATATTAGGAAGTATTTCTTCAGTTATAGAGTTGTCAGGCCGTGGAACAGCCTAGAAAATGACGTAGTGGAGGCAGGAATCATACACAGTTTTCAGACGAGGTATGATAAAGCTCATGGAGCGGGGAGAGAGAGGACCCAGTAGCAACCGGTGAAGAGGCGGGGCCAGGAGCAGTGACTCGACCCCTGCAACCACAAATAGGTGAGTACACACACACACACACACAAATCAGTAGTATATTATTCCCAATACCCCACAAAAAATACCTTAGTGAGAGTCAGGGTATGGTAGGAGAGCCAGTCCTGACCCCAGTACCCAGGGCAGCGACAACAACACCAGTGGTAGAGAGTCAGGGTATGGTAGGAGAGCCAGTCCTGACCCCAGTACCCAGGGCAGCGACAACAACACCAGTGGTACAGAGTCAGGGTATGGTAGGAGAGATAGTCCTGGCCCCAGTACCCAGGGCAGCGACAACAACACCAGTGGTAGAGAGTCAGGGTATGGTAGGAGAGCCAGTCCTGTCCCAGTACCCAGGGCAGCGACAACACCACCAGTGGTAGAGAGTCAGGGTATGGTAAGAGAGCCAGTCCTGACCCCAGTACCCAGGGAAGCGACAACAATACCAGTGGTAGAGAGTCAGTGTATGGTAGGAGAGCCAGTCCTGACCCCAGTACCCAGGGCAGCGACAACAACACCAGTGGTAGAGAGTCAGGGTATGGTAGGAGAGCCAGTCCTGACCCCAGTACCCAGGGCAGCGACAACACCACCAGTGGTTAGAGAGTCAGGGTATGGTAGGAGAGCCAGTCCTGACCCCAGTACCCAGGGCAGCGACAACAACACCAGTGGTAGAGAGTCAGGGTATGGTAGGAGAGCCAGTCCTGACCCCAGTACCCAGGGCAGCGACAACACCACCAGTGGTAGAGAGTCAGGGTATGGTAGGAGAGCCAGTCCTGACCCCAGTACCCAGGGCAGCGACAACAACACCAGTGGTAGAGAGTCAGGGTATGGTAGGAGAGCCAGTCCTGACCCCAGTACCCAGGGCAGCGACAGCAACACCAGTGGTAGAGAGTCAGGGTATGGTAGGAGAGCCAGTCCTGACCCCAGTACCCAGGGCAGCGACAACAACACCAGTGGTAGAGAGTCAGGGTATGGTAGGAAAGCCAGTCCTGACCCCAGTACCCAGGGCAGCGACAACAACACCAGTGGTAGAGAGTCAGGGTATGGTAGGAGAGCCAGTCCTGACCCCAGTACCCAGGGCAGCGACAACACCACCAGTGGTAGAGTGTCAGGGTATGGTAGGAGAGCCAGTCCTGACCCCAGTACCCAGGGCAGCGACAACAACACCAGTGTTACAGAGTCAGGGTATGGTAGGAGAGCCAGTCCTGACCCCAGTACCTAGGGCAGCGACAACAACACCAGTGGTAGAGAGTCAGGGTATGGTAGGGGAGCCAGCCCTGACCCCAGTACCCAGGGCAGCGACAACACCACCAGTGTTACAGAGTCAGGGTATGGTAGGAGAGCCAGTCCTGACCCCAGTACCTAGGGCAGCGAAAACACCAGTGGTAGAGTCAGGGTATGGTAGGAGAGCCAGTCCTTGCCCCAGTACCCAGGCCAGAGACAACAACACAAGTGGTAGAGAGTCAGGGTATGGTAGGAAAGCCAGTCCTGACCCCAGTACCCAGGGCAGCGACAACAACACCAGTGGTAGAGAGTCAGGGTATGGTAGGAGAGCCAGTCCTGACCCCAGTACCCAGGGCAACGACAACAACACCAGTGGTAGAGAGTCAGGGTATGGTAGGAGAGCCAGTCCTGTCCCAGTACCCAGGGCAACGACAACAACACAAGTGGTAGAGAGTCAGGGTATGGTAGGAAAGCCAGTCCTGACCCCAGTACCCAGGGCAGCGACAACAACACCAGTGGTAGAGAGTCAGGGTATGGTAGGAGAGCCAGTCCTGACCCCAGTACCCAGGGCAGCGACAACAACACCAGTGGTAGAGAGTCAGGGTATGGTAGGAGAGCCAGTCCTGTCCCAGTACCCAGGGCAACGACAACAACACCAGTGGTAGAGAGTCAGGGTATGGTAGGAGAGCCAGTCCTGACCCCAGTACCCAGGGCAGCGACAACAACACCAGTGGTAGAGAGTCTGGGTATGGTAGGAGAGCCAGTCCTGACCCCAGTACCTAGGGCAGCGAAAACAACACCAGTGGTAGAGAGTCAGGGTATGGTAGGAGAGCCAGTACTGACCCCAGTACCCAGGGCAGCGACAACAACACCAGTGGTAGAGAGTCAGGGTATGGCAGGAGAGCCAGTCCTGGCCCCAGTACCCAGGGCAGCGACAACACCACCAGTGGTAGAGAGTCAGGGTATGGTAGGAGAGCCAGTCCTGGCCCCAGTACCCAGGGCAGCGACAACAACACCAGTGGTAGAGAGTCAGTGTATGGTAGGAGAGCCAGTCCTGACCCCAGTACCCAGGGCAGCGACAACAACAATCAGTGGTAGAGAGTCAGGGTATGGTAGGAGAGCCAGTCCTGACCCCAGTACCCAGGGCAGCGACAACAACACCAGTGGTAGAGAGTCAGGGTATGGTAGGAGAGCCAGTTCTGTCCCAGTACCCAGGGCAGCGACAACAACACCAGTGGTAGAGAGTCAGGGTATGCTAGGAGAGCCAGTTCTGTCCCAGTACCCAGGGCAGCGACAACAACACCAGTGGTAGAGAGTCAGGGTATGGTAGGAGAGCCAGTCCTGACCCCAGTACCCAGGGCAGCGACAACAACACCAGTGGTAGAGAGTCAGGGTATGGTAGGAGAGCCAGTCCTGACCCCAGTACCCAGGGCAGCGACAACACCAGTGGTAGAGAGTCAGGGTATGGTAGGAGAGCCAGTCCTGACCCCAGTACCCAGGGCAGCGACAACACCAGTGGTAGAGAGTCAGGGTATGCTAGGAGAGCCAGTTCTGTCCCAGTACCCAGGGCAGCGACAACAACACCAGTGGTAGAGAGTCAGGGTATGGTAGGAGAGCCAGTCCTGTCCCAGTACCCAGGGCAGCGACAACAACACCAGTGGTAGAGAGTCAGGGTATGGTAGGAGAGCCAGTCCTGACCCCAGTACCCAGGGCAGCGACAACAACACCAGTGGTAGAGAGTCAGGGTATGGTAGGAGAGCCAGTCCTGTCCCAGTACCCAGGGCAGCGACAACAACACCAGTGGTAGAGAGTCAGGGTATGGTAGGAGAGCCAGTCCTGACCCCAGTACCCAGGGCAGCGACAACACCAGTGGTAGAGAGTCAGGGTATGCTAGGAGAGCCAGTTCTGTCCCAGTACCCAGGGCAGCGACAACAACACCAGTGGTAGAGAGCAGGGTATGGTAGGAGAGCCAGTCCTGACCCCAGTACCCAGGGCAGCGACAACAACACCAGTGGTAGAGAGTCAGGGTATGGTAGGAGAGCCAGTCCTGACCCCAGTACCCAGGGCAGCGACAACACCAGTGGTAGAGAGTCAGGGTATGCTAGGAGAGCCAGTTCTGTCCCAGTACCCAGGGCAGCGACAACAACACCAGTGGTAGAGAGTCAGGGTATGGTAGGAGAGCCAGTCCTGACCCCAGTACCCAGGGCAGCGACAAACAACACCAGTGGTAGAGAGTCAGGGTATGGTAGGAGAGCCAGTCCTGACCCCAGTACCCAGGGCAGCGACAACAACACCAGTGGTAGAGAGTCAGGGTATGGTAGGAGAGCCAGTCCTGACCCCAGTACCCAGGGCAGCGACAACAACACCAGTGGTAGAGAGTCAGGGTATGGTAGGAAAGCCAGTCCTGACCCCAGTACCCAGGGCAGCGACAACAACACCAGTGGTAGAGAGTCAGGGTATGGTAGGAGAGCCAGTCCTGGCCCCAGTACCCAGGGCAGCGACAACAACACCAGTGGTAGAGAGTCAGGGTATGGTAGGAGAGCCAGTCCTGACCCCAGTACCAGGGCAGCGACAACAACACCAGTGGTAGAGAGTCAGGGTATGGTAGGAGAGCCAGTCCTGGCCCCAGTACCCAGGGCAGCGACAACACAAGTGGTAGAGAGTCAGTGTATGGTAGGAGAGCCAGTCCTGACCCCAGTACCCAGGGCAGCGACAACACCACCAGTGGTAGAGAGTCAGGGTATGGTAGGAGAGCCAGTCCTGACCCCAGTACCCAGGGCAGCGACAACAACACCAGTGGTAGAGAGTCAGGGTATGGTAGGAGAGCCAGTCCTGTCCCCAGTACCCAGGGCAGCGACAACAACACCAGTGGTAGAGAGTCACGGTATGGTAGGAGAGCCAGTCCTGACCCCAGTACCCAGGGCAGCGACAACACCACCAGTGGTAGAGAGTCAGGGTATGGTAGGAGAGCCAGTCCTGTCCCCAGTACCCAGGGCAGCGACAACAAACACCAGTGGTAGAGAGTCAGGGTATGGTAGGAGAGCCAGTCCTGACCCCAGTACCCAGGGCAGCGACAACAACACCAGTGGTAGAGAGTCAGGGTATGGTAGGAGAGCCAGTCCTGTCCCAGTACCCAGGGCAGCGACAACAACACCAGTGGTAGAGAGTCAGGGTATGGTAGGAGAGCCAGTCCTGACCCCAGTACCCAGGGCAGCGACAACACCAGTGGTAGAGAGTCAGGGTATGGTAGGAGAGCCAGTCCTGACCCCAGTACCCAGGGCAGCGACAACACCAGTGGTAGACAACACCAGTGGTAGACAACACCAGTGGTAGACAACACCAGTGGTAGACAACACCAGTGGTAGACAACAACAGTGGTAGACAACACCAGTGGTAGACAACACCAGTGGTAGACAACACCAGTGGTATACAACACCAGTGGTAGACAACACCAGTGGTATACAACACCAGTGGTATACAACACCAGTGGTAGACAACACCAGTGGTAGACAACCCCAGTGGTAGACAACACCAGTGGTATACAACACCAGTGGTAGACACCAGTGGTAGACAACACCAGTGGTAGACAACACCAGTGGTAGACAACACCAGTGGTAGACAACACCAGTAGTAGACAACACCAGTGGTAGACAACAACAGTGGTAGACAACACCAGTGGTAGACAACACCAGTGTTAGACAACACCAGTGGTATACAACACCAGTGGTAGACACCAGTGGTATACAACACCAGTGGTAGACACCAGTGGTAGACAACACCAGTGGTAGACAACACCAGTAGTAGACAACACCAGTGGTAGACAACACCAGTAGTAGACAACACCAGTGGTAGACAACACCAGTGGTAGACAACACCAGTGGTAGACAACACCAGTGGTAGACAACACCAGTGGTAGACAACACCAGTAGTAGACAACACCAGTGGTAGACAACACCAGTGGTAGACAACACCAGTGGTAGACAACACCAGTAGTAGACAACACCAGTGGTAGACAACACCAGTAGTAGACAACACCAGTGGTAGACAACACCAGTAGTAGACAACACCAGTGGTAGACAACACCAGTGGTAGACAACACCAGTAGACAACACCAGTAGTAGACAACACCAGTGGTAGACAACACCAGTGGTAGACAACACCAGTAGTAGACAACACCAGTAGTAGACAACACCAGTGGTAGACAACACCAGTGGTAGACAACACCAGTAGTAGACAACACCAGTAGTAGACAACACCAGTGGTATACAACACCAGTGGTAGACACCAGTGGTAGACAACACCAGTGGTAGACAACACCAGTAGTAGACAACACCAGTGGTAGACAACACCAGTAGTAGACAACACCAGTGGTAGACAACACCAGTGGTAGACAACACCAGTGGTAGACAACACCAGTGGTAGAAAACACCAGTGGTAGACAACACCAGTAGTAGACAACACCAGTGGTAGACAACACCAGTGGTAGACAACACCAGTGGTAGACAACACCAGTAGTAGACAACACCAGTGGTAGACAACACCAGTAGTAGACAAACCAGTGGTAGACAACACCAGTAGTAGACAACACCAGTGGTAGACAACACCAGTGGTAGACAACACCAGTAGACAACACCAGTAGTAGACAACACCAGTGGTAGACAACACCAGTGGTAGACAACACCAGTAGTAGACAACACCAGTAGTAGACAACACCAGTGGTAGACAACACCAGTGGTAGACAACACCAGTAGTAGACAACACCAGTGGTAGACAACACCAGTGGTAGACAACACCAGTGGTAGACAACACCAGTGGTAGACAACACCAGTGGTAGACAACACCAGTGGTAGACAACACCAGTGGTAGACAACACCAGTGGTAGACAACACTAGTAGTAGACAACACCAGTGGTAGACAACACCAGTGGTAGACAACACCAGTGGTAGACAACACCAGTGGTAGACACCAGTGGTAGACAACACCAGTGGTAGACAACACCAGTGGTAGACAACACCAGTGGTAGACAACACCAGTGGTAGACACCAGTGGTAGACAACACCAGTGGTAGACAACACCAGTGGTAGACAACACCAGTGGTAGACACTATCAGCATCAACCTAACAGATCTTATCTAAGCCTGAGCTACGCACCAGACAGCCACAACATTCCGCCAACTCATCCAAATCCGTCAATAAATCCCCCTGTCTTCCTAAGATATATTTCGTGTTTAGCTGTAAATATTTACATATCTGAGTTCTCTTTTTACATACATATACATATTTTTAAATCATTATTTCCCAAATTTACTCAGTATTCTTTTTACGTCACAATTTTGATTTTTTCCCACACTGATAATTTTGTCAGCAAACAAAACTCCCCCAAATTTATTTTATTTTATCATTTCCTTCTGATTTTTGTGTCAGTTTAGGTGTTGTCAGTGATCTTCTTTTGTTTCTTGTCTCCCGAGTACCGTCATAGAAGCTAAAACGTTACGTAGCTTTAAAAATAGGTTTGATAAATACATGTATGGGTGTGGGTGGGTGTGAGTTGGACATGACTAACTTGTGCTAGAAGGTCTGATGTTGTGCTCCTTCCTTAAGTGGATGTGAACTGACCTGGCGTGGTTGGGGCATTGGTTTGGGCTGGTGGGGGCTTGGACCTGCCTCGCATGGGCCAGTAGTCCTCCTGCAGTGTTAGTGCTGTTATAGTGTGTGGTGCTAGTGTTCCTAGTGTGTCTGGTGCTATTGTTAGTGTCTGTGGTGCTAGTGTTAGTGTGTCTGTAGTGCTAGTGTTGTTAGTGTCTGTGGTGCTAGTGTTGAGTCTGTGGTGCAAGTGTTAGTGTGTCTGCGGTGCTAGTGTTGTTAGAGTCTGTGGTGCAAGTGTTAGTGTGTCTGCGGTGCTAGTGTTGTTAGAGTCTGTGGTGCAAGTGTTAGTGTGTCTGCGGTGCTAGTGTTGTTAGAGTCTGTGGTGCAAGTGTTAGTGTGTCTGCGGTGCTAGTGTGTTAGAGTCTGTGGTGCAAGTGTTAGTGTGTCTGCGTGTGCTAGTGTTGTTAGAGTCTGTGGTGCAAGTGTTAGTGTGTCTGCGGTGCTAGTGTTGTTAGTGTCTGCGGTGCTAGTGTTGTTAGTGTCTGCGGTGCTAGTGTTGTTAGTGTCTGTGGTGCTAGTGTTGTTAGTGTCTGTGGTGCTAGTGTTGTTAGTGTCTGTGGTGTTAGTGTTGTTAGTGTCTGCGGTGTTAGTGTTGTTAGTGTCTGTGGTGCTAGTGTTGTTAGTGTCTGTGGTGTTAGTGTTGTTAGTGTCTGTGGTGCTAGTGTTGTTAGTGTCTGTGGTGTTAGTGTCGTTAGTGTCTGTGGTGTTAGTGTTGTTAGTGTCTGTGGTGCTAGTGTTGTTAGTGCCTGTGGTGCCAGTGTTGTTAGTGCCTGTGGTGCTAGTGTTGTTAGTGCTAGTGTTGTTAGTGTCTGTGGTGCTAGTGTTGTTAGTGTCTGTGGTGCTAGTGTTGTTAGTGTCTGTGGTGCTAGTGTTGTTTGTGTCTGTGGTGCTAGTGTTGTTTGTGTCTGTGGTGCTAGTGTTGTTTGTGTCTGTGGTGCTAGTGTTGTTAGTGTCTGTGGTGCTAGTGTTAGTGTGTCTGTAGTGCTAGTGTTGTTAGTGTCTGTGGTGCTAGTGTTGTTAGTGTCTGTGCTAGTGTTGTTAGTGTCTGTGGTGCTAGTGTTGTTAGTGTCTGTGGTGCTAGTGTTGCTAGTGTCTGTGGTGCTAGTGTTGTTAGTGTCTGTGGTGCTAGTGTTGTTAGTGTCTGTGGTGCTAGTGTTAGTGTCTGTGGTGCTAGTGTTGTTAGTGTCTGTGGTGCTAGTGTTAGTGTGTCTGTGGTGCTAGTGTTGTTAGTGTCTGTGGTGCTAGTGTTAGTGTCTGTGGTGCTAGTGTTGTTAGTGTCTGTGGTGCTATTGTTAGTGTCTGTGGTGCTAGTATTGTTAGTGTCTGTGGTGCTAGTGTTGTTAGTGTCTGTGGTGCTAGTATTGTTAGTGTCTGTGGTGCTAGTATTGTTAGTGTCTGTGGTGCTATTGTTGTTAGTGTCTGTGGTTCTAGTGTTGTTAGTGTCTGTGGTTCTAGTGTTGTTAGTGTCTGTGGTGCTAGTGTTGTTAGTGTCTGTGGTGCTATTGTTAGTGTCTGTGGTGCTAGTGTTGTGTGTGTGGTGCTAGTGTTGTTAGTGTCTGTGGTGCTAGTGTTTTGTGTGTGTAGTGGTAGTGTTGTTAGTGCCTGTGGTGCTAGTGTTGTTAGTGTCTGTGGTGCTATTGTTAGTGTCTGTGGTGCTAGTGTTGTGTGTGTGGTGCTAGTGTTGTTAGTGTCTGTGGTGGCTAGTGTTGTTAGTGTCTGTGGTGCTAGTGTTAGTGTCTGTGGTGCTAGTGTTGTTAGTGTCTGTGGTGCTAGTGTTGTTAGTGTCTGTGGTGCTATTGTTAGTGTCTGTGGTGCTAGTGCTGTTAGTGTCTGTGGTGCTAGTGTTGTTAGTGTCTGTAGTGCTAGTATTGTTAGTGTCTGTGGTGCTAGTATTGTTAGTGTCTGTGGTGCTATTGTTAGTGTCTGTGGTGCTAGTATTGTTAGTGTCTGTGGTGCTATTGTTAGTGTCTGTGGTGCTAGTATTGTTAGTGTCTGTGGTGCTAGTGTTGTTAGTGTCTGTAGTGCTAGTATTGTTAGTGTCTGTGGTGCTAGTGTTGTTAGTGTCTGTAGTGCTAGTATTGTTAGTGTCTGTGGTGCTAGTATTGTTAGTGTCTGTGGTGCTATTGTTAGTGTCTGTGGTGCTTAGTGCTGTTTGTGTCTGTGGTGCTAGTGTTAATGTGTCTGTAGTGCTAGTGTTGTTAGTGTCTGTGGTGCTATTGTTAGTGTCTGTGGTGCTAGTATTGTTAGTGTCTGTGGTGCTAGTGTTGTTAGTGTCTGTAGTGCTAGTATTGTTAGTGTCTGTGGTGCTAGTATTGTTAGTGTCTGTGGTGCTATTGTTAGTGTCTGTGGTGCTAGTGTTGTTAGTGTCTGTGGTTCTAGTGTTGTTAGTGTCTGTGGTTCTAGTGTTGTTAGTGTCTGTGGTGCTAGTGTTAGTGTGTCTGTAGTGCTAGTGTTGTTAGTGTCTGTGGTGCTAGTGTTGTCAGTGTCTGTGGTGCTAGTGTTGTTAGTGTCTGTGGTGCTAGTGTTGTTAGTGTCAGTGGTGCTGTGTTGTTAGTGTCTGTGGTGCTAGTGTTGCTAGTCTGTGGTGCTAGTGTTAGTGTGTCTGTAGTGCTAGTGTTGTTAGTGTCTGTGGTTCTAGTGTTGTTAGTGTCTGTGGTGCTAGTGTTGTTAGTGTCTGTGGTGTTAGTTTTTGTTAGTGTCTGTGGTGCTAGTGTTGTTAGTGTCTGTGGTGCTAGTGTTGTTAGTGTCTGTGGTGCTAGTGTTGTTAGTGTCTGTGGTGCTAGTGTTGTTAGTGTCTGTGGTGCTAGTGTTGTTAGTGTCTGTGGTGCTAGTGTTGTTAGTGTCTGTGGTTCTAGTGTTGTTAGGGGTCTGTGGTGCTATTGTTAGTGTCTGTGTTGTTAGTGCCTGTGGTGGTAGTGTTGTTATTGTCTGTGGTGCTAGTGTTGTTAGTGTCTGTGGTGCTAGTGTTGTTAGTGTCTGTGGTGCTAGTGTTGTTAGTGTCTGTGGTGCTAGTGTTGTTAGTGTCTGTGGTGCTAGTGTTGTTAGTGTCTGTGGTGCTAGTGTTGTTAGTGCCTGTGGTGCTAGTGTTCTTAGTGCCTGTGGTGCTAGTGTTGTTAGTGTCTGTGGTGCTAGTGTTGTTAGTGTCTGTAGTGCTAGTGTTGTTAGTGTCTGTAGTGCTAGTGTTGTTAGTGTCTGTGGTACTAGTGTTGTTAGTGTCTGTAGTGCTAGTGTTGTTAGTGTCTGTGGTGCTAGTGTTGTTAGTGTCTGTGGTGCTAGTGTTGTTAGTGTCTGTGGTACTAGTGTTGTTAGTGTCTGTAGTGCTAGTGTTGTTAGTGTCTGTGGTACTAGTGTTGTTAGTGTCTGTAGTGCTAGTGTTGTTAGTGTCTGTGGTGTTAGTGCTCCTAACAATACAGATTATATGACCCATAATGCACATATCCTGCACCAGGACCTTCATGGTTCCTCATCTTCTAGCGATCATCTGACAGTTCGTAGACTTTACGTTCACGTACACGAAACTTTAGACACTGTTCGTACACTTGACGGTAGTTCCAAGTAATCTCGAGACTTGGCTCGTTGAGAATAATGCAGCTGAAGGTCGTGCTGCAGAAGCCCAGATCATCCACCTGGCTAAAGACAGTCTCGCTCTCCGTCGTCCGGAGATGCTGGGAAACTCATCTCGCGTGCTTGTGGTAACTTTACCCGTTTCTTGTTTGAGGAATTCTTTCGACTCGTTCTAACCCGTCTTCTTGCTGCGACAGCTGGTTCTAGCTGAGGCGCTAAAAGCTCATACAGTAATATTACCAGCACATACTATATTTGTGGGGAAAAGGGATATATATAGCCAATATTGAAGTGCTTTATGACTCTGTAACCGCGGGTTCTATCCCCATCATACTCACAATAGCCCTCAAAGTAGAAAAGTGTATTATATCTTCCACAACCTGGCCACCATACATCACAATGCTATACTCGCATGTAGAGCATGTGTCGCCAGTTCTCTGGTGGCTGCCACAGTCTTGGTCACTGAAGAGGTCGTGGTCGAGGTCAAGGTTCCCGTAACAACCAGAAGTCTCCTCAGGTACCAGGTTAGAGGGAATCCATTCACCCCAGTCAGAATGTCCGGTTGTGACAGTAAATAATAATAATAATAATAATAATAATAATAATAATAATAATAATCTTTATTTCTACCAGTACATGTACAAGGTATACAGACCATAGCTGACATCAGTGACATGCTGCTATATAGAAAGCCCCTTGTTATGCCGAGCATTCCCCACAAATTGGGTCAGTTTTGTCCCAGGCTGCGACCCACACCAGTCCACTAACACCCAGGTATGGGCGAACATAGACAACCGGTGTAAGGAAACTCGCCCAATGTTTCCACCCTTGCCGGGAATCGAACCCAGACCCTCAGTGTGTGAATCGAGAGCTTTTGCCACTAGGCCATGGGCCACCGTAATGTGGCTAGTGCGCTCACTAGAGCGTCACTTGTCCCTCGTGTTCCAGATGGTAACAACGTAGTAGTTGACAGAGACTCTTGTGTTGGTTCGTTGAACCGTCATTGAATTCTGTACAAGACAGGAAGATCCATCTCTTCCTTGCTAGTTCTTCTGGTCAGAGTTTCAGCCTCTGAACATCATACTCGCTCACCTTGTTCAGCACCCGTACGCTGTGCAGCTAGTGAACGAACTGTCACCAGACGAATGGGTCGGTGATATTTCACCCAGGGAGAGTCTGTCTTCCCCACCAGTAGAGAAAGAAAACTTAGCTCCAACTGACTTCCCAGGTGAAGTCGAGAGTCTGTTGTGAGCGTTAAACAAACATCAGAGATGTAACATTTCCAGATGCGAAGATGGGTTTAACAATTCTGCTGTCTCACCATATTCCAGTTGAACCTGTTACAAGACCTATTTACATACATGAGTGCAGATTACATCATTCACAAGCTGCTGTATCAGAGGATTTACTTAACCAGATGCCTGATGACAGTGTCATCACAGAAATTCACCGATGGTCTTTGTACTTGAGAAAGATGGTACTTGGCCCCTCATGATTGACTTTAGGAAGTTAAATGCAAAAAGGATACCAGATTACTCTTCGCTGCGTGTTCTTGGTTACTTGTGTATGGTTACTTATTACTGAATATCAGAGATAAATCTTCTCGACTCCAGATTTGCTACAATGGTTTAGGAAAGTCCCTCGTCATGAAGACAGGCTATTTTTATTTTCTCAGAATGGCCTTTGGGTTACGCTGTTCATCTATCACATTCTCTAGACTCATGATAAACATATTTAGAAGCCTCATAGGTTATGCCCTTGTGGTGTACCTAGACAATATGGTAGTCACGACTCAAGGAACGGTAATGCAAACAAACCGTCTTATTGCAGCTTGCTGGCCCAGTGGCTAACATGTCGGTCTGAAGTTTTACGACTCTGTCACAGTCATGAACATTGGGGAAGGTCAAATAAGACCACAAAGTACAGGAAAAGGATCTTGGGGTATGTATAATACCGAGCATATCCTCTGAGGCACACATCAACCAAATAACTGCTGCAGCAAATGGTCGTCTTGCATTACAAACACAAGAGTAAGGAATCGTTCAAGACTCTGTACACTGTGTATGTCAGGTCCATACTGGAGTATGCACCACCAGTTTGGAACCCAAACCTAGTCAAGCACGTCAAGAAATTAGAGAAAGTGCAAAGGTTAGCAACAAGGGAGCATGTCCTACAAGAAGAGGCTTGGAGAACTCAACCTGACACTGGAGGACAGGAGGGATAGAGGGGAAACGATAATGACATATATAATACTAAGAGGAAGTGACACGGAGGATAGAGGCAGAATGTTTAAAAGGGATGGGAAACTGTCACAACAAGAGGGCACAACTGTGAAGTTGAAAACTACATATCTATAGAAGGATGTAGGAAGTAATTCTTCAGTCAAGTAGGTCAAGAAGGGAACACTGTAGACCTGAAGTAGTGGGGCAGGATCCTATAACATAGCTTTAGAAGAGATAGGAGTAAAACTCATGAGTTAGGGAAAGAGAAACCTAGTAGCGAACCATCGAAGATCGCAGGGGCCAGGGAGCATGTGGACACGAACCCACCCCGCAACCCAACAAGTGAGAGCAACAGGCGAGGACACATCAACCTACATGTAGGGAACAAAGGAGTCAACTGTATGCAGAGGCAACCATCAGACCACCAGGGAGCCCGGGAAAAGAGGAGCACACCAGGAACAAACAGAGGCAACCATCAGACCAGCAGGGAGCCCGGGAAAAGAGGAGCACACCAGGAACAAACAGAGGCAACCATCAGACCACCAGGGAGCCCGGGGAAAGAGGAGCACACCAGGAACAAACAGAGGCAACCATCAGACCACCAGGGAGCCCGGGGAAAGAGGAGCACACCAGGAACAAACGAAGGGACTGAACAAAATGAAGGAGCTAAGATATACGCTGAGGTCCTAAGAGGCTACAGCAGTGCCAAGGAATAGATGAGAAGGGAAAATGACAGACTACTGGGCACAGGGACATCAGATAGAGAAGAGATTGAAGAAAACAGCAATGGAGGCAACTAAATCATCTCAGGGGATGCAAAGGGAAATGCAGTGGGAGAATGAAATGGAGAGGTCAGTTTTTTTTATGGGCTCCAGGAAGTTGAAGGGAAAAATTATGAAGCAAGAAGACAGGAGAAAAAAGAAATAGGAAAGGACGACAAGCAAGACTAAGGGACATAGTACATTGGAGGGTGTACCTCGACCTTAATAGAACACAAGAAGAAAGGCAGAAACTGAAAAAGAGGGTACAAAGATGCAAGGAGGAAAAAGAGGCAAAGACGGAGATGGAAATGAGAACCCAGACTCGGGAGGAAGAGAAAATACAACCTCCCTCAGAACCACCTACAGAAGGCCCTTAACCATGACAACCCCAATGCAAACAATCTAACCCAAAACTCACAGACCTTACCCACTTCCCCCACCCCTGAAATTACAAACTCCGCCTTCACAGCAACCCCCAATGATTCCTCACCAGGTCTCTCATTCCCCCATCCCCAAAATACTCCCCAGACCGACAGTTTTAGAAAAGAAGTTGAAGGTTTGGTATACGAATGCAAATGGACTAACAAATAAATGTGAGTAGTGGCATAGCACTCACAGAAATGAAACTCACAGGTATAACAGACACAATCTTCCCACCTGGATATCAGATCCTGAGGAAAGATAGAGGGAGCAGAAGGGGGTGGAGGGGTTGCACTGCTCATTTAAACCCGATAGTGATTTGAGAAAATGGCAGGAATGGATGGAATGGGCAAAAGGGACAACATAGTAGGAGCAATTCAGTCTCGGGGCCCTAAGATGGTAATTGCAGTATTGTACAACCCATCACAGAACTACAGGAGGCCAATAGAAGAATATGAAGAGAGCAACAGAGCAATGGTGGACACACTAGCTGAGGTGGCCAGAAGGGCTTACAGGGGTACAGCAAAGTTACTAGTTATGGGCGAGTTCAAACACTAGGAGATCGATTGGGAAAACCTGGAGCCACATGGGGGTCCCGAAACATGGAGAGCCAAGATGAGGGATGTGGTACTGGAAAACCTCATGTATCAACATGTTAGGGACACTACCAGAGAGAGAGAGGTGAGGATGAACCAGCAAGACTGGACCTTGTATTCACCATGAGCAGTTTGGACATCGAGGACGTCACATATGAGAGGCCCCTTGGAGTTAATGATCACGTGGTTCTAAGCTTTGAATACACAGTAGGGGTACAAGTGGAGAGGGTAACAGGAGTAGGATGGGAAAAGCCAGTCTTCAAAAGGGGCATGAGGAAATTCTTGCAGAAGGTTCAGTGGGAAAGAGAATTGGTAGAAAAATCAGTTAACGAAGTTATGGACTATGTAACTACAAAATGCATTGAGGCAGACGAGAGGTTTGTTCCCAAGGGCAACAGAAATACTGGGAAGACCAGAACGAGCCCTTGGATTACCAAAAGTTGTAGGGAGGCAAAAAAAGTGCACTGGAGAATGGAAAAAGTACAAAAGACAAAGGACCCAGGCAAATAAAAATATTAGTTGAAGAGCCAGAAACGAGTATGTACAGATAAGGAGGGAGTCCCAGCGATGGTACGAAAACATAGCATCAAGAGTCAAATCTGACCTGAAGCTGTTGTACAGCCACATCAGGAAGAAAACAACAGTTAAGGACCAGGTAATAAAGCTGAGGAAGGAAGGTGGGGAGCTCACAAGAAACGATAAAGAAATATGTGAGGAGCTCAATATGAAAGTTAAGGAAGAATTTACAGTGGAGATAGGAAGGATTGTGGGAATTCATAATAGAGGGGCACACCAACAAGGGATATACTAATAAGTGCTGAGTGAAATACACACAACCGAGGAGGAGAAGAGCTGTTACATGAACTTGATACCTCGAAGGCGGTGGGACCGAACAACATCTCTCCGTAGGTCCTTAGAGAGGAGCAGAGATGCTGTGTATGCCACTAACACATCCAATGAAACTGGGCAACTCCCTGAGGTATGGAAGAAATCAAATGTAGTCCCAATTTTAAAGAAAGGACACAGACACATGGCATTAAATTACGGACCAGTGGCACTGACGTGTATAGTATGCAAAGTCATAGAGATTATTATGAGGAGAGTGGTGGAACACCTAGAATGGAACAAACTTATAAACAACACCCAGCACGAATTCAGGGAAGGAAAATCCTGTGTCACACACCTACTGGAGTTTTATGACAAGGTAACAGAAGGCACGAGAGAAAGGGGGTGGATAGATTCCATTTTCTTGGACTGGAAGAAGGCCTCCGATACAGTTCCTCACATGAGATTAGAGCAAAAGCTACAGGATCAGTCACGCATGACAGGAAGGGCACTGCAATGGATCAGAGAATACCTGACAGAGTCAACAACGAGCCATCGTACGTGACGACGTGTCAGAGCGGGCGTCTGTGATGAGAGGGGTTCCACAGGGGTCAGTTCCAGGACCAGTGCTGTTTTTGGTGTATGTGAATAACATGACGGAAGAGATAGACTCAGAAGTGTCCCTGTTTGCAGATGATATAAACTTAATGAGGAGAATTAACCTTTAAACTGTCCAAACAAATTTACGTTTACATCCGTAGTGCTCCAAAATTAGACCTACGGTTATTTACATATTTTCAATAACAAAAAAAAAAAATATAGATCAAAGTTTCTTTTACACGTTTTCAAATATATAAAAAAAGAAGAGTTACGTTTTTTTATACTTTCAAATGTTGAAAAAACGTAAATCTACGTTTGGACAGTTTAAGGGTTAAATCGGATAAGGATAGAAAAAGACTTGGGGAGGCAGCAAGCTTGGTCCTGCAAGTGGCTCCTCGAATTTAACCACGACAAATGCGGTCATAAAGATCGAGGAAGGGAAAGAAGACCGCAGACAGAGTACAGGCTAGGTGGCCAAAGACTGCAAACCTCACTCAAGATAAAAGATCTTGGGGTGAGTATAATACCGAGCACATCTCCTGAGGCACACATCAACCAGATAATTGCTGCTGCATATGCGCGCTTGGCAAACCTGAGAATAGTGTTCCGATATCTCAGCAAGGAATCGTTCAAGACTCTGTACACCGTGTACATCAGGCCTATATTGGAGTATGCGGCACCAGTTTGGAACCCACACCTGGTCAGGTAGGTCAAGAAATTAGAGGAAGTGCATCAAGACTAGTTCGAGAACTAAGAGGAATGCCGTACGAAGAAAGGTTAAGGGAAATCGGCCTGACGACACTGGGAAACGGGAGGGTTAGGCGAGACATGATAACGACATATAAAATACTGCGAGGAATAGATAAGATGGACAGAGACAGGATGTTCCAGAGATGGGACACAGAAACAAAGGTCACAATTGA